>CM053584.1:28279660-28323206 GCA_028627135.1 Pseudochirops cupreus | reverse complement strand
TGATCTTTTTTGTTCCCAAAGAAGGAATCTAAAGTTCGGCTGCTGTTCTTACTTTGCTTCCTTTGCCTGCTCATGTTGCCAGTCAATTACTTGATTTTTTAGTTCTGTGGAACTCTGCTTCCAGAGGGGAAAGCTCTGTTCCAAATCGCTGGGGTTTTCACAGCTGCCAGAGCTATTGGGAGGCCGCCGTTTTTTTGCAGCCCCCACCAGCTTTGGCTCACTGAAAATGTACCCCAGGACCACCACCCAAGACCACAATCTGGATCCAGGCCACTCAATGGAAGTGCATTTCGCCTCTGAACCATCACTTGGGCCCCCTGCAGTCTGCAGGCCGGGAGCTCTGAAGCAGCCACATGGAGGCAGCTGCAGGGCCGCCACTTCTGCCGCTTCCTTGCCCTGGAGGCAGTTCGGCCAGACACTTTTCTCCCCCAAATTTAGCTGAGTTCCACTGACCTTTCACTTTGTCCTTGTTTCTTATGGCTTGATAATTCTGGAAACTGCCACAGCTGCCACTGATCCACTCTCCTAAAGGCTCCAGTTGGGGCTTGTCCTGGCCGCCCCGGGACCAAGCCGCGGTTTCAGGCTGAGCTGGTTTCGGCTCCCAGCACTGCACTGAGCCCTTCCTGCCAAGCTGCCTTCAGCGGGAGATGTGTTTTTCTGTATTTTTGTGAGTTTTGGAGCCCTAAAATTTGTTTACAGTCATATTTTATGGGTATTTGAGGTGGCTATGTGGGAGCTAAGGAACCTTGTTGCTTCTACGCTGCCATCTTGGCTCCGCCCCCCCTTTTCTCAGTCTTTATCCTTCTTTGCCTCTCTACAGCATTTTGACACTGTCCATCAAACTCTTTTCTTTAATACTCTCTTTTCTCTAGGTTTTCAGGGCGCCACTCTCTGCTGGTTCTCCTACCTATCTAACCAGTGCTCAGTTTCCTTTACTGGATCTTCATTCAGGTAGAGCCTTCTACCAGTGGCTATCCCTCAAGGTTTTGTCCTGGGCCCTCTTCTCTTCTCCTTCCATACTATTTTACTTCTTAATCTCATATGTTCCTATGAATTAAATTATCATCTCTATGTAAATGATTCTCAGATCTACTTAATCAGACCTAACCTCCTGGCTGAACCACAGACCCCCATCTCTGACTGCCTAGTGGATAACTCAAACTTGCAAAGGTCCCTTAAATAGCTTAAACATAACATGACCAAAACTGAACTCATTATATTCTCCCCCAAATCTCTCCTTCTTTCTAAGTTTCCTTTTACTGTTGAGAACATCACCATCTTTCCAGTTACCCAGGTTCTCAGTTGAGGAGCCACCCCTAGATTCCTCACACTCACCCCCCATATCCAATCAGTTGCCAAGGCCAGCTGATTCTCCCTTCTTACGGTCTCTTAATATATACTCCTTCCTCCCCTCTGAGGATGCCACACACTCCCACCTCCCCTCCCCTTGCCCCCACCCTGTACAGGCCCCCATTTCCTTATGCCTGGATCATTGCTGCAACAGTCTGCTGGGGGTGTCTCTCTGCCACATTCCCCATTCCAGTTCATCCTCTACTAAGGTACTTCCTAAAGCACAAGTCTGACCATGTCACACAAACACGCACACCCTCAATAAACTCCAGTGGTTCCCTGTCATCTTCAAGATCAAAAAATAAAATCATCTGTTTGGCTTTGAAAGCCCTTCATAACCTGCCCCATCCTTCCCGGTGTTCTTATACCGCCCCCTCCCCTCCCATAGAGCAACACTGGCCTCCTGGCTGTTTCTGGCATCCCCCATGCCTGGAATGCTCTCCCTCCTCATCTTTGCCTCCTGGCTCCCTGGCTTCCTTCAAAGCCCGGCTAAAATACCACGTTTCCTGATCCCTCTTAATTCTGCCCCCTGTGATTATCTCCAGTTTACCCAACAGAAGCCCCCTGAAGATCAGGGTCCCACCTGAGCTCGAGCCTTAAGCAGCCAACGACTGCTCCGCAAACACAAGTCTCCCCAAAGGGAGGCTGGCAGAGTGCGGTGCCCAACTCTCTCAGTTGCTTCATCACTGCTAGGCTTGGTGCCACCACCCGCCGAGCTCAGAGGAGCTCCACCAACACCAGCCAAGGGCTATGGCGGCCACATGGGCTCGTCTAAACCACTGCTGGAAGACTGGGGCGGATGGACAGACCCCAGCCCACCCTGAAACGAGACTGACGGACGGTGAACGGGCCTGGGGCAGCTGTCCTACTCATTTCACAGATGTCGTATCCCCATGGACCCCAGCCAGGGACCCCGGGGCTTTCACACGAACCTTCCCCCCAGGACAGAGACCCCGGGGCCGTCACACGGACCCTGCCCTCCCTTAGAAACCTGAGCTCCCCACACTCTCTCAGAGACTCTCGGCTCCCCCTCCCCCAGGCATTCCCCCTCGGGCTCTCTGAGCCCCCCGGGCCGTCACACACAGACCGGCCCCAGCCTCACCTCCGCCTCAGCCTCCAGTCGCACGCCAGTCTGACAGCCCAATGGCGACCACGCGGCTACTGCGCTTGCGCAGAAAGTCAAATTCGCGCACATCGATCCTCTGGGGGTGGGGTCGGGAGAGAGGACCAGCCCAAACTAAGCGAGTGCCGAGCAGAGGATCCTCCAGCCCCTAGGCAAGAGAAGGAGATGGCTGGAGACGCAGGCTGGAGAATGCGAGTGGAGCTGATCCTTGGAGGCCCGGGCGGAGCCACTGAGGGAAGCCTGCAGCGACAGCAAGCTCACTTACCTTCCGAGCAGCCGAGAGCCAAGCCATCCAGGTCCGGGGGAAGCAGCTGCAGAGTTGGGGAGCTCCCGACTCCCTAGGCAGGGTCTCAGTTGTCCCCATCCCCCTGCCTGCTCCTCCATCCCAAGCTGCAGTCGTGGAAGCCCCCCCCCCCCCGCTTTCAGGGGTAGCCGTGTAGTCACCCGCCGGTTTGGGGAGCTCACTGTGTTCCGAGGCAGCCGGTCACCGCATCATCTCCAAGAATGGTAGCCTGGTAGCCAGCCACTGACGATCCAGAGGAAACCCCCAGGGGTGTAGTAGGGTTCAGGCTGGCCTGTCCCCTGAGGAGGAGAAGGACGGGGGAGGTGGGAGGAAGAGGAGAAGGTGGAAGGAGGAAGAAGAAGAAGAGGAAGAGGAGGTGGAAGGAGGAGGAGGAGAATTTTGCCCCACCTCAGGTCCTTTCTTGTTTCCTCCAGCCTTCACTAAACACCCACTCTGTGCTAGGCACTAAGGAAGGTTCTCTACCTTTGCTCCAAATCCCACCCCTGGCTTCCAGAGCAGCCAGAATCCCTGTTTGCACGGCCACACTCCATGTAAGCAACACAGCAAGTATAAGCTATTTGTGGGCACTTGGTGGCTGTCCCAAGTGACAATCGGGGCACTGCCTTAGTGTGAGCAGCTTATGTCCCGTGTAAGACTACACAAGTGCCAGACATCACTTTACCAATAATTGACCAATTTGTCCACCAGGGGGCAACTGGCCTGGGTCTCCCCCCATGCTACAGTACTCCCATTGCCCACCAGAGGGCCCCCTAAATGCCATTCAGCCGGCTGAGGTTTCTTAGCCGACTTTACCATCCGTCTTCTGGAGTTGGTCAGCGTTCTGAAGTCTTTCCACGATGTTTTTCTTTACCTTCTTGTTACTGTATCACTTCTGGTTCTGCTCACTTCTCTCTGGTTCCATTAATACAAATCCTTCCAGGCTTCTCTGAAACCATCCTCTTCACTATTTCTCATGGCAAAATAATATTCTAACACATTCACATACAATAACTTTTTCATCCATTCCAACTAACTGATGGGCATCCCCCCAGTGTCCAGTCCTTTGCCACCACAAAAAAAGCCACTAAAAATGTCTTTGTACCTATCTGTCTTTTTCATCTTTCTTTGATTTCTCTAGAGAATAGATCTGGCAATGCTCCTTCTACTTCTTTTTGTATGTAGCACACCCAGGACTATATTAGAGTCCCAATGTGGGGGATCCACAACTTCTGATGAAGAAAACAGTTGGTTATAGCAATATAGACAGATCTTTTCTACTTTTCAAATGTTCTTAAGGAAGTCTAGCTGAACTGGGTCACTCCCTAAGTTTTCTAAAAGTTCATCTTCCCTCCATCTCTTCTCACTATTTTGTTAGGTGATACGATTCATAATCTTCTACTGTTCTCTATGAGATTTTCCAAATGAGTCTATATTCTAACCTGTCTTATCTCTGTATGCCAGATTTTCTTGATGGGTAGGTTGTTGTTCAGTCATTTTTTTCAGTCATGTCTGACTTTTCCTGACCCCATTTGGGGTTTTCTTGGCAAAGATTCTGGAGTGATTTGCCATTTCCTACTCCAGCTTATTTTACAGAAGAGTGATTTATCCAGGGTCACACAGCTAGTAAATGTCTGAGGCCAGATTTGAACTCGACTCCAGGGCCAATGCTCTATCCACTGTTCCACCAAGATGCCCTCTCTTAATGGGGAAGAGCAAATGTTTACTTGCTGCTGTAGTTTCTCAAATCATTGAGCCTCTTCATCATGGTTGATTTACAAAAATCAGTTAGACTTCCTTAGGGAAACATTGATCATCTATGCCAATTTCTGTTCTTTTATTCCCTTCTCATTTTTCAGTGTCAATATGCTTATTCAAATAGGTCGAGTTGGAGCTATTTTGCAGCACACTATATCTTCTCATTTTTATTCTTCTAGGTTGGTGCTCATTTTGATCTTGGCTCTAACAATTGGCTAGTCTGATTGCACACACGTAGCTGATTTGGAATGCTCCCATATTGGTAACTAATCATTTCCTTTTTTGTCTAGATATAGTCAATTTCATTTTTTTGTTATGTTATTTGGGGACTCTCCATGTCTAGCATCCCTAGATTTTCTTCTTTTTTTAATTACATTTTCATTTATTGTGTTAAATATTTCCCAATTATATTTTTATTACTGAAACTTAAATACACATTAAGAAAAGAAAAAGTAACATATTTTAAACTTAAATATTGAAACAAACACAAAATAAGAAAAGGGAAAAAAGGCACAGAAGAACATAAGACAGTATTCAAAATATGCAGCAAATCTCCATTTCAAGAAAGTCTATAAAATAAATACTATGAGTTGTATTGAGAGCTGTCCATCTTTGCTTTGCTTTCTTTTGTTCTCTGCTGTGCACTTGTATTTATATGTAGATATAGATACCTGGATTTTCTTCTTAAAGAAACTGTACATGGTATGGAAGGTTGAGGCTTCAATTTTTCCCACAAGCCCTTGGACTCTTATTTCTTAATCTTATTGAGTCATGTGTGATGTGAAAATAATAATGACACCTCAAATTTCTGTAGTGCTTGATAATGAAACTTGGTAGCTAGCAAGCTTCCTTCCCAAGAAACCTTGAATGTTTGATGTGGTTTGGTTTTTTGTTGGCTTTTTCCGGTGGTAGAAGAGGAAGACTTGGGCAAGGGAAAAGGGTTGACCAAAAAAAAAAGGCAAAAAAAGAAAAAATGCACAGAAGAGAACAGGAAGGAAAACAGGAAGCCCAGAGAAGTAAAGCTCTCAGTGACAGGAAGGCCGGACTCAAGCCCAGCTCTCTAGCAATCTCTGTGAAGCCTCACTGCCTATAAAATAATATGTGTCTATGAAATAGTAAAACAAGAAGACCTGTTTTCATTTGGGAATTTTCTCCATGGTGCTGTAGCTTTGTTTTATTTTCAACATTACAGGCTCTAAGAAAGGCCTCCAAAACTGTGGTTGCCTGGAGAGTACTCTGCTTCAACACCGGGCCAGCCCTGCATATCAGACCTTGGCTGAGCCTGGCCTCTGTCCCAGTCCTCTGCTAGAATGAATATGAAACCCATTAACTTTTCCAGACAATTAATGAAATGTCTCTATAGGTTTCTGCTTTACAGGACTATTTCACATTCCTTATTACCCCAGGGTTCTGGGAAGGGGGCTTTCTTTGCCTGTGAGGGGACCTCAGTGGCAGCTAGAAAGTTCTTGTAGACCCAAGGGTCTTTGGCTGTGGAGCTGACCTTTTACCATGACCTGGAGCCCACCCTGTCATCCCACAGTAATTCCCTAAGCATTAATTGGTTGAGGACTAGTCAGTGGGAAAAGAATCATTGTTTTCAGATTGTTGGATCGAGGATAAAAAAAAGGATGGGGGGAAGGGACCAATTTATCAAGTAAATGCCAGCCCTCAAACATTGATGTTTTCTTAGTTTTGTTCCCAAGCTCAGGGATGGTCTAATGGACTCATCACAAAGCTGTAACCAGCTTCCTGGTATTTGTTTAATGCTTCCAAGAGAACTGGGGGAAGAAAGAAAACCTTCATTAATTGGGTGAGGAGAAATCTGTAAACACATGTGAATCTGATGTTGGTGGTTTCCCCTGCTGTCTCGGGAGGGCCGATCTGTCCTAAGTGGAGCAACCTCATGGACTTAGTGACTTTTCCCAAGCATGAATTTGGAGCATGTGTCAGCTGGGCTGGAGGTCAGAGTGTGAGCCAACCTTCGAGTCAGACCAGCCCTTGGAGGTCATCTAGTCAAGCAGCAAGCATTTGTGATGCTCTTACTGATGAGGGATACCAAGAAAGGCAAAACCACAGACCCGCCCTCAAGGAGCTCACATCCTAATGCGGGAGGGGGATGGCAGAGAGGAAAAGGAAGCCCAAAGCACTTGGCCCAAAGTCAGTAATTGGTTACACAGGTTGCCTGAGTTCAGAACCTTTCCCTCCATATACATGTATCTTTACTCTAGACCAATGGTTCTCAACCTTCCTAATGCCGTGACCCTTTAATACTCTGCATGTGGGTGGACCCCCCTGGAGACAGGATAGAGAAGCAGTGTCTTGGTTCCTAAGACCATCGGAAATATGTGTTTTCCAATGGTCTTAGGCGACCCCATTTGACCCCCAAAGAGGTCGCAACCCACAGGTTGAGAACCACTGCTCTAGACCTTCCTAGACACTGGTGGCTTTGAATTAAGTCACCTGGAACTGTTAAGTGGTGGTCACCCCATATAGCAATATTATTCAGGCTTCTGCAAATAAAAATATTTCATGCTTTTGGTGACTTACTGTTTAAAAAGTGCTTTTCTCATGTATCTTGTGTGTTCCTCACATGACACCTGAGACACTACAAAGACGCTGTCATATTGGCAATGCAAATTGGCTCCTGGACTGACTTCTTAAGTCTACGTGATGGAAGCATGTCACTATATTAATTATCCAGCAAAGAAGTTTAGTATCCAAGCTATGTAGCAGTTGGCACTGTCCTTTGAGTCACCAGTGAAGTAATCACCACATACCTTTTCTGTTATATGAGTGGGATAGTATACCAAAGTGTTACAGTACTCCTCTGGCTGGGCAGCTAGGTGGCACAGGGGATAGAGCACCTCTAGTCAGGAAGCCCTGAGTTCAAATCCAACTCAGCTGCTTACTAGCTGTGTGACCCTAGAGAAGTAACTTAACCCTTTTTGCCTCAGTTTCCTCATCTGTAAAATGAGCTGGAGAAGGAAATGACAAACCCCTCCAATATCTTCACCAAGAAAACCTGAAATGGGGTCACAAAGAGTCAGCACTGAACAAATTGTCTCTGTCACAAGAGGATGCTCAGCTTACAACTAGCTAGCTTATTCCCCCCAACTCCATGGCCCATAGCTACAAACATGGTAACAAGGTTCAGAATTTATCCAGGGGATGATATGGAAAATTGCTCAAAATATCATGAATATTGAATATATGGCTCTAGAGTCCCTCCCCTACATCTGGAATCTTGTCTCTAGGTTACCACCCCTCATAGCCATGGAATTCAGACAGTCACCATAGTTTACTGAACAGTTTACTGAACATAGTAAAAGTGGATGGAAAAAGGTTAACACAAAGGGAGATTTCTCCCTTTAGCCATCTCCCCAAATCTCAAAGGCAGCAGGTCGTAGAGATCGTATATTTAGAGCTGAATGGGCACCCTGGAAAGTCATCTAATCCAAACCCTTCATTTTACAGATGAGAAAACTGAGGCCTAGTGAAGTGAGCAGGTAGTAAATGGTTGAGTCTAGATTTGAACCCAGATCCTGTGACTGCAAATCCAGTGCATTTTCCAGCTTTCATTTGGAGCCCAACTTTCCCCAAGGACTGAGGCAGTACATGGGAGAGTGTGCCCTCTGGTTGGGGGGAAGTTTTTGTACTTCTAATCTAGCTAATTCCAGGTAAAAATTTTTGGTAAAAACTACTTGATGATACCTGCCAAATTGACACTGAGGGTGCTAATTAGTGGTGCCAGTGATGCTAAGGAAGTATTAATTGGCACTGATTAGAAGACATTGAAGGGGAGACTTATGATTAATATTGGAGGAAACGACTGGAATGGGGGCTCAAGCCAGTAGCATTAACAAGATACCCCACCACCTTTCAGGGGTGCCCCTAGAACACTAAAAGGGAGATGTAGCCAGGGGAACGTGCTCCATCAGCAAGGGTGGGGATTGGGAAAAGGAGGCCCAGTTTACAAAGACCTCCATCATATTAAACATTAAACTCCTGCCCTCAAGCAGCTTCTATTCTAATGGAAGAGGACATAAAGGACTGTGACATGAGGGTCTTAAGAGACAAAGCCCAGCAGGGATAAACGTAAAGTTTTACACTTGGGTCCAAACAGTCAGCATCACAAACACAGGATAAGAGGGGCACAGAGTAGTTTACAGGAAAGAGATCTGAGAAGTTTTAGTGGACTGACTACAAGTTCACTGTGAGCTAGCAGCATGATGGGGTGACCGAGGAAGCCCATGAGAAGAAACCAGAAGAAGGAAATTCTTTCTTACCCGGCCCTAGTCAGACCACACATATCTAGAGTCTCATCCATTCTGGAGGCTGCATTTTCGGAAGGACACTGAATATCTGGAGATTAGCCAGAGGAGGGTTAGTCTACCCACCCCACATCCTCTGAGGGCATGGCCAAGGCGCTCTCCCCTCTACCACTGCCGTAGACAAAAGAGAGGGTGACCTGGGTGTGAGGATGGACTCAGCCCTCACCTCAACATGTGCCCTCAGGAAAGAATCCAAAAGCCCCAGAAGTGGACAATCCTTTAAGGCACAGTTCTTAGCTTGGAGGTCAGTGAACTTGATTTTTTTTGTTTTGGTTTAAATATCTTCTAGTTGTCTTTTACTATAATTGGTTTCCTTTGTAATTATGCATATTGTATATATAGCATCCACAGACTTCATCCTCTGGCCTACCAAAGGGGTATATGACACAAGAAAGATCAGGGCCCCCTGCCTTAAAGGGAGACTCCAGGCTTCTCCGGCAGCTGCCCAGGGTCCTGCTCTCACAGGGTTCCTGTGAGGGTTATGTCTGGTGGGGAGAGCTCAAAGCCCCAAAGCAGGATTTCAGGCCTCTTTCCAGCCCCCACCTCTACACCAAGAAAACCCAAGAAGGAACTGAGGCCTGAGAGAAGTAATGGCTCTTTCTCCTAGAGTAATCTCCTAAGAATGTGCTTTGGGAGGGAGCGCAAGGATGGTCAGAACTGTGTCAGAGGAGAAAACAGTCTCCCAGGTCCCAGGGGCACCACGTGGCCTAGCCCATACCAAACTGCCTCAGAAAGGCCCTGATGCCCCAGGCTGGTGATTTCTAAGCACTCAAAGGCATTTGTGACCAGGCAGACCAGAGGCTGCCTTGGCCCCCACATCCCTAGGACTCCAAGAAACTACAGGTGGCCCAAGAGAGGGGTGAAGTGGTTTATTGCGGTAGGAGCTGCCTGCCAGCCCCCCTTGAGGCAGCCCAACCTTGGAAGGATGCGGAGGGCATCAGCCCCTCAGCAGAGGCACAGTAGAGAAGGCACTCGCTGCTGTCCAAAGCCCAGTGCCAACCTGCCTGGGGCCCTGCCAGGCTGGAAAGCTCACTCCTCCCAGGGGCTCATGTCTGTGTCGATTGCTACACAGTTGTAGGCTGCATATCTCAGCTTCTCCTCACACACCTTGGCACTGTGTGGGGAGGGGAAGGGAAAGAGAGAAGGGACGATATCAGGGTATGAGGAAAACGAGACCAGGGTAGTGTGTGTGGGGGGGGTGGGGAACGACCCAAATATCTTGCTTCCCAGTCTTGAATACCATCAATAAGCCCAGAGACAGATGTGGTGGGAGGGACAGACTCATGAAGGTCTCAGGGCACCTTGGGGCCCATCTGACCCAGCCCAGCCCAGCCCAGATCCCTTCTAGGAATCCCCTGCACAATATCTCTGGTCAGCTAGCCTCCTGCTTGGGAACCTCCAATGACGGGGAGCTCATTATCCACCAAGTTACAAGATTATAAAGTAATTTTTCCTGCTATCTGGCTTCAATGTCCATCTCTGCCCCTTCCTCCCCCTGCTACAGAAAGAGGCTGATCCCTCCTCCTCAAGTCAGTCCCTCATAGCCCTGGACGGGGCTCTCTAGGCCAAGTGAAGAGGCAACCACTTACCTGACATAATGGGGCAGGAAGAGGGTGCTGGAGCAGGTAGAAGATTCAGGCAGAGCATCAGTTGTTTCCGAGCTGGGGGGCAGGAAGCCAAGAGGTCAAGAGCCAGGGCCCCCCGATCCCTCGGAGCTGCCCACAGCATCCAGTGAGCAGCAACGTCAAGAGCTTTAGGGGACCCTGGAAGTCATCTGATATGGAAGAGGCAGCAAGGGTCCAGGGAGGGGTCTCCCAGGCAGAGCCAAGCCTCCATCTCATCAAGGCTGCCTAGTCTTGAGCAGGACTACAGGACATTCCCAGTTTCCTCTTCCTCCGACCCCAAGCACCCCACTTACCCGAGCTTGTCTGGATAGATGTAGATGCGGGCGGGTAGCCGACTCCGGCCAGTGACAAAGCGGAGAAAGCGGCTCCGGTCCTCTGAGGAAGGAGGCCAGATCAGACATCACTTGAAGCCCTCCCGTGTTCCCGGTGGCCCCTCTGCTCGGGCACAAGAGGTAATCATAAGGGCGGATAGTAAAGGCCAGGCTGGCCTACATCTACTCACCATTAGTGAAATTGTTGAGGGCCTCCCAGAAATATTGCACACGAGTGTCTGATGGCTCAAAGTCCTCAAACCGGGCTATGGTGGAGACAGAGAGAGACAGACAGGGGAGACAAAGGGAAGGAGTCTGAGTGGGGCCCTGGGAGGGAGGGATTCTCAGCAAGAGGCATCCCCAGAGATTAGCTGCCTTCCCATCTCCACCTCCAACCCAGCAATGAGGGAGGCAGCTCAGATCCCAGCCCAGAGTCCCCTCCCCATGCCAACCCCATGACGTCTGAGGCCATGACTCACTCAGCTTACGAAGGGCGTCCACTGTGACCTCGGGGTCCCCACACACTTTCTTCTCTAGCTCCTGCCAGGTCAACAGATCTAACACTGCCTGGGGCACCACCTTCAGCAGCCCTGCCTGCATGGCAGCCACCTGGGGGGAAAGGGGAAGCTGAGAAGCCAGCTCAGCCCTGGGATCCCAGGTTCCCCTCGAGCAGAAGACCCAGGTGGGAAGCTGGGTGGCCCTGGGTAAGTCACTGCCCCTTTGTTCCCTCACGCCCTCTGACAAGGGGAGAGGAGATCATTGCCAGCCCCATTCCCACACACACCCTCGCCTCCCCACCTGCTCCTTGCTCTCCTCCAGCCGGGCTTTCTGCACCAGCTCAATGAAGCGCCCACGGTCCTCATAGAGCACAGCCGTGGATGCCCCACCGGGTAAGAGCTCCACCATGTGCTGGTCGCTGAGCACCGTGGTGTATGTCAGCTCCTGCCCAAACTGGAAGTCGAAGGCCTCTTTGTCCATCATTTCCATGACCTCCAGAAGCTTCACCTGGCCCGGGAGGAGGCAGGGAGAGCTGTGAGACAGCGCGGCCCATTGCCATGGCCCCTCCACTCAGCTCCCACCATCAGGAGATGTGGCCTCCGGACGGCCACTCACCAGCACAGAGTCCACAGCAGAGAAGTCTTTGCTCCAGCACACCTCCTCGCCTGAGAGCTGCTTCCACACAAAGCCAGGCAGCGCCAGCACCTGCCAGGACAAGGGCTACACCATGTGGATGTCAGGGATAGGGTAGGTTCTAGTCCCTACTTCACAGGGGTCTTAGTAGAAACCAAATGACTCACCTAGGGTCACAGATAGTGAGGGTCAGAGACAGGATTTGAACCCAAGGACCCTGACACCAAAGCCAGGACACTTCCCACTGTACCACACTACCCCTTTGAGGCAACTAGCCAGGGTCCCCCTAACCTGCCCCCTGTGGCTCATCTAGAGCCCAGTCTTCCTTCCCTCCTGTGGGTTGCCCTGGTCAAAGCACCTGTCCCTCAGTGCCACCCACTCACCAAGAACTCCTTGCCCCTTAAGGCAGCACCCATCAGCTGCCCGATCCACTCATACTTGGCAAACTCTCGGCAGGAAGGGTTGGGAACATACATGTCCCGGGCCTCACCAGTCCCGTTGCCCTGTCAGGGGAGATGGGGGCTGTCAGGCTGCAGGGCCCGTGGGGGTGAGGGAGCGCTGCCCCTGGCACTTGGCTCACTTTCCCCTGCAGCCCATGCCAACACCTCTGCTTTCAGAGCTCCCCAGAATTAAGAGACTTCTGACCCCAGTGTCCCAAACCATAATCTCCCACTGTCTCATCCCTTTACCACTAGCCACCTCTGCCAGGTACACAGTAGGTGCCCAACAGAGGCCTGACTCCACCACTCATGGTACTTCCCCTCCCTGACCCTTGGCCTCTTCCATAAAACAGGGATGCAAACATTTACATCCCCCCAGCAGGGCTGTTGTCAGTCCTATAAAACCAGGACAAACTGCATATGTGTGGTCAGCATCACCGGGTCCCAAAGACACGTCCGTCCTCATCTGCCCAGGCACCCCTAAGCCAGCTTCTTCCAGCCTGGATGCAACCTCCCACTGCAGGCTCACGCCAGTCTCTGGGCATCTGGCAGGTGGGTGGGCCTCCCACCTTCCCACCCAGGCCACCCTGCTCCACTCTTTGTCCCTGGGCTTTCTGTAACATTCCCTGTGCCCTGATCCTACCCACCTGGTTTGCTGTGCGGACGAAGAAAGGCAAGGGGACGGGAATGTCAGCTGAACTGGGGCATAGCTCCTCAGACATGTCAGCCAGGCTGTCCCGGAAACCACCCCCTGGAACCACAGATGACCCCGCCCCCCAAAAAAACACCAAAATAATACATTTATACAGTCCTGGAACCTGCCCCAACCCAAACAACTAAAAGTCTATCCTGGGATAGATTTAGCCCTTAAGGTACCTGAGGACTGTCCCAAGGAAACGGGCTTAGCTTGGGTCTGCTTAACCTCAGAAGACAAGGCCAGGTACAATGTGGGCGTGTTTGGGGTGGGGCAGGGGGATAGGTCAGAAAGGGTGAAACTCAAGCTCAGCTGAAGGAAAACTTCTCCACTGTCCCAAAGGTAGGTAGTGAGCTCCCCATCCCTCCTCAGAGGGCCCCAACTATGAGCTGGGTGTGTTGTAGAGGGGCTCCCTGCTCAACAGATGCTGCAGGAGCCCCCTCTGCCCTGCCAGTGCCCAGCTCTCCCTACCATCCTCACCTTGGTCAATGATGCCTTCAGCAATGAATTTGCACTCCCACCACTGGTCGTAGCGAAGGGGCCACCTGCCAGGAGAGCAGAGGTCCCAATCACACAGCTGGCTGGTCCAGCCTAGTTCTATTAGGGCCCACCCAGAGCCAGCTGTCTGCCCTTGGCCCCTGGCACACACTGCTCTGAGGTGGGGAAGAAAATGCAGGGCACCAGCCATTCCATGCACATATATTAAGTACCAACTGCTAAGACAGATGTGATCCTGCCCCCCTGGGGCTCATGGGCCACCCAGAGCTGGGATGGCCACAAACAGGCTATCAGGGGTGGAGGGGGAAGTTCGAGACATAGGATGGGAGGGCCTTTCTGAAGGAGCTGGCATTGCTAGATTTGAACTGACCAGGTAAGGGTGGGGACAGAAGAGTAGACCAGGCCCAGGAACTGCCCCATAGGGCCCTGCCTTCACCAGCACCCTGGGGCAATATCAAGGAAACCCTCACACTGCCTGTGGGTTTGGGTGAGCCCTCTGTGCCTCAGTACACTCCTCTGTTAGAAGAGGCGGCTGGATCAGGAAAGTGAGACTCCAACCACTGGGTACAGTGTCAAGTTCAAAGTTAAATGACCAAGGGGTCTCTGCTCTGGAGGAGTGAGGGTCAGTTCAGATGGAAAGCTCCCTTTCTAGGGCAAAGACAGGGCCAAGTGGGGATGACTAGGGCAGTGAAAACCATGAGGATCAACCAAAGATGTGAATATGTAGCCTGGACAGAAGAAGGTTTGGGAGGCATGTGAAGCTGCTTCCAAGTACATGAAGGGCTGAGCCATGGAGAAGGTACGGGCCTCCTTCTGTGTGGACAGAGCCAAGAGCAATGGGGAGGAGTCAACTCCCCCAGGAGCAGTCCTCAAGAGAGAGGCATGAGGTGCTATGGGAGGGAGAGAGGTATCCAAGCCCAGACCAGACACTCCCTGACTGGAGATGCTACAGATGGATCCCTATGCAGGCCTGGGTTGGCCTTGGCCTCAGAGGCCCGGTCAGTGCCTCACTGTGACAGAGCCCTGCTATGCTCCTCATCATGACCCAGGGTGACGGTGATGTATACAGCCCTCTGCCCATGCTTGTGTCCCTGCCTCCCCCTCCTCAAAGCGGAGCTCCCTGAGGCCAGGAGGGCCCATGGCCATCCCTAAACCCTAGCTCCTCCAGGCTCAGCAAAGTGTTCAGCATACAGCAGGTGTATAATAAATACTTGCTGTGTTTACTGAATGGATGGATGGGAAAACAAGCAGTGTGAGCAAAGGCCCCCAGAAGCAAAAGAGGGTCTTGAATGCCAGGCCAGAAGGGTTGGCCACACGCTGTCTGGTGGGCACCAGAGAGCCACAGAAGGGTGTGGAGCAGGGGTGAAGCAGGCAGAGCATCCGTGCCAGAAGGATGTACCTGTAGTCCAGCGGCTTCTCATATTTGTCAGAGGGCTTGAGGCCCTCATACACCTGGGGTCGGAAGAGAAGAGCGTCAGGGCCTGTGGCCGGCCCCTCCCCTCCCCTCCCCTCCGTCCTCCGGCCAGCCACGCCCCCCAGCCCTCCTTCTCTCCCTCCGGCCAGCCCTTCCCCTCCCTCCTGACCAGCCCCGCCCTGCCCCGCCCCTCCTCCCGCAGCCCCACACCTGGGTGAAGACAGCGTTCTTGCAGCTGGGGTCCCGCGTGGGGCAGTCGCGGTGCTCCATGGCCAGCCGCCGGTTGATGTACAGGCGGGGCATGCTGCTGGGCTTGCTGCTCTCCGAGTCCCGCAGACACTGGGACACCAGGGCCGGGCGCCGGCGAGACAGCAGCAGGAACTGCTTGACTTGCTGGAGGAGGGCGGGGCACTGCATGAGGCCCCCCCCTGGCCCTTCCACCCCCACCTCAGCTTCCGGGCAGGCAGGGGTGCCCGAGGCTGGAGCCCGGAGTACCCCGGGGCTCACTGGACAACTGCCTTCTCTTAGTGCCTCAGTTCCCTCCTTTGTCAATTCTGTAATCCTCAGTCCCTGCTTTGCTACCCACTCACTGTGTGAGCTCACTGCCCACCTCTGTCCCTGGCCTGGAAGGGGCAGCTAGATGCTACAGTGGGTAGAGCACCAGACCTGAGTCGGGGAGAGTTGAGTTCAAATCCAGCCCCAGACACATACTAGCTGTGCAACCCTGGGCAAGGTCCCTCATCTTTTTATCTCAGTTTCCCCATCTGTAAGGTAGGGATAACAACAGCACCTGACTCCCAGGGTTGTCGTGAGGATCAAGGGAGAATATTTGTAAAAGTCCTTGGGGAGGAGGAGGAAGAGAAGGAGGAAGAGAGGTGGTAAGCTCCCCATCACTTAGAAGTATCCCAGCATATGCCATAGAGGGCATGTCTGTTTGGATCCAGCCTCTGGGGCCTGCACTGAGGGGGCCCCCCAGACCCCCAGACTCTGCCTCCCCTCCAGGCCTGGGCACTCACCTTGATGTAACTGAAGGTGCCCAGGCTGTAGTCCCAGGTGGGCACAAGATGATGTAGGACACTGTCGAGGACCTTGATAAACCTGGGGGGGGGGGGCGGGACAGAGATGCAGGCTGCAGTAGGAGCCCAGCCTAGACAGGGGGAACGGAAGGGGAATTCCCCTGGGAGCCACCCAGGCTCTGAAGGCTGCTGGCACTAAGATGAGGTGTGGGGAAGTGATGCCACTGGAGCAGTGGGAGACAGCTCGGGGGTTACCCAGGGCCCAACCCTCGGCACCTCTGCAGCAGCACAGCTCGGCGGTACAGGATTTCGGGTGCCGTGCCCTCCAGGCGTGGGTAGCGTACCAGGCTGGCGGGCTGGAACATATCAGCACTCAGCCCCAGGTCTCGCTGTCTGGAGGATTTGATCTTGACTCCACGAAGACGGACATCAATCCCATCATCTGCCAGGGAGGGACCGTGTGAGTCTGACCCTCAAAGATTCCACGGCCCCCCCTCTTCAGTGCAGCCCCTTCTGCGGAAACCCAGGCAGGAGCCATCAATGACCAAGCCTCCGACCCTCTCCTCCCTCAGGCTACCATGGGCAAAATTATCATCTCCAGGCTGATGGCTCTCCTCTTTTTTAAGTTTTATTTTTATTTTCAGTTTCATATTCTCTTTGACCCATTGAGAAGGCAGAAGATACATGACCCGTATACAGGGCTGCAAACCATAAACTCCATCCTCCGCTGACCTCCAGGCTCCCATCTCGGACATCAGCAGCTGGACATCCAGCAGACATCTCAAGCACAGCGTGGCCAGAACCAGACTCACCTTCCCCTCCACATCTGCCCCCTTTTCCTACCGTCGTCCCAGCCATCTCGGACTCCTCCCTCTCATCTCCAGCCCTTAGCAGTGTTTGCTACAGAGCTGGCATTGAATAAATGCTAAGTGACCAACTGGCCCTGTTTTGTTCCCAAGACTTTGTACCTTCCTAACATACATCTCCAATATGGCCCCTTCTCTCCTCTGACACTAATACCACCCCCTGGTGCAGGCCCTCATCACCTCACCCCCCCCAGCCATTTCAGTATGTGCTGGGGGTCTGCCTGCCTTGAGCCTCCCCCCCCCACTCCAGGCTGTCCCACACTGGTCACTAATGTGATTTTCCTATAGTGCATTACTGACCATGTCATACCCACCTTCAATAAACTCCCTATCACCTCCAGGATAAAATTTAAAATCTGTTTGGCTTTTAAAGCCCTTCATCCTAGGCTCCAGCCTCCTCACGCCCTGGGGCTCCACACAAGCCCAAGATGCAGGGACGCCAGGCTCCATCTCATACAAGACATTTGGTCACTGGCTGTCCCCCCTGGGCTTCACATCCCTGGCTTCCTTCAAGCCTCAGCTCAAATGCACCCTCTGCAAGAATCCTTGCCCAGTCCTCGGGTGCCAGGGCCATCCTTCTGAGATCACCTTCTCTCTGCTCTGTGGGCATCTTTTGGGTACAGCCATTCACACATTGTGTCCCCCACTAGAGTATAAGGTCCTTGAGGGCAAGGGTGGTTTTTGCTTTTCTCTCGAGCCACTATCACGGTAAGTATAGACAAGCGACCTACTGGACAGCTGAGGCCAGATGCCCTCCTCTCTCCCACTGGCTAGGGCTTCTCTGTACCTCTGCCTCCCACCTCTTTCAGGCATACATATTAGGGGCGGGAAGTGGGGAGAGACATCTGTGCTCATGAGAGGCCTTTGAGGCCTCTCCAACTTGGAGACTGGAAGGGGTTTCCCTGACTCTCAGCCAGTGCAGGAAGCCAAATGCTGACTCTTCTCAAATACAAGCCAGCAATCTCCTGCTCTCCTTGCCAAAGGCCCCTAGGGCAGAGCCACATCCCCTCTGACCTGGCCACAGGGAAAACCTCTCAGCTGGCCATTGACTCCATATTCCCCACCTCTCCCCCTCCCCCTTCCAGTTCTACCTAGGCCCTCCCTGAGCTGGCTCTAGCCTCCACCATTATCTCTCTCTGGCCCCACCAGGGAAGTTTCTGCCTCCCCCTCCTCCCCCCTATTCTGTGGCCCAGCCTGCCCAGCCTACCCTCATAAGTCCTCTGCCTTTGGAAGAGCTTAGGGCCCTTCTCCTGCCCTATGGAGGCCTCACTGACCTCCCCTTCCCAGGCTTTCCCAGATAAGCCAGGAAGGTCTGGCAGCTTGCAGGGACTGATTTCAGAGATCCCCTGGTCCAACCTCTATATTTATATAGAAGAAAATGGGCAAGAAGGCAAGCTCTGGGCAGCCAGGGGTGGCAATGGGGCTTCCAGAGCACTTGGGACCAGGATGTCCCTTTACCCCCAGAGCCCAGGGCCCACCTCCCTCAGCCTGACCCTCCTCCCCCTGCCTCGTCACCTCGGCACTCCACGATGCGGATCTCAACGATGGGAAGGTGGATGGTCATATCCTCCAGGACACAGACATCCCCAATCAGGGTCCTGGGGCACAGAGGGGAAGAAGAGAAAGATGCTCCATTCAATGCTCAGGGAAGGGTGACACCTACCCACCCCCAACACGGTATACTACCCAACCCAGGGCCACCACTTACTCATCAATGTTCACATCACTCAGCTTCTTCAGGTTGTCCCCTTCACCACCATACACAACCACTCGCTTGGGCATGAAATTATCATCTGTCGTATCCACCGTGAGCAGCAGCTTCCTGGCAGGAGACCAGAAAGACTAAAAGGGGTTTCCCAAGGAGCCCTCCCAGAACTGGCCAGGTGCCCTCCTCAGGGAGCCCTCCCAGAACTGGCCAGGGGTCCTCATCCAGAAGGCAGGCCCAAGGTAGAAGGAAGGGCCACAGGTGACCTCCTCCTGGGGGAAGATGGGGTGGCCCTTAGGTCCAGGGGGGAGAAGAGCTTGCACTCACTTGATGATGGTGCCCTTCTTCATGGTGAGGCGAACCCAGTGCTGGCACTGGGACCCATCACTCTCCCAGTAGGTGTCTGCATTGCTGTCTGTCAGGCAGGAGACATTGAATTCCTCCTGAGAAGAAGGGATGGGTGAGGGCAGCTAGGCTGCAGACTTCCCTTCCCAGCCCAGCCCAGTGCAAGGGCACTACTTGGAAAGCCTGGTCTCGAGTCAGAAGCCCTGGGTTCCAATCATGGTTCTTCCCTGGGTAAGTGTGACCTTGGCCAAGACCCTTCTCCTCCTAGGACCTGTAAAGGAGGGGAGTGGGCTTGGTGAATCCTGAGGTCTCTCCTAGTTCTAAAGCTCCAGAGATGGGGAATCACATACCATGACTCTGGTCTCAGAGTGAGAAGCTGTGGGTTCAAATCCCAGCTGGGCTCTTCACTAGCTAGGTGTGTATGTATTTGAGCAGAGAACTGGCAAAGCCACAAGGAGGCGTAGAAAGGGTCAGAGACCCCCAGAGCTGGAGGGGCCCTCTGAAGCATCCCATCCAACCAAGCTTTGGACAGGAATCCCTCTAGAATATCCCCAAATAGAAGTCATGTTTGAAGACCTCTGGGGATAAACCAATTCTGGAACAGCTCTCAGTGTGGGGAAACTTCCCCTGACAGGAAGCCTGTTTGCAGCTCCCCCCACCCCTACTCCTGGCTCTGCCCTGGACCAAGAGTCAGTGGACCTGCATACTGGAAAAAGCTTGGGAATAACACCACAATAGGGACAACAGCCCTTTGGCCTGGAGTACTGACCGCCAGAAAGGAAGGCCCCATGAACCCCAGGATATTCAAAGCAGTCCCTCTGGGAGTAGCACAGAACCAGATGCAAAGCAAGTGCCCATGGCAGGGGAAGGGATGAACCCACAAACCATCACTGCTCCATATGAAGTGATGCCCATGAAGAATTCAGAAAAGTCAGGGAAGATGTCTGACTGAAGCAAAGAAAATAGCAGAACCAGGATGGTGTCCACAGTGGCCACCACACTACCACGTATGTGAAAAGAACATCAGGTCAAGACAGACCCTGGGCACTTCTGATAGCTAAGCATGGCAGCCATAAAGCAGAAACTGGAAGATGGACCTCTTTCCTTTTATAGGACAGTTGGGGACCACAAAAGAAGGAGAAGTTCCCAGATCAGCTAGCCCAAACTGTTCTAGAAAGGTCAAAAAGGCCCCAGCTGGCTGTTGGAGCAATCAGACACCTTTGAGTCCAACCATGCCTGGAAAATGAGGCCCAGTGAAGTCATGAAAGGCCTTGCCCAAGATCACATAGGTGGAAAGTAGCAGAGCGGTATCAGAACCCAGGGCCTCTGCCTCCAGTCCCAGGCCTGTCCATTCTATTCTATTGCCTGACTTCGATCTGCAACCTCAGGGTCACCTCAGTCTTGCTGAGACCCAGACCCCCAGGCTCTCCTCTGTGACCCTCTCATCATATCCTACGCTGTGGTAATTCCATTTGCCTATGTGTGAATGCCAGCTGCCAAATAGAGCAGGAGCTCCCAGAGGGCAGGCTGGTATTGTTTTCTACCTTTGTGTCCCAGGGGAGCAGCACATGGTTGTGTGGATGAGCATTTGTTCAAGAACTGGGACAGCAGGGGACCAGGTGACCCTCACCGTGTAGGAAGACACATCGATACTCTCCACATACTGCTTCACACTGCCCAAATTCTCGTCCTCCTTGCCCACGTGATCATACAAGAAGTGGACCAGGTCCTCATCACACTCGTAGGTCCATGTTGGTGGCACATACCTGCCCACCCCACCCCACCCCCACCTCAGATCAGGCCAAGGATGGGAACATGGGTGAGATTCCCATATTCCCCCAAACCTTGGAACCTCCCGGAAGACCAGACCTCCCTCCAATACAGGAAAACTTGAAAAGAGTGACAAGTAGAAAAAGACAGGAAATTATAATAGTGAGGGCCCTCAATGAAGCCATTTCAAAGTTAGACAAATCTGACCAAAAAAAATTCAAGAAAAGAACTTCCTCCCTCCCTAGGCCCTCCCTGCACCCCAGTCAAAGACCCCCCCCTTCCCCACCACTTACAGCAGCCTCTCTACGGCCTCAGCATCTTCCTCTGTGAGCTGTGGCTGGGCCCCCAGTCTTAGAGAGTATTTCAGGTCCACCACTTGCTCCCACCTGCAGGCACAAGGGAAGTGGGCAGTCAGCAAGCAGGAATTAGGCCCAGTAGCCCAGGCTGTACCCACCTGGAGAAGGCTGGACCATGTCCCTCCTCTACTCAAGACACTCCACTGGTTCCCCTGTGCCTGAGGAGGAAAGTAGAAGCTAAGGCCCTTCAGCACCTGCCTTCCAGGCCTCTTCTCTAAGATCTAACCCTACCATTCCCTTTCACTGCCTCTAAACTCCCACAGGAATTAGAGTTAGATTGGGATTCGATTCTGGCAGTGTGGGGCAAGTCACTTAACCTGCCTGCTTGAGCTTCCGGGAAGACAGCCAATAACTGCGACAGCTCCCAGAGTAGTTGTGGGGATTAAATGAAACAGGGTCCAGCACAGCCTAAGATCTTAATAAGTGTGGATTTCCTTCCTCCCTTCCTCTCCTGCTCCCTCTCTCCTTCTCTTCCCCTCCCCTCTCCTTCTCTTCCTCCCTTCCTCTCTCTCTCTCCTCTCTCTCTCCCCCTCTTTGCCCCTCCCCTCTCTCTCCCTTCTCTTCCTCCCTTCCACTCTCAGTCTCTCCCAGTTCTCTGCCCCTCCCCACCCTCTCCCCCTCCTTTCCCTTCTCCACCCCCTCCCCCAGCTCCACTAGCAGGGCCACAGGACTGGAAGGTCTGAGCAATCCACGAGGCCCTTCCCGAGGAGGAAGGCAGGCTGGGAAGCTCGGTGCCCAGGCCAGCCGGATGCCAGCTGACCTGACCACAGGTCGGTAATCCACTCCGAAGAGCTGCTGCTGCCTCTGCAGGCGGTCAGTGGAGGCCACGGGCACCAGGCGGTCGCCACCCTCAGCATTTTTGCAGGCCAGGAGCCAGCCTTCAGGGAGGTCACAGCTGCTCCTGTGCTCCGCCAGCTGCTCCTGGGGGAGACAGCGGCTCAGCCGGAAGATGCCCACCCTTTGGGGAGCCCAGCAGGGGATGGGCAACTGGGGTTGGGATGAGGGCGGGACTAAGGGCGGGACTGGGGGCGATGTGGGTGGGGATGGAGGAGAGGGGCTGGGCCATCCACCCCTTCATCATCCATCCCTCCCTCCATCCCTCCATCCATTCATTCATCCCTCTATCCATCCCTCCATCCCGTCTCAAAGCAGGGTTGGGCAGGGAGTCTCTGTGGGAAGACCTCGGGACATGGGAGGTGCTCATCACAAGCCAAAGCAGCCTCTTCTACTCTGGGCACAGTCTTGCCGGGGGCCACTAGGACCTGTGGCCGGGCCTTGGGAGGTCGTCCCCCCCTCAATCTGGGCTAGCCCCTGGTCTAGGTCCAGCCCCCGGGCAGACCCGGAAGCGGCCGGGCCCAGGGTAGGGCCAGGTGCCAGCCTGGCTAGGGCAAAGGGCACGGGCAAAGGCTCGGTGTCCAGGGACGTCCCCCCCCTCCCTGCCCCCACCCTCCCCGCGGACGCCCCTCACCCTGGTCAGCTTGACCCAGAGCCCGTGGCTGTTGCAGAACTCCTCGCCTGTCGCCCGCACGCAGCCCCCACGCTGCACCTCGATGCTGCCCAGGCTGCCTCGCCCGGCACGCCTGGCGGCGGGGCCGGCGGCGGCGGGGTCGGGCGCCGCCCACACGGGCAGCACGCAGCGCGGGGGCCCGGGCCCCGCGGGGTCCTTGCACAACTTGTAGCGGACCTCGCGGGGCACGAAGGCCAGCGGCCGCGGCAGCGGGTGGGCGGCGCGGAGGCAGCGGGCCGCCTCCTGCAGGAAGCGCACCCGACCCAACAGCCCGTGCGGGGACTCGGCCGCAGAGCCCCCCGCCATGGCCTGGCGCGGGGAGAGGGAGCCGGCGGGGGCAAGAGCGCGGAGGCGGGACTCGAACCTCTGGACCCGAGCCCCGCAACAGCTCAGAGCCGGCGACCTCCGAGCCCGGCCCGTAATGACCCGCCTAGTCCCGCAGCACGGCCGTATTGACCCGCCTAGTCCCGCAGCTCTCAGAGCGCCGCTCCAATGCCCCGCCCCGCGGCCGCGTGCGCCTCTCCCCGCAGCCCACGTGTGTGGCTCTGCTACACGGGCTGGGACACAGCGGCCGCTGCCCTGACCCATGCCTCCTTCCCTTGCCCAGCTGGCCAGCCTCCAAGCCTGCCGCCCCCGCCTGCATCTCCCGTCCCCTAAAGAATCCCCATCCCTCCGTCCCACACCACGTCCTCTCCCACTCCTCCCAGTTGCTGGCTGTCCCCACTGCTGGCCTCCCAGGGGTCACTGGGCGTCCTGGGCTAACCTCCGCCCCCCCAGGGTGTAGCCCCGCCTCCATCGCTCTGGTCTCGGGTTCCCTCGTCCTTTGAAGTGCACTCTGTTCACACCTCACTTGTTCACACCTCTCCCTTGGCACAGATGCCTCCTCCGGGAGCTCTTCGGACCGGCTCCAGGTATCCCTCTCCAGCCTGACTCCGGCCCTTGGACTTGACGTCCATCGCCCTGGCCTCCCAACTCTCAGCCTCCTCAAACCCCATCAGCTCCTCCCTGATTCCCCCAAATCTCACCGTGGCTCACCATCACTCCCCAATACAATGGACAGTTCCTCGATCAAAAACCTCTAACATTTCCTGCGACTCTAACCTGCTCTCGTGCATCTCTATTCTTTACCACTCCAGACCCATTTTTCGTCTCATCCAGGCTTTCCATGCTTCTGCTACTCAGTACTTTGTGCTGACATCGTCCTTGATGATTTCAAGCATTTATTAAGTGCCTACGGTGTGCAGGGGATACAAAGGAAGGCAAAGAGAGCAGCTGCCTCAAGGAGCTTACAGTCTAATGTAATTTTAAATTCCTCACCCACTTGACCATTCCTACTCTAACTCCAACCCTGAATTACCTTCATCATTGACGTTCTCAGTTCCCGCTCCCGAGTTGCTGAACAGAGCTGGAAGAAGTCATACAACTCAACTGAATGGTTCTACCATATGTTTATCTGATCCAACTTCAACTGGACTCTCACCACAGCAAGGCAATCCTTCTAGCCTTCTAAGCCTGAATGAACTCTCTGTCCCACTTCCTATGGAGGCTGCTCTGAACTTGTTCTTCTTTCCTCAAGCTCCCCCTCCCTCTCACCTAAGGACCCTGCCCCCTACTTTACTAAGAAAATAGAGGCCGTACAGAAGAGTTCTCACTTCTCTCCTACTCTTCATCCCCAAACCTCTTATCATCACCTTCTCTCTAACATCTCTAACAAAAAGGTGGACCCTCGATCTCATCTTCATGCCCTCTTTATCAGCCCCACTCTGTCACCAATCCTCAACCTCCCTCAGGAAAACCCTGGGGTGTTGGGGGGTAGGATTTTTTTGTACATTTGTTCTTGCTGTATCTTTTGCTAATTGATGTTAAGTGTTTCAACAGAAGTGGGGTGATACTCACAGGCCCTCAACAAATGGAGGGGAATATAACTGGAGTGGGGGAACTTGAGCTGATGACTCAAGAAAAGAGAGACCCCCAACCCCTCAGGGTTACCTGTGGTACACTGAGGGGCAGATGTGGCCCACCCTTCTTCTG
Organism: Pseudochirops cupreus; assembly: GCA_028627135.1. Lineage (NCBI taxonomy): Eukaryota > Metazoa > Chordata > Mammalia > Diprotodontia > Pseudocheiridae > Pseudochirops > Pseudochirops cupreus. The sequence continues at coordinate 28,298,655 of CM053584.1, read as the reverse complement.
AGCTAGGGAGTCAGAAGGTACATGATACGCTTAAAAAAAAAAACCTTCCCTAGAGCCTAGACCCGAGGTGGGGAACCTACAGCCTCAAGGCCACATGTGACCCTCTAGGTCACAGACTTCGACTGAATCAGAAGTTCACCCCCAGACCAGATCTAGACCCTCCAGCTGTGTCCTAGATCCCTCCCCCCTTCTCAAGCCAATCTCTGAGAAAAGTCATCCCCAGTGAGGCCCCCCCTTCCTCTTCTCTCACTGGCTCCTCCACCTTTTGCAATCTGGCTTCTAATCTAACTGATCCACCCAAAATGCTCCTCCAAAGTAGAGGAGGACCCCAGAAGGCTAAATCTGATGCTCTTTCCTCAATCCTGATCCTTCTTGACCTCGGTGGCCCATTTGACACTGTTCTCCCTACCCTCCATCTCCAAGACTCTGTTCTCTCCTCCTCCCTTTCTGAGTCTCGTCTGCTCCACCTTCATCCAGGTTACACTTGGCAGGTGTCCCCTATGGCCCAGCTTCTCTTCTTCCTCTCCATCAGCCACCTTGGTTCAATGATCATCTCTATGCAAATGAGTTGGGGTAAATAAATATGACTCTAAACTCTCTTCTGAGCACCAGTCATACATCACCAACTGCCTTCTAGACATCTCAAACTGGACATCCAAGAGACATCTTGAACTTGACACGTCCCAGACTGACCTCCTTGTCTTTCCTCTTAAATCCTCCCCCTTTCCAGTCTTCCCTATTGTTATGGTGGATGCCTACATTCTTCTAGTCACCCAGGCTCAAACCTTGACTCCTCTCTCTTCCCTCCCCGCCAGCCCCCTGCCCCTATATCCTACATCACATACCCTATATATTGCCAAGGCCTATGGAGTTCACCTTGGCAACATCTCTCCTCTGCTTCCCCTTCTCTCCTCTGACCCTGCTCCCACCCTAGGCCAGGCCTCCTCATCTCTCACTTGGTCCATTCCAAGAGCCTCAGTGAACTCCCTGACTCCTGTCTCTCTCCTCTTCAATCCCTCTTATACAAAGATACCAGTGATTTTCCTTAAGTGTGGTTCTGACCTTACTCACTAAATTCCAGTGGCTTCCCGCGGCCTCTGGGACCAGCTATAAACTCCTCTGTTGAATTTTTAAAGCCATTTCCCAACTTGGTCTCAGCCCATCTTTCCAGCTTCACTGGATATGACTCCCCCTCCCACACTGCACTCCAAACTGACCTTTGGGTCACCCAGGACACTCTCCCTGTGCCTGGTAATCCTCCTAGCTCTCTCTTCTTCCCTGTCCCTCCTACAGCTTGTCTTCCTGCCACGTACCTGCCACTGCCCTCATCCCTCCCAAGCTACCTTGTACCTGTCTGTGTTTATTCTAGAGGCACATACGGATTTGTATTTATTAGAGGCATCTGGTGGCACAGTGGATAGAGCACTAAACCTGGAGACAAGAAGACCTGAGTTCAAATCCAGCCTGACACTTATTAACTGTGACCCCAAGCTAGTCACTTCGCCTCTATTTGCCTTAGTTTCCTCAACTGTAAATTAGAGATAATAATAGCACCTGCCTCCCAGGGTTGTTGTGAAGGTCAAATGAGATAATATTTGTAAAGTGCTGGCACACAGTAGGTGCCATATAAATGCTTATTTTCTTCTCTTACTCTGCGCATACTTACTTATTTTCGCATAGTCTCCCCCAGTTGACTGGAAGTTCCTCAAGGCCAGGGGGGTGGGGTTCACTTTTGTCTCTATATCTCTAGTGTGGGCATCTGATAAGAAGCCCTGCTCCAGGAGGTGGGAGAGTAGGCATCTAGGCAGTAGATGAAGATCTTGCATTCAGAGTGTAGCAGTGAAGGAAGAGAGAGGTAGGCTAGGAGCAGCCCAAGGGGAAGACCCAGGAGGAGTGTGGGCAGTGAGGGATGGAGTCAAGCCAAAGCTTCCAGAGACTGAGGGTCTAATGCTTGAGCAGGGCTGTAGTAGAGAAAGGGGAGAAAATATTTGCGTTAGGGTCATCTGGAGTCCAAGGAAAAACATGAAATTTTGGAACAGGGGGATCTCTGGTGTTCAGAGTGTAGCACAGGCTCTGATCTCCTTCTTCCAACCCCCATCCATGCTGGTTGAATGAGGATCTCAGAGGGTGGCTACTATTTGTCAACCCTAGAACTCTAGGGGTGAACCTGAGGCCTGAAGGAATGTTTTTCTATAGCTCATGAGCTCCCATCGGTGTGCTTCCCCTAATGTGCTGTCACTTGATAGCAATTAGTCAGACTTCATTAGTATATAGAAACATGTATTTACTAAGGTGATACAGTAAGAATAGTAGCTACCAAACATTACACGCTCTCCCACAAATACACACAGAGCCCAGGGGAAGGCAGGATCAAGCTTACTGAAAATATATGATTCTCCTCAAGTGATTCCTTATCAAGAGCTTGGCCAGAACTGCTTCCACCATTGAGGTGGCCTGCCACTTGCATGTCTGAATTCCAAATGAGCCCCACTGGGTGTGACTGAGTCTCCTCAACCAATCCCATTGCACTTCTTGAGTAGGCTTATTTTATTTCATCCAATGGCTTTCATTTCTTCTAAATTGATTAAAGACCAGTATTTAATGCCTTTGATTAATTGATTAAGTATTTAGGTGATTCTCACCTGATTTGATTCAAGTGACCCCCACCTTTATAAAAGGAAAGACAGGGAGGGATTATGATGCTGACTTCATGGCTGATGGATGGTCTTAATCCTGAGGAAGAGGCAGCAGGGGAAGGAGGAGGTTTGTCACATGTCCTATGGGAGGGCAGTATAAGGATTGCTGAGCAGCAACGAGAGTCTAGGCACACCTGGGACCTGGTAGTGAATTGAAAAAGGCTTGATTTAATCCACTCTGATCAAGTAAGCCTTGATTAGATACATAATAATGCATAATTGAATGCGTTCCAGAGACAAGGGTATTCAGGTCCAGAAATTGGAACAACAGGGAACAAAGAATTCTAGAATGAATTACTGAAAACTTAAAGTAGTTTGGAGTCAAGGCTGGGTTAAAGAGGTAAGTAACATTAGAGGGTCCAATGAGATAAATGTATATCAAGTGCTTATCATCATCATCATCATATAGGAAGGGACCTGTAGACAGAGTTTGGATTTGGATTCAGATGACCTGGGTTTGAATCCTGACTTTGCAACTTATAGTCTATGGGAGCATAGGCTGGCCATGCTACTTCTCAGTTTCCTCATTTGCCAAATGAAGAGTTTGGACAGTCTAGTCCCTTCCAGATCTAAATTGATGATCTCAGGTTGTGTTAAGAGAGGTAGGGTCCCATGTGCAAAAATATTTATAGCAGCTCTTTTTGTGGTGGCAAAGAACTGGAAATTGAGGGGATGCCCATCAATTGAGGAATGGCTGAATGAGTTGTGGCATATGAATGTAATGGAATACTATTGTTCCATAAGAAATGATGAGCAGGCAGACTTCAGAAAAACCTGGAAAGACTTATATGAACTGATGCAGAGTGAAGTGAGCAGAACCAGGAGAACACTGAGCACAGTAATAGCTACATTGTGCAATGACCAACTTAGACTTAGCTCTTTTCAGCAACACATTGTTCTAATCTAAGACAACCCCAAAAGACTCATGATGGAAAATGCTATCCACATCCAGAGAAGAACTATGGAGTCTGAATGCAGATAGAAACAGACAATTTTCTCTTCTTTTCTTTCTTTCTTATGATTTTTCCCTTTTGTTCTGATTCTTCTTTCATAACATGACTAACTTGGAAATATATGTTTAGTATGATTGTACATGTATAGCCTTTATCAGATTGCTTGCTATCTTGGGGAAGGGGAAGGGGGGGAGAGAAAAAAATTTGAAACTCAAAATTTTATAAAACTGAACATTAAAAACTAAAAACAATTTGTTTTCATTTTTAAAAATAAAAAAAAGAGGTGGGGTCTGGCACTGCCCTTATGGGCACTGGCCTGGTCACACTGCATTGCTCCCATTTCCATGCCCCAAATGCACTCACTCCTCAAACCTCTGTCTTTGGGGAAAATGTCTGATTTCTTTGCAGACTCTGGTCCAACTGCCCCAGTGGTTGTCCCTCTCTGTTCCTCTGTTTCCTAGCAAGTTGCCCACTTCTGGACTTTTCCATCCTGACCCAGAAAGCTTTTCATCCTGCCAGATCCCATCTACCTTGCAACTCCCACCTCAGCAACACCCCTTCCTTCCTCTAATTGAACAATGGGGATGTCTTTTTTCCAGGACAGTACCATGGACAGTCATCTCCTCATTTCTCATCAGGCTACACTCCTCTGGGCTTCGCCATCACATCCCTCCCCTTTGCAGCTCCCTGCCCACCCCCATTAGAATGTAAGCCTCTTGAGGGCAGAACTGTTTCTTTTCGCTTGTTTGTATCCTTGGCAAGCCCTAAGTGTATAATAAATGCTTGTTGACTTGCTCCAGATGCCTTTGCCTTCAGTCTTACCGATTTTCCCAGAGTTTCCACCTGCGTCCCTCCCCACTCCAGCACTTTCTTCATGCAGCTTTCACTTTCCTTAGCACTGAAAGGGTGACCAAAGTGAAAGCCTGGGCCTAGTGGCTGGAGAAGGGCTGAGGATCCCATGTTACTCTCCTGGGAGGCGGGGCATATCTGCAAATTCAATGGAATCTTAAACAGAGGGTGCTGTAGAAAAGACAGATTCCCGGAGCCCTCTTAAGTTTGCAGAGGGCCCATGGGTTAGCAGGCACTCATTAGGTACAGTGAATAGAACACCAGTCCGAGAATCAAGAAGATCCGAGTTCAAATCCAACCTCAGACACGTTCTAGCTGTGTGACCCTGGGCAAGTCACTGCACCCACCTCAGTTTCCTCATCTGTAAAATGATCTGGAGAACGAAATAGCAAACCACCCCAGCGCCTCTGCCAAGAAAATCCCAAATGGGTCTAAGAGAGTCAGACGCCACTAAACAACAAAGTCCGGACACGAGCTTATTTAAGATTTCCAAGAAAAAAGTATGTGAGGGAGATGCTATGATAATTCCTATTTTACAGATGAGGAAACTGAGGTCTCGAAGGTGGATAATGGTGGAGCTCTGAGGCTTCCTTGCTGAGTGACCCCCCCGCTCTGGGCCTCAGTTTCCCTACTGCCACCTCCATCACTGGGAGACCGGGGAGGCCGTGTCCATCCTTCATTAGGACTTTTTCTGCTGCGCCTCTGCTCTGGACTTTACGGTAGTAAAGGGGTCCTGCAGGCATCGGCTCGGGCAGCCCCGGCTTCCCAGAGCCCAAGCCTGACCTGTCATGTGACCACCAACATGGCGGCGCCCAGGAGCGGCGTGGGGCGGGACCTGGCTGGCGTGGGGGCGGACCCCGGGGCGGAGGATAGGGCTGGGGGCGGAGCTTTTGGAGGAGTCTGGCGTTGCTCTCGGACCCCACAGAGGAAAGTGAGGTCCGCGCGATGGAGGAGACTGGACTAAGGTGAGTCCGTCCACGGCCCAGCTCCCGGCCCTCAGGTCCTGGCCTCGGCATTCGGGGCTTCCTGTCCTCCTCTTCCCAGGACTCCTCCCAATTTTGGCGCTGGCCTCGGCACTCAGGGCCCCCAGTCCTGCTACCCCTGGACCCCCCCTCACATTGGCTCCTCCCCCAGGACCCACAAACACCCAACGTGTCCTGGTCTTGGCACTCGGGGCTTCCTGTAGTCCTACCCCTCAGGACTCCTCCCAGCCTTGACCCTGACCTCGGCACTCGGGGCTCCCTGGCCTCTTCCCCTAGGAAATCTCCATCTTGGTCTCTTCACTCAGGGCCCCCCATCCTGCTAGCCCCGGACCCTCCCCTCGGCCCTGGCCTCGGCACTCAGGGTCTCCCACATCCTCCTACCCCCAGGACAGCCCCCCAGCCCCGGAGCCCTCTCCCCTCTTCCACGCTGGCTTTCCAGGGGTCCCCAGGGCTATGTTGAGGCCGGCCAAGGCTGGGCCTCCAGGTGGGGGGGGGAGGCTGGAGCAGGGTCTGGCCAGGGCTGATAAGGGGGGTGGGGCGCCGCAGCCTGAGGCCCCTCCCGCCCCTCCCCCCCCCCAGCAGCAGCAGTAGCCCCAGCAGTGTTAGCCGAAGCCCGTGTCCTAGCCCAGGCGGTGAGTGCCGCCAGGCCTTCCCGGAGCTGCAGAATGACACTTTCCTGCGGGCGGCCTGGGGGGAGGCCACAGACTACACGCCAGTGTGGTGCATGCGCCAGGCAGGCCGCTACCTGACTGGTAAGAAGCCTGGGGCAGGGAGTGAAGGGAGGGTGGCGTGGGGGTGGGACCTGAGGCCCCCCCAACTTTGCTCTCCCCCCAGAGTTCATGGCTACCCGCTCTGGACAGGACTTCTTTGTTACCTGCCGTTCCCCTGAGACCTGCTGTGAGCTGACGCTGCAGGTGAGCTCTGGCACCCCCCAAGTGCCCCCTGGCTCTGTGTGTGGCTCCTCCTGGGGGGGTCCTAGGGCCCTGCCTGGCTTTCCATCCTGAGGCTCTTCTTGATCCAGAGCAAAACCTCTGGGGTCCCCCAGTTTGCCTATTTCCAGGGCTGATCCTGGTCCAATCCTGAGTGTGACTTGAACTCAGATCCCAGGCTAGGACTGTAGAGCTGCAGAAGAGCCTCCTCTTCCTTCCTGAGCCTCAGTTTTGTTGTCTCTAAAATGGGGGGAAGAGTCACTGCAGAACTTGGGGGGAGGGGGCCCTGCAGGTGAGCCCCGCCTGGATGGAGCAGCTGCCAAGGGCAAGGAGGGTCCGAGGTGTAGAGCTCAGAGACAGACAACCCAGGCCCTGGACTCTGGGAGGAATCAGGGGAGGCTTCAGGGAGGAGGAGACTTGGGGGCGGGGCCCTTCAGGCAAATGCCCTGAAGGCGCTGGCCAAGGTGGGGCCAGGCTGGGGGCCTACAGCACAGCCCCAAATGCCCCTCCTTTACCCCCAGGCAGCTGCCACCCTGTTCCTAAAACAGAGGCCTGCCAGGCCAAAGTGGACAAGGAATCTGGGGCCAGTGAGGTCCCCGGAGCCAGGAACACCCAGGCTGCCCAAAGGAGGCCAGGGAGGAAGGGAGCCACAGCAACATTGTAGCCGCTTTACAGAGGAGAAAATGGAGCCCCTGGAAAAAGGGTGCCCCTGGGTTCTATGCCCCCCGCACTGGGGCAGCGATGCCACTGGCACTCTGTGCCCCCACTCTGGGGCAGCCTGTCCCTGGGCTCTATGCCCCCGCGCTGGGGCGGCCATACCACTGGGCTCTATGCCCCTGTTCTGGGGCAGCCATGCCCCTGGCACAGCCTGAGATACTCATGCCCCCATTTCCCCACAGCCGCTCCGACGCTTCCCCTTGGATGCTGCCATCATCTTCTCTGACATCCTGGTGGTGCCCCAGGTGTGTTGGGGGGTCCTGGGGGAGGGTAGGAGGGGCCTCATAGCTCTAGACCTGACCCTCAGGCTCAGGTTACCTCCCCCGTTCCCCCCCAGGCGCTGGGCATGCAGGTGACCATGGTGCCCGGCAAAGGGCCAACCTTCCCATCGCCTCTAAGGGCTGAGCAGGACCTGGACCGGCTCCAGGCCCCTGTGGACGTGGACAAGGAGCTGGGCTACGTGTTCCAGGCCATCACACTGACCCGCCACCAGTTGGCAGGGCGCGTGCCCCTCATCGGCTTTTCTGGGGCCCCATGGACACTGATGTCCTACATGGTGGAGGGAGGAGGTTCAAACACCATGGCCCAGGCCAAGCGATGGCTCTACCAGTGGCCCAAGGCCAGTCACCGCCTGCTGGGCCTCCTGACTGACGTCCTCGTCCCCTACCTTGTGGGCCAGGTGGCTGCAGGGGCCCAGGTGAGGGGCCAGGAGGGAGGGGAAGTCCCAGGGTGTGGTCTCTCCAAGACCTGTCTGGTGGATAGCTCTGGGCTGCCCCATCTTAGCTTCTGACCTCTAACCTCCCCGCAGGCCCTGCAGGTCTTTGAGTCTCATGCCGGCCACCTGGGCCCCGAGCTCTTCTCCGAGTTTGCACTGCCCTACATCCGGGATGTGGCCAAGAGGGTCAAGGCCGGGCTGCAGGAGGCGGGGCTGGCACCGGTGCCCTTGGTGAGGCCCCAGTGTGGACGAGGGGAACATGGCCGAGGCTGGCTCAAGCCCTGCAGGCCTCGGTTTAACCCTCTGTTCTGACCCCTCCCCTCCCAGGGCTGTTGTGGGGAAGATATTCTGGGGAGATGGGGGCAGGTTCCAGGAACACCCGGCCCCTTAGGGGTAGACAGGGGTTCAGGGGCCAGACTAGCCACAGGCTGGAGATATCTGTCCCAGCTAGGGACACTCATCTCTACCCCTCCCCTTGCCCAGATCATTTTTGCCAAGGATGGACATTACGCACTGGAAGAGCTGGCCCAGGCTGGCTATGAAGTGGTTGGGATTGATTGGAAAGTGGACCCTGCCCTGGCCCGGTGAGCTGGGAGCCCCTGTCAGGTTTGAGGCCTTGCTCTGCCTCGGATAGATAGTGGGACCTTCTGTGATTCCTCTGCCCTCTTGTACCTTAGTTTCCCCATGTCAAATGGAAGGTTCTTTTTCAGGGACTTCCCAGGGCTGATGATGTGTGAATGGGAGGCCTCCTGGCAAGGGTGGGTTGTTGGGGAGATGGCTTTTGAGGTGGGGGGACCCCCCAAGAATAGGCCTTTTTGATTCTGGCTTCTGGCAAATGCTTATTGACTGAATGATTGGTTTCAGGGAACGTGTGGGAAAGTCAGTGACCCTGCAGGGCAATCTGGACCCCTGTGCCCTCTATGCCTCCAAGGTAGGAGAAATGGGAGGGTCTGTGGGCTCCATGGGCATAGGTGCCCCCTTAGTGTGTGTCTGTGGGCACAGGTGCCCCCCTTGGTATGTGTCTGTGAGCACAGGTGCCCCTGTCAGTATGCCCTCCTGGCATCCCCCCAGCCCAACTGACCTCCGTGTGCTCCCCACAGGAGAAAATTGGACAGTGCGTGGAACAGATGCTGGAAGCCTTTGGGCCCCAGCGGCACATCGCCAACCTCGGCCACGGAATCTACCCGGACATGGACCCTGCTCACGTTGGTGCCTTTGTGGAGGCTGTGCATCTGCACTCCCGCCGACTCCATAACAAGTGACACTCCCCCTCTTCTGCCCCCCCAGGGCTGGTTTCAGGTGCCCCCCCTTCCCCATCCCCGACACAAGAATGTCTGTGAGAAAGTCTATTTTTAAGAGAATAAATAGTCTCTAGTGGCCTGGCCTGGCTCCCCATCATCCCTCTTCTCCCTCCTCCTTCAGAGGCCAGGTTTCACCCAGGGTTTCTGGCATGGAGCCATTTCATTTTGGGGCCATGGCCCTCGACCCTGCTTCTGTCCTCACCTAACTCTGCAGCCTGATGCTACTTGAGGGCCTGCCTGACCCTCTGGACAAAGGTCAAAGACTGGCCATGGGACATGGGCAGTCCTTGGAGCAGAGGTGGGGGCCAGAAGGGAAAGGAGCGGGCCCCCCCCTCAATGGGCTGGGACCAGGGTCAAGAGTCTGGGCTAGAAGATTAGAGAGGGGAAGGGACGGCCAGCGCCTCTGCCTGGGGGTCAGACCGAGGATAAGCTGGGCTGGGCTGACCACTTCACAGGGAAGGGCCCACAAGGCAGCCCTGCAGGGAGATAGAAGGGGGCCAGCCCCTCCCCTCTGCCAGGCCTGAGGTCCTTCACCTGGAAGAATGACGAGTTGGGTCTCTGGAGTCTCCCCCAGCGCCTGGTCTTGTGTCAAACGGGGCTCCAGGAGTGTGTGAGGAAGGCCCCCTTACCCTGTCCTGGAGGTATGGGCCCCAGGCCCTGAGGGGTCGAGGCTGCCGCAGACTTACTCAGGCCCAGGGAGTGGGGGGTACAGGCCTTTCCTTCCCTGGTTCTCCTCTCCATGACCCCCAAGGTCACCATGGCTCAATGAGCCATGAGGGGTAAAGGCAGCCAGTCTGGGGTTCAAATCCTGGCTCTGATATAATCCCTACCCTGGCCTGCCTCAGTTTCCTCATCTGTAAAGTGGGGACAACAATATAGCACCTGCCTCCCGGGGCTTCTGTGCATGTCCAATGAGATCACATTTGTAAAGTGTTCTGAATGGTGCCTGGCACAGTAGGTGTTTAATAAATGCACATTCCCTTCTCCTTCCTTGCTTCATTCATTGAGGATGCACGCTTGACCACAAGATGGCGCTGGCAGGCTAGAGCTTGTCAGAGGAAAGTGTACCAGGGCGGCTTAGTGGGGGGCCTGGAGGTAGGGGCTGGGTTTGAGAGCCTGAGCTTTCACAGGGAAAAGACTGGGCCCATCCAGAGTCTTAGATTCAGAGCCAGGGGGAAATAGAGGCCATCTCATCCAACCCAATCTCATTTTACAGATGAGGAAACTGAGGCCTAGAGAGGGAAGGGGATTTGCCTAAGAGCACGCAGGGAGGCAAAATTTGAACCCTGGTCCTCTGAGTACAAACCCAGTATCTTTTTCACTACCGTGAGGATGGTCTTCAAGCATCTCAAAGAGTTCTCATGGAAAGGTGGGATTAGTCTTGTCTGCTTGTCTCTAGAGATCCATCGGGAAGGGGGTGACAGGACAGAGTTTTATGTCTTAAAAAACTTAGTAATGAGAGTAATGGTCGGGCTACCTCTGGAGGTAGTGAGCTCCCCATCCCTAGAGGAATTCAAGAAGAGGCTTGTCAGGGATGTTGTTGTGGGATTCTGCTCCTACTGGAAGGTTCCATGATGGGAGCATAGCCAGGAATCCCCTGTCAAACCCTAAGTTCTCATCATTGCGTGGGACCAGTCCCTGACACCCTACTACTGCCCGTGGCCCTGTTTTTTTTAGTCCTGGCTGAGGGCAGTGCCCAAACATTTATTAGCTGCTTGCAGATGAATCTGCAGAGCCCTGTGGTGGGCACTGGGAGACCCAGGTCCAGAGAGCTCTCAGACAGCCTTCTGTGAGGGGCCCACCCATCAAAAAGGTGAATGAGGGCATCAGGGAGGGCTTTCTGGAGGATGTGGTGTTCAAGGTGAGCTTTAAGAGTGAGGATTTAAGGGAAAGGTAAAATTTAAGGTGAGCTTTAAGGAAAAGAAGCCAGGTCTGGGGCTGCTGGGAGCTAGGAGTGGGAAGGAAGAACCCCCAAACACCCCATCCAGGGGCAGGACTCATTTCTCCCAAGAAAGTCTCAGAAGGGGACCCCTCATCATGGGAGATGTTCCATGCATAGATTCGAACCCTGGTTAGACAATAGCTTGGCTGCTCCAAGTCAGGGTAAGGCAAGAACTCAGACCTTGGAGTCAGGGGACCCTGAACTGGACTCATGACCTTGGAAGAGTTCCAGGCTTTTCCCAGAGGACAGGAGGATTGGGGAGAGTCACAGGAAGTGTTGTGCAAGGCCGATGTTAGCAGCCACAGTCTAAGAGCTAGCCCCCAGTGGGTGGGGCTGCTTGGGGTGTGGGTCCTCCCTTTCTAGAGGCTCCTGTCTTGTACCTAGAACTGGCTTCTGGGCCCAAGCAAGGCTGTTGGGATATTTCCCTCCCATCATTCACCAGCCCGTTCTCCAGAGCTGAGCAGACTCGCATGCCTTTGGGAACTCAGTAGGGCAGGCTCTGGGGCACCAGCATTCTAGACTGGCTGGGGAAGTCAGGACCACTCAAAGGGCAGTGGGGAGCCGAGGGAGGAGGGCAGGGAGCTGGCAGGGACTAAGGCCCTCTGAGTGTGGCCAGGTAGGAAGTGAGGGGCACATCCCTGAGGGTATCCAGGACTGCAGAGCGCTCACTAACCACACCCCTTCCCTTCTGGGGGGAGCTTTGGGTAGGACGATGCCCATTTTACGGAAGAAAACAAAAGTCTCACCAAGATGGGGGGTGGTCACCTGACCAAGAAGTGCCAGATTCCATTTGAGCCCAGGTCCCTGCTGGCTCGAAGTGCAGGAAGAGGTGCCCTGTGTGATGGAGAAAGCTTGAAAGATATCACTGGGCTGGGTGCCCCCAGAGGGTCAGAACCCCAAGGAAGGAAGGCCTCCAGGTAGGTGGTGTGTCCTTCCTGAAGGGTTTCTTCACTGATGTGGTCAAGAGTCACACAGGGGATAAGCCCCTGCCCTTCTGTGGGCCTCAGTTTACCTATCTGAAAAATGGGAGGTAGCCCCCTGTGGCTGGTCTTCCTCCACCAACATCTCAAAGAGGGAGAGATGGGAGAGCCAGGCCCCAGGGGGTAGAAGGGAGGGGCAAGGAGGTCAAGAGGGACCTGCTCAGGTGTCCCCCTCCTACAGCCACATCCTACCCAGAGACCCCAGGACCTTACAAGTACCTATACCCCAAGGACTGGTTTGGTTTGTTATTATAAATAATCATCCTCAGCCTCTACACTGCGCCCTCCGCCCCCTCCTCTCATGCTCTCTTTAAAACCCTCTGCAAAAAAGCAAAAAAAAAAAATTAAGGAGCAGCTAGGTGGCCCAGTGAATAGAGCATCGGGCCTGGAGTCAGGAGGACCTGAGTTCAAATCCAAACTCAGACACTTAGCACTTACTAGCCCTGTGACCTTGGGCAAGTCACTTAACCCCAAATGCCCTGCCCTCCCCCCTCCAAACAAAACAAAAAAGCAAAAAATAAAATAAAACCCTCTGCAGTCTGGCTTTGGAACTCATCGTTCCCCCGAAACCCGGCCCCCAAAGGGACCAAGGATCTCCTGGCTGCCACAGCCAGTGGCCCTTTCTCCATGCTCATTCTCCTTGACCTCTCACTGCTGGTCAGTCTGCTCTGTGATGCCCTCTTCTCTCTAGGTTTTCAGGATGCCTCTGTCTGTCTGTCTCTTTTCTATCCCTCCCTCCCTCCTCTGGCTCCATCTATTTCTCTCTCCTCTCTGTGTCTGTCCCTCTCTCCTTTTCATTCTCCCTCTGTCTCTCTTTCCCTCCCTCTTTCCTTCTCTCTCCCTCTCTCTCCATCTCTCTCCCTCTCTCTCCTTTTCTCTTTCTGTCTCTCTCTCACACTCCTCTCCCTCTCTTGTTCCCCTCCTACCTCTCTGCCTGTTCCTTCTCTGTCTCATTTGCTGGATTCTCCTCCCTGTCCAGCCCCCTGACTGTGGGAGTCCCCAAAGCTCTTCCTGCTCTATAGCATTTAAAGCTACTCACACTTTTACTCTTCACTCCCTCCATCAGCTGTTCTCAAACCCCTTTACACCCTTAAAATTTTTTGAGGACCCCCCCAAAGAGTATTGATATGGTTTATATCTATCAACACTGACCGTATTAGAAATTAAATTGTCTTAGTACTATTGTGAGAATAGTTTTGACGTCCCAGAAACCCCTGGGGTGTGAAGACCACCTTTAAGGGTCCCTTTGCCAAACCAGCCTAGAGGCTCTTCTCAAGGCTTCAGTATTTCCTCTCCTGCTCTCGTCAGTCAAAGGGCCACCCTTGAGGATCCAGAGGGCCACATGTGGCCTTGAGGCTACAGGTTCTCCACCCCACCTTAGACAAAGCCCAGGATGGCTGCTATGCGCGCGCGCACGCACACACACACACACACACACACACACACACACACACACACACACACACACACACACACACACACACACCAGTGTCCTAGGGCACCCTGAAAACCCTCAAGCAGACTGGTGAGGCAGGGCAGAGAAATTTATTGGCCATTTTCCCAAACCGCCCCCCCCAACTCCTCTGGACACTTGTGTTGGACCAGGTTGGTGCCCTGTCTTGACTTGTAGTTATGCCTGGGTATGAACAATGGAGCCTTGTCCTCACCCCTCCTCTCTCCATAGCATCAGCCCACCATGGCCGGCTCCCCGGGTTTCACTGCGGGCGTCATGGATTGAGGGAGGAAAGGGCAGTGGACAGGTGTAGCGCTAACCATCACCACAGTCAGGTGGGCCTTGATGGAGACAGATGGGCTTGCTCCATGGCCACCATGACCCCAGGGACACCTCAGTTTCTACTCTCTCTGAAAGAGGCCAGACTGACAGAGGATGACGTTGGGAGTGGGCCTCTTGGCCCTCTTGGGACCAGCCTGGAAGGGGGGGCCTGACCATGACTGTGGCCATGAGAGGGTTATTCAGTGGCCTCATTGGGAGGCTGCTCTAGACTGTGCAGAGGAAGGCCGGCTGATGGTCTCTTGCCATGGCTGTGGACAGGACCATGGGCATGGGCTGGGGGAGGGGTGCTAGACCACAGAATCGGCCTGTGGGTGCTAGACCCCTCAGCCAGGGGCTCTTGCCCTTCTTCTTCCAGGTGAGGGGACTGAGTCAGCGACTCAGCCTTCCCTTTGTCCGTGATGTTTACCTAGAGAAGAAATTAGACAGTGATGACCCGCCAGCTTCACACAGACCCGCTAGGCAGACCCCTCCTTCACCAACTCTGTATAGAAAGCAGCCCGATGTGCCAGGGCTGAGAGTTGGGGTTGAGCAGGTCTTCCAGCTCACCAGGGATCCTGAGGGGAAGGGCCTGCCTTTCCTCTCTGGCCCCAGGTCTCCATTTTAGAGCTGGTTTCCATCTCAATTTACCTTCAGCCCAGCCCAGTCCAGCCCTGTCTCAGTTTCCTCTGCAAGGCCAGGCATAAAGATAATGTTCCTCCACAGCCACAGAAGAAACAAATGACCCAATCCCCACTTCCATGGCTAAGGTTGGCGCCTGCCGCAAAGCCATTATTCAGCAAGAGGCAGATTCAAAATGACAAACTGCCTTAGTCCTTCAGGTCCCCTGGCCCCTGTCCTGGGGCAAGGGTGGGAGGCTTATTGGGAGCCCTCCCTCTGCCAGGGCTGCTCCTGCCGACTCTCTGGGAGCTGTGCCTTTGGACAAACATCTCAGCTGGTATTCTGAATTGTTGTCTGGGCTCCTCCCCAGCACCCAATGTGACCAAACCAGCTTACGGCAGCCCTAGGCACTGAAGATTAACTACCTGGCAGGGCGCAGTGGGCACCTTGTCTAGGAAGAGGCCCAGCCAGTGCCAGGCTCCGAGCAGAGGATTCCTTTAAGGATGTGCTTGCCAGCCATATCAGGGAGCTCTCCTTACACAGACATAGATCTGTATACACAGGTCCCCTCCACTCACAACCTCCTCTGTTGTCTGAACTCTCTAGTTGGAAACCTTGGTTCTCAGGGTTCTCCTGGAGGAGTCCAACATCTGATAGGATCCACCCAGAGGAAGAGGTTCCCAAGAAGTACTGAGGTCTGGGTGGATCCTGCATCTGTCCTCTGAGGCTAAGCAGGCTCACCCCTGGTGTGTAGGCTTCTGAGAGTGAGAGCTTGGACATCTTGGGGAGCTCCTGAGGATGAGCTATGACCTGCTGGGGGGTATGGGTAAAGGAAGGCCCCTCCCATAGCTCTTTGAAGGTTGAAATCCTCAGAAATCCAGAGTACAGTCTATAGCCACACAGCACAGACCGGCAGGGGGGAATATCATGCTGTGTGCTGCTAGGGCATCCATTCACAGGCCTCCCATGGGGGCATTACCCACAGTCCTCCTCAATGTCCTGTTGGGCCCCTGGTGGTAATAGGTGTGAGAGAGAGAAGGTCTCTGGTCTCTCCTTAACTGTCAAATCCCATGGTTCCCAAGAAGCCCACCTTCGACCCCAGCAAGCCCAGGGAAGAAGAGAGAACACTGATAAGGGTTCAAGGTCACCCTCTCCCTGTGTGCTCTTGGACAAGTCTCTGGTCCTGTGCCCATTTATGAAGTGAGGCAGTTTGATGGCACAGTTGATAAGGGTACCTGCCAGGTCTAAGGCCCCCAACCCTCCCTGGGCTGCCCCCATGTATGCCCTTGCCCTCTCTGGGTCTCACCTGGGCAGGGTAGAAAGAACAGTTCCCACAGTGATCTTGCTGGTGGGTGAAGCGAACGGCCGACTCCACGTAGGGAAAGTGCAGGAAACTGAAGGGCAGCTGGAGGTGGAAAGTCAGGCGGCCACACCTGCGAGGGCAGACAGAGTCAGACTGCTGTGGGAAGAGGGCTAGACTGGGAGTCACAGGGTCTGAGTGTGAATCCTGCCCCTGCCACCTGACCTCTGATAAGTCCCTGGCCCTGTGGCCTGACTTTGGACAAACCCCTGGCCTTGGTCTTACTGCCTGATCTCTGACAAGTCCCTGACCTTCTCTGGGCCTCAGTTTCCCCATCCACAAAATGAGGCATTGGATGAAGGGGGCTCTCAAGCCACTCCCTCCCTAGGTCTCTGTTGCACCACTGAGTCTTGGGAAATCCATGCCTCCTCAGGTGACTCGGGGTACGGTGTGTGAGGTTCAGTGCTGACACTGGCCCTTTAGTGGGACAGGGGGGTGCCGGGTTGCTCTCCATCAGATAAGGAGACTATGCCCATCTCACACACACTCATACAGTCTCTGGGCCCTGGGGTAGCTCTGCCAAGTCAAGGAAAGGCAGGCAGTCAGCCCTGATGGGAAAAAGGCACCAGTCAGAAGCTGCCTGGCAGCAGTCACCAGGAGCCAAGTTCCTGCCATGGGCTTAGGAAGCATGATGGGCATGGACTGAGAGAGCTCCCAAGGCTACAGCAATCCCTCCCTGACCCATCAGCCTCTCTGTCCACCCCCCTCCCTTCTCCCACATCATCTGTAAGCCCAGCTCTGGGGGGCCAGCCTACCTGTCATAGATAAGGAAGTCATCCTTGGACCCCCCAAGGATGCTCCAGATGTCAGGGCCAGGCCCTTGCTGGTCATAGACAGGCACGCCCAGGGGTGCATAGCGTTCCAGCTCCCCATGCAGGGCCTGGGACAGAGGTGACTTTTCATTGACTATGATAAAGCGAACACTGGTGGCACCCACCCGGGCCAGGCGCTCCTGCAAGTTGCCTATGCTGAGGACAAGAAAGGAGGGGCTGGTAAGTGGGGTTTTAGGGAGGTTCCTCTCCCCCAGCCCCTCTTGCCTTCAGAGTCTCTGTGGGCAGGACCTTGACCTTGAGATGGGAGAGCCAAAAGAGGGGCCTGGCAGGCCAGACAGGGGCCATTCCCAGCACGGCCTTTGCTTCCCTTTGGGACCTTGGGGGAGAGCTCTTCTCTCTGCGCCTCAGTTCGCTTCTCTGTAAAATGGTCTTGGGGGTAGGGAAGATCACCTCAGGAATTTCTGAGCCCCCTCAGAAGTCTGTGGGGAGGTGGAGGGCAGAGGGAACCACTGAGTGGGACCCTCTCCTGGCCCTCTCTGGACCCCTAAGATGGGGGAGGCTTGACTTTTCAATAAGATCCTATTTCTGGGTCAAGTTGCCTCTGCCCATTCTTCTCCCTTCCCCTTTTCTCTCACAATGAATAAACCCACTGTTGGCTCCGGCCTGGGAACAGGCAAGGGGCAAATGCCCAGAAAGTGGGGCATTCCTGGGGGCTGGCCCAGGAAGGGTAGGATAGCAGGGGTGGTTCATCTCAGAACTGCCAGGAGGCCTTCTGAATGCCATGGTCCCCACTGCTACCATGCCCAGTGGCTGCCAGGGGCTTTCCGCACAACTGCCCATCTGGAAGGACATTGAGTGCCAGAGTTAGGTTAGCAGAGAACCTAGCCTCACATTTGTGGCCCTGATAAAAGTGAAGCCGCTCACCGTGACTTCTCCCCACATCCTCACCTCCTGCTCCCAGATGTCTTCTGTCACTCCCATCTCCCATGAAGAAATGGCCCTCCTCCTGCCAGGCTAAGCCCTCTGCATGTACAAGGGATCCCAGTCCACCCCACCTTCCCCAGTAGATTGCCCCTCTGGCACCTTGGTTCTCATTCATCTTTAATCTCCCCCGTCTTCTGTCACTCCCCTCCTGCCTTCAAACACATCCACATCTTCCCCAGGCCCAAGAAACCCTCCCTTGAACTGTCCTTCTGTCCCATCTCTCTCCTCCCTTTTGTGACCAGACTCCTCGAGGTGGGCTGCTGACAGCTGCTGGACAGCTCCTCTCTTCTCTCTTCTTCCTCATGATCTCTTAAGCAAATTCCAGTGGCCTTTCCTCAGTGCTTATCCTTGCTGGCCTCTGCAGCCTTTAAGGCCGGCCAGTGCCCTGTCCTCTCTCTGGGCTTTGGGGATGTCCACCTTCTCTCCTGGCTGTCCCCCTGCCTCCTGACCGCTCCTGCTCAGGCTCCTGCTGGATCTTCATTCAGGTTGCACCCCCCCAGGCCCCTCTCTCTTCTCTTCTCCTTCTACACTACTTCCTTCGGTGCTCTCATCACCTCCCAGCATTCAGTTAGCACAGTCTTAAACTCTCTGCTGCCCTCCAGCATCACATCTCCAGCTGCCTCTTAGACGTATTGAACAGCATGTCCTAGAGATATGGCTTAACTTCAGTGAACTCATTATCTCTCCCCCCAAGCCCTCCCCTCTGTTACTGTCAAGGGGCCACCATCTTTCTGGTCACCCAACCTTGGTGCCTTCCACGATTCTTCTCTCTCTCTCTCTCTCTCTTTCTCTCTCTTTTTCTGTCTCTCTGTCTCTGTCTCTCTGTCACACATACCACACACACACACACACACACACACACACACACACACACACACACCTCAATAAATTCCAGTGGCTCCCTATCACCCCCAGGAACAAATATAAAATCCTCTACTCATGGTTCAAAGCCCTTGGCAAGCCGGCCCCCTCCTGCCCTTCTAGTCCCCCCTGCCACGGTCTTCCACCCAGTGACCCTGTCCTCCAGCTAGTCCACAGACACCACACTCACCTCTCCACTCCAGGCATTTTTTCAGGGCACCCCTGGGCCTGGAGCACTCTCTACTCATCTCCACCTCCTGCCTTCCCTAGCTCCCTTCAGGCCCCCACTCCAGTCCTACCTTCTACAGGAAGCCTTCCCCAGCTCCTCCCTGGCTGGCACTGGACTCTGCAGAGTGGTTGTCTCCCTCATTAGCCTGGGAGCTCCTAAGAGCAGGGACGGTGCCTGGCACACAGCATACACTTCTTCAGGGTTTGTTGACTGACTCTGTGTGGCCCTGTACTGTTGGTTAGGTAAAGGCATCAGTGCCACACTCATTGAATAGCAGATGAGCCCATGCTGCAGTGGGGGTAGGAGGGTGGGGGTGGTTAGTGGACACACA
>CM053584.1:28269660-28277160 GCA_028627135.1 Pseudochirops cupreus | reverse complement strand
GAGGCAAAGATGAAAAGGGTCTCAGAGGCCGTATAGTCCAACCTTCTCATTTTATAGATGGGGAAACTGAGGCCTGGAGAAATGAAGTGAGTTGCTCAAGGTCACACAGGTAGGAAAATGATAGAGCAGGATTTGAACCCCAATCCTCCAGCTCCAAAGCCAGGGCTTGTTTCCACTTTACCAGGCTGGGTGAGTGGGATTGGACTGGATGCTGTGGCACTGGGGCACTCCTGGGTGGGAGGGAGCAAAGGAGGGTCCCAGTCCCCTACCCCCCCCCACCTGAAGCCCCCCTGCCCATATCCCAGCGCCTGGAGAAGACACAGTTCCTAAGGCTGAGGCCTGGGACCCTGCCCCAGCCCCTGGACACACCTCCTGGTCACTGGGAGGTGTCTCAGTCAATGGAGACCAAAAGGGAGGCTGTCCCCAGCAGTTAGGGAGGACAGAGCTAGAGCCAGGGCATTCACAATTAGCTTCTTTCTACTGATGAGGAAACTGAAGGTCAGGGTAGATGGCGTCACATTCAGCAGGGTGTTAGTGTCCGAGGCAGGATTCACACCCAGGGCCCTCCTGACCCAGCCTAGCCCAGCCCATCCTCCCCCAGGAGATTCTGGGTCCCCTGTCCTGGGGACCCTTACCACAGCCACCTCCACAAAGGGCTTTGTACAGACTGTCCCCAGCTTGCTTCATCCCCACCTCCCACCCGGGGCCAGACAAACAGAGAAGAGCAGCCCCAAGGCTGAGGCTCTCATGTCCCCTCCCCAGGACCCCTTCTGGTCGGGAAAGGATTGACTGCTAACCCTCTCCCTGCCTCCCAGGGTCCTTCAGAATTCCACCGGCCTTCCTAGGCCTAGACTCCCCTGCCCTCTTCCAAGACGGCGGGCCAAAGACCCAGCTATCATGACAGGGATAGAATAGGGAGACTGAAGACCTGCGTTCTAATTCGTCCTGTCTGTATAACTTTGTACTCATCCCATCTTCTCTGGGTCTCTTCTGTGACAGGGGTGGAGGAGGGGAATAGGCTCCATTTCCCTCCAGCTCTGACATTCTCTGCACCTCTGGCGGTTTCTAGGACCTGAGCAAAGCTGGGAAAGGATCTTGCCAGGCCTGAAGAGGCTGTGGACCCCAGAACTCTTGTCTCCCAGGCCTCATGGTCCAAGGACAGGTCCCAGCCCCCCCCATCTGTCAGGGTTCGCTGGGGGAGGGTCCTGGGATAGCTAGGGATCTCCAGATGGGCAAGGGCTCTCTGGTAGCAAGGTCCCTCTAAAACATCTGTGTACAGATCAGGTACAGTGACTTTTTTTCCCATAGAAAAACAGATTTAGCACTTATTAAAATAGATACAATATCACTTATTTTGACCCAAATTTTCTTGACTACTCTTCCCTTGGCTTCTCCCAGAAGCCTAATATATTTTCAGTCTTTCCAGATATAGGTGCAGAAAGGTCTGGATGTGAGTCCAAGGTCCTGGGTTCAGATCTCATCCCTATGTGACCTTGGGACTAATTTTCTTTCTCTGCAAAACAAGAGGGTGGACTTGACAGTCTAAAAAGCCCCCCAGGGCTGGAAATGTGGGGTTCTAAGTCTTCACCAAGGAGTGACCCCATGGCCCCTTGAGATGGGGAGAGTCTGTGAACCCTCACACATCAGTCCCTTAACTTCCCCCTAGTCTTGGCCTAGCTCCCCAACTAGCAGGACAGGACGGAGCAATACTGTACCTGGTGCTGAACTTCCCCCTAGTCTTGGCCTAGCTCCCCAACTAGCAGGACAGGACGGAGCAATACTGCACCTGGTGCTGTGTGGTCTCCTCTTTCCTCAGCTGCTATGCCTTGGAGCAGGAGCCCAGTCTGGGGACCCAGTGACCTTTGCCCACCAGACTTTATCTGTGGCCAACAGCTCCACCTCAGGAGGAGGGGTTGAGGTGGAGGGTGAAGGCTGGGGTCCAGATCAGGCGCTTGGTCAGAGCAGAGCTCCAGATGCCATTTACCGTGTGTGTGTGTGTGTGTGTGTGTGTGTGTGTGTGTGTGTGTGTGTGTGGCACTCCAGGAGCCTGAGGCCCACTGTGGGCAGTCCGAGCAATAGCTTATTTTCAGTCTCGGGGCCAGGAGACTTCCAGCCTCTTGATACTGAAGCTGAGTGGGCTTCATAGGATTCAGGGGGCCCTCAGAGGTAACCTAGCACTATACTTTGATTTTGCAGAAGATGAAAATGAGAAGCCAAGTGACTTGTCCAAGGTCACACAAGTAATAGGTGTCAGACCTAGGATTCAAACACAATCCCATGATGCTTAAGCTGGGACACAGGAGCCTGGGCGCCCAGCCCTATTGCTGTGAATGAGACCTTTTTTTTTAAATTAGCATTTTGTTTCATTTTTTTCTTTCTCATGGTTCATCCTATTCATTCTAATTCTTCTATATAACATGATTAATGTGAAAGTATGTTTAACAAAAATGTATATGTAGAGCCTCTATCATCTTCATTGCCATCTAGGGGAGAGGAGAGGGGAAGGAGGCAGAGAAAATTTAAAACATGGACGTAAATACTGAAAACTAAAAATAAATAAATGTATTTATTAAAAAATTAACATTTTATCTTCAAATCCACCAACCCTTCCAACCATTCAAATCTATGAACAAGGGAAAGAGCATGAAAACCTTGTCCCCCAACCAAGGCAAACAGAAACGTGGTTGTCCATGTTTGCCCTAGGAGACCCATGGAACAGGACTTGCTAATTTCAAAACAAGAGGGAAGACAAACATTCCGGGGTCAAGGTCTTCCCAAAGCTAGCTGATGCAGCCAGCTTGGCCAGGTCTCATGGCTGCTGCTGACATCTTTGTTAGCATAGCTACACGTAAATCAGGAAGGCTTCTTATGCCAAGATGGAAAGATATGGCTTAGCCAGGAGGACGGTTAGGATTTAGAATGGAGAGGCTGGTCAGGCCCAAGGAAGGGTGATCAGTGATGGCACAAGTGACCTCATTGCAGTCATCTGGACCTATCTCTTGCTGGCCTCCCAAATGACTCTGGAGGAGAAAAGTGAGGCTGATGTCTTTGCATAGCCCTGCCTCACTTAAATACAGTTCACTTGCCAATCAAAACAATACACTTTGTCTTGGGTCACAAACAACAAGGACCTCATTCCATCCCATTTTCTCCTGCAGATTTTCCCCTCTATCATCTCTACTCTCTCACTAATCTTCACTCTCTACTTCCCTACTGTCTACACAGGCTTGTTTTTTCTCCATCTTCAAAAAACTTTCCCTTGATCTATCTATTCCCATTTGCTATTGTCCTGGATTTCTCCTCCCATCTCAGCTAAATTCCCTTCGAAGGCCAAGTATAGTAAGTGCATCCAATTCCTTTCCTCTTTCTTGTTAACTTTTTTGATAGAATAACTCTTGGCTCAGAAGGCCAATTACATGGAACCCTCTCCTCACTGGTAGAGATTGACTTTTCCCACAGTCAAGAAATGTGAGTAGAGTTGGGGAAAGGGAGAGAGAAGAGAGATCTGGGCTCTTCTAACTTCCAGTTTCAAGAGAGAACATGTCTCATTTCAACCTCTCTTCAGATTGTTAAAGGAGAGAAAGACTCTAGGAAAGACCCTGACATGTTGAATGCATATATCTCTATTCCCAGCCTTCCATACTAGAGACTTAGAGAAATTTTCCCTTGAGGGAGTTCTGAGCCTCTCTCTTGGTTGAGCTGAGTTATCTCATTCCCAGTGGAAGAGTTCATTTACTCTGTTTATTGCCTGGCATATTTTCAGGGAAATTACTTCTTTGATTTGTTGGCTTTCAGCCTGGGTAGATAGATGGGTTTGGTTGATGTTGATCATATATGGTCTGGCATTTGGTGTGCCTATATGTGGGGGAGAGTTAAGCCTTGTATATATAGGTTGGGACACTCTTTCCCCATGAAACCACAGTTATCAGGTGCAATTTCCCCTAGACTAACAATATTTAGGGATGTGACCAGAGTGGTGTTGCCTCTCTAAGAAGAAGAGAGTAGCCAGTCATGTGGTGACAATCTCTTGCTTTTCCTCCTGGCAGGAATCAAAGTCTCCCTTGGAAAAGACTGGAAAAAGGAGACTTTAGAGGTGTCTATTCATACCAGACAGAATGACAGAGAAAGTTATAGGGCCTGCCATGACCCCTGGTCTCTAGCTTCCTGTTCAGAATGTATCAGCATACTTGATGTAGACTCTGCTGGTCCTTTCTCCAACTCTCACTGTGTCTACCAGCTCAAATGGCCAGAGGAGGTGGCTATGCTCCATCTCCCCTTGAGGCTCCAGGGGTATCCCTGAGGGCTGTGGGGTTCCTCTCATGTTACCAACTTGAATCCCCATTCCAGGGGGTTCTCCCTCACATCAATTTCAGTGCAAATTAATTTCTCCTCAATACTGCCATTGATTACCAGTCCTACTAACAATGTAATCAGGTGTCTTAGTTTTTGCAAAAGGATATTCACTGAGAAGATACAGCAAAAAGAAAAGCATAAAAACCTCCCCCATCCAATACCCAGTGAAAACAAAAACCCTCTGCCACCTTGGTCCCTGGGGATGGTAGGTTCAAACTTAAAAGAATTGCTAACATGACGAATATGGAAATGTGTTTTGCATGATTACACATGTGTAACCTATATCAAACTGCCTGCCTTCTCAATGAGGGGGGGTGGGGAGGGAGGGAGAGAATTTGGAACTCCATTTTAAGAATAAATGCCCAAAGTTGTTTTTACATGGAATTGGGGAAAAAGGAAATATTAAATTTTTTAAAAATAAAATTATTGCAAAAAAAGAAATTGTTACAAAGCATTTGCTCTACCAAGTTCACTTTCAAGTGGAGCATAGCTGATGGCCAGTCACTCCCTTGCTTGCAGATCACAGCGCCTCACCGATAGCCTGGATCAAGCAGGTGGCAGTTCGGGGTTGGCTTCTTCCTGGACTTCTGGTGGCTTTTTAGACCTTGGGCAATCTGACAAGACCTTGGACAAAACAAAGAAGGCAAAACCAGGAAGCAAACCCATCTCAGTCCCAGGCCCGTAAGGAGCGAGGGTGTCCTGGACCTGCCCAGTGTGGGCAGGGGCCCTCTCTACTCCACGCCAGAAAGAGAGTCTTGGTTACTCTTCGTGGGCCACAGGAAGGAAAGCCAGGCGAGGTTCCCCTGGGAGCCGTTAGTCTGCGCTCTCTGTGCTGGCTCCGCAGCTAACAAGAGGCAGCCCTTCAGCAGAAGGCAGGTGGACAGGTTGCTGTGGAGCCCTTCATTTCTGAGAAGGCGCCAGGGCGTGTGCACCAGTCCCCAAACACCTGTATGATCTCAGAACCGGAACCCAGTCACCACACGGTACCTCCCAGGACTGGGCCTTTCTGGCCTGCCCCCTCATTTCACGTAGGATTTTATTTCTTTTTTTTTTTTAATTTGACTTGTTGATTTACTTTTAGTTTACAAGATTCAGTTCCATAATCTCTTGAGTTTCACATTTTCTCCCCTCCCTCTCCCCCCTGCCATGGTGGCATGCAATCAAGCACTGGATCTGCAAATACTTTCACATTGGACCTTAGTCTGGTTCTATATGTGTGGGATAAAGAGATCCCTAAATCAATGACTCGGAGACAGCTCAAGGTGAAAATAGAGAAAGGTCTCTTTATTAGAATCTGGCTAGAAGCGGGCAGTCCAACCACTGAAAAATCCAGGGAGGGGGGCCAAGGCCCCAGGGCAGAAGGGTTAATTTATGCTAGCCAGGTGGGTGGGGGGTGGAGTTTGGGAAGGGTTAGGGAGGAGTTGGGGCTTAAAGGGACATGCACTTTCTATATTTACTGTGCAGACGCATTGCCCATAAGTCACTGGGAAAAATCAGAGGGGAGGGGAGTGACTGGTGTGATTTTTACCTTGACACATCACTAGGTAACTTCTGGTCAAGGATGAGTGACATAGGTCCAACTACGGCTTACTGGGAGGATAGGCCTGGTTGTTTCAAGAGATGCCAAGTCTGGAAACTAGACTGGTTAGGGATTTCAGGAGGTCCCATCTTGGGAGGGAGTCATCTCTCTGATAGTGTTTTTCAAGGTTCTTAAGTGCAGCTGGCCACTGAGAACAATGGGGTCTCTAAACTAAACATTTGTTGATTAAGTGCTTGGACAATGTGTTCATGAGAAGCCGCTAGCTCAGGGAAAAGGCTGGGGGCAGGGGAGAGGCAGAGTTAAAGTTAATGCCTTTATGGCTGAAGGAAAGTGTGACTTTTACAGCTTAATTACACAGGCTTATTACAAACTGATGTTACAAACATAGGTGCCCAAACACAAGTGAGATTTTACAAACTGAGGTTACAACAAAGCATCCCAGATCTTATCATTCCCCCTTAACAGATAAGACACAAATTCATTTGGGGACAAGGGACAAAGGTCCCAGCTTCCCAAGCTGCTTCATGCTGAAAAAGGTTGTAGAGCTATCCCTGTCTCAAAAGGGGGGGAGGTCTATCAGTCAAGGGGCAGGGGGCTGTAATCAATGTCCAGAACTCAGCAGACACCAGATCCAAAGGGTGTTGGGCCTAAAAGATACAAATCTAGCAAAGGGAGTAAACAAACAAGAGCCTAAAAGAAGTAGGAAAATGACCAGAAGTAGAGTGAGCATGGGCTAGTACAATCCATTACTCAGACTGTTTAACTGTCCTTTTATATTTCTACATGCTACATAGAGTAGGTACCTCATAAGATATTCTTCACTAACATAACTGTAGACCTTAAACAAAAGAGGTTTCTGACTTAAACCTCACAACTGAATAGCAGACATACATCCTTGTTTCACAAAGCTTATCTATCCTCTAATTATATTCACTTTGGAAGAAAGAGATACCTCAGAAATTAAATCTTTTACGTATACACTCAGTTACAAATGTTAACCTCTGCTTGGTTCATGGAATAGCCACAAATTCATATTGGAACAGCAAACACTGTTCTGCTTTACAACTCATTACATCAATTTAACAATACTCAATTGAAAACTCTGTAAATCTTCAGAAATTGTTATACAAGACTTTTAAAAAAAACATCTTTTCTAACAGTAAGGGGGATCAAAGTAACACAATGAAAATAAAAAGCTATAAGCTAGAGCTATAGCAGTTCCTGTGCAGGCCCGACCTGGATCTTCTGGAGATGCTGCCTACCTCTGATGTTATCTTTTCTAGGTCCCTTGGCTCAGGAGCAGAGATGTTTACAAGCTGGAGTAGTCAGGCCTGACAGGGGCTCACAGAGACATGATTTAACACCAAAGGCGCATGGAGATGGTTCAGTTTCCTAGCCATGCAAGGCTAGGTGTACACAGAGTCACAAGAAGTTCAGTTTTCTAGCCACACAGGGCTAGGCACAAACATTACAATAAAGTTTCACAAACAGTTACAACATTGCACCAAAAATGCAAACTTTTGATCTTATTACCAAACATGCTCAAGGTTTGAGTTTCCATGATAGAGAAATCTTTGAAAGCCAATCTTATACATCTATATATAGTT
>CM053584.1:28245627-28269160 GCA_028627135.1 Pseudochirops cupreus | reverse complement strand
CAGGGCCTGGAGTCAGGAGGACCAGTCCGGCCTCAGATCCTCCTCTGTGAGGCCCTGGACAAGTCACTAAACTTCTTTTCTGCCTGATTTTCCTCCTGTGTAAGATGGGGATAAGGGCAAGACCTGCCTCCCAGGGTGGTTGTGAAGATAGAAGAGACATTTGTAAAGTGTTTAGTAAACCTAAAGTGCTGCAGGAGTGTGACCTGTTATTGTTGCTTTATAGTGTGGACGCCCAGGCCCTTCCCCATCCTGGCGGCCCTCCTCTGCACCCTTTCCAGGTTATCAGTGTCCTTCCTAACCCCCACTGCTCCAGGGGCATCTGGACTATCCCAGCTTTATTCCTGGAAACAGTGCCCTACTAGGGGCAATCCCGAGAACTTGCAGTCTACTAGCACTCCCAGATCTTTTTATACCAGGCACTATGGCAGGCCTCCCTGTTTTATACTTGTGTAGGTAAGGCCCCATGAATAGCCTTTTGTTAGGCTGGGCCCAGCATTCCAGCAGGGAAGGGGCCTTCTGGACCCTGACTTTCTCATGGACGGCATGCTCTCTGCTTTGTCCAAGGCATCGATAAAAGTGTGAAGCAGTTGGCCAGCTTTCCTTGGGAGACCTTCCAAGCTCCTATTTTCGGACCACTCTGGGTTTCACTACATCTGGCTTGGTTAAGGCATTTGGGAAGTTCCTGGTCAGAGGCTGACCCATGGAGTGCAGCCGTCCTGCCTCCATCACTCTCTGTCCTTCCTCAGGTGGTGGCATGGAGCTCCCAGAGACTCCTTGTGCTCGGGTGCCTGTGGTGGATGTGCAGGTGGACAACTTCAAGGACATGTGGCCTTCTATCCTGTTGGCGATCAAGACGGCCAGTTTTGTAGCTGTGGACACGGTGAGGTTCCAGGGGGTGGGCTGGTACTGGGAGGCCTCAGCCTCCAGCAGCCGCTCTGGGCTGGGCTGGCTAAGGCCGAGCTGTGTTCCCTCATTCGCAGCCTCCTCTGCTTCCTGCAGGAGCTGAGCGGTCTTGGGGAGAGGAGGAATTTGCTGAATCAGTAAGTCGAGTCTCTGCCCTTCCCCATGGGTATCAGAGCTCTGGGAGGGAGCCCAGCCCACCAGTACCAGTCTGTGTCCCCGGGGAAGCAGTCGGCCTGGGCAGCAGCCAGTGGGGTCCTGAGCAGGGGCTGAGGTTTGGGCTTCTGTTACCCAGCATCTTCTGTACCCCCCAGTTGCATCGAAGAGCGATATAAAGCCGTGTCTCGCGCAGCCCGATCACGCTCTGTCCTCTCCCTGGGCCTGGCCTGCTTCAAGAAGCAGAAGAACAAGGTAGCTTGGGGATGCAGGGGGTTGGCTGGGGGCCAGGCCAGGCCTAAGGCCTTGTCTCCACCTCTGGCTCTCTTCCAGGGGGAGCACACTTACCTTGTGCAAGTATTTAACCTCACTCTGCTGTGCATGCAAGAATATGTCATTGAGCCGCAGTCTGTACAGTTCCTGGTGCAGCATGGGTTCGACTTCAACCGCCAGTACACACAGGGCATTCCTTACCACAAAGGTGATGACAAGGTATGTATCCTGCATGGCCCACCATGGTCCTGGAGCTCTGTAGAAGAGGCTCCAGAGTTCTGCCCAGGGTGTAGGTGACAGAGGGCTCAGAGAGCCTGGACTGGTGCTCTACAGTGGGGCATTGGCTCTCAGGAGGTCAGGGCAGAGGAGCCACCCCTGCCTCTTGTGGACTGCAGGGGGACGAGAGCCGACGTCAAGGGGTCCGCATGCTGTTCCTGGAGTTGATCCGTGCCCGCCGGCCGCTGGTGCTACACAACGGACTGATAGACCTGGCTTTCCTCTACCAGAGCTTTTATGCTCACCTGCCGGACAAGCTGATCACATTCACTGCTGACCTCTCTGAGATGTTCCCAGCTGGGATCTATGATACCAAGTATGCTGCAGAGTTCCACGCCCGCTTTGTGGCCTCCTACTTAGAGTATGCCTACAGGAAGTGGTAAGGGGGCCTGGTGCTGCCTGGGAAGCGGGCTCCAGGGCCTGGCTGGGGAGGGGTGTGGAGGCCCCAGAATACACACCATGTTTGCCAATTGCAGTGAACGGGAGAATGGGAAGCAGCGAGTTGCCGGAGCCCCCCACTTGGTCTTGGAGTTCTGCAGCTATCCATCCAGCATGGATTCCCACATTGACTATCGCTGTTGTCCTGTGTCTGAGGCCCGCACCCAGCTGAGCCCCAACCTCTCCACCTCTAACATCTGTGACACTTTCTCTGTGAGTGTATTCCTAGGGATATGGGGGGTATCGGGGAAACTGAGAATCTCATTCCTTCTTGCCTTATCTCTTCTCTTTCAGGCCTATGGCTGGTGTCCCTTGGGGCTACAGTGCCCTCAGTCCCATGATATCGACCTCATCATCAGCACAGATGAGGCCATGGAGGACAGGAGGAAGCGACGAGGGGGCCGGCGGAAGAAGCGCTGGAAGGGAACATCAGGCCAGGCCCAGGCTGTGCCTGGAGATGGCCCAACCCCGCAAAAACAGACCTGCAGGGAAGGCCATGAGGCTGAAGTAGAGGATGGGGCCAACCCCTTAGAGAGCGAGGCTGAGGATGTGTCTTTGTCTGGCCCGGAGCCCTGCTCCAGTGAGGACATGGAGCCAGAGCTGGAGCTGGACCTGGAGCCCAGGCAAGGAGCTAGGCAGAGCTCTGGGTCTCGGGGGGCTGGGGTGGGAGGGGGGCTACACCGTGCTGGCTTTGATGCCTTCATGACCGGCTATGTAATGGCCTATATGGGGGTGACTGGGGGTTTGCAGCCCTGTGGTGAGGATCCTTGGTTGCCAGAGTGTCACAATAAAGTATATCTGAGTGGCAAGTCTGTGCCCCTGCCCATAGCCAAGAGCCACTTCTCCAGGACCTCCAAAGCCCACAATGAGATGATGAAGCTGGCCTGGGGCAGCAGCTAAGCCAGTCTCCTTCCTGCCCACAGGGGGGAGGCTGGGCTCCTGGGCTTCCTCTTCTCTGACTGGCCCTTGCACTCCCCCCACATGTGGAAAAGAGTTATGTTAGGGCTTGGGTCAGGACAGTTAAAGCCTGAGGTGACAGAGGCTTGTCGGCCCAGCCTTGGGGCTAAACTTGAGAGAGGAGAGGACTTCTGTGGACAGCACCCCCTTCCCAGGGGCCCAAGAAAGCCAAGTCTAACCAGCTACCTGCAACTCTTTTAATTTTTAAATCTGAAAGCAACTTGGTAAAGTTTTACAAAAAAAAAATAATGAAACAATTTAACTGCTTCATCTTTGGTTCTGTTTGCAGCTCCACCAGAATAGCCCACCCTCCCACCAAAACGACTCATTTGCTTGACACATCCCTAAAACATACACATTAGAAACGTGGTTTACAAAGCCAGCTTGGGCAGTGTTAACACATGGGGCTGAGGGCCAGGGCCCAGGAAGTGGCCAGAGCCTTGCTCCTGGTCATGAGGTGAGCTATTTACAGATGGCCAAGTTTTAAGACTCCTTCATAAATATGAAAATAGACACGTCATCTGGACTGTTCTAAATGTTCTAAATTCATGAATCCCAAGGTTAGGCAGCCCTGTCAGGTTCTGCCTGCCCTTCCCCCCACCCTCCCCTTGCATAGAATCCACCTTGGGACAGTAGGACTGGAGCAGTAAGTGCAAACGAGATTTGAAATTCAAGTGTCATGTACTGGCAAGAAATGTCCACGTCCTCAGGTGGGAGCTTGCTGCTGCTATTCATCTATCCATATCTCCATCAAACCTTAGCCCCAGATTCCAAATAGGAGACCTTGTAGTGGGGCTGGAGAGATGGTGTGCACACCCCCACCCTGCCCCCAACTAAGTTATGCTGGGAAGTGAGAAAGGCTGCTCCTTTGGAGTTAGTTAGCTGGGGATTGGGATGGCCTGTCTGGTCCTCAAAAGATAGGGTCAGGAGATAGGATTGGTGAGGAGGCAGAGAATGCTGGTTCAAGGTTTGGAGGACCTCGGCAGCTCCTCACCTAGATTTTGATTTAGCGGAGGCTGAGCTCTGGACCAGTGATGAGTGTCTGGCTCCACGTGAGGCAGGCTGACTGCTTGTCCCATCCACGGACCTGCTCCTCTCCACTCCCCAAGGAGGAGTAGGATGCAACAGGCTGGGGTGGAAAGGAGGCCAAAGACCATGGAGCCCAGGCTCAGGTTTTGTAAGATGTTGCCCTGAACCAGAGTTTCTGGCCCCTGGTCTGGAAAGGGGGCCAAGCCCTGGCCAGACTCACCCATCACATTCTACCTGCCCTTAACTGCCCCTGCTGCCTGCTATAGCCCCAGCCTGGCTAGGCAGCAGGTTTTGGGGCACCTGGGAATTCTCCACTTCCATGGCCTCTGGGGCTGGGGGTCCAAAGCCATTCTCTTCCTGGGGGCTAACAGCAGAAGAACAGTCCATAGCTTCATGTTCCAACGCATGTGAGGAGGCTGGGCCCCGGAAGGGCGGGATTGCCGTGACCCCATACTTAAGGCTGCTGAGTAGCCGCAGAGGGCCCTCAAAAGGGGTTTCTTCTCGTCCCCCGAAGGGGCAAGCCTCCTGCTGCAGGAACTCAGGGCAGCTGGGCAGAGAGCGCCAGCGGCGGAGAGGCGCAGCCACAGGCTCCTGCCACTCTGCAGGAAGGCGGCTGATACCCCCCCCAGAGCCCCCGGGCCCAGGGGCATCCAGGTCAAACACCAGAGAGATGACTGACTTGCTGGGCATGTCAAAGAATTTGATTTTGCCCCCTTTGAGGTCCTGGCGGGCACTGAAAGGATTGATCTTGGGAACATGGGTCCCTCCACCATGATGGGGCACATAGGAGGGATCTAGTACGCTCACTGCACGTGGGGCTTTGTGGGTGAAGATGTCTGACTGGCTTCGGGACAACCAGATGGTGCGGCGTGGGCGAGGAGACTTGGGTGGAATCTTGTCATCCAGGAAGCTGGGCCGCTTCACACCAGGGCCCTTCTCCAGGAGGCCTGGAAAGCATGGAGGCTGGCTGTCAGGGCTCACTCCACCCTTCTGTCCCCCACATCCCCCTCCCCTCAGCCTCCTCCCTGCCTCAGAGCCCATTCCTCCTCAGGGGGCTTGCTGGCTCTTACCCTTGGCAATGGACATGGGCTTTATGTCTTTCTCCAGTTCTTCCTCCTGTAAGCAGCTCAGAGTCTCTTCTAGGGTCCTTACAATTTCAGCAAATGGGGGCCGGAGCTTTGGGTCCATCTGTGAACACAGCAGCGGGAAGTGGGACGGGTGGGGGGAATGAACCCCACTGACCCACAGCCAGCTATCCTCTGGGGCTGGGAGGAAGGTTCTGTCCTTAGCAGAAAACTAAGAATGACCGAATTTCAGGGCCGAGAGGGCCTCAGGTCAGCCATTTCCAGTCCAACCTCAAACATGCACCCACTTCCATTTCTGGAGGTGTCACCTCTCCTAATGAAGCCTTCCTCAGGGCCAGGCAGGGAACTAAGTTCTAGGGCTGCAAAGAAAGGCAAAGAATCCTTCAAGGCACTTCTGATCTCATTGACAGAAGCAATGGACAAGTAACTGTATAGAAGACATTACTGCTTGCTGTAAGGTAGGCCTCACAGAAGACAAGAGAAGTCACATTCTCATTCTGAGCCTCAGTTTCCCCCATCACAAAATCTCATCACAGGAAAGAACCTCAGTGGGAATAAGACTGCCTCCCTCTCTACCCCAGAAACAAGTGGCCTCTACTTGTAGACTTCCAAGGATGGGGAGATCACCACCTCTCAAGGCAGCCCATCCCACTCAGGGAGGGTTTGCATTGCTGGGAAATTCTTCTAGACTACCAAGCTCAGTGGGCCTCTCTGTGGCCTTCTCCCTTTGCTCCCGACTTTGCCCTATGGGCCGAGGAGAGCAAGGCTGACCCTCCTCCACAACAGCCTCTCAAAACACTTGGAGCCGGGGATCCACTGGGGGGGGGCCTCCTTGAATGTTCTTCTTTTCAGGCTAAACATCCCCCAGATCCTTCCCTGGAGGCTCCCATGGCATGAAGCCCAGGCCCTTCCTCCTGCCTGCCCTCCTCTGGACGCTCTCCAGCCCATTCCAAGCCCTTCTCAGACCCCAGGGCTCCAGAGGAGGCCTGATGAGGACCAGAGATAGCCTGACTCTCACCTCTCTAGTCCTTCTGAATGCAGCCCCACAGTACACCAGGTTTTGTCTGCCTTAACACACTAGCGTGTGAGTGAGATTCTGGTCCACTAGGATCTCCAAGTCTTTCCCAGACAAGTCCATCCAATCAGGATTCCCACTATCCTATACCTATGGATGTGACTTTGGTCATTTTATCCCCCTGAATTTGACCTGCTGTCTCCTGTTGAGACCCTTTTAGCTTCAAGCTCTGTGTGTCCACTAACCACCCCCACCCTCCTACCCCCACTGCAGCATGGGCTCATCTGCTATTCAATGAGTGTGGCACTGATGCCTTTACCTAACCAACAGTACAGGGCCACACAGAGTCAGTCAACAAACCCTGAAGAAGTATATGCTGTGTGCCAGGCACCGTCCCTGCTCTTAGGAGCTCCCAGGCTAACGAGAGAGACAACCACTCTGCAGAGTCCAGTGCCAGCCAGGGAGGGGCTGGGGAAGGCTTCCTGTAGAAGGTGGGACTGGAGTAGGGGCCTGAAGGGAGCCAGGGAAGGCAGGAGGTGGAGATGAGCAGGGAGTGCTCCAGGCCCAGGGGTGCCCTGAGAAAATGCCCAGAGTGGAGAGGTGAGTGTGGTATCTGTGAACTAGCTGGAGGCCAGGGTCAATGGGTGGAAGATTGTGGCAGGGGGGACTGGAAGAGCAGGAGGGGGCTGGCTTGCCAAGGGCTTTGAATGGTGAGTGTGGTGTCTGTGGGCTAGCCAGAGGCCAGAGTCACTGGGTGGAAGGCTATGGCAAGGGGCACTGGAAGGGAAGGAGGGGGCCGGCTTGCCAAGGGCTTTGAATGGTGAGTGTGGTGTCTGTGGGCTAGCCTGAGGCCAGGGTCACTGCGTGGAAGAGTGCACAGATGGGTAAGATAGGACGAGAAGACTGGAAATGCAGGAAGGGGCCAAGCTATGCTGGGCTTTGAACACCAAAGAAAGGACTTTGTGCTTGGTCTTGGAGGTGACAGGGAGCCACTGGGGCTTGCTAAATACCACATTTGTTACCTATTTGTTTAGCATGTTGTGTCCCCCATTAGCCTGTTGCATCAGAGATCAGGTTTTTTCTTTGTACTCAAAACACTTCACATGGTGCCTGGTATGTGATACAGTAAATGATCCACAAATGCTTGCTGACTGACCCCCCCACCCCTCTGCCCAAAGCGGGTGTGGATTCCCTCAAAGCCCTTGCAAGCACAGAGGCTGATGACAGCTCGGTCACTGGCCATTAGAGCTGCCCACAAGTGACAGCTTCCTTAGTGGGGGACTAGCCTGAAAGGAGGCTTGCTGGTGAGAAGACGAGCTCAGAGACAGGCTAGGTAGGTGCCTGTGAGGTCTGCCCCAGCTGGGGGTCGGAGACCTGGTTATGGCCACGGCAGAGGAGAAAGGGGACTCACATTGCAACAGTTAAAGGCGAGCTGCAGGAAGTCTGGGGGACAGTCTCCCACCATGTGCTGGAAGGCATCATAGTCCAGGCCGAAGTTCTGTGAATGAACAGGGAGGAAGCTGGTGCTGATCCATGACACTTGGCCCCCCCAGGCTTGGAGAAAACACTGTCTACAGGGACTCATCCTCCCTGGGCCGCCCTGGCTGGGTCTCACTCACCTCCGTCCGGGGCAGATAGTCCGGATCAGCCTGGATTCGGGCGATGATCTCACAGAGGATGATCCCGTAGGAGAACACATCGGCCTGCAGTGACAGGGATGCTAAGTCAGCCCCCCACTCTGAAACTCAAGTCTATTCACCCAGATCCTGTACAGTATATCCTCCTTTTTTATGGAAGTCACATCAGGTGGTGAGAAGTATGGGGAGGTCACACAGAGCAAAGCATCAGCAATGCACCCCACCCCCAAAGCTACAGGCCAGCCCAGGCCCTTCCACACTGCCCCCGTGAGCCCTTGCAAGCCCCAGTGTTGGCCACAATTTGGTCTGTGCTTCCTGCTGCCTCTCCAGGGACCAGCTCTTGAAATGAAGACACAGGGCAGGAAGAATGTCTTCCTTTACTAAGGTCCTGGGATCAGCTCAGTGCCTCCACTAGCCTCCCCAGCCCCCTGACACAGGGGCACTAACACTCACCTTCTCATTGTAGGGTTCATCTCTGAGAACCTCCGGTGCCATCCAAAAAGGTGATCCCACCACGGCCAGCTTCTCACTTCCTGCACTGCAGGAAGGGGGAGAGAGAGTTACACAGTGAGACATGGGGTTGCCTAGAGGCTTGGGGAGCCCTGAACTGGCTGGCCTGGGGGTCCTCCCTGCCCTGGTAGGGAGTGTGGAAGCTGGGCATTAGCTCTGAGGTTATAGGAACACCAGGGCTTGGCACTCCTGGGCCTTTCTCTTCAGGAGGGTCGCCTACCTGCAATCGGGAATTTTCTCAGCCAGGCCAAAGTCAGCCACCACAGCAGAGTAACTGTTCTCCTCATTCTTAATCAGGCAGTTCTGCATTTTCCAAAAAGAGGAGAAAACAGGACAGTATAATCTGACCCTCTGAGCACACACTGGCCTCCTTCCCCAATTCTAACAGCATTTCGAGGGTATGCCTGGGCACCCAGGATCATTGGATTTGAGGGGTCTTAGATGCCACTGAGTCTAACCCCCTCACTTTACAGATGAGGAAACTGAGGCCCACAGAGGGGATGTGGGCTGTCCAGGAGCTACACTGCTGCCTCCATACTATTTCAGCTTGTCTCTATGTGTACTCCCCCAGAATCCCACCCTAGGAGACTTTATACACAGCCATACCCTGCCACAGCTCCTGGCTTCAAAGAAATTATTCTGGCTCCACAGGTGGACTGGAACCCCAGGGAGTCAGTTGTGACATTGCTGAGCCTCTAGGCCCCCTGATCCTGAGAGCAGAGAACCAGCACTGAGAGCAGCAAGCCTTGGAAGGGGACCCTTTACTGTGGGATTCTCAGAAGCCTGACTTCGCTCCCTACGGGCTACTGAAGT
The DNA here is from genome assembly GCA_028627135.1 of Pseudochirops cupreus. Taxonomy (NCBI): domain Eukaryota; kingdom Metazoa; phylum Chordata; class Mammalia; order Diprotodontia; family Pseudocheiridae; genus Pseudochirops; species Pseudochirops cupreus. The sequence goes on along the minus strand of CM053584.1, from coordinate 28,260,071 downwards.
TGGCCCTCCGGCTGGGCACTGCCTCCTCCAGGGTCTGGTCCTAACTTGCTTATCATTCTTTCTCACTATTCCAGTCTAAGTACTCTGGGAATTAGCCACAGCAGCCTGCTTGCTTAACAGATATGCCCCATGCTTTCCTACCCCTTAGCTTTTGCTCACAATTCCCCAAATCTGTAGGTCTGGCCCCCCAATCCCTCCGGTCATCTCCACTGCTGCCTCTTCCATGAAGCCATGTGGGATCCCATTAGTCACTGAGCTCCTAAAGCACTTGGGCCTCTCTGTTACTTAGGAGCCATATCACATCTTGTCTTCCTCTCTGGGTTGGTGGAATATCTGCCAGAAGAACAGCAAGCACCCCATAAACAGAGAACATTACTCATCTCCGGAACCCCTAGGGCACTTTGCATGTGGTAGGCAGGTGATCAAAAACCATCACTTCCTCAACAAGCTTTAGATGGCTACTGGATCCCAGGTACTAGGAAGAGATTCAGAGATGGTCCAGACGGTCTATTAGTGAACATGAGATATGGGCACAAATAACAAATATGAAATAGAAAAAGGGGAGAGAGGCAAAGCACAGAAGCCCAGAAGGCCTAGGGAAGGAAAGCTCACATATAACAAGACCCCAGTGAAGCCTGGCTTGAAAGGATGGGCAAGTGAGGATGGTGACAGGGAGCAGACAGAAAGCTAGTCTGAGGCTAGGAGTCACATAGACAAAGGTGCAGAGGAAGAAACACTACGAGCATCTGGGCAATGGTGAGTCATCATGTTAGCAGAGTCAAGGTGCAGAGAACACAGATTATGCCAGGCAGAGGAGAGTGGGACAATGGAGACCCACTGAGGCTTTTCAGCAGGAGACTGTCATGGGCAGAGCTGGATTTGAGAAACTGAACTGAAGTATTTTGCCAACTGACTTGTGGCAATAACTGAAACAGCCGATGGAAAATGACATCCAAAATAGCCCAGTTAAGACTGATTCCCCACAAGCTGGGCCCCTGCCTGCCATGGCTCCCCTCCAGCCTGCCCTCCCCCCCACCCAATGCAGGAGTTTGCCAGTTCTCCCTAACATGAATAAAGTTGGGGCCAGGATGCCTGACTTAGCAAGTCAATTCTGAGGCCAACAAAGCCCCATCCAGCCCTGGCTGGTTCTCTGGGCCACACTGTACATCTTCCTGGCAACCTGCCAGTGCAGCCCATATTTCCATTTCTCCTGTTGACCCAAAAGGAGCCAGCAATTTTATTTTCTACTCCTCACCACACCACACTGGTCCCCCAGGAGGCATGGCCCTAACCACTTGCCAGGGAAGTGGGCCCCACTCCAGCCTTCCTAGGGGCAGTCAATGCCCCCATTCACAGGTGGCCTGCCAAGAAGTGGGGAGTAAATCAGACCTGCTCACCCCTGATCTCAGTCCCTAGTGTTACATTCTTCTTCTATCACCCCTAAATCCCACAGGAGAGACCTTTCTCTTCCTCTGTTAAAAAACAAAGTCCCAGGACTCAGGTTCTGGCCTTCAAGGCTAGATCTAAAGTCTTAGTTGTTTCACGATCCTGGAAAATTGCCCCTTGTTAGGCAGCTTGGCCAGGGGCAACTATCTACAGAGGGGCTCTATCACCCTTTGTTATCTTGAATCAAAGCACCCATTGATCCAGGATCCAAGTTCCTGTGCTTACCTTAAACCACCCTGGAGAATACTCAGCTTCCATCTGACTCTTTACCAGAGTTTCTCAGCTTGCATACAGTGGGCACTGTCCCAGAGCCCATCCTTACACTGGGACAGAGGACCAGAATTCAGTTCCTCTCATTTGTCTTTACTAGTCCCTAATCACTCAGAAGCTAACTTCATGGGGCTCCTTCGGACAGGGCCAATAACTCTGGGCACATTTAACTTCCACTGAGCAGCAAGAAGGCTTCAAGGCAGAGAAGAGAATACAGACAACCCTAGATTCAAATGCTAGCTCTTCCACTCAGGACTTTGAATCTCTCTAAATCTGTTTGGTTACCTATAAAACTGGACTAAATCACACCTGTACTAACTAGCTTGGAGGGGTGTTGTGATAATCAACTGAAATTATGTCAAATGATTTATTAAGTATTTTCTCAATATAGCCATGATTATTATGGCACCATGAAGAGCTCTGCCCTGCCCACCCCTGTAAGCCCACCTAAATTCACAACCTTGTTATTTCTCACCTAGCTTAAGTATGCCACAGAGAGCTTGAGCCTTGACCTTGATGAAGTGTCAGCCTTGATGGTACAGAAATGTGTTCTAGAAATGCAAGGATGGTCCCAGGAGAGTTGGCCAAGGTATATCCTTGTTCAGACCCCACTGTGGGATATGGCAGAGGTAGTCCAACTTGTTTGTACTCAAGAAGCTTCCCCACCCTTCTGCCTAGCCAGGGTGGGCAGGGGCCTATCTGAGGCCCTACACAGCCTCACATCGAATTCAGTGCAATTTGAAACAGCCCTGAAGGCTGAAGCAAATTCAGAAAACTGATGATGTTGAGCTCAGCCTAGGATCCCTGCAGATCACAGGCAGACTTGGTAAAGCTATCACAGGTCATCAAACATGGTCAGGACTTGACCATATACTTCCTAACCAAATGTAGACAAGTGACTTGCCCAAGGTCACACAGCTAGTAAGTTGTCAAGTGTCTGAGGCTGGATTTGAACTCAGGTCCTCCTGACTCCAGGGCTGGTACTCTATTCACTGTGCCACCTAGCCACCCTCATTTCATCTTTGCTTGAATCATCACAGGGAAGCAGAAATGGTAACTTGCTGAGGCAGCCCCCTCCTCTGGAGTAGCCCTCCCAGTTACAGATTGATTCTTGGGGCCAGGAAGCTCATCCCTCCCTCCAGAAGAGAGCCCTCCAAATACTTCCTCTGGATTCACCCCTATCCTGACTGTCCTCCAGCTTCTCAATATCCTTCTTCAAATGTTCAGAGCAACCATTTGACTAATAACAACACTGTGAGGTAAGTCACACAAGTGACTTGCCTCTGGTCACAAAGCTGGCCAGTACCTAAGGGAGAGGACACTTTGTTGGCAGCTGGTGGCATGCTGGACAGACTGCTAGACCTGGTGTCAGGAAGGCCAGGGTACAAATACAGCCTCAGATACCTACTAGCTGAGTGACCCATGGCAACTCAGGCAACCTCCATGTGCCTCAGTATTTTCCTCTGTAGAATGGGGATTGGTGTGAGGACAAAATGAGATAATGTTGGTAAAGTGCTTTGTGAACTTTGAAGTGACATCTAAATGCTAACTGTTATTGTAAATAATAACAGTTTGGGACCAGGGCCAGTCAAGACTGTGCCTCTGACGCCTGCACCCGCCTCCACTGGTTTGCATTGACAGCTGTGGCACCAGCAGAGGCTAGAGAGACAACTTTACCCTCTACGGGGTTGCTTGCTCAGAATTAAGGTCAGCTAAGACTTGGAGGTGATACCCCTCCCGTCGCAGGGCTTCTTACTGATGAATTTTAAAAAAATGAACAAAACAAAAGCTAGGCCCCAGGGAAAGAAGGCACAACTCATTTTCTGAATTCAACTCAAATACTTCTGCTTTCTCTGCCAGGGGGTTTGACCATGAACTCAGAAAAATGGGCAACAGGAACTTGAAACCCAAGCTCAAAAGGAGACGGTTAAGAGCGTCAGACTACCCTGGCTGAGTGTGGGTCACTGGGTTAAGACAACCTAGAGCTCAGACTGAACTGAAGGGACTGGCTGCTGTGACGAATGAGCAGGGCTAAGTGACTTTTGAATAACCAGAGGGGATGCTGTACCAGAGGACAGAGAAAATGCAAAGATCTCAATTTTCAACAAAAGAGAAGAGGGTAAAATCTCTGAACCAATATTTTGTGACATAGAGCTCTTTGGTAACTCAGTGAACTGAGCTCTCAGTGAACACAGCTTACAAGTATGTATGGATCTCTTTTTTGGAATGCTTTTAAATGCAAAAGATAAAACACAAAGAACTGGAAAAGAAATAAATTATATCAAAATAAATATTTTTTTTCCCATTCCACTTCACAGACCCCATGAAATCTCTCCATGGACTCCTGCCAAAAATTCCAGGCCAGTGAGAATGACCTTCTTTGCAGGATGTAGTCCTGCCTCTCCTCTGAGACTGTCTACAGTGCAGGGGACCATCACTTCCCTGTTCTCAGCCCTGGCCAGATTCCTTTCATGTGTGGTCTTCCCCCACTAGACTGTAAGCCCCTTTAGGACTGGGATGGTCTTGCTTTTTGTTGATACTTGTATTCAGAGAAACTGGTACAACATCTGGTACGGAGACTGCTTTGAGAATGCTAGCTGAGGTGATGACCTTGATTTCTAGGAAAATTCTAGAACATATCAACAGAATGATTTATGAGCGCTGAGAAGGGAGCAGTAATCCCCAAGCTAGAGTAGCCTTGCTCTCTTTTTCAAGAGGGTTGCCAGACTGCATCAGGGAAGGCCATTGGTACAGCGTAGCATCCACCGGGACTGTGGTAAGATGACTGGCAAAGTTCTTCCATACTATCTTCTGGACGAGCTGGAGAGAAGTGGGTTAGATGATAGTAGTTAGGTGAATCCAGAGCTGACTGAATGGCTGGACCCACAGAATCTCATCAGAAGGGCAGCACTAGCCTAGAAGGAAGGCTCTAGGAAGTACACAGGGAGAGGTTTTTGGCTTGTGATACAAATAATTTTTTATCAAGGGCATGCTCGTCAAATCTGTCAATGAAGCCAAGCTGGTAGGGATAGCCAACATGTTGGATGGCAGTCAGGACTCAAAAAGGTCTCAATAGGTTGGGACATGTAAAGTGAGGTGGGTCATGGAAGTGGCAGAAGGTCAAGTCAGTCACTATGAGTGGTGCTGCTGGCATCTCCCAGGACTTTACTGGGGTTATCATATCAATGCTAAAGCTCAGCTGTCCTTCTTCACTGTGCTAGGCAAAGCTGTGGCTGGACAGGACTTAGACGAAGACCAAAGTGTCTCATACTTCATCTTTTACCTCTAGGACTTAGTTCAGGACTGACCTAAGCTATCAGGTGTCCTATGAATAGAGGAGTTCTACCAGTGTGTGATATAAGACTGAAGAGATTCTAGGGTCACACACACACACACACACACACACACACACACACACACACACACACACACACACACACACACACACACACACACACACACACTCTGTTTCTCTGTCTCTCTAAGCAAAGCATCCTGGAGATGTTTATTATGGAAGGATCTTATATGGAAACTGATGAGATCCTTGAGGAAGAGGAGAGCCAGGGACACCCTGGTAGAGACCCACATTGAAGGGACAGGACAGGGATGATGGTCCAGAGTAAAAAGTGGTTCCAAGAATCAGGAAAGAACAGCATTATCAAAACTTAGGGAGGAGGAAGTATCTGGGAGGAAAGGATGGTCAACAGTGTCAAATGAGGCAATGGAGTCAAGAAATCTAAGAGATAACAAGCTGCTGGACCTGGCACTTAATCCAGCCCCATGAATTGATACAGACTGAAGTGAGCAGAACCAGGAGAACAGTAACAGCGATACTATATAATGATCAACTGCAAATGACTTAGCTATTCTCAGCAATACAACAATCCAACACAATCCCAAAGGGCTCATCACAGACAATGTTATCTACCTCCAGAGAAAGAACTGATGGAGTCGGAATGCAGACTGAAGCTTTCTTTTTTTTTCTTTCACTTTTTTCTCAAAATGACTAATATGGAAATGTTTTACATGATTATACATATATAACCCATATCAGATTGTTTACCATCTCAGGGAGGGGGAGGGAGGGATAGAATTTTGAACTCAAAACTTTAAAAACAAACCCACAAATGTTAAAAATTGTTTTTACTGGGGCGGCTAGTGAATAGAACACCGGGCCTGGAATCAGGAGAACCCGAGTTCAAATCTGGCTTCAGACACTTAACACTTACTAGCCATGTGACCTTGGGCAAGTCGCTTAACCCCAATTGCTGAGCCTTCCCCCCTCCAAAAAAAAGAAACATAAAAATTGTTTTTACAGGCAATTGGTAGAAAATAAAATATTATTAAAAAAAAAAAGACCAACCTTTGAGAGAGCAGTTTCACTGAATTTATAAGACTGGAAGTCAGATTGCAAGACACTGAGAAGTGAGCAGAAGGTGAGAAAGCAGAGGCAAAGAGTATAGATAGCTTCTAGGAGTTGGGCTTTCAGTACTCTAAATATGGGGCAGTTGGGTGGCACAGTGGATAGAGGCCTAGAATCAGAAAGACTCATCTTCCTGAGTTCAAATCTGGCCTCAGATACTTACTAGATGTGTGACCCTGGGCAAGTCACTTCACTCTGTTTGCCTCATTTCATCATCTGTAAAATGATCTGGAGAAGGAAATGGCAAACCACTCCAGTATCTTTGCCAAGAAAACCCCAAATGGGGCCACAGAAAGTCAGACACATATAAAAACAATTAAACAACACTCTAAGTATGAGATTTTTGTCCAGTGACCAACAACTGGACACACTGTCAAAGGTACTGAATTATACAAATTTTGGTATGTCTTTTATCGAGAGGAAACTAGAAGAAAAAAGGAGGCATTGACTCAATCGAAGAATGGCTTATGGCTTCTCCCTGGAGAGGGAAAGAAAAGAATTGGCCAAGTATTTTGTATTACCCATCCAAAGGCAACAGGAAATATTACTTCAAAGGACATTTGGTAATCTTGTATTACATTTTTCATGTTAAACCCTTGCAAAAGACTGCAATTAAAATAACTGCACTTACATCTGTTACAGAGGATGGAAAAACAGTTATTCTTTGAAGAACATGCTAAGACCTTCCAGATTAAAAGTAACATATATGGTACATTGCATTATGTTTTTATGCGTATACTCTTTACGATTTCAATGAAGATGTTCATCTAGACAAAAAGTATGTTGAAAAACTTGATCTCCAAATCCTCTGAGTCTGAGTCCCAGTGGAAAAAAGATTCCCAAGGAAGGGCGAGATCCTCTAGATATTCCTGTTTACAATGGCTTTGTACTATAGCTAGCACCCTGCAATGCTTTGGGACCCCCCCCAATTGAGATCCAGAGTCCCCCAGGAGCCAGGGGGTAGAAGGTGCAAAAAGGCAAATGGCAGGCTCAGTGTCAGAAAGTACTTGCTTGGGTCACAAGGCTATGTTTGGGGCCAGATGTGAACTCAGCTCTTCCTAATTCTAGGCCTAGCACTCTATCCATTGAACCACTTACTCGTCTCTTGAAAAATATTTGCAAAGTAAACACAAGGTAAATTTTTTGGTTGGAGAGGGTGCTAAAAGATGTAAGTATAAATTAGAACTGTTGAACAGTGGTGCAGGTTGCTTTCTGAAGTCCTCTGAGCAGGGGCTGGATGCCTAGTGGTCTAGGCTGCTGCAGAGAGGACTACTTTTAAGCATGGGTTTGACTAGATGCCCACTGAGATCCCTTCCAAGTCTCCAAATCCTCTGAGTCTGAGTCCCAGTGGAAAAGAGATTCCCAAGGAAGGGTGAGATCCTCTAGATTTTCCTGTTTACAATGGCTCTGTACTATAGCTAGCACCCTGGACCCCGCAACACTTTGGGACCCTCAACTGAGGTCCATAGAAACAATGTGGATGAAGACTGCTGGTTGCCAGACTTTGACAGGCAACTGGATGGAGAACCCATAAAGCCATCAGTATAATGCCTTTGAATATATCCTATGGTGGAGAAGGACTTGGGTCCTGAACTGAACAGAAGAAGGAAAGTGGGTTTGAATCCTTTTGGGAAATCTGTTGTTCAGTTGTTTCAACTGTGCCTTACTCTATATCATGCCATTTAGGGTTTTCTTAGCAAAGATACTAGAGTGGTTTGCCATTTCCTTCTCTAGCTCATTTTACAGATGAGGAAACTGAGGCAAAAGGGTTAAGGGACTTGCTGAGGGAACACAAAGTGTCTGAGGCCAGATTTGAACTCGGGAAGATGAATCTTTCTGACTCCAGGCCTGGTTCTCTATTCACTGTACCACCTCGCTGCCTCCCGTCCTCCCCATTTTGGGAAATGGCATGGTGTTTTCAGTTAGTCTGTCAGTTAACAAAGCATCATGACAAACCTACTAAGCACCAGGCATTGTGCTGCAACTGGGGATACAAAGAACAGCGAGCAATCCTAGCCCTTGAGGAGCTCACAGTCTGCTAAAGGAGAAAACAGCTGGGTACAAGTATTTATTAAGCATGTGCTGCATGCCAGACATTGGGTATAAACTAGGCAAAGGGAAAGGCAGGCCTGCCCTCAAAGAGTTTGCATTTTAATATGGGAAGGCAATGCACAAAAGAGAGCTAGAAAGCAGTAAGAGACGGCAGAAAGACGCCTGGGTGGGAGCACAGTGTGAGCCCTGGAGAGCTGGAAGCAGAGGCAGGAGAAGAACAAAGAATGGTTGGCCTAAGCTGCCCCTCAAAATGGAAGTTCTTAGAAGAACTCACCAATGGGAGAAGGGGGCCACTGGGCCCCACCTGCAAACAAGACAGGAGGCAGAATTCTGAACTTCAAGCCAGGGAGACCCAGGTTCAAGTTCTGTTTCTGATCCTTACTGGTGGTGTGATCAGGAGAAAATCACATAAGTCTCCCTGAAGCTGAGACAATTCTTTTTTTTTCTTTTTTTGCTTTTTGGAGGCGGGAAATGCAGGGCAATTGGGGTTAAGTGACTTGCCCAAGGTCACATGGCTAGTTTTGGGTAAAGTGCCTGAGGTCACATTTGAACTCAGGTCCTCCTGCCTCCAGGGCCAGTGCTCTACTCACTATGTCACCTAGCCACCCGAGACAATTCTTTAGGACTACAAATATAGGCAGAATGAGATCTGATTCAGTGGCAAGAGTTACTATAGCTACGAAATCAAGGATCCTTGGTGTCTGACATATTCTTCCAGCGATGCTCTATGGTTGTGAGTTACAGATTGACAGTACTGAAAAATTAAAAGCTGAAGGTCACCCAGAAAGCAATGGAGAAGTAGATGATGAGAATGGTCAGGTTATAATACGTTCCCTCCCATGAATGGCACAAAAAGTGTGGCATAAAGGACATTATCAGAGAGCTAGATGACCATGGAACAAGGTAGGCTGGTCAGGTAGCCAGAGCTGATGGACGGCTTGCATTCTCAATTTGCATCCACACAATGTTAAAAGGACTCCAGGAGGGTCTTCACAAAGCTGAGGACTAACAAGAGAAGTGGGGCAAGAGTCACAGAGAGGAAAGGGCCCAGACAGGCTGAGGCCTGCATCCCTGGGGGAGCTCAAACGCCAGTTGCTGCACCTCCTTCCTTTCTCTATCGTTTATACCACCCAATCCCAAGTCAGAATGGCTAAAATGTGGCATCTACGTACACACAGCCTCACTGTTATCTTGCACGACTCTTTGGGACTATGGTCATTCTTCTCTGACAGCATATGGAGTTCTGAGAGTTGCAGTCACCAAGTGTTACCACAAGGAGGCGTACTCAGCCAGAGATACTTGGCTCTTGGCAGAGAAGTCAATGGGATACAGAGCTGAAGGGTTAATACCACTGTTTATGCAAACAGATTGGAGGCATAGAAAAGGCTCTTTGTGGGTCCCTCAGCCCAGTGCAGTCCAACCCCTAAGAAGTGAATGGAATGCTCACATCTCTGCTTCTTAAGTAAAGTCCCAAAGAAGCTGAACCACTAGAATTTAAAATCCAGGCTTCAGAGCAGAATTAGGTGGGTCTGATGCTGACAGACAGCGTTTTTGGCTTGGCCCAAAGATAAGAAGTCCACCAGGAGTAGCACCGGTCATTATAGACAAAGGAAATACACCATAACTGCAAGATCTCTCAGTCTAGAGGTGATCACTTAACCAATAAGAATTTACTGAGTTCCCATTACGTGCCAGGCATGGTGCCAGGTGCTGGAAGTACACAAAAATGAAACCACTCCTGCCCTCCAGTAGCATCTAGAAACAGAGTCTAAGAGCAAGCCCAGACATGGGGAAGAATCCATTCCCAACAAGAGGTCAACTAACATTAGTTTGGAGACTCTCAACAAGGAAGGAGCCCAACAGCTTTTAAGGCAGTGCTTTCCATTTCAAGACTGCCCACGAACACCACGTGATTCTGCCTAAAATCTGAAGCTGCCCAGCAGGAAACTCTATGTCCTAAACACCCAGGAAGCCCTGGCTTCTCTTCAGGACAAGGAGATGACAGCAGATGTCACGCTAATCGGGCAGATTACATCTCAGCTCCACAAACCCTTACAGAGCATCTGCCTCATGCTGTACAAGGTGCCTAACAGACAACAACACCCTGAGAAACCTCCGCACACTCCAGTAGTCCAGGAGGCTTTTAGGAGACACAAAAGGGATGGGGCCACAGCCCCTGGCTTCAGAGACTGCCATCTAGTAGGAAAAGCTGATGCCAAACACTGGCCGTGAATCATAACCTGTCTATACTGACTGGGGGGGGCCCTACGCGGGCCCCTTAACATTTCTGTGTCCTTGGCAACTCTCTCAGTTCAGAAGCAGAAGACAAGGTCTCAATCTGCATTGCTAGAGGGTGTTTCCTCATTGGAAGCTCCCTAGAGCAAGGCTATAGCAATTCCAGTCCACATTCCTATGAATAACTAATTCATTTAGCTGGCTTGCTAATTAACTACTGAGTCAACTCAAGAAGTTTACATTCTAATGGAGGAGTCAATGCATGTCTAAGCTGTAAGGTGGATCTGTCTTCCACTCAGCTGCCCAAATGATTTTTCCACTGTAGATCTGATCATGTCAGCCCTGCCCCCTCTCCCAGTGGGCTTCCTACTGCCTCTAACACAAAATAGAAAAGTCTCTGTCACATTCCTTTTCCCTTCCTAGCCAAGCAGACACAAAATACAGTACTCCATCTCCTACCTCCACGCCTTTGCATTGGCTGTCCCCATACCTGGAATGCTCCCCCCTCCTCATCTGTGCCTCATAAAAGCCTTCCTTCTTCAGGATTCAGCTCAGAGACTGCCTTCTCGTGGGAGCCCACCCTGAAGTGCACACAGACACACACAGACAGAGACACACAAACATACATACTCTCTCTCTCTCTTTCTCTCTCCCCTCTCTCTCTCTCTCATAGAGATATATCCTGGGTTCTAGTTTTCACTTTGTCAAAGACTTCTAAGCAATGTGAAAAGAAGTTATTTCTCACCTCTCTCTGACATCATGCTCCACCTGAAGCAGTGAGATGACTGAGTAGATCGAACGCTAGACCTGGATTCAGGAAGAACTGAGCTCAAATCCTACTCTACATACCTACTGTTTGACTATGACCCTGGGCAGATTTAGAGCTGGATCAGCCCAGACAGGTTATTGAGCCCAGCTCCCTTACAAAACTATTAAGTATCTGAGTCAGGATTCTAACTGAGTCTTCTTGGTTCCAAGTCACTTAACTCCTCATACCCTCATCTTCCTTATCTGTGAAAGAAGAATAATAAAACCTGCCTCACATAACTGTTGTGAGGATAACATAATAAATTTCCAAAGCATTTTGCAAACCATAAAGCACTCTTTTAATTATTAATATTTCAGGGGGTTATAAAGCAACAGGGAACCTTGAAATTTATATCCATTAATAGCCCTGGTTTGTCTTCCCTATAAAGTCAGAATTGGAGGAGAAGTCAAGTCAATAAGCATCTATTATGAGCCAGGCTAAGTAATGGAGGTACAATCTCAAATGGGTACATTACTAGAGGCCCAAAGGGAGCTTAGATTATTAAGCAAGTCAGCGGCAAAACTGAGGCACAACAGGTTGGGACTGGGCCTCAGTCATCCAAGGGGCCTATCTCCCCATTAAGGGGACTATCAAAAGCCAGGAGGTTGCAAAGAAAATAAAATGCTAAATCTTCCTAAGGTGATCAGGAAGTCTCCAACTCAACTTCACTTAGAGTCAAGGCAGTGGCCAGCACTGAGCAGCAGGCTGCACTCGATGACCACCAAGCTTGCTCTCGGTCACAAGGGTCTATGGGCCACCAGCCCATGGGACTTTCTCCTTGCAGGCTGAATGACAGAATGCAGCACAGTCTACTTCATTCCCTCCCATTCTAATGAACTCAGGCTTCCAAAAGACTAGAAATTCAAGAGTAGGTAGAGGGTCTTCCCCTCACTGGTGCTCCAGTCTCTTGTATAGGACTAGACACACAGAGTATTAAGTAGATACTATCAGCAAGTGTTATGCACACCAATTATGTGCTAGGCCCTGTGCTACAGCTAGGGATGCAAAGAAAGGCAAGTACATAGTCCCAAAGAGCTCAAACAACTATGTCCAACCAAGCTACAAAGAGGATAAACTGAAAATAATCAGCAGTGGGGAGGCACTAGCATGAAGGCAGGTCAGGAAAGACTTCTGGTATGAGGCAGAATTTTTTGCTGGGGCCTGAAGGAAGCCAGAGGAACCAACAGAGAGAAATGAGAAGGGAGAGAATTCCAGGCATGGAGGAGAGCCAGTGATCATGCAGAGTTGGGAGATGGAGGGTCTTGTCGAGGAACAACCAGAAGGCCAGTGTCAGGGGATTGAAGAGTATATGGAGGGAGAAAAGTGTAAGAATATCTGAGTGTAGGAATGGGCCAGATTATGAAGGACATACAAATTCAAATAGGAGAGTTTATATTGATCCTGGAACAGGGAACTCCTGGAGTCTCTTGAATAGTGGAGCGCCATGACAAGACTTATTCTTTAGGAAAATAACGACAGCTGAGTGGAGGATGGACTGGAGTAGGGAGAGACTTGAGGCAGGAAGAATGGTCATAAGACCATGCAACAGTCCAGTACTGAAGTGATGAGCATCTGCACAAGGATACTAGAAGAGAGAAGGAGCTGTACAGGAGAGATGTTAAGAAGGTAAAACTGACAAGACTTGACAACTGTTGGATCCTGGGAGGGGGATGGGAAAGAGTGGAGTCAAGAATGACACCTAGGTTTTGAATCAGATGACTGGCAGGATAGTGGTGCCATCTATATTAACAGAAAAGTTAGAAAGAGGCCTGGTAGAGGGGACAAGAGAGTTAGTTCAGTTTTGGACACACTGAGTTCTGAATGGCTGTGGAAAAGCCTGTGTGAGATACCCAGAGATAAGAGAAAGAAGTTAGGAGAGATGAAGGCTAGATAAAGGAGATCTGAGAATCATCAGCATAGAAATGAAAACTGAATTCATGGAGCTGATGAAGTCACCAAATGAGGAATTATAAGGGGGAAAGGAGCAGAGGGCCCAAAACAGAGCCCAGGAAACCACTGACCTGATTCAGACACGACCTGAATGAGGATTCAGTAAAGGAGGCTGAGGAGGCACGAGGCAGAAGAGTCAAGAGAACGTAGTGTCATGATAAGCTACAGAGAAGAGAATATCGAAAAGAAACTAAGGATTGAAAGTGAAAAAGGCTGCTCGAGAGCTCCAGAAGGATGAGAAATGAAAAAAAAGGCCTTATTGCTGGGACCAAGAGATCCCAGGCCTGAAGGGAAAATTACTACATCATCATCATCCTCACCACCACCATCCTCAGCACCACCTTCATCGCCATCATCAGGATGTGCTTCAAGGTTTGTTAAACACTTGATCCCCACAACAAACCCCCAGAAAAAGGTGCTGTGATTATCTCCATTTTTCTGAGACAAAGGGAAGGGAGAAGAATCTGAAAAGCGGGAAGCCTCAGTCATCCTCTGCCTGGGGCTAGCTTCAATTCTTGAGGCAGGAAATCCCCTGAATCAGAATGTGAGCTCCACGCCTTAGAGATAAGAGAGAGAGCCTTGGTTAGAGCCTCAGTTCTTTCTAAATCTTGAAAGTTGAGAAAACCTTCTTACAACTTTCCCCAGAAAGCTTTCCCTGCTCCATACCTCACCCCTCCGTTATTGGTCAGTCAACTAGTACTTGTTAAGTGCCTACTATGTGCTAGGAGCTGGGGAGATAAAGACATGCAAAAGGCCATTTCTGATCCCAAGAAACTCAACAATCTAATAGGGGACACAACAATAACATGCACATACCTTAGACCTGTGACATCGGCTAATATGGCAGAAAAGGAAAATGACAAATGCTGGAGAGAATGGCGGAAAACTGAGAGGCGAATGCACTGTTGGTGGAGTTGTGAACTGATCCAACCATTCTGGAGTGATTTGGAACTTTGCCCAAAGGGCTATGAAACCATGTGTATGCTTTTATCAGCTACTGTCTTTTTATAGCATCTCACATCACTCACACATACGCACGCACACACATATACACACACACACACACACACACACACACACACGCACACACACTCCCTTCCTGTCTTCTTATACTTTACTCTTACCCAGTGACACTGGCCTTCCTGCTAGTCTTCTTCACACCTGACCAACACTCCATCCCTCTCCTGACTTCAGGCTGGAATGCTCTCCTTCCCAGTCTCCACTTCCCAGCTTTCCTGGCTTTTTTCAAGACTTGGCTCA
>CM053584.1:28233659-28245527 GCA_028627135.1 Pseudochirops cupreus | reverse complement strand
CCCAGAGCAACCCATTTATTGTTATAATACCATAAAAGAAAGATCAAAATAACATGGAAAAATATGACGCTGGCTTTTGAAGCCCACAGAATGTAACTAAGGAAAAAAAAAAAGTATTGCCTTCCAAGTGTCTTCTAACTTCACTGACAATATACTTCTAGTTAGAGACACTTTGTAGTAGAGTAATGTTGTCTCCTTTTAGCATGATCCGGCCAAGTTGTTTCCTTGACTTTGTTTTAGAGTGAATCTCCTCTGCATCATCCAATACAAGATTCATATACTCATCGAAACCAATTATGCAGCCTTCTATTCGCATATTAACTTGCTCATATAGCCACACCTGAATTCGGGACCGATTTTGGAGGTACCTGAAGATGAGGTTGATGGGCTGCACCATCACCTTCTGCACCTTCTGGCCCTGGCCGCGGTACGCCATGGCGGGAGCGTACAATCCCATGGCGGGAGCGTACAATCGCTAATGCCTTTCTTCTGGCATCGCCTCCACTTTTGCCTGCCTACATCCTGTATGTGTCCCCTGCTCACAAGTCTCTGCCATCGGAATGTGAGCTCCTTGAGGGCAAAGCTGTTGTTGCCCTTTTTGTATTCCCACCATTTAGTGCAGTACTGGTACATAGCAGGCATTTAATTAATGCTGGCTGAACAGATTTACTGACTGCAGGGTTCCAGCCTACTTTGGGATTCTATGACCATTATAAAGCACTTTGATTGGAAGAAAGACACAAGACAATCAAGTCTGTCAGTCAGAAGACAGGGGCAATTGTTCAAAAGATTCATCCTTTTTGTACCTTAGATGTGAGGTCCCGATGGAAAATGCCCTTAAAATGAAGGTAGCGGAGTCCCATAGCTATATCACATGCCAGCTTCACTCTCACAGTCCAGGGTAGATGTCGGTCACTGTCCAAGAGTTGTTCCAGATTCCCGCAGTTGATATACTGCAAAACAGTAGGGGGCAATCAGAGTTTGTCAGATATAATCAAATTGCTTGTGATGTCATGCAATTAAGCTTTGAAGGCAGGATCTGTGTGTTCATCTGTGTATGTCCCACAACGTTGCTAAACACAGGCTCTACAGACACTAAGTGCTCAGAAAATAAATGCTGAATGAGAATGTGAATGAGCCTAACAAAGGAAAGGACAAAATGAAGGAATGATGCTAGATGAGTCTGCTTATGACATTTTCCCTGATGGGACTTCTGAGCAGAGGAAGTACTAACCTCATGCCAACAACTCTATATAACATCCATTCAACATTTATTAAGTGCCCACTACGTGCCAAGCCTTGTGCTAGGCACTGGGGATACAAAGAAAGGCCAATGATAGTCCCTGATCTCAAGGAACTCAAAATCTAATGGAGGAGGTGACATGTAAACAACTATGTACAAGCAGGCGATATCCAAGATCAGTTTCAGGCCGCATTAAAGAGGATGGGCAAAGGCTTTTTGTAGAAAGTAAGACTCGAAGGAAGTCAGAGATGAGACAGGAAGGCCTTGCAGGCATGGGAGTCAGCCAGAGAGAAGATTCAGAGTCAGGAGACAGAGCACTTTGTTTGGGGAATAGAGGCCTCACCTGTATATGGGGGTGGGAATGGTATAAGGTGTAAGGAGACTGAAAAGGTCAGAAAGGGTCAAACGGAAGGTTTTGTATTTGATCCTGGAAGTGAGAGAGTCACTGGAGTTGACTGAATAGGGGAATGACAGGGTCAGACTCGCACCTTGGGACGTTCAATTTAACAGCTGGACACTGGCTGGACTGGAGTGGAGACACACAAGGCAGGCACACCAATCAGCAGGCTATCTCAACAACCCAACTATGAGATTATGAGAACTTGACTCAGGGTGGTGGCAGTGTCAAAGGAATGAAAGGGGAATAAACAAGAGATGTTATAAAGGTAAAATAAACAGGCCTTGGTGGCAGTTTGAATGTGGTGGGGGTGGGAAGGTGAGTAGTTAAGGAGGACACTTGGGTTTTGTGCCTGAGTTACTGGAGGACAGGGGTGCCCTTGACATTAATAAGGAAGTTTCGGAGGGGGCTTGGGAGGAAAAATAATGAATTCAATTTTGGAACTTAAGTTTAAGACATCCTGTCTACAAGACATCCCATCTGAGATGTCTAATAAGTAGTTGGAGATGTGAGACCAGAGGACAGTAGGGAGTTAGAATTGACAAATCAATCAAGAGGATCATCTGCACAGAGACGATACTCCAGCCAAGGTGCCATGATTGTTCATATTCCTCCAAATCCTGGGCTTGTTTCCAGAAATGGGCTACACAGGACTTAAGAGGGAAATCTCTGGCCATGTGAGCCAACAGAATTCACTGGTAGCTACTCGGCTTCTTCACAGGCACTAAACTACACACATGCACGTGGACATGTCATGAAGACAGGTATTACAGGACTACACCAGGAAGGCAAACAGACACAATATACTTAATCCCACTTGATGATCCTTATTAGAAAATCTGAACATGAGCTACTGCCATTGCCCGTCCCCCAGCCTCATCCTCAAAGTCTTGTATTTTCAGAAGACAGCTACTGGGCTCTCCCTTGGCTGAAATGTAATTGTATAGATTCTTTTCTTTCATCCCTTAAGAGTTAAAGATTTGAAGAGAGAAGAGTTTATTTCCTTGACTCTGGGAAGGAATTCTGACTTCCTCACTGTTCCAGGAGAAAAGTCTGATGCTGGAATCCCTAATGGCCAGGTTATACGGGCAGCATGGTGAGCTTTGTTCAGAGGCTGATGTCCATCCGCTCCCATACAAAGGCAGGGTATTGATTTTGTGCTCAGTAAGACCCTGCTGATCTGGACAGCAGCAGATAGACATAAGTGGGAAAGATGAGGCAATGAAGAAAGACCATAGGGAGAAGCAATGCTGTCCAATTGGCATAGCTTATGTTAAAAAAGCAAGGACAAAAAAACCCACAAACCAATGCAGTGAGAGTGGGGATGGAGGGAGGGTTGACTGTTGAGTTTTACTGATGGTTAGAAGTCAAGGCATCTGGTCACATCAAGAACCACAAAATCTGAGTACCCTCGGGTGTGGGGTGCGTGTGCATGTGTGTGCGTGCGCGTGTGCGTGCGTGTGTGTGTGTGTGTGTGTGTGTGTGTGTGTGTGTGTGTGTATGTGTGTGTAAGGAAAACTTAGAAACCTGCACATAGCAAACATTTCCAATTTGTGCACACATCACTGGCCCACATACCAGAGCAATAACTTTCTTGTTCCCAAAGACAGGCCTTGGCCCTGGATAACCTGTCCCTATTGTCCACAACCTTTCTAGACAAAAGTCCTTGCTCTTAGCTGTCCTGGCTCTAAGCCAATCCTTCTGGGAGTAATCAGAGAGTTAGCACCACACCAATGTAAGCCCATTCCTCTTACAGGCCAGGTAGACTTGGGCTCTTTCCTTATGGGCCACTTTCCCCCCCAAAAAAAGAGCCACAAAAAGGGAGAGATCATTATAACCACTTGAAAAGACATGTTTCTATTTTTATAGAAAGTTTATTTTATTTAAAATAAGAAATCTTACTTTGTTTCTGTATTTGAGTTCTCAGATCTCCTAACTTTGCACCAAAAGAGGCAGCATGGTATCTTGATAGCTAACAGCTGATAACGGCATTAATGTAAGTGCTTCAAGGTTTGCAGAACACTCTGCAAATATTATCCTACTTTACCCTCACAACAGCCCGGGACATTTCACTTTTCTTTGATCTCTCTGGGATACAAACCTGGTAGTGGAATTGCTGGGCCAAAGGGTGCGCACAGCTTTACGGCCCTCAGGGCACAGTTCCCAACTGTTTTCCGGAACAGTCGGACCAGTTCACAGTTTTAGTGCCCCCCGTTTTTCTACACTCCCTTCAGCATTTGTCAATCTCCTCTCCTGTCATGTTAGATAATCTGACGTGCTGTGAGGCAGTGCCTCATAGTTGTTTTAATCTGCACTTCTCTAATTATTAGTGACTTAGAACATTTTTTCATATGATAATTAATAGCTTTGGTTTTTCTCTGAAAACTGATCAACCCCATTTATCAACCAGGGAATGGTCTTATTTTTATAAATTTGGTTCAGTTCCCTATATATTTGAGAAATAAGACCTTTATCTGAGGAACTTACTAAGATTTCCTCCCCCGCCCCCGCCAGTTTCTCGCTTTTCCTTTAATTTTTGCTGCTTTAGTTTATGATTGCGATAGAATACTACTGTATTAGGAAAAAAGGACAAGCAGGATGGTTTCAAAAAACCCCAGGAAGACTTACATGAACTGACACAAAGTGAAATGAGCAGAACTGGGAGAGCATTGTACACAATATTAGCAATATTTTAAGAATGATTAACCGTGAAGGACTTAGCTACTCTGATCAAGACAATGATACAAGACAACTCCAAAGGACCCATGGTAAAAAAATGCTATCCATCTCCAGAGAGAGAACTGATGAAGTGAGTGCAGATTACAACATATTTTCTCA
Organism: Pseudochirops cupreus; assembly: GCA_028627135.1. Taxonomy (NCBI): domain Eukaryota; kingdom Metazoa; phylum Chordata; class Mammalia; order Diprotodontia; family Pseudocheiridae; genus Pseudochirops; species Pseudochirops cupreus. The sequence continues at coordinate 28,241,049 of CM053584.1, read as the reverse complement.
TGTTCTTTATGCTTTTTGCTTTTTATTTCATTTTACTTTTTGCAACATGGCTAATATGGAAATGTTTTACATGACTTCATATGTATGGTGAGTAATACTACTTGCCTTCGAACCAGGAGAACATTGTACACAGTAACAGCAACACTGCGCAATGATCAACTATGACAGACTCAGCTCTGCTCAGCAATACAACGATCTGAGACAATTCCAAAAGACTCAGGATGGAAAATGCTGTCTACTTCCATAAAAAGAACTGTGGCGTGTAAATGCAGATCAAAACATACAATTTCCACTTTTTTTCCTTTCTTGTGGTTTTCCCCTTTAGTTCTGATTCTTCTTTCACAACATGACTAATGTGGAATATGTTTAATATGACTGTACATGTATAACCTACAGCAGATTGTTTGCTGTCCTGGGGAGGAGTAAGGGGAGGGAAGGAGAAAAAAAATTTAGAACTCAAAATCCATGAATGTTGAAAACTATATATATATCTTGCCTTCCCAGTAGGTGGGGGAGGATCTGAAGGGAGAGAATTTGGAACTGGAAATTTTTTTTAAAAGCAACAAAAAAGCCCCACAACAACCCCAGGACATGGATGCTATAGTTTTTACTTTACAGAAGAGGAAACAAGGCATGTAGAGATGAAGAGACTAGCCCAGGCTCACAAAGGTACATTGCATGTGTGAGGCCAAATTTGAACTCAGCTCTTGCTAACTCCAGGCCCAGCACTCTACCTACTGCTAGAACCTTGGACCCAGATTCCAGAATTCTGGGTGCAAATTCTAACTCTGACAATTTGTAGCTATGTGGTCCTAAGTATGCATTTCATGCCTCTGTGTTTCAGTTTAGTCACCTGTAAAATGGGGATTACAACATCCAGCAGGCCTACCAGAGGTACTGTTGTGAGAGGTCCATTGAGACCACATCTCCAGAATGCTTCACAGACTCTAAGAGGCCAACAAAATCTCTGTTCTGACTATCCTCCTCCTCCAGTGCCTCATCCCAGCCTGGGAGGGATCTCCAAGATCCTGACAGCCATGCCAGCAAAACATATACACCAACAGGTTTTCAGTCTGGCCCCAGGAACAGACTGAGTCACTTTTCCAAGGACCCATGCACCTAAGTATAAGGAGGCAATTATCTATGGTCTAGCCATCTGGTGATGAATTTTCTGGCCACAACCACCCATTAATAAATAAAAAAATATTACCCTTGATTCCATATGGCACTCTTCTTCTACAGAATGGTAGGACAGAGGGTAGAGATGTGTATCTCATGCTGCTGGAGTTTGGGTTTAAGGGTGCACCCCATCATTACCACAAGAGTGTTCCATTACATGAATATATCATAACTTGTTCAGTCACTGTCCAATTGAGAGCTCTCAGTTTCCAGTTATTTGCTACCACAAAAAGGGCTGTTATAAATATTTTTGTATATAATGGTGCTTTTCCTTCTTCCTTTGATTGCTTTGGGGAAAAGGCCTCATAGACATATAGCTGGGTCAAAGGGTATGCAGTTTGGTCACTTTTTGGACTAGTGCCAAATGGTGTTCCCAAACAGCCAGACCAATTCACGGTTCCATCAATAAGCCTGTTCTCTCGCAGCACGCCGTTCTCCCTTTCTGTAACTTAGCCACGCTGATGGGGAGCCTAGGAAATTTCGAGGTTGCTTTAAATTGTATTTTTAATTACTGATTTGAAGCCTTTTTCATATGGCTCTTAATAGTCTGAATGTCTTCTTTTGAGAATTACCTGTTCATTTGCATGTTTCCTTCCTTCCTCTGACCATTTATCGACTGGAGAATGGCTCTTTTTTTTGGCGACCAATATAAATTAACTGCCACACAAAGAGACCAAAAGTAGCCAGAAAATACCTTAGTCAGAAAACATCTGACTTACTTGCCAAAGAGGGAGAATTGGCTGCCAAACAGAACATCAGCTTAGCATATAAACTCATTTGTAAAAAATTATCAAGTAGGACAATGGATAATTATGAGCAATACTGGCTCATAAATCAGAGAAGCAGTAGAGGGGAAAACTAGCTTAAACAAAGCATGGTAAGGCATCCAATTTAACAAAGGCATCCCAAGGGAAATTAAGAATGAAAATGGAGGGGAGGCTAGGTGGCGCAGTGAGTAGAGCACCAGCCCTGGTGTCAGGAAGACCTGAGTTCAGATCTAGCCTCAGACACTTAACACTTACTAGCCATGTGACCTTGGGGCAAGTCACTTAACCCCAATTGCCCTGCCTTCCCCCCTCCAAAAAGGAAAAAAAAGAATGAAAATGGAAAAAGGGAAACTGAAGAAAAATGGAAAAGATTTTAAAAAACTGTTATAACAAACTATTATCTCCATCATGGCTGGCGAAACTACCCCACCATAGGCATCAGAGAAATGCTTCTAAGAGGAATGGAAATGGCACTGAAGAGAAAAAACATGGAAAAAGCAGCCACATGAGTTCAAATATATGGATACATACATATATATATGTGTGGCGTGTGTAACCTGGGTGAGACTTTCTATAACGTGAGGTCTTCTTGTAACTAGCATACTGCTGTTGCTTGGCCATTTCAGTTGTGTCCGACTCTAGCAGTCCATTCGGGGTTTTCTTGGCAAAGATACTGGAGTGGTAAGATAAATCATTATTAATAACCAATGATCTTGGGAGATCCAGAGCTCTCCTTTTTTTCATAGTCCTCATTTCAAAGTTCAGTATCTTGAAGGGCATTACTGATAATGAGATTGAATTAACTCTCCTCAATTTTGGTCAGATCCCACCCAACCTTATAAGGAATTTAATCTAAGGTGAGGAAGCCCATTGTGTTCTACTCAGGTTTGGTCATAAATTCTCTGATTAGATTGTCCAAAGCTGGGGTGGTCTGGGTGTAGAGAAAATCTCTTTGTCCAAGAGCCCCTCATAGGAATGAGCCTACTTCTCAATTAATATTCTCTCATTAATTGTTAACTAATCAGAATTGACTGCCACCCTGTGGAACACCCACTTTCCCAAGGGTAGATAGGCTGTGAGCGCACCACCATGATAGTCTTTAGCATATGAGAGAGTGCCCCAACCTCTTTTATTACTAACATGCCAGCCTTATTAATAAAATGATTAAATTACCCAGACACTATGTCTCTCAAACTTTTTAAACATCACAGTGGTTTGATATTTCTTTCTGCAGTTCATTTGACGGATGAGGAACTGAGACAAACAGGGTCACATTGCTAGTAAGTATCTGAGGTCATATTTCAACTCAGAAGATGAGTCTTCCTTATCACTCCAGGCCTAACACTCTATCCACTGGGCCACCTAGCTGCTCCCATAGCTGACATACAGGGGAAGATTTTAAAGGAGTAGAAAGACCTTGGCCCTTACTGATACTGAGAAAAAATGTGAGTGAGAGAACATCAATAACTACTGAATAATAAACACTAAATAAATGCTGACTGCCTACTTTCTCATCTCTACAAAATCTTATTGAGCGTCATCTATACATGAATGAAAGCATCCTGGATGAGGCTACCTGTAAGGAACAAGCAGGCTTTCGTGAACAATATTCAGCAATGGATCGCATCGTTACCATTTCACAAATGATTTAACACTGTCTGAGAGGATAGGCTCACTGGGCTTCTATTTTGATCGTGACAACACATTTGATTTGGTAGTGCAAAATACCACCTCATGAGCCTCTTCCAACAAGATGTCACCATTCATGCATTTAGATCATTCAAGATTCTTGGAAAGATATAACAGAAACACTCTTCGTCAATCACGCCCTGACCATAAGCACCAGCTGAGTCATAGAACACAAAGGCATCTGCTCACCTAAAGTGTTTTGTTTTCTGCTGCAAAAGAAGAGATAAAACAGAGTTCACATCAAAGAGCCACTTTCCAACCATCTCTACAGCAAGTGTCTATCCTGTAGCTTCCTTCCACCTCTGAATGACAATGGGACCCGTGGGAACCCTGATTGGAGAGCTTTTATCTTCACCGTCCTGGAGGCAGCTAGGTGGCATGGTAGATGCCATGATGTCTGGGCCTGGAGTCAGGAAAACCTAAGTTCAATTCCAGCATCAGACACTTACTAGTTGGGTCGCTTAGCCTCTGTCTGACTCAGTTTCCTGAACTGTAAAATCAGGATAAACAGCACCTGCCTTCCAGAACTGTTATGAGGATCAAAGGAATTCATTTTGAGGTATTATTTTAAAACTGTTTGGAGGGGAATGTGGAAGAGCTCTGTCAAGTCTCTGCTATCTTGGCTTCACCCATCCTACCCCCAGGAAATCTAGCTGAACTTGTATCAAGCTGTGCACTGTTTTTTGAGGGTTTTTTTGAGGCTTTGCTCGGAGATGTTTCGTAGTTATTTTTTTCTTCTTAGTTTGGGATTTTGATATCCCTGTCAACATAATAGTGCTTCGTGGTGTGATTTCATTTTTTTCTTCGTTTGCTCATTTTTCTGGTCCACTTTCTGACTGTGAACTTTACAATAGGGCCAGACTTTGCTCATCTGGGGAGCAGCAAAGAAGGGAATAGAATATCTAGGCTGAGCTTTTATTATCTAAGGTGCTTCTGCTGCTTTTTTGGAGATCTGGGGAACTATAAGCTTTCAGAGCTCCCAAAGTGGTCTGATCCAGAGCAAAGTGTGATCACTGTCTCCTTGGTTTTAGCTCTCCAGGTTACTGACCTGTGTTTAAATCTATGCAACACATTTGTGGGCTTGCCCCTGGTAAGAGTTCTGGCGGACCGCTGCTGGACTCAGCCACTAGCAGACAGTTCAAAATGACAAAATTACAGATTCTTCTTTGGCCTGGGTCCCTGCACTGGTTATTCTGTTGTAGGCTTCAGATTGGGCTAGAGGCTAGAACTGAGACCCTGCTGCACTTCTAGGGTCAGAACCATAAAACTGTTATTTGCTTCCGAACTTGCTCTCCACTTAGCACACATCCTAGGTCCTACAACCACTCCTCAACCTGGAATGTCACTCCTCTGCACATGTTTCTTTCTCATATCGTCTTGGATTCCAGACCCAAAATTCGGTAGTGAACAGCAGAAATGCCAGGTGGTACATGGTCATGTGTCTGCAAAATATCGGGGTCTCCTTGTATGGGTTTAGGACCTCTTCTTGTTCTGGTGCACAGTATTGGTTCTCTTTCAGTACCTGCTTGCTGAAATGCGTGGTACAACCCAAGCTAGACCCCCCCCCTCTCCACTGTCAACATATCTCTTTGCCCATCTCTGTATGCTGATTTGGCTGGAAATGACTCACTGTGAATTTTTATTAGATTTAATCAGGACTCAGTCTGGTGCATTTTCTACATCTCGATGGTGGAGCTGAATTAAGGGGTGCATAGTTGTGCTTAGTGTTACTCCATCATCTTGGCTCCACCTTCCTGTGTAATGTTTTGCTAAGAATTTCTGTGCTATTGATGAGTAAGGACTGTTTGCATGTTGTCTCCATTGTTTGACTGTGTGCTCTCTGAGAACACAGACTGTCTTTTGCCTTTCTTTGTACACTGAGAACTTAGCACGGTGCCTGACACATGGTACATACTTAATAAATGTCTACTGGTGACTGAGTATTAATGAATGAAAAAAAGCGATTCAAACAAGTCAACCATTTCAGTGTTTCTTGGCTATGATCCCATTCAGGAAGTAATACAGCTTCTGAAAGTGTCTATGAAATTTAATAAATTACTTTCATTTTAGTATCATGATGCTCTTGGGTTGTCTGACCTCCGTAATTATTAAACAGCACTGAGTAACATCCGTAACAGGACTTACACAGAGAATGTCGCAGAGTGAGAGTAAATCAACAAAGACATACAGTACAATGAGAGTGAGGAATGGGAGGGAGAGGGAGAAAGAACCAGACAAAAACCTAAACAGCAATAATGAAATCACAATTCTAAGGTATACAGGCTTTACAATAAACATTTTCAAAAACTAAATCTACAGCCCAGAATAAGCATTTCTGTTTAGAGAAAGTATATTTGATTTTGGAACTATTCAGGAGCTGTAGAGAAATGCCTTTTCCCAGAAATCAAGTTGTTATTTGCTACAACTAGTTTTTAAAAGTCAAATTTAAATTTAAAAATTAATTTAAAATTTTAATTAATTAATTTTAAAATATCAATAAACCTGAAAGAGTAAAGGGAGAAAATGCACTGAAGAGAAGACAAAGCAATACAGTTTTGAAAGTAATGTGTGGAATTCATCATATACCTTTAAAAAAAGCAAGCAGTATAAAATGTAACTCATGATTTCATATATAATCTTTTTATGTTTTGCTATATATGTGAAAATGGTCTTTTTTTTGGTGTTTAAATTCAGAGTAAAAATAAGATTATGCAAAAAAAAAAAAAAGAAAATGGGCAATACTGGTACCAAATCATTAAAGTCAAAGCATATATTCTTCCTTAGACAATGAACCATTAAGATGGAAAGTGACTCTTTATGGAGTCTTGGCTTTGCTTAACTCTTTCAGGAAGCATAGTTTGGGGGTGGGGGTGGGGTTGGATTTGCACGTTTATTGGGATGTGTCTGCTGTCAAAAGAAAATATCTTTAAACTCCAAACATTCCTGGCTCCCAGGGGTTTATAACAGTGTGAAGGAGAAAGTCCTGAAGCCAAAGGCAAAGATTTCCTGGACTAGATCCAGTGGATGGGGGACTGTGCTGCCCAGGGGATAGTGACCTGGACCAGGGTTAGGGAATTCTAAGGAGCTGGAAACTCCATACTAAACTCATAGTTCAGGTAGAGTTTGGATTAGATGAATTTAAGGCTGCTTCAAATCCCAATATTCTGTGTTTTCTAAATGATTCTGAATAACTGTTACCACTTATCCCACTTTGTCTTTAGTGGAATAAGTGGCTCCCAGTTTATTATCCTTTATCAATGCTTGCTGTCCCTTGACTTCCCTGTCCCTAGCACCAAATCAATAAGGAATACAGAGAAAACAAACTATGCTGGAACACAGGTTGTCATCATAAAATACCTGATTCTTTTGCAGTGCTTTCAGTTTTGCAAGACACTTTACATAGTGCACCTCATTGGAGCCTCACAACCGTAATTTGAATCTAGGCCTTCCTGCTCTGCAGGGCATCATGCTGCTTGTGGGGATATGAAAAGTGACTATTTCCATAAGCCACACAACATCTTCCTCTTGCGTTTCAGTTACAGTTAGCTAAATAACCTGTATTCTGTCAAGGTTAGTGCACTAATAACTTACCACTTCCTTCTAATACTAGTTGCATTCATTTGTTCATGAAAAAGCTTTTCAATTTCATGTATCTGAATTTATCTATATTATCTCCTTTGTCTATTCTTTGGTTAAGAATTCGTACCCCACCTCGAGCTGAGAAAGGTATATGATTGGCATCTTTATTTTTTTTT
>CM053584.1:28173726-28233159 GCA_028627135.1 Pseudochirops cupreus | reverse complement strand
TTGCTTGGCCCCCCCTGCAGTCTGCAGGCCAGGAGCTCTGAAGCAGCAACATGGAGGTGGCTGCAGGGCCTCCGCTTCTGCCGCTTCCTTGCCCTGGAGGCAGTTTGGCCGGACCCGCTTTTCTCCCCCAATTTTAGCCGAGTTCCACTGACCTTTTACTTAGTCCTTTTTTCTTATGGCTTGATAATTCTAGAAACTGCCACAGCTGCTGCTGATCCACTCTCCTGAAGCTCCAGCTGTGGCTTGTCAGGCCGCCCCCGGGGCCAGGTCTCGGTTTCAGGCTGGGCTGGTTTCGGCTTCCAGCGCTGAGATGGTCCCTCCTAGCCAAGCCGCCTTCATCGGGAAGTATATTTGAGTGCATTTTAGAGCTCTAGAATTTGTTTAGAGTCATATTTTATGGGTATTTTGAGGTGGCTATGTGGGAGCTGCTGTACCTGGCTGCTCCTATGCCGCCATCTTGGCTCTGCCCTCCAATTGGCATCTTTAAAACATTTTTTTCCACTAAATGTAATTTATTTTAAGTGCTTCCATAAAAGTTTTAAGACTATTACACAAAAATATTCCTCTTCATCTGAGCCTTTGATGTCTTTCTTTTCCTGGGCCAAACTGGAGCTGTCTCTTTTCCCAACACTTTGGCTAGCCCAAGGCCTATGGTCTCCTCAAAGGATGGTTTCATTCTTTCTCTTCTGAACAGTCTCTCTCTCCTGCAGCCTGCTTGTATCAGTAAGGTAGGCTGTTACTCAACACACTGACTTGCTCTCCTTAAGAAATCACTTTTAATAGAAAAAAATCACCTTATTTAAAATCTATAAACAGAAAAAAGGTCTGACAGGGTAAAACTGAGCACATTAGTTTGTTTCTTTTAAAAATAATAATGTAGTCTCAGACACTTGACACTCACTAGCTGTGTGACCTTGGGCAAGTCACTTAACCCCAATTGCCTTGCCTTCCCCCCTCCAAAAGGAAAATAATAATAATGTACTTATACCTTATTTTTTTTATACTGATTATCTTGTCACAACAAGTTTCTTTAATACACATGAAATATGTACAAGGTAAATTTCTTTTTTGTAAACTTGTAAGATATACAAAATTTAAAAAAAAACCAACCACCCATTTTTGGCAATAACTTAGCATTATTACTACTAGTGCTGGTATGGGTATACTTTTGTATAGTTCAGCCTTAATATTTACACTCCAAAGAAGAATTTCAGTATATTTAGCTATTTACTTACAGCTCACAACCTACCCTGACCTGCTAACTGAGGATAATGATGATGATGATGGACAAGAGTCTCCAGCCTTTGAGACAGGCCTCCATAGGTTGGTGGGCCACAAGTGAGGGACCTAATTCAAATCCATTATAGAATGAATCAGGATCTGGGAAACAGACTTTTCTGGTCAAAGCACAGGGTAAGAAGCCATGAAAAAGCTAGTCCTAAGACAGAGGCAAAGGATGGGGGTGACGTCCCAGAAGGAAAACAGATTCATGATTTCAATTCCAATATTCCCAACTCAAATCCTAAAGATCAAGGAAGAATAATTCACCCTCCAAAGCTTTTTCTCCCCATCTTGTACATGTAGAGCCATCACCACCATTCTAAAGGTTTTTTTTCTTTTGTAATCGGCTTTTTTTTGGTAAACAGTATTTTACTTTTTCCAATTACATGTAAAGACAGTTTTCAACATTCACTTTTTATAAGATTTTGAGTCCCAAATTTTTCTTCTTCCTTCTTTCCCTTCCCTCAACTCCTCCCCAAGACAATAAGCAATATGATATAGGTTATGCATCATGTTAAACATATTTCTACATTAGTCATCAGAACATAAGGGAAAAACCACAAGAAATAAAAAGCAAAGGAGAAAATAGCATGCTTTGATCTGAATTTAATCAGTTTTTTGTTCCCATGTCTTAGTGTGTCTGTCTGGTAGGTACAAAAGGATAAAGAACAAGGCCCACTTGACACTCACTACATTATTCTCATTTGGAAAATTCATTGCCCAGGATTCCTAGTGACCTAATCTGGTCATTTCTCTGGTCTAAGACCACAGTATTGACCTGAGGTGAATCCAAGTCATTGACTCTTCCTCTTCCTACCTCTGTTTCCCAAACTTCATTATGACCTGCCATCAAAGGACACCTGAGAAACTTGTTGCCCCCTCCCTCCCCTGCTTTCCTTTTCTGAATCAGGCATCTAAAAGAGCCCTAAAGAAACTTCAAGAGTTCTGATATTCCTTTTTTCACTCAGCAGGACAATTGAAAGTAGCTCTCATCTCTGCAGATATTCCTGGAAAACAACTCAAAATGATGTTGCAGCAGAGTTCAGCCTATAGATAAGCAGTTACAGCAACCCAGGCAAAAAGACAAAAGACAAGAGGTCTCAGACACTATCAGGAAGGTATTAAAAAGGGCTCCCATTTCATTTGTAGAACGCAAATACTGTACAGGTATGCAGATCTGTGAAGGGCAGAGACGTTCCAATCAAACATTGCTTTTCAGCTCTTTGCCGTTCCCATAAGAGTACATCTGCTCCATGTACTCACAGTCAAGGCTGACCTCACTCATGTCCATACTACTGCCTGACTGGTCCATTTGCTCCAGCTTGGTCTCTCTACTGAGAAGGATGGGCAATAGAGAAGGCTCCTGGCGCCCAGCATTCCACCTTGGCACACAGCACTGAGAGCTATCTCTTTAGCTTGATGGATAAAATTAAGCCACTGTTTTGTTGAAGGTGTCACTGGCCAGCAGAGAGTGAGACTGGCTCTGCAGCTGATCATTGTTGTGGAAGGTGCCTAGGATAGAGCCACCATGTGCACCTCTTTGTCCTGTAGGTCATCTGGAAGACAGTCTTTCCTTCATACAGAATGGATGCTGGAAGACTTGGTAGCACAGCTGCTTACTATGATAAGTACTTCTTGAAACAAGAAGAGGTGCAGCTTCACACCCCAGTAGCTCTTCAGTTCACCATGGCAACACAGTAACCAAAAGCTGTCAATCAACAAATCCTTCCATCCTTTTTTGAGATAGATAAGCCTGTCCGTATAATAGCGGCATTCAGATTATCCAATCTTGGTGTTGATCTCAGTCACAATTCCCTGAATGATGGTTATAGCCTCCTCCAAGTGTTTTTGGTCTAAGTTATCATTTAGAGAGTACCTGAATAGAGCTCTGAGAAGTAGAAGGTGCTTCACTAGCTGACTTCTGAGAGTATGGAAGAAATTTGAGAGGTCCAGTTTCCAAATGAAGGTAGACTCCAAAAAACACTAAAGGAAATCCTGCACCTGGTCCTGCTTATCTAGCAATGCCTTGGCAGTGACTTAGTTAATGCAACAGCTGTTGTAGAAGTTAAGACATGGTACCCATACCATTAGGAAGAGCCAATATGCTTGGCAGATCTGTCCTTTTTCCTGACTTCTTGAAGCTAACTAAGGAGATCTTCATGCAGAGGAATTAGAAAGTCCAGTTTCCCAAAAATAGGATTTAATTCTTGCTCTGTCATTCTGAAGAGTTTAAGTGCGGGATCATGATAGGTCTTTTTTTGCTAATTTCAAGGTCTCTATTAAGCCTTTTTCTCCTTGGGAAAGCTCAAAGATTCCCTCATGGTATTTGATCTCCTTTGAGGGAAGCATCTGGTTGATACAGTTTGCTGTCACTTTGCTTTGTGCTCATGGGAGCCACATGTCTGGACCAGATCATGTGGTGAGGCTATCAGGGCAACTTTCATGGTGGAAGTTGATTAAACACTGAAGGATCTGACGGAATTACTTTAATGGAGTGGTCTGCCGGTGATGTGACTCTGAACAGGAGTTTGACCTGTCTACTTGTTACTCAGCTCATCCGTATCCTTGGCTGGGCAGCCAGCTGTCTGTGTTTTCAGAGCATAGTTTGCCGTCTTGACCAGGAAGTAGAAGGATTAGTCCTTGGTCACCATGGCAGCAGCTGAGGGCACTGCTGCCACCTCAAGGAGCATAAACACCAAGGCCAAGTTGGATCTCACCTCAATGGTGCCTAGTAGCAGCAACATAAACCCAGAGTGCAGCATGCACCCAGCTGTTATCCCTCACAAACCATGCCTGGCCAGATAAGCCCACCAGCTGCTGAGTTCAGGCTGACCTCTTTTTTTGAATTTTAAAATGACATGATCTTTCATATTTAGGTCATGTATCCATTTTGGATTTATTCTAGGATATGGAGTAAGATGCTAGTCTAAATCTAATTTCTGCCGGAGTGCTTTCCAATAGAATTCCCTGCAAGCCTTGTTAAACAGAGAGTAATTTTCTAGACAATTTATGCTTTAGGGGTTATCAACATTGAGTTACTGCGTGCAATTATTTTTGATTCTTCTTTGTCTAGTCTACTGAACTAAACTATTGACATAGTTCTCTATTTTTAACCAGTACAAAATGGTATTCAAGATTATCGCTTTATTATACAGTTTGAGTCCAGAAGTGTTTTACTCTACTTTCACTCCTACCTTTTTTTGTCTTATTACTTCCTTTGACATTTTAAATGTTTCGCTTCTCCAAATGAATGTTATAATTTTTTCTAGTTCTATAAAGTATCTATAAAGGCTGATTAGTACAACATTAAATTTGTAAATAAGCCTTAGTAGTAATGCCCTTTTTATTATGCTGGCGTGACACAGCCAGGAGCACACCATATTCCTTCAGTAATTTCGTGTGTTCTTTAAGGAACATTTTGCAACTGTAGTTATACAGGTATTGAGTGTACTTTGGTAGATTTATTACCAGATATTTTATCTACTACGAATATTTATTTTAAATTAACCCTTTCTATTATTAACTACTGAATTTTGTTGTTTTTATTAAAGAGAAATGCTGTCAATTTTTGTATGCTTATAGGATAAGCTGCAACTTTATTGAAGATTTTGTCTCAATTAATTTATTGGCTGGTTCCCTAGGATTTTCTAAGTAAATCATCGTATTATTAGCAAATAAAGATAGTTCTGCCTTCTTTTTGCCTATCTTCACACCTTTAATTTATTTCTCTTGTCTTATTGTCATTTCTAGAACTATGTAAAATAATAGCAGAGGGAAAGGACATATTTGCTTAACTCTTATATTTAGTAAGAAATTTTCTAGTTTTTCCCCAATGCATAAGAACAGATGCAAAGTAAGCATAACTAGAAAATAATATATATAATGACTACAATAATGTAACTAAAAATAACCACCACAAAACAACTAAAAATGAGTGACATATTGTAAATTTCCTTCAGTTTTGTTGTGATTTTCCCTTATTCACTGACTTTGTTGGTTTGATGTGCTGTGCTCTTAATTTTAATCTGATTAACTAAAGATTTGTCAATTTTGCTGGTCTTTACAAAGAACCAATTTTAAGTTTTGTTTATTGTTCCTATTGTCTTTTTGGTTTCCAATTTATCTATTTCTCCTCTAATTTTAAGTATCTTCTCTTTTGGCTTAATTTTGGTTTATTTATGGCTTTTTTTTAAATGGACATTTAGCTCATTAATCCTGTCCTTTTCAATTCTGTTAACATACATTTTTAGGGATATCATTTTTCTTCCAAAGACTCCATTAGTTGAAGAAATTTTCGGTATGTTGTTTCATCATTATCATTAACTTTCACATAAATATCTTTTCTATGATTTGTCATTTGACTTAATCATTATTTAGGATTTGATTAAGCCTCAGTTTGGGTCTGTGTCTTTTGTTTATGTTCCCTGAACTTACTGCTATTTTCATTGCTCTATGGTTTATAACTAATATAATTGGCCATTTCTGTTTTTTTGTTGCTGCTTTAATTGCAATATCTCTCTGTCTTAATATGTGGTCATTTTTTGTACAAGTTCCATATAGTCTTGACAAATACATATATTCCAAAGCAATCTCATTTAGAAAATGCCTTATGTATTTTAGTTCTAGTTTCTCCAGCAATCTGATTCTGTATTTTCTCTTTTATTTATCATTCTTGTAAATCTGTCCTTAACTGAGAGCAGGAAATCAATTGTTTTTGTATTATTGTCTATGTCTTCTTGTAATTCTGTTGATTTTTCCTTTATGTATGCAGATGCTAAGGCATCTGGAGCATGTAAGTCTGATACTGATATTGGTTTGCTTCCTATGGCTCTTTTCGATATAATGTAGTTTCCTTGTTTCGCTTTGTCTGACAGCACGACTGCAATCCCTACTCTTCTGGGCTCATCTCATGGATCCCGTCCCTCACTTTCACTCTGTGTGCGCCTTTGTTCTCTTATCCAATGTGTCACTCTCCATCTTATTGAGTTATTTAAACCACTCACATTTAAAGGTATAAAGTTAGGTTCAAATTTTCTTCCACTTGCCTCGATGTTAGTTTCTTTCTAAATTAAGATTTATTTTTGTTATTCTTCTTCTTAGGTAAAAACTGCACTTTATCTCCAGTCAATTTTGTTATTACTTTGTCAATATAAAGAATCTATCTTATGATCTGCTTGATAAAGCATTAAAAATGTAAATCAGCTTTAGCAGTATTGTCTTTTTCAATTGATTGGTATGAGCAATGAATACTCCTCTAGCTATTTAAGGTGTTTGGGGTTTTTTAAATTTCCCTAAGGAATATTTTTAATTGAACCCATTCAAGTATTCTGTGTGTTTTGGCAGATGTAGACTTAAATATTTTGTGCATTTTGTAGTTACTTTGAATGGTATTTTCCTCTCTACTATGACCTCTTGGATTTTATTACTGTATAGAAATGCTGTTCACGTTCACTGTTCATTTTGTAGCCCTCAACTTTGCTCACTGTCTCAGTGACTGTTTGCTGATTCCCTAGGATTTTGTAAGTAAACTATCCTGTCGTCAGAAAAATAGGATGAGTTTTTCTCCCCTTTGCCTATCTATATACCTATATACCTATATTCCTATCTAAATACCTATAATACAAACTTCTCTAGCCATTGCTATTGCTAGTATTTCTATAACTACATAAAATACTAGTAAGGAGAGTGTATCCTTGCTTTACTCCTGTACTCATTAAGAAAACTTATAGTGAATTCAAATTGCATATGGTATGTGCTTTTACTTTTAGACCAATACTCAGTATATTTTTAAAAGGTTCCTCCACATCTACGCTTTGTAGGGTGGTTAGCATAAATGTGTGCTGTGCTTTGTCAAAGGCTTTTTTCTAAATGATAATAATTATAGCTCGCATTTATACAGCACTTTATAGTTTGCAAAGTACCTGACAAATATTATCTCATTTTATCCTCACACTGAACAATCACGGGAAGTTGTTGTTGTTATCCCCATTTTACAGAGGAGAGAAAAAGAAGTTAAGAGGATTGCCAGGTTTACCCAGATAATAAGTATTTGAGGTCTAATTTGAACTCAGGTCTTTTGATTCTAGTCCTTCACTCCATCCATTGTACCAGCTGGTAGCATTCTGGGATATATCCAATTTGGTCAGAACAATTTTTGGATAAATTGCTGTAGTCTGTTTAACAGAATTTTACTTAAAATTTTGAATCAATATTCAATATGGATCTATAATTTCCTTGTGATTTATCCTTCCCTTACTTAAGTGTTGAGACTATATCTCCTAAAGAACACTGGTAGAGTGCTTTCTTTCTTGAGAATAATATTTATAATATTGGTATTAACTGTTCTTTAAAAGCTTAACAGAATTCTCCTGTGAATCCAACAAGACCAGGAAGATTTTTCCCCATCTTTGGGAGTTTCTCTACAGTTAGGTCTATCTCCTTTTTCTGGGATTATATTATTTAAGATCCCTATTTGGTCATATGTTAGTTCAGGTTTTTATATGAGCTTTTTGAAGGAATTTTTCTATTTCTTTTTTGTTCTCTGTCTTGTTAACATGAAAATTTGTATACTGGGTTCTCCTAATTCTTCTTTCCTGCTGCTTCAATTCCTCCCTGTGTCACTTCATACATTCTCCTATAGGCCAATTTCTTCCTAAGAGTCTACAGAAGTTATTTTTCCTTCATTGTTTACCACTTACAATTAGAAAACATTACATATCCCCCTCTATTTTCTTCCTCCCATCACCCTTTTTATGCACTTTCTTTTTCTTTAATTTAATCCCACAAAAACCACTAATTCATCTGTAAGGGTTTTGTGAAGTTTACTCCACTGCTGTTTCAGGTCTAAGTTTTGTTGACTCTTATCCCCTGACATTTCTCATACTCATCCCCTTCTCTCCATCCACATACCCACCACGCTAACACTACACCACGCTAACACTACCTGTCACCTCAACCACTGCAATAGTCTAACTGGTCTCCATGCCTCCAGACTCTCCCTTTTCTTCCCACTCCAATCCATCTTCCACTCAGTTGCCAAAGTGAATTTGATCACATATGCCCCTCCTCCTCATTAAACTCCAGTGGCTCCCTATTATTTTCAGAAGCAAATATAATATCCTCTGGGCACTTAAAGCCCTTCACATCCTAGTACCTTCTACCATTCCAGTCTTCTTACATTTTACTTCCCCCATGTACTCTACAATCCAGATATACTTGCCTTGTTGATGTTCCTCAACCAAGACGCTGAATCTCCCATCTTTGTGCCTTTGTACTCCTTGTCTCCAGTTCTGTAGCCCCCTTCAAGACTTATGCACAAGTGCCTCCCCTCTGAGATTGCCTTCCATTCACACCAGGTATATATTATATGTACCTAGTTACCTGCGTATTGTCTCATCCCATTAGAATGATAGCTCCTTGAGAGAAGGAACTATGTTCTTGCCTTTCTTTGTGTACCTAGTGTTAAGCATAGTACCTGTCACGTAGTAAGAGCATAATCAATTGTTGCTGACTAACTTTCCAATCTATCTACCACACAGCTGCTAAACTGATATTCCTAAAGTATAATGCTGATTAGGTCCTTCTTTCCAAGAAGTCTCAATGTTCCTCCCACCTCTAGAGTAAAATGGAAACTCCTGTAACTACCAATCTAACTTCAAACTATCTTTCTAGGCAAATCTCTCTCACACACACACACATGCACACACACATACACATTTCTCTCTCTCTCTCTCCCCTCCAGCCAAAGTGGCCAATTTCTTGTTCCTTCTCCATGACACTGCATGTACTGCCTACATGCATGGGTTCTTTCCAAGCATAGAATGCCTTCCCCTCCCCTTTGATGCTACATCCTGAGAAGCCTATCCTGGTTTCCCCAGGTTTCCAATCACCCTCGCTCTAATTACATCACATTTGTTTTGTTTTTATTCCCTTGTGTACATCTTGTACCCCCACAAAAGAAGGTGAGCTCTCTTAAAAGGTAGAGATTGTCTTGGTTTTTTGGAGTCAATGTCTCGGAAGCAGCCAGAAAACCAACTTACAGCTATCCTTTGGTCCACCATTTCTCTATTTCATCAAGTGAAGTCAATAAGCATTTATAAAGGCCCTTTGTTGCTGGGAGGAACTCAACCTCTCCATAAACTTCTGCAAACCAATGTCAATACATCATCATGCCAAAGAAAAGATACTTTTAAAAGTAGAACCTAACATATAAAGCAAAAGCATCATTTGCAATCTACACCAACCATCCTTCCCACTCCCAAAACAACAAAGATGAACTTACTAGCCTAATTTCCTGATTCATAGACTGAGCACACTGGACAAGATACAGAAATGTGCGATTAGTCAGACAATGACCACCAAGGCCTCGACTGGATTTATGGACATGATCTCATTTTTAAAATGAAGTTTCTCCTGCACCTCCCAAATAAGCTCAGAGGCACTTAAATCAACATGAAGACAAAACATTGGCCTGGGTTAAAAAGATTTTCCTTCGGAAGAAGAGAGGCTACATACACACAATACATAGGATGTATTGTTGTGTGTCTGCGTTAGGGCAACTTGTAAAATAACTTTTCCAGTCTTGCTATTTCTCTCCCTAGAGTAAAAACCATCAAGTAAAATTTATGGATAGGATGCAAGGAAGAGGAAAGATGACAGTGAATCAAGATAAGGGCAGATTAGAACACACCTTGCAGTAGGAAACTGATTTGGGGTTAGCGTGTTTCATTTATGAGGGTTCAAAGAGAAAAGAATGAAAACAATCCCAGGTCCAAGTTCAAAGAATCTCAATGGAAAGGGAGCTAAAGGCTGTGCAATATGATGCAAAGAGGGCTGGCCTAGGAGTCAGGAGACCTAGGTTAAAATTCTGGCTTTACCTATGTGACTCTGAGCAAATCACATCACTTAAGACTTCAGTTTTCACCTCTCTAAAATGAGAACTTTGAACTAAATGTCCCCTAAAGTCCTTGCTGGCTCTGAAATTGACCTAAGATCTCAGAGGCCACCTTTTCCTGAACAAGAATATGTTAGAGCCTTCCTTCCATCTGCCCTCAGCTTGAAAACTCCTAGTGAGAGGAAACCTCATCCTCACTGAGGCCATCAGCTCCATTTCTGAATAGTTCTAATTATTAAAGAAGGTAAGCATTCCCTTAGGTCTGAAATTGCCTCTCTACAGCTTCCATCCTTTGCCCTTGATGCTGCTCTCTGGGGAGAAGCAAAACAAAGCAAAGCACACATGGCAGCCTTTCAAACACAGCAGGATGGCTCTCTTGTCCCTCTCTCTGGCTCTCTTCAATGAATGCACATTCATGAAGTAGCTGCTATGAGCTGGACCCTCCACTGGGGCTGGAGAGGACAGTCACGTAAACAAACTGTCCACTCAAGCAGCTCACATTACATGAGAGGAGAAAACCTGGAGACACAAAAGTACGTACAAAATAAATGCCAGGTTATGGGGGGCAACAATATTAGAAGCCGGGGAGATTGGAGGAGAGTTCACATAGGAAGTAGTGTCTGAGCTGTGCTGGGAAGGCAACAAGGGGATTCTAGAAAGTGGCAATAAAGAAACAGGGCATTCTGAATTCTAGATACATAATGCAACAACACAGAAATGTCCAGAGTTCCGTCAAATCCTCATATGATATGACTTTCAGGCTCTTGATCATTCTCATCTCCTTACTCTGAATATTCCCCAGTCTATCCATGTCCTTTACTAAATGTGAGCCTGGTAACTGAATACAAGATTCTGGATTTGCAGAGTACAGAGTGCTATTAACACCGTAGTCGTGGACTTCAAAGGAGTTCAAAGTCCTATCTGTTTTTGAGGCTGAACTATTTGATAGTGATTCTTGAGGAGGCAGAGGGCACAGCACCTTCAGAGAAAGTGTTCAGCTCCCATCTTCACAAGGGTCGCTTCCCTGGATGATGGTTCTGGCAGCCAGGCTGGAAGCAGGGCTGCTGATCTTGGGAAAGGGGAGGGCACTGCAATTCCAGGGGCTCTGAGGCTCATGGTCCTAAGCTATCTCCACCTAAGCGGTGGTGGCAGCTTGACCTGCCTGGCACATGCCACCTTCTGTGCCTTTTTCTCCAGGTGCCAGGATGTGACCGTGAGGCTGGCCTGTCTGTGGTGGCAGTTGTGAACAGTTGGTGGAGATGGTGGGATCCTTACCCATAGGAGTTGCTTCCCTGGATGACCGCTTTCAGGGGAAACAGCAGAGCAGGCCTGGTTGTCCCTATTGCTCAGGCTCCTGAGCTTGTCCACCATTGGGGGGGGTGGGGGGAGAGAGGAGGAATGACCATTCTCCATTGGTGTATTCTCCTGGATGGTAGTTGTAAGGTCTGAGCTAGAAGCAGGTCTGGTGGCCTGGAGGGTGTTATTCCTGGGACTCTTGGACTCATGGTCTTCAGCTGTCTTTACGGGGGTCTGAGGGAAAAAAATGATGGTGCTTTCACCCACTTGGCACATGCCCCCACCTGTCTCATTCTTAGGATGCCTCAATGCTCCGACACTGCACAGCTGGAAGCAGTCAATCCAAAGCCATCTACAAGCAGGAGATGCTGAAGAAACTCACCCTTCATAAGGGATCCTTCTTACATTTGTAGTCTGTTCTGAGTGTCCTTCAGCAAACACCTTTGGTTAACATCTGTCTCCCTGTTTACTGTTTCACTTGATAGGGATAATAAGATGATTCATGGACACAGGTATTGCCATATCAGAGAACCTTACATGACTTTAACTTATGCACAGTATGCACCTTGTTAAAGCTGTTTAGCCTACAGTCAAATGCTTCTTAAAAATTAACAATAAATATGGTAGGATACTGTATTATCTGAACTGTATGACTATGAAGATGTGGTCTGCCTTCAAATGTTCTATGCAAATACCTCACTATTATAGCCTTCTGATATTTTTATAAAAAAATATATCTAACTGCATACATATAAAAGTACATATGTACACACACACATATGCAGAGAGAGATAGAGAGTACTGAAAGGTTATAGAGGGAGAGGTGAGAAAATAAGCATATTGGTTGGCAATTACCGATGCCCTCTTAATTGCCACTGCTTGGCAATGGTGCCATTGTTTTTTTTCTCCTTATCTCCAAACAAAATCAGCTCCTCTGCAATTTCTACCTATTAACCCCAGAAGGCAGAACTAGAAGCAAACTAGAGGAAACCTGTTCCACATGACAGCCCAACAGACTTGACAGTTAATATACCTTCAATCAGCTTCTTGTTTTTCAGACTAAACATCCCTGGTTCCTTTAACTGTCTTCATACAGCATGGTCTCTGGTCCCCTCATTCTCCTGGTGATCTTGCATTGGACATCAGTTGATATCTCTCCTAAAACGTGGTGTCCAGAACTGAAAAGAGTACTCCATACATGGTCTGACCAAGACAGAATGCACCCACATTTCACTCACTGTGTTTTTCTTAGGAGAGGATCCTTGTTGGATGCCACCATGCCAACTGAGCTCATACTGAAGTCATGCGTTACAAACCTCCAGTTATTTTTCACATCAACTACTATCTGACCAAGTCTCTCTCATTGTTCAAAGCTGAGTTTTTGAGCCCTTGCATAAAACTGGACATTTATCCTTATCATATCTCATCTTATTAGACTTGGTCCAACATTCAAGTCTGTCAAAATGTCTGAATACCTTACTCTATTCTCAAATTCGTGACTTACCTCTCTCAGATTCCCAACACTGGACCATTTGGTAAGCAAGACATCCAAGTCACTGTTAAATATGTTAAAAAGAACAGTGGCCAGCTTTCACAGTCAAGATGGCAGAGGAGGAGGAAGTAGTACAGGTCCTTCACAACTACTCCAACATTGACCAAAAAAGAAACTATAGTGAATCATTTTTCAGCCCCAGGTCACAAATTCAACCTACAGGCAAGTGACCAGGGTAGGAATTGTGGGAAGCAGTGTATTGGAATCATGAACTCAGCACCTAGGGCTCTGAAGTAGGTCAATTAGGAGTGCCTCTCAACCCAGCGTTTGGAATCCTTGGACCTAAGCCAAAATAACTAAATCAGTTCACAGGATATGGTGGATTCAGACCCTCTCCCAGACTAGCAGCTCAGACCTGGAGCACAGATCCAGTATACCCCCCAGGAGTTGCCCAGAGCAGATCTTAGACTCAGTGCTGGGGCCAGGAATGCAGCGCAGGCAAAGGGTCTCACAGAGGGGCAGAGATCAGAGACTTGGACCCAAAAGAGCTCACAGCAATGCCAGTATGAATCCTACATTTTTTTTCCTAAGCCAGAATCCCTTCTGGCCCAAGGGACCTAGCACCAGGAGCTCTCACATTTGTTGCCCTATGGACCATAGAGTTAGGCTGCAGATCACTGGAAGAAGACTAAACAAACAAACAAAAAGATAAAGAATTATTGAGGCCAGGGATGCACAGAACAAAAACTCAGAATACTAACTAGAAAACACCCACAAGCAAGGCCTCAAAGAAAAATAGCTTGCTCCAAGATCAATTAAAATTAATAGAAGAAATGATGCTAGAATTTTAAAAGTGAGCTCTAAAATGGTATTACAGATGAAATGAGAGTGACAGAGTAAAGAACTGCAAAGGAAGTGAGAGCTATAGACACAGGACGGACAAAACCTTACCCAAGTAATAAACACCCTGAAAATTAGAATGGACGAAACAGAAGTTCATGATTTTATAAGATATTAGTAAATATTTTAAAAAGTTAAAAGACTGAAAAAAAAAAGGAGAAACTGTGAAATACAGCTTATCAGAAACAAATGACTTGGCAAACAGCCCAGGGAGACATAATTTAGGAATAAGTAGACAACCAACTCATAGTCATGGTTGGAGGTGGGGAGTTGGAGAACTTTTTGATCCTCACTACCACCGTCCAGCTCTCCCCCTATCATCATCACTGATCAATCTATCCTTTGTAGATCACCCACTCCATTTTATTTCCCAATCAAGATTCTGGTAGCTGCTTATGCATTGCCCTCCAGGACAGTCTTCTGGCCTCACTCAGTTCAGGCTAGCTCCCGGTCTCTCTCCTTCTCAATTCCTGACCTTCATATCGATCCTCTTTCAAACACTAACTTCCCAGTTCCTAAATCTACTCAGTTCCCAATCCTTCCTCCTCCAACCCACTTCAGTCACACAGAGTAGACAATCACACTCTCCATCTTTCCATTACTCATAAGTATTCACTTCCATGGTCATAATCTCTTGTGATTCCATTTCTCCCTCTGCCTTGTAACACCATGCCCCATCCTTTATCCTTGATGTGACCTCCAATCCCTCAACTCCTCAGTTTCCCAAGCCATTTTCCTTGCAGTGACTACTCTCCTGTCTTCCCCATCATGACCCCTTCCTTGGTAAACCAGTTAAACACTGCTCTGTCCTCTTTTCTCAAGTCCCTTGAGAGACATTTATCCTACCAAAGATCTTGCCCTGCTAAGTTGCAGCCTTAGATTACTGCCACCATTCACTTTTTGTACTCCTACTCACATGTTGTTAAATGAAGCTGGAGAAAATCATAAAACCATGCTGACCAGTGTGACCACAAATTTATGTTCTATAACCTCTACTGGGCCTTCACTATTACAAAGCAATCCTTTCACACCTCTCCAACTGATTCACTGTCCCACCCAGCAGAGTGGTTTTTTCCAAACCTTTTGATCTGTCATTAAAATTTCCTTGGCTCCCTTCCTCCCCTCCTCTTGGCTGAGAACTTTTCCTCATATTTCACTCAAAAAAACTGAGGCCATTCACTGAGAGCTCCCTCTTCTCCTCTCCTAATCTCACATTACTCAGATGCCTTTTGCCAACAGCACCCCTGCTTCCCACGAAGAGGTGGCCCTCCTCTTTGCCAGGCAAGCCCTCTACATGTACAAGGGATCCCATTCTATCCCAGCTTCTCCAGCAGATCGTCCTCTCTATCATTCCAATTCTCTCATGTATCTAAGTCTACTGGCTGCTTCCATGCTGTCCACAAATATATCCACAGTCAAGATTACACAGTATTTAGCAGCTACCACTATACAGAAGAGCACATAATGCAAAATTCCAAAAGGCAAAAGATACAGGCTTAAAATGAAGAATAATTCACTCAGCAAAATGTGTGTGTGTGTATGTGTAGAAATGGACCTTTGATGAAACAGATAACTTCTAATCATTCCTGATAAAAAGGCTGAGCTTAGTATAAACTTCAAAATACAAACACAAGAATAAAGAGAGATATAAAAGGGTAAATACAAGTAATTTTTAAAAAAGACTTTCTAAGGATGAAGTATTTGCACTTTAATGTGGCAGGGGGTGGTGCTGGTAGGTACAAGTTTTCTCTCAAAACAGTGTTGTCAGTAAGGGTCATAGAATGAGCTAAATAAGGGCCTGTAAGTGATTTTTGTTGTGTCATGATGATCTTACTAGGAGAAACAAAAGAGAGAGGAAGAAAGGATACACTAGGAAAGAACAGGAGAGGAGGGGGGAGACAACTTGAATAATTGGGAGCAATGAGAAGAAGTCTTTAGAAACACGGAAAGGGTCATGGGACTAGGTATCACTTGAACCTCACTTTGAACGGCTGAGTAAAGTGAGCAGCACCAGGAGAACAATTTATAACAATACTGAAAAAACACACAATTTTAAAATACTTAAAAACTCTGGTTAACACAATGATCAACCAGGATTACAGAACAATGATTAAGAATGCTGCCCTCCTCCTGACAGAAAAATGATGTGCAGGAGCAGCCAAGACATGGCCAATGGCTACACATATTTTTTGCATGTTTTTTTTCAGGGCAAGTGATGGAAGTGATGAAGAGAAAGGATTAAAGAGAGCAGGTACTTATTAACTTTTTTGAAAATTAATTTAAAAATTAAAAATGCTAATTTAAAAAACCAGGGCCAAGAACAAACATCTGGGGTACTTTTCTGGAAGCCTCCTTCCAACTTGGTAGTAGGTGTCAAAGCTCACTAGTGTGGATATTCCCTCCAATGTGGAACAGTGGGAAACATTCTGGATTTGAATTAAGGGCACTTGCTGTGTACCCTTAGCAAGTGCCCTTAACCTTTCTGAGCCTTAATTTTGTCCCTGGTAAAATGAGGGGGTTGAATTAGATGATCTTTGAAGTTCCTTCCAAGACTTAATAAACAAAACTAAGGTGATACTACCCAAAACAAGGAAGAAAGCAGACAACAGCAGCAGAGAACATGACATAACATCTGGGAAACTGGTATCTGAAGTTGGCTGTTGTCCATTACAAATAATAGATGTGTTTCGTTACTTTACCCAGAGAGTCAACTTTCACTGTGGTGAATGCCTTGGTAAAAGGGCAATACAGAAGCCACAAGGCAGCAGACTGACTCAAGCCCAGCGCAGTTCTTTTTCCTTCTCACACTGCCAATGTAGAGGACTTCCATCCCTGCCAGCCTGAATAGAAAATCTGTGTGTCTGTGGAGGAAGCAGCTGCAGCTCTCTTTGGGGCTACTCTTTGAGCTATTTCACAATAATCCCTCCCATATCTCTGGAGCAGCATGGATTTGTAGATAAGTGCTAGTTAGGAAGGCTGGAATTCAAGCTACCTCCCAATTCCCCCACTTAATAGTGCCTAGCACACAGTAAGCACATAATAATTGCTTCTTTACTGACTAACTATGGACTAGTCATTTAACCTCACTGAGCCTGATTATCTCTTCCATAAACTGGAATTAATCCCTAGAGCCACCTCCTCACAGGGTTTCTGTAAAGCTCAAATGAGATAGTACCTAGACAGCCCTTTGCGTGCCTTAAATGCTTTAGAAATGTCAGCTGTTAGTCAACTCCAAAGTACTCAAGTGAATATATGACCTTGATGTGGGAATTCCCACCAATGAATCAGATGACAATCTATCTATGGCACCTGGAAAATTCTTGTCTATGGCCTCCCAGATGCGTGGTACAGGAGGATGGGGCTTCCCACCTTCTTTTAATACTACCAGGATGCTGGGGGTAGCGAGGTGGTGCAGTGAATAGAGCACCGGCCCTGGAGTCAGGAGGACCCGAGTTCAAATGTGGCCTCAGAAACTTGACACACTTATTAGCTGTGTGACTTTGGGCAAGTCACTTAACCCCAATTGCCCTCCAAAAAAAGCAAAAAACAAAACAAAAACACTACCAGGATGCACTATGAGCCCCATCCAATGTGCTGAGGGCTTCACCTACTTTCTTTTAATACTGCAAAGACCCCAATGGATCATCCTAATTATCCACTGGCTATTCTTCACTCTCCCTGCATGGCCAATATCAGAATTGGGGTTTTATACTCTATTTCTCTGGTGATATCTTTTATTCCAATTCTCTTTCATGATTCCTTATTTGAAAGGTATTGTAGCCTGCTCAAGCCCATCATGCATCTTTCAGGTGATATTTAGGTGATTTCATTCTCAGTTCTTCAGAGACTAATATTCTGTGATGCCTAGCCACATACCATCAGGCAGTCAGTCAGTCAGCACCTATTAAGTACTTACTAGGTGCTGGGCACTGTGCTAAGTGCTATGGATACAAAGGAATTAAAAAGAACAGCATAAACAGCTCTCCTGTCTTCAAGGAGAGCACAGGCTACTCAGGGAGACAACATGGAAATAGCCAGGTACACATAAGATACATACAGAGCAGATGGAAAGTAACTCAAGGGAGGAAGGTGGTGGCACCTGGAGAGAGGGATGGAGGGAGTCAGAGAAAGGCCTCAAGCAGAAGGCAGACTTGGAGCTGAATCTTACAGGAAGCCATGGAAAACAAGAGACAGAGGTGAGAAGGGAAAGAGCATCAAGGCATGGCAGACACAGCCAGTACAGAGGCCCAGGAAAGGGAGATGGAGGGTCACATGTCAGGAACAGCTAGTAGGCTGGGGTAACTGGACCACAGAGAGCCTGCAAGGGAGCAGTGTCTAAAACGACTGGAAAGGCAGGAAGAAGCCAGGATGTGAAGAGCTTTCAATGCCAAATAGATAATGCTATATGTAATCTTGCAAACAACAGGGCACCACTGGAACTCGCTCAACGGGGGGTAACAAGTAGATCTAGGCTCTAAAAAATGACTTTAGCAATGGAACAAAGGACAGACTGGAATAGGGGAGACCTGAAGCAAGAAGTCAAGTTAATTTACTTGTACATGGTCGCATAGCTATTGATTATATAAAGCAAGATCTTAATCCAAGTCTCTCCTGACTACAAGGCTAGAACTCTTTCCACTACTAAGTCATTAGGAGGTATCACCTTTGCCACTGAAATAGAACAGAGAAAGCAGTGAGATATAATGGAAAGAACACTTGATTCCAAGTCAGGAGGCCTTGGCTTGAAATGCAGCTCTGCTAGATAACTTCTCCTTGTGGGCCTCACTTCACTCATCTATAAAATAAGAGGATTAAATCTGAGTTCTAAGCTCCTCTCATCTGAGAATACACTGATTGCAGCAGCAGCGTTAGACATACACAGTATAAACATGGCCAGGTTAATGTCAAAACTGTTCATATTCTACATACAACACGCTGAAGATTAAAAGGCAGAGACTTGATGGAGCACATTCACCGGACTCTTACCTCTGTAAGTGCATGCAACTGCCCTTGGTGTACACACACCCCCATGAACCTACAAAAAAAGAGAGACTTTTTAAGAGTGCAAATGACACTGAACAGAAACACGACCCAGGGGGGTAGACTGGCAGCCCATTCATTTTTAAAACAATCAAACTTCAGCACCAATATGACATTACTTACAGTCCAAGATGCTGCTTACAAACGTCTTCCATTCCAAGGCATTCTTGAAATTCAATGTAATAAATCCACGGTTATCCACCCACTAAGCATAGAACACTGCAGGAAGCACCACGAGAAATATAAAGTTCATCAACCAGGCACTGACTGAGGGCTTGCCAAGTGCTAGGCATTGTGCTGAGGATGCAAAGAAAGGCACAGTCATAGTCACTGTCTTTAAAGAGCTCACGCTCTAATGGGAGAGACAACAGGCCAACAGCTCTGCACGAGAAAGAGAGGAAAGGCAAAGAGAAGGAGCTAGAAGTGGCAGAGCCTGGGAAGCGCCTCCTGCAGATAGAGGCATTTGAGCTGAGCCTAGAAGAAAGCCATAGAAGCTAGGAGACAGAAGTGACAGGAGAGAGCAAGGGAGCCAGCAGAGCTAGATGGTAGGGAATGTGGAGAAGAATGAAGTATAAGGAGACAAGGAAAGCAGGAAGGGGTCAGACTGTGGCAGGCTTTAAAAACCAACCGAAGGACTTCATATTTGATCTTGGAGGTCACATGGAGCCTCACATGGATAGGCATATGTATTAGAAAAACACTCTGGCAGCTGAGTAGAGAATGGACCAGACTGGGGAGAAGCAAGGAGACCAATGAGAGTAGTGAATGAAGTAGTGCAGGTGGGACATGATGAGGCGAGAGTGGTAGCTCTGTGACTGGAGATAAAATGAAATCTACAAGAGAAGTTGTGAAGGTAGAAGCAAGACTAAATCAGAGATGTGTGGTCAGAAAGAGAGGCTGAGGCAGAGACCCACGTGACAAGGCTGCAGTAGATGGAAGGATCGCAGCATCCCTGACAATAAAAGGAAAGTCAGGAAAATTAAGGTGGGTTTAGGAGCAAGAGATAAATTCTACATTAGACGTGTTAAGCTTGAAATATCTACAGGACCCACACAAAAGATGAGAAAAAGGTATAGCTCAGGAGAGAAGCTAGGGCTGGGTACAGAGACGTGGTCATCATCTATACAGAGGTGACAGCTGAATACTTGGGGGCTGACTAGATCATCAAGGAAGAAGTGAGATAATCTAGAGTGAAGAGAGAAGAGGTCCCAGGACAGAGCCTTGGGGCACACACGCAATGACCGGGTATGTAGAATAAAGAAGCAACAAAGAAGACTAAGAGCAGTCAGACAGGTAGGAGAAGCAGGAGAGTACAAGGTTACTAAAACCTAGAGACAAAATATCCAGATGAAATAAGTGACTCAATAGTATCAAAGGCTGCAGAGAGGTTAAGGATTGAAAAAGGCCATAAGATTTGGCAATTAAGAGACATCACTTAGGAATTTGGGGGTGAATGGGGAGAGTTTGGTAACTTTTGGAGAATTAAGTAAATGATGAGGTTAAAAGCCAGTTTGCACAGGACAAGAAACAAGTGAGAGAAGTGGAGATGGCTAGTACAGACAGCTTTCTCAAGGACTTTAGCCACAAAGGTGATGGATGACAGGTGAAGGGAATGGCTGGATCAAATGGAGGTTTTTTTTTTAAAAGATGGGGAATGGCAATGACATGGGCATGTCTGTAGACAGAATGGAGGAAGCTAGTAAATAAGAAGGGAGTAAATATTAAAGAGACTGTGGCTGACAGCAGAGGTAATCTGCTAGAAAAGACAGGAGGGGATGGGATCAAGGGTTCATGTGGAATAGGGGTAGAGAAATAGTAGGAGATGTCTTGAGTGATGTGAGATGCGGAGAGAAGGGAGAGCTCTCAGCTACTGGACTCAAGTTTTTCAAGAAAGTATGAGGCAAAGTTCTTAGCTAAGAGGTTTGGGAAGAGGGTACCTAGACACGTGGGAAGCTTGAGAAGAGATTTTTTAAAGGTTTGGAACAGGCTCTGGTAAAAGGGGGAGAGAACAGATTGAGGTGTAAAAGGTTTAACTTGCTGCAGGGAAGGCCCAGCTGGTATGTAACACAATGGTGGAGAGGATCATTTTCCCAGCTCTGGTCAGCAGCATGTCAATAGGACTAAAGGAGGTGGATGATGACAGTAATCCAAGGTTAGGTTTCACAAGCTGGGAATCAGCAATAGAACAAAGGAGCAAGGGATTTAATAGCTGAGGACAGGATAGAGTGGAATCGATTTACTAAGCTGTCAAGACAGGGAAGGAAGAAGTGCAGCTGGTCCCGAGGTGATGTCCTAGGGAAAAACTGGGAGGTGGAGTACTTGGATGAAGAACAGAATGAACGTCAAACACCAAGATGACCAGGCTAAGAAGCATGTGGTCTAGGAGGGAAACAACACACTAACAAAACTGGAAAACAAAAGAGAAGATAACAGGAGAAGAGGTGTCTGGGCAGATATGAGGCAGGCTAATGGGGTGGGAGTAGGGCGCATAATCTCAGTCTTTGAGTATCAGAAGGGCTATCACACAGAAGAAGGATTAGACCAGTTTTCTCTTGGTCCCAGGAGACAGGAATAGGTGATCAGACCAAGGAGTGTCTTTTACAAAAAGAAGTCTGATCTTATAACAAAAACAGCAATGGGAGAACAGAGAAAAGAAGGAGGGAATTATGTCTATTTGAAACTTAAAGCAAGACCAAAGATGATGAGGTCTAATTTGGGAGAAGGAAAGGAAGGACACAAAAATACCAAGGATGGGGGTCCAAAGAAACCTGAAAGAAACCCATTCGTCCTGATGGGGAGGGACAGGAATGGAAGCCAAAGGTGCAAAGGGAGCCTCATCAGCTCAATGAAGACTTTAAGATTCCCCATTATGTTAGAAAATACAGGCTGGAAAACTGATCTTATTGCTTCTTACAAAAATGTAATTTTTAAAAATTCTGAACTTAACAAAGCACCAAATAAAGGAGCAGAAAATTCCCCTAAACAAAAGAGAACAAAAAAAGAGGATTGCATAGGAGACTGGGAATCTCTACTATGTATATCTTGCTTTTCCTTTTAAATATATAATAAACTTAACATGTAATCTGCAAAGCTGTTCCACATGTCTGTATTTGTTTTTACCCCTCAATCTGTTTTTTCTAATGTTCCAATAACTCTTTTTTCTTTATTTTCCATTTTTTTTCTTTCAGGTGACGACCCTGTTGCTATCCTTTTTCTCCCTCCCACATAGTAACTCCCAATTGGAAAAAAAAAAAAAGAAAATGAAATGAAAAAGAAAATCCCCTGAAGTAGATATGGATAAGCAAAACAAATTCCCACATGAGCCATATCTAAAAATGTGTGTCTTATACTACACATGGAGTCCATTATCTCTCCCACAAGAGGAAGATGGTAGGTTTCACCATGAGTACTCTGGAACTGCAGTTGGTAACTGCACCAATAAGTATTCTTAAGACTTTAAAAGCTGATTTGCTTTATAACATTCATTGTATAAACTGTTCTGGTTCTGTTCATTTCACCCTGTATCAGTACATACAATTTTCCCCAGGTTTTTCTGAAACTGTCCCTTTCATAATTCCTTATGGTGAGCTAAAGGTAGAAAAAAGAGTAGACTACAGAATGTGGATAAGTGCCCCTTCCTTTTTATTACTATGAATTTGACAAACATCAACAGACATAATAATTTCTCTATGTTACAGAACAGAAAAAAAAAGGACTGTATATGTGAATCTCCACTACTTTCAAAATGTTTTTTTGCATATTTTATATTTAACATGGTAGTTTTAGTATTCCTCTACTTTTCTGTGTGCCCTTCTGAACTTTATTTGCCTCTCTTCTGTTTATGTTTTAAATAATTTACTGATGGTCTTTTCTTTCTTTTTTCACTATAATTACCATTACAATACCACCTAATTCTCTCTTCTTACTCCCTTGTATCAAATAAGTATAGTCCTGCAATACAAAGTCACATATTAGCCATATCTAAAAATGCAGGCATCATTCTGCCTCAGTTTCCTCAACTGTAATATGAAGATTATAATAGCATTTACCTCCAAGTGTTCTTTTGAAGATCAAATGAAATACATAATATTTGTAAAGCTCAACACCATGATCAGCACATAGCAGGTGGGTGAATAATAAATGATCCTTCTATCAGTCAATAGCCATTTATTAAATACTAACCATGTTTCAGACTCTGTGTTACGGTTTAAAGAGAAGTAAAATTTGATACCTGCCCTTAAAGAGTTCACACTCTAAGGAAGGAGACAAAAGGCAAACAAGATACATACAAGATACCAGAAAATAGCTAGATAAAGATACACACAATTTAAGTGGGAAGTAAAATCAGAGGAAAGGCACTAGAAGTAGGGTTGAGAGGAAGATTTGGAAAAGCAGAAAAGTCTTCTAGATTCTAGAATCTAGAAGGTAGGATTGGAGCTGAGTCCTGAAGGAAGCCAAAGAAGCTGAGAGGCATAGGTGAAGGAGGAAAGGATTCCAAGTATGGGGGAAAGAGGTCAGGGATAAAATAGCATGTTTGAGATAAAAAGAAAAAGGCAGTATCACTGGATCATAGAGTATGTGGAGTGGAGTAAAGAGTAAGAAGACATGAAAGGCAGAAGAGATCAGGATACAAAGGGTTTTCAATGTCAAACAGAGGATTTTATATTTGATCCTGAGGAGAAGAAGGATCTGACCCAGAATGCCCTGGTCAGCCCTGTGCTTTAGAGACACTCCTTTAGCAACTGGTAAACTAGAATGGTGAAAGAACTAGAATCTGGGAGACCAGTTTGGAGGCGTAGTACCAATACAATATCTGCAGCACCCATGATCACGATAAAGACCATGACTATAAGTATCCCATGACATTCGATCGCAAAATATACCAAACTCTATAGATAGAGGGTAGAATTGAAGCATTTATTCAGACACTAGAAAACCAAATCCCAAACAGATTCCATCATAGTACCAAAGATATTCAGAAGCCATAATAACGCTGAGAGCTACACCATCCTTCAGCCTTCCCACAAACCAGTACAAGATCAATATCTACTCATAAGCCTATCTGACTCATTACCTTTGGTCCTCCTCTCTCCCACCATCTGGCTAGCTCTGACCACCAGCTTCCTGTGGGCTCTGCTTCCCTTCAGCAAACTCTTCCCACCACAGGCTCCATGTGACTACATTCAGCCTATTAGGGGGCAGAGTTTACTTTCAAAGCAGGGGAGGTCTTCAAACTCCCCCCTAGGTCTCTTAAGGGGCAGGGAAGATCTTCAAATTCCCATTCTCATTACAGGAGGTTGTGCAAATGAGGCGATGAGAGACTCAGTGGGCGGTAAAAGAGTCAGGAGAGAAAGGCACTTTAAGTGAAAGGTGTTGGGAAAGCTGACAGAAAAGGAAGAGCTGGCATCAGAAGGGATATGGGAAGGGTGAGGCACTCAAGATGACCACAAGATTCTAAGTCTGGATGACTGGGAAGATTCTGGTGAAATACGACAGGAAGGGAAAATTAGGAAAAGGGTATGGGGTGTGGAGAAAGATAATGAGTTCTGTTAATCATACTAAACCCCCAGGCTTGTGGGTCAGTCCTTTCCTCTTGGTACTATAAATGGGAAATCAGCAACATGGCCACAATAAACACCATGACTGGGAACGACCCCTGGCAAAAGTCTATGTCTTTATATGAGGTGTCTGTGAATTGTTTTGGGGAATGAAGGATTATCAATCAATAACCATTTGTTAAGCAATCACTATGTGCAAGACACTGTGCTAAACACAGAGGGTACAAAGAAAGGCAAAAACAGATCTTGTTCTCAAGAACTGAGCTCATACCATCAAAACACATCATTATTTAACATCCCAAACATTCGAAGCGTGAAGGCACTAGTCTGCCTGAGGAGACCTGGGAGAGGCAATGTGACAGCAAAGGCTGTCTCAACAGATGGTCCTAGGCAATCCCCATAGGCAACCTTGGGAAAACCGAGTAAAACCTGAGGGTTATTGTGTCAGCAGTGAAAACTCGCTAATTGTCAACTTAATTAAAAACAAATAGTAACCTTTTCTTTTCTCCACAAAGATACCATTCTCCAAGTCTATGCTTTTCTCTTCTCCTGTTTCTTCAACTGATCAACCAACAAGTATTGATTAAGCGACTTATTAGTATGTCAAGCAATGTGCAAGAGAGCAAATAGTAAGTCTAAAAAATGAAACAATCGTGACAGCAGGACGCTCACATTCTCTTAGAGGAAAAATCATACCAATGACTACTGGTAGTGTACATGGAAGATCATTTCAGAAGGAAGGTCCTAGTAATGGGGTGGGAAGATCAAGAAATGCCTCCTGTAGAACATGGGATTGGAACTGAATCTTGAAGAAAGTCAGGCAAGGCAGGAGGCAGCAGTAAGGAGGAAAGCCAGGCGACATGCACGGTGTCAGGAAATGGAGAGCACTATGGGAAGAACAACAAGAAGGCACTTAGGGGAAAAAGTAAAGAGGGAGGGAATAACATTTACACAGTGTCTGCTGCGTGTTGGGGGCTGTGCCCTCATTCTCATGAGGCAGGTGCTGTCAGTGCCCTCACTTTACAGCTGAGGAAATTAAAGAGCTCTTTTAACTAGACAACGATTGCTAGAAGTCTCATCCCCCACTGTGGCATCCCTAAGAGATTCCTCAGAGGCATAACAGAATTTCTTTGCTGGGTTTCCCCGTAGAGCCACAAGTACAGTCTGCCTTTGGCTCTCAATGAAGATGCTGCTGCCAACTAATATTTTCCTAGTGGGGAATGTTGCAGGGATGCTGATGGGAAGATAGCAAGTCCAAAATCATTGAGACCCCTTGAAACTCCCAAGGTCTTCCTCCAAACAAATCTGGGGTAGGGAGAAAGGGGGAGAGGATGAAGGAGCCCTGGCCAAGACCAGATCCTTCCCACATCCCAAGAGGTATTTCATTGAGTATGTTGGAAAACCATACTTGCTCCAAGTTCTAGAACTCTGGAAAGGATAAGTAAAGACTTCATGCAGAAGATGGTGTTTGAGTAGCACTTTGGAGGAGAAGGACTCAACAGGAGCAAAGTAAGGAGAGAGTGCAATCTATGATAATGTAGGCCAGCCAGTGAAAAGGCAAAGACCCAGAGACAAAGATCCAGGAGTCAGTTGTTAAGGTGGCCTAGGAACAACAGATCTCTCTTCAGACTGCCAATGAAGCTGTACTTTGATGAGTGACCTCTCATCTCAGTGACTACCAAGAATATCACATAAATGCTTTTTGTTCTGGGACATATGCTCAGCTTCTCTCTTTCCTAAAAAAAAAACAACAAATCCTAAAATAAAGACTGAGGAATATTATATTAAAAATCAAGAGCTTCCTAGTGAAAAAGGGAAAAAAATACTGGAAGTTGTCAGAGAGAAAGAATTTAAATACTAAGGAACTACATTCAGGATCAAACAAGACTGAGCAGTGGAGAGATTTACGAGGGGAGAGTTTGAAATACACTATTTCATACAGCAAAGAATATAGACTTATAACCAAAAACTGAATATAATCCTATAGGAGAAAAAAGTGAACCTCTAAGAGGATTCCCAACCATTCTTTATGAAAAGACCTGAGTGGAAACTATGGAATACAAACAGAGGAGTCAAGAGAAACTTAAAAAGGTAAACATGATCAAACAATCAAAAGGGATTAAACATAAACAGCTTATATTCTAATATGGGGAGAGCATATATACATATATACATATATAATTCTCCTCAGAACTCTATCATTATTAAA
The DNA here is from genome assembly GCA_028627135.1 of Pseudochirops cupreus. NCBI lineage: Eukaryota > Metazoa > Chordata > Mammalia > Diprotodontia > Pseudocheiridae > Pseudochirops > Pseudochirops cupreus. The sequence goes on along the minus strand of CM053584.1, from coordinate 28,206,490 downwards.
TATGACAGAAAAAGTCTAAACAGACAGAGCCCAGGAATACTTCTATTATGTTTTGATGATCTTAAAAGAAGGATGGAAAAGGAAAGTAAGAGGAATACCCTGGGGGGAGAGGAAGGATGGGGAAAATTACCTCATAGTTAAGGTACACAAAAAAGGAGGAAGAGGTAGGGGGAGTGAGTGACAACACTTTGTTTTCATCTCAACTGGTGAAAGGGAAGAACAGACACACATAGCTGTACACAGAAATACATCTCACTCAACAGAGAAAGAAAAGGGCAAGGGGAGGGAAGAGGAAGATAGACTAACTCTAAGGAGAGTGGGTTTCAAAGAAAAAGGAAAAAATAAGAACCTCTGAGTGATGGGAAAAAAAGAGGGGAAGAACAGAGTTGGATTAAAGGCAGTTAGGTGGTACATATAAATTGGAGTCAGAAAACCTGATCTTAAATTCCACCTTAGACACTTATAACCTATATGACTTTGTATAAGTCACTTAATTTCTGTTTGCATCAATTTCCTAACTTGGGAAATAACAGTACCAGGACTGTTGTGAAGATAATAACATTTGCAAAGGACTTTGTAAACTTTAAAGTGCTATATAAATTCTAGCTATTATTATCATTATACCAAAGCTACAGCACAAGACTGTGACTATAAGTACCACATGATGTTCGATGGCAAAATATACCAAACTCTCTAGGTAGAGGATAGAACCGAAGCATTTATTTAGACACCAGAAAACCGAATCCCAAAACCAGTAAGCAGATTCCATCTTTGTACCAAAGAGATTAAGCCATGATAACACTGAGAGGGACACCATCCTTCAGCCTTCCCACAAACCAATACAAGATCAAATTTACTCACAAACCTCTTTATCTCCTTGCCCAAATGTCCTTTCTCTTCTCCTTCATCTGGCTAGTTCTGACTACCAGCTTCCTTTCACCAAACTCTTTCCACCACAGGCTCCATATGACTACAATTAGCCTATTAGGGGATAGAGTTTAGCTTCACAGCAGGGAAGCTTCCTGTGGGCTCTGCTCCACCCTTTGGCAAATTCCCTCCATCACAGGCTCCATGTGATTTTCATTCAGCCTATCAGGGGGCAGAGTTTACTTTCAAAGCAGGGGAGGTCTTCAAACTCCCCCCTAGGTCTATTAAGAGATAGGGAAGATCTTCAAATTCCCATTCTCATTATACCATCTAAGTGAAATAAATAAATATTTAGAGAAATAAAATATTTAAAGCAACAGAACAAGAAATTAAAGACTGAAATAACTCAACTCAATCTCATAAAAAGAAATTGAACAAACTATAAACGAACTCCTAAAGAAAATATACCCAAGACCAGACAGATTTACAGGCACAGTCTATTACACATTTAAAGAATAATTCATTCCAATATTACATAAATTACTTTTTTTCCTTTTTTCTTTTGGGGGGAGAAGGTAGGGCAATTGGGGTTAAGTGACTTGCCCAGGGTCACACAGCTAGTTTTTTGCGTTAAGTGTCTGGGGTCGGATTTGAACTCAGGTCCTCCTGACTCTGGGGCTGGTGCTCTATTCACTGTGCCACCTAGCTGCCCCCATAAATTATGTTTTAAAAGAGGAGAAGAAGGGGTCCTACTAAATTCTTTCCATGATACAAATATAGTCTTGATATGTAAACCAAGAAGACTCAAAAAAGAAAAAGAAAACTATGGACTAATATCTGTAATGAATATTGATGTAAAAATCTTAAGAGATGCTAATAAGGAGATTATAACAGCATAGCATAAAGAATATACTCTTAAAACAGGTCTAATTTACATCAAGAATACAGGATTGGACCATTATTAGGAAAACTAAAAACATAACTGACCATATTCTAACAAGAACGACAAAAATCATATGATTAATTTGACCAAATACAACACCTATTCCTGCTTTTAAAAAACCAACAACAACAAAAAAACCACTACAAAGCATAATGGAGCTTTCCTAAATATGACCTAAATATTTATCTAAAATCAAGAACCAGCATTATCTGGAATGGGTAAAAAGCAGAAGTTTTTCCAAGACCAAAGGTAAAGCAAGGATATCCATTAAAACTATTACTATCTGATAGAGTATAAAAAATGCTGCTTATAGCAATAAAATAAGAAAAAGAAATTGAGGGAATAAGCACATATGAAGAGGTAACAAAATTATTGCTTTTTATAGATGATAATAATGATCTAAGAGAACACTACAGATTCAACTAAAAAATTAAATCAAATAATTTAACAACTTCCTTAAAGTAATAGCATGTGAAATAAAATCCATACAAATCAGCAGCATTTCTGTATGCTATCAACAAAAACCAGAAGGAAAACAAAAAAAAATTAAATCTAAAATAACTATTGAAAAAACAGAAGATATTTGGAAAACTACCTGCCAAGATATACACAGGAACTACACGAATACAACTACAAAACACTCTTTATACAAATAAAGACAGATTTAAATAACTGGAGAAATATTAACTGCACACAAGCAGACTGGGTCAATAAAAATGATAATATTACCGAAATATGCTTATTTTTACAGTGTCATGTCAATCAAACTACGAAAGGATTATTTTGTAGAGTTAGAAAAGAAAAACCAAAATTCACCTGAAGGAACATAAAGTCAAGAGTCTCAAGGGAATTAATTAAAAAAGGGTGAGAACAAAGAAGGTCTATCAGGGCAATATCTCAGACTATACCACAAAGCAGTAATCATCAAAACAATTTGGCACTAGTTAAGAAATAGAGATTCATCAGTGAAACAAATTAGGTACACAAACTACAGAAGCAAATGAGAATAGTAGCACAATGTGCTAAAACCAAAGACCCTAGCTATCAGGTCAAGAATTAACTATACAACAAAAATGTTGAGGAAACTAGAAAACAGTGGGGAAGAAACTAGGTACTGATCAACACATTATACCATATACCAAAATAAGCTCTAAGTGCATGCACTGCCTAGATCTATAAAGGATGACATCATAAACAAATTAGAGGCGAGTAATAGCTAGTATCTGTATACTGCTTTAAGGTTTCCAAAAAAGGCATTTTACAAATATCACCTCATGTTATTCTCAGAACAACTCTGGAGGAAAAGTGCCATTAATAATTCCTATTTTACAGATGAGGAAACTGAGGCACAGAACAGTTAAATTACTTGCCCAGGTCACACAGCTAGTGTCTGGGATAGCATGTGAACTCAGGTCTTCCAGACTCCAGGGCCAGTACTCTATCCACAGTGCCTAGCTGCCCCTAGGTAAAGGAAGAAATTACCAGTCACATCTGTGGAGAGTGGAAGAATTCATGACCAAACAAGAGATACAGATGTTCACAGGAAATAAAATGGACAATTTTGATCATACAAAATTTAAAAGATTTACATAAACAAAATCAATATAGCTAAAAATAGAAGAGAAGCAGGAAACAGGTAAAATCTTTACAGCAAGTTTCTATGATAAAAGTTTTATTTCCAAGACATATAGGGAATGGAATTAAATTTCTAAGAATAAGAGCCATTTCTCCAATTGAAAAATGGTCAAAGGATATGAATAGGTAGTTTTCAGAGAGAGAAATTCAAGCTACCAATAACCATAAGAAAAAAAATGCTCTAAATCACTAAGAATTAGAAGAATACAAATTTAAACAATCTTGAGATTCTACCTCACACCCTTCATCTTGGCCAAGTTGACAAAAATGGAAAATGACAATTGTTGGAAGGGCTATAAGGAAACAGGTACGTTCATGTACTCTTAGTGGAGTTATGGACTGGTTCAGTCATTCTGGAAAGCAACTGGGAACTAAGCACAAAGGGTTATTAAGTTATGCAAAAGAGTTCAAATGAGAAAAAAAAGAACCCATGTGTACAAAAATATAACAGCTCTTTTTATAGCTGTAAAACAGTAGGAAAAAGGAGGTATCTGTCAGTTGGAGAATGGATGAGCAAGTTACGGTATATGAATGAGATGGAATATGATTACTTTAGTGCTGTAAGAAATGAGCAAAGGGATGATTTGATGGAAACCTGGGATGAAAACAAAACAATGTAGAAAAAAGTAAGCAGAACCAAGAAGACAATTTATACAATAACAACAACATAAAAAAAAACAACTTTGAAAGCCTTCAGAAAGCTAATCACCATGATAACCAAACACAAGTCCCAAAGACTCATGATTTAAAATGCTACCAACCTCCTGAGAGAGGAAGGTGATGAACTTCAAGAGCAGTTGGGACATCCACAATTTTTGGACATGACCAGTGTGGGGAATCTGCCTTGTCTACCTATACATATTTGTTACAAGGGCTTTATTTTTATTTCTTTTTCAATTTGAGGGGACTGGGGAAGGTGAGAGGGAGAGAAGGCAGATTTTAGTTCATTGAAGGAATAAGATTTTATTTTTAAAAAGAATTGTAAAAAGGTCTCAAAGTTAGCATTGGTTTATTAATGAATATTCTGTGCCCAGCCATTCAAGTAGTTCTGAATCTACTATCATGATCTTATCCATAAGAATAACATGAAAAATTATCAAAAGCTTTACTAAGCTTGAGGTATATGGTATCTGCAGAATTTTCTAGTGCTGTCTGTCTAGAAACCCTTTCAAAAAAAATGAAGCCACACTAACATGACCTGATCCTGTCAAAACTATACCAGCTCTCTAGGATGACCATTTCCTTTCTAGATGTTCACATTAAACCATTCAGTTAGCAACAGATTCTAGAATTTTGGTGGGAAATGAAGTCAAGCTCATTCCTATGGTTTGCAAACATTAAGCTCTCCCCATTTTTGAAAATTAAGACAACTGTCGTTCTCCAATTTTTCAGGACTTTTCTTGCTGTCGTGTAGATCAGGTAAATGTTATTATACCCATATAGAAATGAAGAAACTGCTGGGCATGGTAGCACATTCCTGTAGTCCCTGCTGCTGGGGAGGCTGCAGTAGAGCTAAAAACCAATAACAGGATGTCTTCAGTAAGTCTGGTGGGAGTGAACTGGCCCAGTTTAGAGGAGTGAAACATCCCAGGGTGGAAAAATGGAACCAATGAAAGCTTCTGTGTTGATAATTATTGAGATCAGCTCATGAAGAAGAAATATTAAAGTCAAAAGATCAAAAAAAATTAGAAGAAAATCTAAAGAATCTCATAGCAAAACAACTGACAGAAAACAGATTGAGGAGAAAAACAATTTAAGAGTTATTGGACTACCTCAAAGTCATGACCAAAAAATATCTCACAAACCTAGGAATCATTATTTCAAGACATCTTAAAAGAAAGCTGCCCAGATCTCTTAGAACAAAAGGACAAAGTAGAGATATGAAGAATCTATCTGTTACCTCCTAAAATAAATCCCCAACTGAAAACTCCTAGGAACATCATAGCAAAATTCAAATGTTTCAAGTCATGGAAAAACTACTTCTAGCAGCCAGAAAGAAAGAATTCAAGTCTGAGGACCCCCAATCAACATCACACATGATTTAGTAGTCACAACCATAAAGGAGCAAGAGAGCTTGAAATACAATATTCCACAAGGCAAATAACTTATTCAACAAAAGTGAGAATAATCCTATGGGTAAGAAAATTGACTTTTAAAGAAAAAGAGGCTTTCTAAGAATTCCTAATGAAAAGACCAGAGCTGTATAAAAATTTCAAAATTCAGACACAAGAGTTAAGAGTAACATAAAAAAGTAATCAGGAATTAACAATCATAACAGATTGAACAAGGATAAACTGCTTACATTCTAATATGGGGAGATGATATATGAACCCCATCACCATCAGGGGTCACAGAGGGAGTCTAAAAGGCCTGGTTGTGATTCTCTTATGTCTCAATGATCTTAAAAGAAGATCCGCAAATTGAAAAGCAAGAAGAGGAATACAAGGGTGAAAGGAGGAAGGGAAAGGAATGTTAGGGAAAGTTATCCCATGCAACTGAAGTTCACAAATAGACATCTATACAAACAAGGAGGGAGGGTAGGAGTATTTGAATCTCAGCTCATCTGTAGGGTCATAGGATGGAAGAATACACACACACACATACACACCTCAAAGTTGGACATAGAACTACATTTTACTCAACAGGGAAACAGGAGGAAAAAGATGGGAGAAGGGGAAAACAGAAGGAAGGTAGATTAAGGGAGGGATTAGTCCTAAGCAAAACAAATTCCAAGTATTTACAAAAATATCTATAGTTCTTTTTGAAGTGGCAAAGAATTGGAATCTAAAAGAATAGCCACCAGGTGGGAAATGGCTGAACAGCATCCACAACAGCCCAACATCCCCGGTTTTGCTATGTAGATGTGATGGAAGACTATTGTATGACGAAGGGGATGGCTTCAGAGAAACTGAGGAAAGTCGTATGAAGTGACACACAGTAAAGTAAACAGAACCAGGAGAATAACTTATACAATGACAACAATAAAGTCAAACAACTCTGACAGAATCAGGAACTTTGATCGACACAGTGACCAACCACGATGCAAAGGACCGATGCTAAAACACGCCAGACGTCTCCTGATTAGAGAGGTGAAAGACTCCAGACTGCAGAACGAGGCACGTGTGTTTTTGTGGCCCATGAAGAAATTCATTTTGCTTGACTAAATGTATTTTTAATAAGGATTTCATTTTTCTTTCATTCTCCATGGAGGGAAGGGGAAGAGGGGATGGAGAGAAGAGAGATTTTTGCTGACTGGAAAAAATGAAATATATATCTTTTTTATGAAAAACTGAACTAAGACTTTTGTGACACCCTGTATAGCTCACCTCCCAAGTTTCAAACTGACGCTGAACTTTATCTTTTCTTCCTGTATCACTCACAGTGCCTAGCACAAGCTCAGTCACATAGATGATACTCAAATATATTCTTAAGAACTGAAGAGGATTTGCAGTTTCATGTACAATTATCTTTTTTTTATTGTACTATGTTATGGAAATGCTTGTTTTATTCCATAAACCCAAAATAAAATAAATAAGTACTAAAGCTAGGAGGCTTTTAAAAGGGGGGGGGAAAAGAAAGGCTTTGAATGCTAAATAGAGTATTTTATATTTGATCCTGTGAACAATAAGAAGTCACTGAATTTTACTGAATGTGGGTGGAGCATGACATAGTCTGACCTCAGACACTTACTAGCTAAGTGACCCAGTCTCTATCTGGTTGCTTTTTGTTTCAAATAGATATTTTTCAGGATATGCCTATACTCTGTAGAGTTTCTGAAATAAAAGAATGTTGTATTTTTTAAAAAACTGAAGAGGATGGAGTCCATTTGAAACCAATACTGCACGAATATGGTCTTCTCCTGTGTGTCTCTTGCCCATGTCCTCCTGTGAGCCTGCACAGGGGCTCCTCCATCTGTGGTTTGAGGTAGCTCTCTCGATGTTGAAAGAGCAACAATCTAGCACACTTTCTGACTATGCTGTCCTTCAGGCTTACAACGTGGCTGGCCCAGCTCTTCTGCTGATCATGTATCTCCTCAATGGTATCTTTTATGCTAATTTTGGAAAACAATTCTTCACTGGTTAATATCTTGTAGTCTACTCCGATCTACCATGGGTCTTTTGGGTGAACCACAATTTTAATGCTTCAAAGACTGTTTAATTTCCAACTAAGACAACAGTTAACACAACATCAACAAAAAAATGGCAAAATAATATTTGTGAAGCATTTCGCACAGTGTCTGGTACACTGTGGGCACTTAACTAATAAATACTTGTTCCTCCCTCTCCCACTGGTGTTAAGAAGTCAGGTTTTTTATTTCTGAGGGAAGCCTGAGGTTATTAAAACACCTCATTTCCCAAACGCAACAGTAATAACAGCTACTGTCATCATTTGTGTATATCGCAAAGTACTTTATAAATATTATCTAGTTTGATTGTCACAATCCTGTGTGCAGACGAAGGTTAAAGAAGTCGCCCAATGTTGCACAGGCTGGCAACTGTCTGAGGCCACCTGTGAACTCAGGCCTTTCTGACTCCAAGGGCAGCACACCATCCACTAGACCATCTAGCTACCTCTGAGCAAACAAATGTTCAATGAAATGACAAACAAGGCAAACTTGAGCAAATAAACTGGCTCCATTCACTGTCAATCTGTCAGCTCTATCCCAAGAGACAGACTGAAAGGCCCTTCTAAGAGTCGTCCTTTCAGCTACCTCTCATTTTCTGAAGACAGGCATTCATTTACTTTTCTACACAGAGACTGAACTCTTCTTGTAAGCAGGGTGTGTGTGCATATGTGTGTGTGTGTGTGTGTGTGTGTGTGTAAACATGCATACATGCACACACACACATACACACATATCTGAGATGGTCTGGAGTTTGACACAATTAGTATAAGATCATCTGAAAACAAACGGAAGGCCTGACCATCTACAGATAACACTTCTTCCTGCTGGACTCCACGTGAGTTTACACTCTTGGTAAGTGTGCATTCTTGTTCTGTTTCTTACTTGATATTAATAATTATAGGGTTGAACAAAGTTTTCTCTGAAGTTACATCTCTCAAGGAATCTTGCGTCACTTTAACAAACGCAAGAAACCACTTTATTGTAGGAGAGCCTTTAAAGAGACTCACTAATTCAACAAACATTTGGCTAAAGCAAATATTTTTTTATGGTCTATAAGCAATGAGCACAGTGGGTTCTTGTACTCTCTTCATCTTTCAGACAACTGTGTGACTATAAAGATGTGATCTCCAGGAGGAAAAAGGGAGAGAAGTCAAAAAGAAATCGTTGATTTCTCACGGCAAGAATATCACTAAAGAGGCATAGAAAGGCATCCTAGCATAGGTCTTTTGGAAAAGCTATTGTATGGGACAGTGAAAAGGGTGTGGAGTTGGGTTATAGACCTCTGGCACAAGATGTTCTAGGGCAGTAGTTCTCAACCTTCCTAATGCCGCGACCCCTTAATACTCATATGTGGGCGTATCTGCATGTGGGCGGACCCACCTGGAGATGGATAGAGAAGCGGTGTCTCGGTCCCTAAGACCATCGGAAACGTGTTTTCCGATGGTCTTAGGCAATCCCTGTGAAAGGTCATTCGATCCCAAAGGGGTTGCGACCCACAGGTTGAGAACCACTGCTCTAGGGTAAACAGTCTTATTCATAAGATGTGTGAACAGACAGTCAGTCCTAAAATGATACAAAGTAGTTTACTGTTTTTTTAAAAACTGGTAACATAGAGCAACTGATGGTATGACAAGCAATCTTAACACACCCTCACAAAAAAACCAGCCAAGTATGGTCACCTCCTGCCTGGCTAACTCACCTGCCCCTTTCCCAACTAGAAATTTGAAGGGGAGAGACAGCCACAAATGGTGGAGAGAGGCTGAGGAGCTGCTGGAGGACAAAGACAGGTCAGATAGTGAAAAGGTTCTCAGCATTTCCTGTATCCCCCACACGCTGATGATGGCAGTCCCCAGACCCTTAGTTCCCTACCATCTGGCAGCCCCACTGACAGCATATCAGACAGAAACTTAGAGAGAGCACTCCTTATCTCCAGGCTTAGGACAGAATTGGCTACAAATCCTGGGACAAGTTTTGACCTGTCTACCCCTCTCTCCCAGTGTATCTCCCTATATAAAACAGATTCAGTAAAACTCCCTATAGTGTAAACTACCGAAACTACTGAATCAACATCTGATAACCCAGTCCAGGATAACAAAACAAAGAGTTAATTTCCTCATTGATTCAACAAACATTTGGCAGAAGCAGTAACAAAATTCTGACTAAAGAAGTAAATACTAACAGAAAATTGACAAACAAATGTAGAAGCACCTTAGGAATTGAGGGGTGGGAGTGGGGGGAGTGGATGGGAGATACCCACACACCTTCTTAAACTTCTAGGAACAGTCAGAAACCTATGTTCAATTTAATATCTAAGGAGTCTCTTAAAAGAAACAAGACAACTCTACAAGCCTCAGGATGGAAGGAGATACCTAAACTCAGAGAAAGATACAGAAAGACTATAGTTTAAATGGAGACTGAAGCATAACACGCCATCGTTCTCTTTCATGTCTGGTTTGGTGTTTTTTTTTCTTTTTTGTTTACAACCCTTCTACATTATGACCAAACTACTGTACAATGTGAAAGTACTTGCAGATCCTATACATGATTGCATGCCACCTTGGGGGGGGAGGGGAGAAAATCTGAAACTCAAGTGATTGTGGGACTGAATCTTGTAAATTAAAAGTAAATGAGTAAATAAAAAAATTTAAAAAAAAGAAACAAGACAAAAGATTCACCTTAGGCATTGTTTCCTTCTTATAGGCCCCTATAAGTGACAATTTCCTTCTGTTGTAGTCAAAGTATATGACAAAACAATGCACAAAGTAATATGTGAAACAGAACAACCGAAAAGCTTCTTTTAAAAGGCAATTAGCCACCAGGCTATTTGATGTTGTTTTAGAGACAGATGGTTTCTACAGAGGACCTGCAATGATCAGATAAAATCCAATCTGACTGAAGTTAAAAGCCAAGTAGTAGGGGCTGTGCATTTTGAATTCATTTGTTTACGTATTCAATGGCATTTATGAAGCGCCTACTACATAAGATACAACAACTAGCATTTATATAATGCATTAAGGTTTGCAAAACATTTGATAAATATTATTTAATTTTATCTTCTTAACACCTCCAGGAGACAGATACTAGTATTATTTTTGTGTTTTTTATAGACAAGAGAACTGCCGCACAATTCAAGTGACTTGTCTAAGGTCATACATTCAATCCGTTTTTGAGGCCAATTCCAAACTTGTGTTTTCTGACTCCAGATCTCCTATCTTGTATCACATAGCTCCCCCAATGAGTTTGATTCAGGTAGGATCCTTCTCTGTACAAAGCACATAACCTGTTGGAGGGATAAGACACTTCTGTTGTTCGGCTGTTTCAGTCTTGTCCAACTCTTTGGGGTTTTCTTGGCAGAGATACTGAAGTGATTTGCCATTTCCTTCTCCAGCTCATTTTACAGACGAGGAAACTCAGGCAAATAAGGTTAAGTCACTTGCCCAGGGTCACACAGCTAATGCTACTGGATTTAAAATCGTGAAAATAAGTCTCCCTGATTCCAAGGCCAGTGCTCTATCCACTGAGCCTCCAAAATACAAATAAACAATTATTAGATAATAAGCATACTAAGAGATATAAAACAAAGTGCTACATTCAAGGGGGGAAGACTATACTAATCCAGGGGTTCAGGGACAACTTCGCACCTACGGTGGCATCTGATGCTATCTTTAAACATTCAGAACAGAAAATTCAGCAAGAAAATGAAAGGGAGTAATTTTTCTTTCTTAGTTGTTAACTTTGTTAACTGAAAATGAAAAATCATTCATATCATTATTGACTTAACCACTAAAGAGATCAAAAACAAAGGAAAAGGATCTATATGTACAACAATATTTATGGCAGTACTCTTTTTAGAGCAAAGAATGGGAAGGGGGGAGGTGAGGAGTGGGTGATCATCAATTGGGAATACCTGAACAAATTATAACATATGAATGTAATCAGATATCTTCATACCACCAGAAATGACTAAGAGGAATGGATTCAGAGAAATCTGGGCAGACTTGTATAAACTGATGCAGAGTGAAGTGAACAGAACCAGATAAAAAATATATACACATCAATTACAATCCCATAAAGGACAATAAGTGTGAAAGAATTAATCCAGTGACCAATCATGACTATGGAAGACAAATGATGAACCCTGCTTCTGGATTCTTGGTGGAGAGGATTATAGATAGTGAATAAAACACATTTTGAGATATGAACAATGCAACATAAATTTGTTTTTACTTGTTACAAAGGAGGGCTTTTACTTGGGTAAGAAAGAATTGTGGGAGAGAATATAGGTTAGTGATAAGAGATTCAAATAGAAAAAAGTACCAAGGAAACACTGTAAAAATACACAAGAGAGTAGAATATTCAAGTTCAGAAGGGTACCGCCACATTAAATTTTATGTAGACTTAAAAAAAAAAACCTTAGGGATACATGGCAGATTCACATTTAATAAACAATTTTTTTATCTCTTGCAAATGAAAATATTCACGCTTGTTGATGATAGTCATGTCCATAAGTTTAAAATTTATTTTCAACAATAACTGGTAGACTAGGAAGGCTTGGCACTTCATAGGAAGCTTTCCTTGGAGTAATCCAAAGATTCTCAACATGAACACCAGTAGATTCAATCATTATAAAGCAGACCAAATAAATATTTGATTAAGTTGTAATAAATAAAATTTAACCATGGGATCATGAGTCTCTCGACTGGGAAACAAATACTCTGATGTGAAGGAATACACAAAAGTAATGAAATGAATAGCTCCAAATGTCCTAGGGAACTCTTTCCACTCCATAATTCTGCTTCCACAGCACATGTCTGGAAGTGTTAGGATAGAAGCTGAGCCAAGGCTAGGGAATATGGAGGAGGATTGGGCAAAGAACAAGAAATGGGGGGAGATATCAAGAGAGGAGGTAGCACATGAATAAGTTAGCAAGTGAAAGTTCAGATACTCAAATATACTGTAAATTTGTGATCTCATCAATGTAGAAGGCCTGCTCCCTCCCCACAATGATGCAGATCTCACCCCATCCATGCCTGCCCAGATGCTTGTTGAGAGCTTCCCCCAGTTTGGCCACCCACCTGATAGGGCTTTTCTCACTTTCTCTGAACAACATCAATAGATCAGCAGAGACACTCAAGTTGTCTGCCTCTTGCTCTCAGGATTTATATGGCTGAGCAGCTTGAATTAAATGGCTCTGTTTTTTTTTTATTTTCATATTTAAAGATTTAATAATCTTAAAGAGAGACAAAGTAGGATAATAGGGCACTGGACTTCGAGTCAGAAAGACAGGAGTTCATCTCCTCTTCATCTGTGTGCTTAGCCTCTCTGTATCTAAACAGCCTCATCCAAAAAATGAGAGGTCAGACTTCACGGTTTCTAAGGTCTCTTCCAGCTCCATATCTAGGACCCTAACAAAAGGTAAGGGAAGCCCTCAGGCAGCCACTAGAGCAACTACTACTATTGTTCCTATACCTTGCATTATATTTCTAACAACTAGACTCTTGCCAGGTCCATTATAACCAAGGCCCCAGTGTATACACCCACTCCATACTAGATCTCTGGTGGCCAAACTTCTACCTGCCCAGTTCCTTCAGAATTTTGTGTGTATGTGTGTGTATGTGTGTGTATGTGTGTATGTGTGTGTGTGTGTGTGTGTGTGTGTGTGTGTATGTACATATTCCTTCTGTTTCATTCAATAAATACCAAAAAGCTATCATATCTAACTTTTCTAATATTTTATCTAGGTCCTTAACTTTGTTCTTTTTTTTTTTTGCTAGCTATTATTATATTGAGGTCCCTGACTACTATGTTTTATGTTTATTTCTCCCAATAATTCAGTTACCTTTTTCCTTTAAATATTTAGATGCAATGTTATTCAATGCAATGCTATATATATATTAAGAACTAATTTTGACTCATTGTCCATGTCTTATGCAGCATAATGTCATTTCCTGTTTCTCTCTTTTAATCGTATCTACTTTTACTCCTGCCTTGTCCAAGATCATGATTGCTGCTTCTGCTTTCTAGAGTTCTTCTGAAGTATAATAAATTATTTTGTTCCAGTCTCTTCTTTTACTTCTATGGCAATCTTTGTGTTTCAAGTATTGTTGAAGTCTGTTCACCAATCCTATTACCCAGCTATCTTCTATTTTGGTTAAGTTCATCTAATTTATACTTGCAGTTATGATTATTGTGTATTTCCCTCTCTTATCCACTCGTGCTTTGCCTTCTCTTTGTCCATTCTACCCTTATTTAGAGAAGAAAATGGTGAAAGAAGATTGTTCTTCACACTATTGTTGTTTGTTCTTTGTTTTCCAAAAGGACCATGGCATCAGGAAGGTGATGTCATGACATGCAAGTGAATTGGATTTAAGTGAGGCAGGGCTGTGCAAAGTCACCAGCCTCACTTTCTCCTCTGGAGCCATCTGGGTCCAGCAGTAAGATACAGATCAGGAAGACTGGAGATGGTCCCCTCTTAACACTAAAGATCCAAATTAAAATTATGTTTACTCTCTTATCTTCCCCTCCCTCACCCCTAAACATAGGTACTTACTTTTTCTTTCCTTCCTTTTAATCTCTCCTTCACAATCTAATCTTGGGCAGGTGTAGCTTGTTTTGCTTATGGCTAATCTCTCACCAAATTTACTTTCCTCATTAAACTCTCCTTTTCCTGTTGTAATAGTAATGAAATTTGAAGTTCCTTTTGTATTGCTAAGCCCAGAGGTACTTAGCACTTAGTGATTAATCAAGCCTCTATTAAAGAAACAAAAGGTATGAACTCCTGTTGCTGACGTAACAGGAAGGGGTTGGCTGAAACAGGAAGGAGCTAATGCCATGTGTGTATATAAGGAAAAGTCCCTGCTGGGTCAGACAGATCTTCTTGGAGCAAGCTTCGTGAAGGCAGACGCTGCTGCCACTGGGGAGGCTGAAGAGGAAAGGCCCCTCAGGCTGAAGAGAATGACTTTGGTTTTGGGAACCTGGGTGAAGCGATTTTGATTCTGGAGCTGGAGCTTCTGCTGAGGAGCTGCTGAGTCTGAGGGCCAGCCAGAGCTTCTGAGAGCTGCCAAAGATGTCCAAGGGCCAGCTAGAGCTGCTGCAAACTGAGGAAGCATGACTGTGATGCTGGTACTTTGTATGAACCTGTTTGTGGCTTTGTTAAGCCTTAACTTCCCGGGAACAGATACTGTGAAGGATTTCAGGTGGACTAGATGCTGTGAGCCTCAGCATGGAACAGGAAGTGCTCAGAGAGCTGGACAAAGACCTGCCTTTGAACCCAGGTGACAGTTTGGTGGATCTAGGTAGGATGTGGGACCATGAAAGTGGATCCAGGGAATCTGAAAGACCACCCTGAGTCAAGCTGAAAGACTTTACTTGGATACTGTGTACTGACTGAGAAATTGTAATTTACTAGTGACCTAGGAGTGGAGGGCTTGTGTATTTTCTGATGACTGAGTAGCAACTGATTTGTAACTTGGTGTGCCCCATGAGTGGAGAACTTTGTGACCGTTGTGGTGAAAACTATGTGGCCATCTTAGTGATAAGTTGTTGTGAATGCTGTATTTTGATTTTCTGTGATTAGTTGTAACATTGTGAATGCTGTACTTTGATTTCTATGAATGTTTTGCTCTGATTTGTTATTGAATAAATAGTGTTCACTATACTGTGTAATCAGAACCTTGAAAGCTGTTCACAACAGCATTCTTCTGAAAATGAGCACAGCAGCAATCCTCAGGTACACTGCCATGATTGGCTTTACAGCAAGTAGCAACATGTGGTAAACAAGGAATAAGGAAGAAGAACCAGATGAAAGGATGACAACAAAGAAGCGTCTCAGCAAAAAAGAAGATAGACTGGTCCTAGGGTGATGCTGAGGAATGACTGACTGGTGGTCAGCCAGCAAGCTCCATCAGTATCCTACAGATGTCAGGAGAAAAAATCCTGGCATGCACTGGCTGGACCCACTGTGAGACTCTAGTGTTGCCCAGGATAGGCAAGCAGGCATGAACCAAAATCTAAGTATCATTGGAATGAATGTGACCACTGATGAAAAAAGTTTCCTCGGCATTTTTCTGCTAATAACATTTATGATCATGCTGCATTTCATGATTTTCCCAAATGCTTTCATATTTATTGTATCAATCCATTAGATCTAAGACTTCATCTCATTTCTGACAGGGTTACTAGATCAAGCGAATGTTAAATCATTTACCTACATTTGAGCACCACATTTAACAAACCAAGGCTGTCCAGCATGTCTCTTGGAGAAGTCTAACTTCTTTCCAAACTTGGCAGAAATGCTGCCTTCTCTAAGATATTCTTCCTCACCACTCCTCCTTCCCCCAGTGGCCAGCACTCTCCACTGCTCTCCCATGTGCTTGTTTTAACTTGTTCAGAGTTTCCTCACATCAGTGGTTCTCATATGCCACAAAACTCCACATACAGCAATATGCCCCATTCCCTAAGCCCTGATGCCAGTGGCAGTTTGCTACCTGTTCTTTAACAGGGAGATCACAACAGCAGTTCTGTGTGCAAAGGGACAAAGTCACCTTCTCTGCTAGGGGTCCTGGGGCAAGTCAGGAAAGGAAAGGAGGTGGCCATGGGGGAAGGAAGGAGAGTCAGAGAAATCCCAAAACTTAGGGAATGAGGCTAGAGACCCAACTGCCCAGGGACTCTGCTTTATTACCATAATAATGCTATTAAAGTTATTAGACTAAAAAACTAAACTAAAACTGAGATAGTGCTTGGGTCTTCATGATAACCCTGAGATAGAGGGGCTATCATTACCCCCATTTTGAGGTTGAAGAAAGTAAGGTTGGTAGTAAAGAAGTAAAGTGATCAGGTCAATGTCTAAGCCAGGCATCAAACTTGGGTTTTCCTTACTCCAAATACAATACTTGATCCCCTACATGGTCTGGCTACCAACCTCAATATTTACTGTGTTTCAATGTTTTACAGCAAAGAATATTACACCATAAACAAAAAGTGAAAAAAAAATGAGGATCAGTACTATACATGTTGTTCCCCTAACTCGAAAGTAAACTCCCTGAGAGCAGGGCCATTTCTCCCATCTCTAGGTCCTCAAGTTTTCACACAGGATCTAGCATACAGCAGACACATTCTTACTAAACGTGTGTTTGAGTGAAAGATGGTAAGGACTGATCCAGACAGCAATGATGGAGAGCATGTTATGGTTTGCAAAGTGAGTTTGCTCACTGGATGAACATTAGGCAGATTCAGAACTAGCTGAATGGAGATATCCACAGAATAGGACTAATGATTCAAGGTCAGTGTGGCACAAGTTCTCAGTAAAGGTCCCAGGAATGCTTTCTTGACATTTTTATGAAGAATTTAGATAAAGGCACAAGTGGAATGCTTATCAGAGCTGCATATAACCAAACTGAGCTGACACCCTGGGAAACAGGGTCAGGGTCAGGATCCAAAATGACTGACAGGCTAAAAGACTCAACTGAATCCGATAGGATTACATTTAACCCTATTAAGTTTCAAATCTTACGCTTGGGTTCAAATCGGCTTCTTCTAAGTGTCACACTATAGAAGTGTGGTTAGACAGCAGTCTGTCTAAATAAGATCTGAGTTTTCCAGTGAACTGCACACTAAATATGAATCTAGAGTGGAGGTAGAGTTCAAAAAATGAATGGAATCTGAGGCTGCATGTGGAAAGGCAGCTGCCAGAGGACAGCATTCAGCTCTAGGGACAATGATCATCAGGAAAGCATCCAGAAAAAGGCCACTGGATGGGGAAGCATCTGGAAACATCTGGAGTTCATGCCATAAAGGAGCAAATGAAGGAACTGGGGCACTTTGGCCTGAAGATGAGAAGACAGGACAGGATGGAGGTTCTCAGCTATGTCAAGGGTATCTCTTGGAAGATGGATCAGAGCTGGTTTGTTTGTCCCCAGAAGACAGCCCTAGGAGTAATGAGAGAAACTTCAAAAAGTAAAATCTAATCTTGATGTCAGGAATTGCTAATAATGAGTGAGAGAGCTGGGTTATCATGGAAGGCAGTGGCTTCCCCTTCACTGCAGGCCTTCAAGGAAAGGCTGAATAAGTAGCCGGGATCCTATGTCTTTGCTGGGGATGTTACAGAAAGAGCTGCTTTTCAGATATGGATTTGATTTAGTGGGCTCCCTGGTTCCTGCCAACTCTTGACAGCCACTGATTTTGTGACATTCTTTCTTCCACTGGAAAGGGCAGGAAGTGTCAGGTTAGGGTAACAGGAAAGAGAAGTAATAGCAAATTGTACTTCATTGGCTATAAAGCAATACTCATCTGAAGGGTCCAATTAACAATCATAAAAATAATAGCTAGAATTTATGTAGCACTGTAATGGGAATAGGAATTTGAAGATCTTCCCTGCCCCTTAAGAGACCTAGGGAGGAATCTGAAGACCTCCCCTGCTTTGAAAGTAAACTCTGCTCCCTAATAGGCTGAATGTAATCACATGGAGCCTGTGGTGGGAGGAGTTTGCTGAAGGGAAGCAGAGCCCACAAGTAGCTGCTCAGAGCTAGCCAGATGGTGGGAGAGAGAGAGTTTGTGAGTAAATCTTGGTCTTGTACTGGTTTGTGGGAAGGCTGAAGGATGGTGTGGCTCTCAGCGTTATTATGGCTTCTGAATATCTTTGGTACTATGATGGAATCAGCTTACTGGTTTTGGGATTTGGTTTCCTGGTGTCTAAATAAATGCTTTAGTTCTGTCCTCTACATGGAGAGCTTGGTATATTTTACGATCGAAAGTCATGCAATATTTATAGTCACAGTCTTTATTGTGATCATGGGCGCTGTAAGTATTGCATTGGTGCTACAAGCACCTAAATGTAGAGATTTATAAAGTATTCAACACATGTTATTCCATTTGATCTTCATAATAACCTTGTGAGACAGATGCTATTATTGGCCTTACTTTACAGATGGGGAAAGTGAGACTAATCAAGGTGAAATAGCTTGCTCAGGGTCACAAAGCTAGTGTCTGAGGAAAGATTTGAACTCAGGTCTTTCTGACTCTAAGCCACAAGAGTTCTATCTACTAGGTCACCTAGGTACCTCATCAAGACTCTTTCTTCAGAGGCTGCTGTATACTAAAGAAGATGAGCTAACAGGGTATAATTCTACTTTCAATTTTACTTGAGGAAATTTAATTAAAGCTTCTCAAAAGGCAATTAAGCAAGTTAAGAAATTCTATAAGGAATAAAGTTTCAGCCAAGAGAATTTGTCTAGTAATGGGACACTGCTGATGTGGTGAAGTAATGCAGAGCCCAAGAGCATTAAAAACAATTAATTATGAAGAGAACAATGAAACCAGAGCCTACATGGTAAGTCAGGTTGGCTGATCCAAACCTCAGAGGGCTGAGTGGAAGCAAGATGACAAAACAAGTTCAAAGGCGAAAAGGTTCTTTTAGGCTTTCCATCTGAAATCAATTGTAGGGTCCAACAGGAAATGGTCGTATTCTGCTCCCTGACCTCACGAAAAAGGGAAGGTGATGACTGACCTCAGGATGTTTGGATGAGAGAGTCTGTTCATGAGCTGGACTTCCTTCAGCATGTTTGCCCGGTTACTGCTTAAAATGTTCATCTTCAGAGCCATCACTTGGTCTGACACTCTGTGGCGTACCTGCAGGTCAGGTAAGTAAGAAGATAAAAAGTGAAATCAAAGGTCACAGCTGGATAGTTATCAAACTCTCCATTTGGCAAATCTGCTAGCTATTAGTTTCAATCTAGAACTGTTTTTTAAATTACAGGAGGCTTTTTTATTAAAAATGCTGACAAAAATTCAAAACATCATAAATGCTGAGAAAAATCCAAGCACATTGTTTTTTATTCTAAAAACATTCTAATTTTTTGTTGAACTATCAGGAAGATATTGTTGCAATGTAAAAAAAATTAGATCTTTTCTATACTCTCGTGTTGAACAAAACCCAAAGTCTATTTCCCTCTTAGAAGTCAATCCAGACCTGACCTCACACTGCCCTGAGCCATTGCTAGCAAGAAGTCCACGCAGAGAGACCCTGGGCCAACAATGACCTGCAGTTGGAAGGATGGGCTCAAGTTCCAGCCACAGCCCTTATTGGCTAGATGACATGAGACAAGCACAAACACTAGACTCTAGGCCATATAGTCCAAGCTTGGCCTAAAGTGTCAATCTCTTCCACAGTGTTCAATTAAATACATAATTTTTTTACACTGACACTGACACAAAGTTTAGAAAGACTCACTTCTTTCCCTTTTGGATATTAAGGTATGTAAAAGCAAACAAATTTAAAAGATGGCAATATCAGACAATCTTACATGATAAAGTCATAAAAGAGGTGCAGAACAAAGTACCACATCAAGGCAAAGGAAGAAGGTTTTTCCCCCCAATTTTCATAGCATAGGAGGACACTGGAGACAGAGACAGAAATGTCTAGGGTGTATTCAGGGGACAAAGAGGATCTAGCTTGGCTGAAGCAGAGCCATAACTAGACTTCAGTTTTTCCTGAGGGCAGGAAAAGTGCCTAGAGGCCATGGACTTAAAGGACGGTTCCTCCTTATATTCTTCTAAAGAGGTGGGAGAAGAGGAGCAGAACCTGGAGGTGAGCAGTGGTGAGAGTGGAAATGGGAGCCCACAAGGGAGGAATGATCATGCCCTTGTTTTCCTTGGAGATTTTCTGATCTGACCGAGGTTGATTCACCCTGGGAGCACCATGAGCAGGTTCGGAACAATGTGGACTACTGAGTAAGGAATGGCAGAGCCTCCTTCAAGGATCTTGGGCATTGTGAGGCTGATGAGCTCTCTACCACCTCAGCAGGATCTGCCCCAGAAAAAAAGGTGGTGAGGAACAGGAACAGTTCCAGCAGGGCAAGGCAGCTGGGAGGGAAAGAGCTGAGTCTCCCAACTCCAAAACCATTATTCCCCTTGAACCTTTAGCCTCCTAGGTTCTTAAATTTGTCCTGGTTGTGGAAAGGAGAAGAGAAGGCTGTTTATTGGGGGAAAGGGAATATATCTGGAAGGATTAAAGGGTCATCTGCCAGGGACAACTGCTCTAAAGTACTGATAGTCTTGTGCCCCGGGGAGGAGGCCAAATTTCAACAAGCTGGCTGAAAGGACTGAACTAGAAGTCAAGATAACTTTCTTCTAGGAAGTGATGTGACACTAACTCTAAGCCTCTGTTTCCTTTTCTGTAAAATCAGAAAAATGAGAGAAGCAATATTCACAATAACTATAACAATGTAAACCAAAGAGTAAAATTAAATGGAATGACAGCGGCCAAACCTGGATGCAGAAGAAGTGAGGAAATGGAGCTCTCTCTGTGTTGGAGAGGTGGGGGACAAGGGGTGCAGAATGTGGCATATATTGTTGGATGAGTTCATTTGATCTCTTGATTATTTTTTTTCCTTCTTTGTTATAAAGGAAGGCTTTCCGTGGAGAGTAGGGAAGGGGCAATTTTGGAAATGACTGTGAAGGAAAAACAAAAGGTATCAAGAAACCTCAAAACTTTTTTTAATGAAAGGGAGATGCATATATACAGAAATATCCATAACAGAGGTTTCATAGTAGCAAAGAAATGGAAATAAAGTAGATGCCCATCAAGTGGAGACTGGCTCAACAAGGTGTAGTACATGAACATAATGGAATATTACTGGACTTGTCAGGATCCCCATGCGAAGACCACCCCTTTCTTTTTAGTATTAGGAGACACTCTGTTTTCCAGAGCTAAGACCCAGCAAGACCTTATGCCTTGAATTTGACATAACAACAATCCTTTTCACTCACCCTCTGGATGATCTCAATTACTGCAAAATCCCAGGATTGTTTCACACCAGCACCAGGTGGGCCCTGAGCTTGGACAGGCACCTGCAGTACTCGTGTTCCAGTCATGAAGTCCTGCTATGAATCATACTGGCCTCATTGCTGCTGTTACCCCTCATTGTCAGGGCTACAGCTCACTGCATAGTCACTGGTGTAAGTACTGAGATTTGCCCACACTCCTACTAAAAGGGGCCCCAGCACATGTGTCTAGTTTCGCTCCTCCAATGCAATGAAGAAAGCTTTTTGCTCATAACCACTGTTAGCTCTTTGGTTTGGTTTTCGATAACCTGTGCGAACTCTCTGGTTCTTTTAGAGTTATGAGCAGTTTGTGTGACCTCTGTGACTCTTTGGTCATTTGTTCTCAAGGCTGACAGGCTATAAAAAATAATAACAATGAAGAATTCAGAAAAGCCCCAGACCGCTTGTATGAACTAATACAGAGTGAAGCAAACAGAACCAGCAAAAAACCTATACAATTACAACAACATAAATGGCAAGAACAAGACTGGACGCTGTATGACTAAAATGACCCTGTCTGTCCCTGGAGAAGAACTGAGAAAAACGCGCCTCCCTTCTCAATGAAGGTTGGAACATGGTGACTGCAGAACACCGTACATGCAATTTGTTAGGACTCAGTTATGTATCAATTAGTTTTGCTAAACACCATTTTAAAACTGATTTTAATAAGAGATGATTTGCTGGGGGAAGACAGGAGACGGGTAAATTCAGAAATCATGTGATGTAGAAACAGAAGAGATCAATAAAACTAAAAATTAAAAATCTTTAAGCACTATTAAAAATGAAGGGACTGGTCAAAGAAATCTCTCTAATGAAGGATCATTTTGGCAGTCTGGTGAAGCTTATGGAATCCATAACGTGTCAAACACATAAAATAAAATACGTAAGACTGAAAAGGAAAGCAGTCACACTGACACAAAGTTATTCAAAATGTGTTGCTGTTTTCTAATGTTGACTTCCCGGGTTAAGAACACCTATTTTCAGGTTACTTCTAGCTCAAACAGTCTGTGAGTTTCTGGCATTTGGGTTTCATTTGACTCTGCCTTGGCCCAGCATCAATTTCAGTAACAGCTAAATCCACTTTCCTCAATGAACTAGGGAGGACGTGTCATTTCCTGCTTTGGGGGCCTCGCTCCAGCTCTAACATGATACTTTGAGCATTTGGTGGGAGGGGTAGCTTCAAGGTCTTTTTCAGCCCTCTCCCCCAAAGTATGTTTGCTATAAAAGTTCCCATTATTGTATCCCCCCACTCTTAGTCATCAGGCTGCTTGAATGCCAAGGGTGAAGAAAACAACTGACCTTAGCACCTAGTTACCAAGAATAATTATGATAAAAAGGAGGCTATCAAGTGGGGGGGGAACCAGACAATCTACCCAGAAGTCTCCTAGTGGTACTTTGGTACCTCTAACATTTCCATCCCCTCCCCACACTGAGAGTTTTTAGTGCTGCTTGCCCAAGAATGATTTGCAGGATTTAATCCTATGTGCAAAAAGTACTAGTTATAGCTGAGAGAAGAGGACAAAGTAATCAGAGACGAGTAGAATGTGGTGCATAGAACACCAGACTTGGGTTCAAGAAGACCTGAGCATGAATCTTGCCTCAGACATTTATTAGCTCTATGATCCTGGGCAAGTCACATAATGAATCTCAGCCTCAGTTTCCTCTTCCTTAAAATGGGTATAATAATAGCACCTACTTCTCAGGGTTGTTGTGAGGATCAAATGAAATAATATAAAGTATTTTACCAACATTTAAGTGCTACATAAATGTTAACTATCATAAGTATGCAATAAGGCTGGAAAGTTAAGGTAGTACCAGATTAGAGAGGGAGCTGAATGCGAAACAAGTAATAATAAACTTTACCTAGTGGGATAATAGATGCCCATAAAAACTTCTGAGAAGACATATAACTAAATTTATGTAAAAGAAATACTAGCCTGGCAATGATCTGAAGGCTGGGGACATTGGGGAAAAATTCATTTAGGAGGCTATTCTAATACCTGGGGTAGAAATGAGGACATACTGAGTATGGAATGGAGGTGACTGGGACAGACTAGAAATAGTAAAGAGAACCTGTCCTAAGGGGGAGTATAGAGAATAAGACAGTTCTGAGAGATATAACTAGGGTAGAATCAATAGGAATTATTAATAGGTTGGCTATAAGAGGTAAGAAAGAAAGAAGGCTACAAACATGGAAGGTTGGATGAAAGTTAATGTCACAAATGGTGAAAGAACCCCAAGTTTAGGGAAAAAGACAATGAGCTTGGTTTTGGAGCTGGTGAGATGATGGCAGATCACTGATCAATCTTGTCACAAGTTTTCTCAACTTCAATTTCACATCATCTATAAAATGGAGAAAAGCTACTTCTCAGGCTCTTCTGAGTATAAAATGAAAAATCTACTTAAAGCTCTTTATAACTATAAAGTGCCAAATAAATGGTAGCTATTCTATTTATGTTTGTCATATTCTGACCCCAAAAAATGCTTAAGAGTCTTATGAGGCATTTATTGAACACTAATAAAATTTTCTTCTACAAGACAACAAACCACAAAAGTAATAAGCCCATATGCTCAAAATCCTTTTTTAAAAACTTTATAGAAAAAAAGGAGAAGAAAATTTTTTTTAGAAATCAATGTATATCCCAAAGATTTACAAAAATATTTATAACAGCTCTTCCTCCAGTGAAAAAGAACTAAGGAATGGCTGAACAAATCATGGTATTTAAAGTAATGGAATATTACCATTCTGTAAGAAATGATGAAGAGGATGGTTTCAGAGAAACCTGGGAAGACTTTAATGAACTGATGTAGAGACAAGTGCCCCTCTTGGATCACTGCTTTGTTGTAGAGGAGAGCCTTGTGTAGCTCAAGGAAACTATGAACTATGCCAAGCAGGATCACTCAGGACAGACTGATCATAGTAGGGAATTCTGACAAGAGGTGATCCTTATGAATATGAAGTCAAGGCAATGAATAGATTTAGATGTGGTAGACAGAGGCCTAAAGAACTATGGACAGAGGCTTGCAATACTGTATAGGACGCAACAACAAAAAACATTCCAAAGAATAAGAAGAGCAAAATGGCTGTCTGAAGAGGCTTTAGAAAATAACTAAGGAAAAAAGGAAAGGGAAAGGGAAAGGGAAAGGAGAAAGGAAAAGATATGCCCAACTGAATACAAAATTCCAGAGAATAGTAAGGAGAGATAAGAAGCTTTTCTTAAATGGAGCAAAGAAATGGAAGACAACAACAATGGAACAGGTCAACAGATCTCTTCAAGGAAATTAGAGAAATCAAGGGAACTTTCATGCAAAAATGAGCATGATAAAAGACAAAGCAGGTAGGGACTTAACAGAAGAGAAAGAGATTAAGAAGAAGTAGCAAGAACATACAGAAGAACTACTGGAGAATGAAGTCAAGTGGGCCTTAGGAAGCATTGCTAGCAATAAGGCTAATGGAAGGGATGGAATTCCAGCTGAGCGAAGCTGTTAAAGTGCTGCACTCAATATGCCAGCCAATTTGGAAAACTCAACAGTGGCTGCTGGCTTAGAAAAGATCAATTTACATCCCAGTCCTAAAGAAGGGCAATGCCAAGTAATGTTCAAATTGCCAAACAATTGTGCTCATTTCACATGCCAGCAAAATTATGCTTAAGATTCTGCAAGCTGGGCTTCAGCAATATGTGAACCAAGAATTACCAGAAAAACAGGTTGGTTTTCAAAGAGGCAGAGGAACTAGAGACCAAATTTCCAACATATACTGGATTATGGAGAAAACAAGGGAGTTCCAGAAAAACACCTACTTCTTACTTCATTAACTACACTAAAATCTTTAACTATGTGCATCACAACAAAATGTGGCAAGTCCTCAAAGAGATGAAAGAACCAGATCATCTTCCTTATTTCCTGAGGAACCTATATGAGCACCAAGAAACAAGAGTTAGAACCAAACACAAAACAACTAATTGGTTTAAGATTGGAAAAGGAGTATGACAAAGCTGCATATTATTTAACTTAATATGCAAAGTGCATCATGCAAAACGCCAGGAAGGGATGAATCAAAAGCTGGCATTAAGGTTGCCAGAAGCTTTTGGCTTCCAGCTCATGGTGGTGAAGGTACAACTTCTTTAGGTCGTCCCAAATCCGAGTTCAACCGACACCTGCGGCCACCCCACAGCATCCAGGCCAAGTCTCCACCTTCGACACCGCCATGTCGCCCAAGTTTGACCCTAATGAAATTAAAGTCGTGTTTTTAAGGTGCACTGGTGCCGAAGTTGGTGCCACATCAGCTCTGGCCCCCAAAATTGGTCCTTTGGGTTTGTCTCCCAAAAAGGTTGGTGATGACATTGCCAAGGCAACTGGTGACTAGAAAGGACTAAAGATCACAGTGAAGCTTACCAATCAGAACAAACAGGCCCAGACTGAGGTTGTGCCTTCTGCCTCAGCCTTGATCATTAAAGCCCTAAAGGAACCTCCTCAGAACAGAAAGAAGCAGAAAAATATTAAACACAATGGAAACATCAGTCTCGAGATTGTCAACACTGCTCGACAGAGGAGGCATCGATCCTTGGCAAGAGATCTCTCTGGAACCATTAAAGAAATACTTGGGACAGCCCAATCTGTGGGCTGCAACATTGATGGCTGACATCCTCATGATGCCACTGATGACATCAATAGTGGTGCTGTTGAATGCCCAGCAGCTTAAAAGCTACAACGGAGACTATTGCAATAAATTTAACATCTGACAACAAAAAAAGGAAAAAAAAAGGTTGCCAAAAGAAATATCAACAATCTCAGATATGCAGACAATACCACTCTGATGACAGAAAGTCAAGAAGAATTAAGAAGCCTTGATGAGGGAGAAGAGGAGAGTATAAAAGTTTGCTGGCTTGAAATTTAACATTAAAAAATTAAGACTGGGGCCGCTAGCTGGTGCACTGAATAGAGCATGGGTCCTGGTGTCAGGAGGACCTGAGTTCAAATGCGACTCAGACACTTGACACTTACTAGCGATGTGACCTTGGGCAACTCACTTAAGCCCAACTGCCCTGCCTTCCCCCCTCTAAAAAGCAAAAAAATAAAAAAATAAAAAAAATTAAGATCTTGGCAACTGGTTCCATTACTTTTTGGCAAAAAGAGAGAAGAAATGGAAGCAATGTCAGATTTTATATTCTTGGGCTCAAAGATCACTGCAGACAGCAACTGGAGCTATGAAATTAAAAGATGCTTCCTCCTTGGAAGGAAAACTATAGCAAATCTGAATAGCATAATAAAAAGCAGCGACATCACCTTGCTAACAAAGGTCTACATAGTCCAAACTATGTTTTTTCTAGTAGTATGAATGAGAACTGGACTACAAGGAAAGCTGAAGACCACAGAATCAAAGCTTTTGAATTGTGATACTGGATAGGACTTTTGAGAGTCCCCTGGACAG
This sequence comes from Pseudochirops cupreus, assembly GCA_028627135.1. Lineage (NCBI taxonomy): Eukaryota > Metazoa > Chordata > Mammalia > Diprotodontia > Pseudocheiridae > Pseudochirops > Pseudochirops cupreus. The sequence continues at coordinate 28,179,670 of CM053584.1, read as the reverse complement.
CAAGGAGATCAAATCAGTCAATACTCAGAGAAATTAATTCAAGCTATTTACTGGAAAGTCAAACACTGAAGCTACAGCTTAAATACTTTGGCCACATAATAAGATGGGACTCACTGGATAAGACCCAGGTGTTGGAAAAGATTGAAGGCAAAAGGGAGAGTGGCAGAGAATGAGATGGCTAGATACTGCCATGGAAACAATGCACATGAACTTGGACAGACCTGGAGAAATAATAGAGGACAGAAGGGCCTGGCGTGCTATGGCCCATGAGGTCATGAAGAATCAGATACAACTGAATCAACAACCACAAAAGAGAGAAGTAAGCAGAATGAGTTCTATAAGAACAAAACTGTAAACAACACGGGAAGCCCTGAGACCCCTGAGGAAGCAAGCACGTTTACCCGTACACTGACAGAGAGGTAATGGCTCAACACGCAGAGTAAGACAGACACTTTTTGATTTGGCCAATGTGTGGTCACGTATTGCTTGATTATATTCATTAGTTATGAAAGTTTTGTTTTCCTTGAGGGGGGAAGAGGGAAAGTAGTAGGGCTGCCAAAGAACAGAAAATAAAGAACAGAGGGGGATTAAAGCATTTTTTAAATTCACAGATTACAGGAAGAAGTTCTAAAGAAAAAAGACAAGAACAATAGCTTCAAAAGTAACATGTTGAATTTATCATTTATTTTTCTAAAAAGTAAGCTGTGGGTAATACAGATTCAGAGTTTCATGTCTAATATTTTGTGTCCTATTTTGCACAGAAAATGTTCTTTTTTGGTGTCTGTTAAGTTCAGAACAAAAAACGAATACAAACTTTGGCTCTGGCATAATATGTATAATCATGTTCATATATATTTATTAAACTATCTGTAAAATTTATGCTGTCTATGGAATATGGGAAAGAATACTGAATTTGGAAAAGACCCAGGGATTTGAGTCCTGGCTCAGTCATGCTTCTCTCTGTAAGGATTTGGGGAATTCTCTACTTCTCAGAGGTTCAGTCTCCTCATCCAAAAAAAAAAGGATTGTACGAAACCACCTGTAAGGTCCCCTTCAGATTTACAATCTATACTTTAGACTGTGCACACCCAGAAATTCTCAGTAGAGGCTGGGGAACAGATCCCTCCCATAGAGCATCATAGTTCTGCTAAGACCACGTTATGTACATATGTAGCATGGTCACAACACTCATGCGTAAGAATGACAACAGACCACAGCAAGGCTGTGCCTAAACACTTTTATTTTCCCTTCTATGCTGCTACAGACTTTAAAGGGGCCTAAACTCACAAGCCACTGCTGAAAATAAGTGTCTGTCATGAATTAATGCAGTCTCAGGAATAGTAAAAGAAACAGTAAGAAATCATCTCACCAATTATTCATTTTTGTTGCCAAATAGAAGATCCCTCCCAAAAAAAGTTGTGAAAGATGACGAAAGTTAAGAAATCAAGTGTAAAGAACTAGATTCTCTCCCACAAGCACAAAAAAAAATTTTTTTAAGTTCCTTTCTGGATAAGCTCAGAGAATTGTCATACAAACAATGTCAACTACTGGAGACAGTCTGTGCTGGATGGGTGTGGGGAAGCAAGCACACGAATATGCTGTCAGCGACAAGTTCAGGTGGTCCCGCTGTTCTGGATTTCAGTTCGTGATTACGGATAAAACGTGGCTGAGCCGTGCACAGCGCCTAAGCACGCGGCCTCACTCAGGAGCACGCCCCTCCGACGAGCTCAGAAGCAGGACAGTCCGACAGAGAGTCTACACCGGCTTCACCGCCTTGTCGTGGTGAATTTCGTACTCGCTGACCGCACCTACGACGTGCCGGCACCGGGATACAAAGAGACGTAAAAGGCAACCCCTGATCTCAGGGAGCTCAGAATCGAACGGGAAATCCAACACGGAAACAGCTACGCAGAAATAGCGGGTACAGGATGCCCAGGGCACACTGAATGGCGGGCAGGTGCTAGAATTAAAAGGGACTGGGAAAGGATTCCTGCACAAAGGGGCAATTTTATCTTGCACTTGAAGAACTCGGGGAAGCCAAGCGGCAGAGATGAAAAGGGGGTAATTCGAGCCATGGGGGAGAGCCAGAAGAAATGCACAGAGCTGAGAGATGGAGCATCTTGATCAAGGAAACCAAGAGACCAATGTGGATTGGCAGCAAAGCACATGGTAGAGTATGGAGTGTACAGTGTAAGGCCGCAAAGACAGGAGAGAGCTAAGTTATGACAGGCTTTGAATGCCAGAGGATTTTTTATTTGATCACAGAGACAACAGGGAGCCTCTGGAGTTCACTGAGCAGGGCAGTGACATGTACTTCAGGAAAATCACTCTGGTGGCTGAGTGTAGGGTAGACTAGAGTAAGGAGAGCCTCAAGACAGACAGACCAATCAGGTTACTATGATGGTCCAGGCAGGGAGAGACAGGGGCCTGAACAGGGCTGGTGGTACATGAATAAAGAATGACAACTGATTAGATACACAGAGTTGTAATGAGCTCCCCTGCCTTCAAAAACCCCTCGCTTCATCTATCCCTGCTGGCTACTGCGTTCTCTTTTGCCTTTTGTGGCTAAAGTCCTTGAGAAGGTTATCTACAACAGGGACCTCTACTTTCTTTCCTCTCACTCTCTTCTCCCATCTCTACAGTCTAGCTTCTGACCTCATCATTTCAATTGCCACTGCTCCCTCCACAGTTATGAATGAGCTCTTAGTGGTTAAATCAATCCTCATCTCTCTTGAGCTCACCGTGGATCACCCACTTCTCCCAGATGATCTCTTTTTTCTAGATTCTTGGGACACTGCCTCCTCCTGGTTCTCCTTCTACCTATCGGACTGGTCTCGTCAGTCTCCTTTGCTGGATCTCCATCCAGGTCACAACCAATAACAAGAGTATCCCACAAACCTCTGTCCTGGCTCTTCTATACTATTTTACTTGGTGACTTCATCAATTCCCATGGATTCGGTGATCATCTCTATGCTGATGATTCTCAAATCCTCTTATCCAGTCCTAACCTCTTGCTGACCTCCAGTCTCAAATCTCCAGCTGCCTATGAAATTCTTACACTGGACATCCAGTAGACATCCTAAACTTCACATATTCAAAAGTGAACTCCTTTCCTCCCCTTAAACCCTCCCTTCATCTCTTCCATACTTCCTTATCATTGTTGACAGTACCACCACCCTCCCAGTCACACAGGCTGGTGCCTACGTGTTATACTCAATTCCAATCTCTCATACCCATATCTAATCTGCTGCTAAGAAGGCCTGTCAGTTTTACCTTTTGTAATATCTCTCTCCTCTGCCCTTGCCACCCCCTCGTGCAGGCCCCCATCACTGCACACCTGGAGTAGTACAGTAGCTGCCCATGGAGGGGAGGGGTGGGGCATGGAGGTCATCTGCCTGCCTCAAGTCTCTCCTCACTTCAATCCATCCTATATATTGCTACCAAAGTGATTTTTTTTAAACTTACTTTTAGTTTACAACATTTAGTTCCACAAGTTTTTGAGTTCCAAATTTTCTCCCCCTCCCTCTCTTCTCCCATGGCAGCATGTAATCTCATATCAGTTCTACATATACCTTCACATTAAACACTAGTCAAGTTGGAAAGAAGAATTATAACCAATGGAGTGAACAACGAGAAAGAAGAAACAAAACAAAACAAAACGAAAAAGAGAGAAAGCCAGTACTTTGCTTCAATCTGCAAACTCTTTTTCTGGATGCGGACAGCCTTTTCCATTTTGAGTCTTTTAGAGTTGTCTTATAACATTGTTTTGCTAAGAAGAGCCCAGTCTATCAAAGTTAGTCATCACAGATACAATGTGTCTGTGAATGTGTACAAATTTCTCCTAGTTCTGCTCTTCTCACTTAGCATCAGTGTATGTAAGTCTCTCCAGGTTATTATGAAGTCCATCTGCTCCTCATTTCTTGTAGCACAATAGTATTCCATTACATTCATATACCACAACTTGTTTAGTTATTCCCCAACTGAAGGGCATCCCCTTGATTTCCAATTCTTTGCCACCACAAAAAGAGATGCTATAAATATTTTTGTACATACAGGTCCTCCTCCCACTTGTAAGATCTCTTTGGGATACAGCCCCAAAAGTGGTATTGATGGGTCAAAGGGTATGCCCATTTTTATAGCCCTTTGGGCACAGTTCCAAATTGCTCTCCAAAATGGTTGCATCAGTTCACAGCTCCACCAACAATGCATTAGTGTTCAATTTTCCCATATCTTCTCCAGCATTTATGATTTTCCTGTTTTCTCATATTAGCCAATTTGACTCATGAGATGTGGTAACTATGAGTTGTTTTGACTTGCATTTCTCTAATCAACAGTGATTCAGAGCATTTTTTCATATAATTATAGATATCTTTAATTTCTTCCTCTGAAAACTGCTCTTCATATCCTTTGACCATTTATCAACTGGGGAATGATTTGTATTCTTATAAATTTGAGTCAGTTCTCTGTATATTTTAGAAATGAGGCCTTTATCAGAGATATATCAGAGACAGAAAATTTCCCAATTTTCTGCTTCCCTCCTAACCTTGGTTACATTGGTTTTGTTTGTACAAAAACTATTCAATTTAATGTAATCAAAATTATCCATTTTGCATCTCACAATACTCTCTGTCTCTTGTTTGGTCATAAATTCTTCCCTTCTCCATAAATCTGACAGGTAACTATTCCTTACTCTTCCAGATTGCTTACAGTATCAGTCTTTATATCTAAACCGTGAACCCATTTCAACTTTATTTTGGTATATGGTGTAAGATATTGGTCTATGCCCAGTTTCTGCCATACTATCTTCTAGTTTTCCCAGAAGTTTTTGTCACATAGTGAGTTCTTATCCCAGAAGCTGGAGTCTCTGAGTTTATCAAATAGTAGGTTACTATAGTCATTGACTACTGTGTCTTGTATACCTAATCTATTCCACTGATCCACCACTATTTCTAAGTCAACCACCAAGTAGTTTTGATGTTTATACTACAATTTAAAATCGGGGGTGCAGAGCCAAGATGGCGGCGTAGGAGTAGCAACATATTGCAGCTCTCACATAGCCACCCCAAAATACCCATAAAATATGACTCTAAACTAATCCTAGAACTCTAAAACGCACACAAATATACTTTCCACTAAAGTCAGCTTGGCTACGAAGAACCATATCAGCACTGTGAACTGAAATCAGCCTGGCCTGCTGTGCCCCAGGGGCAGCTGGACGAGAGGAGCTGAGCCCCGGCTAGAGCTTCGGGTGAGCGGATTGGCGGCAGCTGCGGCAGTGTCCAGAACTAGGTCAGTGGGACTTGCGAGGTCGTGGGAGAAAAGCAGTCCGGCCAAACTGCCTTCCAGGTTGAGAAGGAGAAAGCGGAGGTCCTGCACCCGCCTCCGCATTGCAGCTTCAGCGCTCTCGGCCTGCAGACTGCAGGGGGACCAAGTGATTGTTCAGAGGCCAAGTGCTCTCGCACTAAGCGGCCTGGATCTGGATCACGGTCTTGGGCTTTGGTCCTGTGGTCCTTTATCTTTCAGTGAGCTGGAAGTGGGGGAGGGACCCAGCAACTTCCTGAGAGCTCCGGCAGCTGGGAGGACCCCAGAGATTTGGGACAGAGCTTTCCCCTCTGGAAGCAGAGCTCCACAGAGATTAAAAAAAAAAATCACAGACTGACCAACCATGAATAAGAATAAGCATAAGAAGCAAAGTAAGAACAGCAACCAAACCCTGGATTCCTTCTTTGGGGAAAAGAAGGACCAAGGCAGAGAGAGGGAGGAGGACAGCGTAGCCAGAGCTCCCCCACCAGGGGTTTCCAATAAACGTGAAGATTGCCTTAAAGCTAGAGATCAGCTGAAGAAGGATTTTGAAAACCAAATGAGAGAAGTAGAGGAAAAATTGGGAAGAGAAATAAGAATGTTGCAAGAAAATCATGAAAAGAGAGTCAGCAATCTGACTGAA
>CM053584.1:28066625-28173226 GCA_028627135.1 Pseudochirops cupreus | reverse complement strand
GGGACATATAATCAGTCTCTCACAATATGCCCGCTGTGGAGAGGTTCTGCGTAATTACACATGTACAGCCTGTATTTAACTGCTTGTCCTTCCAGTGGGGGTGGGTGATAAGGGAGGAAGAGAAAGAATCTACAATTTAATGTTCTATAATCAAATGTTAAAAATATATATGTATATATATGTATACAATTATTATTATTATTATTATTATTAACTACATCCAACTGGCACTTAAGATACACAGGTACTGTGGTAGGGAGATCCATCCTGCCCTATGGGAAAGTCAGAGGGGTGATGGGGGAGGATATTGGAGAGAATAGATTGGGGGAGGGGTTATACAACGGGATGGCTGTTTTGGGGTGGTGGGTAGGGGAAAGATGGGGAGAAAATCTGTAACTCAAAATCTCGTCGAAATGGATGATGTAAACTAAAATAAATAAAAGTTAAAAATTAAAGAAAAAAAAGAAAACAAAATCTGTAAAGGGGAAGGAAAAAAAGAGAATGAAAAGTATAAGAAAATAGGATTAAAGGAAATACACAGTTAGCAATCATAATTATGAATGTGAATGGGATAAACTCACCCATAAAATGTAAGAGGAGAACAGAATGGATTAGAACCCAAATCCAACATGAGGTCTTTTACAAGAAATACACTTGAAACAGAATAATACAGATTTAAAATAAGGGGCTGTAGCAGAATCTATTATGTTTTAACTTAAGTAAAAAAAAAAAGGTAGGGGTAGCAATCAAGATTTCCAACAAAACAAAGGAAAAATTAGACCCAATTAAAAGACATAGCAGGCACTAAATGGCATAAATATCTAAATTCTTAAAGGAAAAATTAAATAAGTTACAGGGAAAAACAGATAATTAAATCATAATAGGGGAATCTCAATTTACCCCTCAGACGTATAAAATCTACCTAAAAAATAAACAAAAATGAAATTAAAGATGTGAAAAGAAATATTTTAAAATCTGATATGTTATTAAATTGAAAAGTTTCTGTACTTAAATCGAAAAGTTTCTGTACAAACAAAGCCAATGTAACCAAGATTAAGAGGGAAGTGGGAAACTGGGAAAGAATTTTTACAACCAGTGACTCTGATAAAAGCCTCATTTCTAAAATATACAAGGAATTATGCAAAATCTATAAGAATACAAGTCATTCCCCAATTGATAAATGGTCAAAGGATATGAACAGGCAATTTCCAGAGGTAGAAATTAAAGATATCTATAAGCATATGAAAAAATGCTCTAAATCAGTATTGATTCAAGAAATGCAAGTCAAAACAACTTTGAGGTACCACATCTCACCTGTCAGATTAGCCAAGATGACAAAACAGGAAAATGACAAATGTTGGAGAGGATGTGGAAAAATTGGAACACGAATGCATTGTTGATGAAGCTGTGAACTGATACAATCATTCTGGACAGCAATCTGGTACTATGCCCAAAGGGCCATAAATAATTGCGTACCCTTTGACCCAGTAACACCCCTTTGGGGGTTGTATCCCAAAGAGATCATAGAAGCGGGAGGAAGACCGATATGTACAAAAATATTTACTTCAGCTCTCTTTGTGGTGGCAAAAAACTGGAAATTAAGGGGATGCCCATCAATTTAGGAATGGCTAAACAAGTTGTGGTATATGAATGTAATGGAATACTATTGTGCTATAAGAAATGGGGAGAAGATGGACTTCATATTTACCTGGAGAGGCTTATATAAACTAATGTTAAGTGAGAAGAGCAGAACCAGGAGAAATGTGTACACAATGACAGACACATCATCTGTGTGATGACCAACCTTGATAAACTGGACTCTTCTCAGCAATGCACAGCTATATGACAACTCTACAAGTCTCAGGATGGAAGGAGATACCTACATGCAGAGAAAGATCTAGAAAGAACAGAGTTTAAATGGAGACTGAAGCAATCTACATGCTATCATTCTTTTCCATGTTTGGATTTGTTTCCTTTTTCCCATCGATCCCTCCATTGGTTACAACCCTTCTATACAACCAGACTAATGTCCAACATGAAAGTATTTGCAGATTCTATACTTGACTGCATGCCACCATGGTGGGGGTGGGGGGAGGAGAGGGAGGGGAGAAAACTTGAAACTCAAGGGACTCTGGAAGTGAATCTTGTAAACTAAAAGTAAATAAACAAATCAATTTTTAAAAATTTGATATGTTAGACCTCTGGAGAATATTAAAAATATAAAAGAGCTAAACCATTAGGTAACTTCATTAAACAAAAGAAAGAATATCAAATTATCAGTATCAAAAATTTTAAAGGAGATTCACAAGTTGAAAAAAACTAAAAGCAATTATTAGAGGCTATTTTGCCAGAGTACATGCAAAGAAAACAAATGAAATAAGTGAATATTTACAAAAATATAAATTCCCCAGATTAACAAAACAGCTACAGTACTTAACTAACTCTATCTTAGAAAAAAGGAATTGAATAAGTTATGGAAGAAAAGTTCATGACCAAATAAAGAGACAGAGAGGTACATAGGAGGCTAAATGGACAATTATGATTACATAAAAGTTTTTGCACAAACAAAACTAATGCATATAAAATTAAGAGAAGCAGTAAACAGGAAAAAAATCTTTGCAGCAAGTTTCTCTGATAAAAGTCTAATCTCTAAAGGAACTGAGTCAAATTTATAAGAATAAGAGTCATTAGGGTAGCAAGGTGGCACAGTGAATAGAGCACCGGCCCTGGAGTCAGGAGGACCTGAGTTCAAATCCAGCCTCAGACACTTAACACAAAAACTAGCCATGTGACCTTGGGCAAGTCACTTAACACCAATTGCCCTCCAAAAAGCAAAAATTTTTTAAAAAGGGAATAAGAATCATTTTCCAATTGATAAATAAATAATCAAAGGATATAAACAGGCAGTTTTCAGAGAGAGAAATTCAAGCTATCAACAGCCATGTAAAAAAGTGCTCTAAATAACTATTAATTTAAGAAATGAAAATTAAGATAACTCTGAGGGACCACCTCATACTAATCAGACTGACTATGTTTCACAAAAAAATGGAAAAGGACAAATGCTGCAGGACTCATGGGAAAACAAGCACATTGATGCACACTGATGTGGAACTATGAACTAGTTGATCATTCCAGAAGTATTTTATAGCAATGTCCAAAAAGCTAATAAGCTATGCATGTCTTTTGACCTGCCAATACTTCTACTAGGTCTATACCCAAAGAAAGAGGAAAATAATACATATGTACAAAAATATCTATCACAGCTCTTTCTGTGATGTCAAAATGAAAACTGAGTGGACGCCATTAACAGGAATGGCTGAACCAATTGTGAATGTGATGAAATACTATTGTCCTATAAGAAGTGCTAAAGTAGATAGTTTCGGAGAAATCTGGCAAGAACTGCACGAAAAGATACCATATGAAGTAAGCCAAATGAGAATAATTTATACAATAACAACAATATTGTAAAGAAAATTAACTTCGTCACTTAACCCCCAATTGCCCCACCTTCCCCTCTCCAAAAAAAAAAGCAAAAAAAGTGCAGCAAAAAAAAGAAAAGAAAAGAAAAATAAGTTTGAAAGACTTAGGGATTCTGACCAATACGACGATCAACCAGAATTCCCAAGCACTCACAATGAAAGAAACTACCCACCTCCAGGGAAGGGAGAGGGACTCAAAGTGGAGATTCAAGTACATTTTTTTGAACAGGAATAAAGTGGAAATGTACGTGCAAATATATGCATATATATGACATTTGTAACAAGTTTTATTTTCTTGCTTTCTCAATGAGGATGAGAGAGAATCTGGAATTGAAAATAAAAATTTAATTTAAAACAACTATTCATACCCACTGACCCAATGATACCACTACTAAGTTTATACCTCAAAGAGATCAAAGAAAGGGGAAAAGGGCCCACGTGCACAAAAATGTTTTTAGGAGTTCTGTTTGTGGTGGCAAAGAGCTGGGAATTGAAGAGGCATCCATCGATCAGGGAATGGCTGGACAAGTTATGGCATGTGACTATGATGGAATTATATTTGTGCTACAAGAAATAGTGGAGGTGGCAAAGAATTGGAAACTGAGGGGATCTCTACCAACCAGGGAATGACTGAACAAGTTACGATACACGAATCTGATGGAATACTACTGTTCTATAAGAAATGATGAAGGGGATGGTCTCACGAAAACCTGGAGAGATTCCTGTGACCGAAATGAAGTGAGCAAAAGAGAACGCTACACACAGTAGCAACAACATTGTAAAGACAATCCACTGTGAAATATTTAGTAACTCTGATCAACATAATGAGCCACCAGCTTCAAAGGGCTCATAATGAAAAAAGCTATAAACCTCCCGATCGAGAAATGATGCACTAAATATGGACTGAAGTGCATTTTTTTCTTTCTTTTTCTTGTTTTCCCCCTCAGACCATAGCTAATGGAAAAATGTGCTTTATATGACTTCATATTTATAATGGGTTTTGCCTTCTCAGTGAGTGGCAGAAGGGATAAGAGGAGAGAGAAACTCTGGAACTGAAAACAAAATAAAATTGAATAAAAAAAGAAATAATTAAAGAGATGGTTTCAGAAAAAGCTGGGAAAACCTGTAAGAACTGATGCAGAGTGATGTGAGTAGAACCAAGTAAATAAGTAAAATAATGACAACAATATTATAAAGACAAACAAGTTTAAAAGTCTTAAGAACCAACTAACCACTGCTTCACAGGATTCACTATGAAACATGGCCGCTGCTCGTCCTTCCTTCTTGCAGAGGACCAGATGCCTTGACTTTCGAGCGGACTGGACTTCAGTGAGGCAGAGCTGGGCAAAGTCATCAGCCTCACTCTTGCCTCAAAAGTCCTTTAAGCCCAATGGCGAGACATGAGTCAAGACGACTGGCGATCAGCTCGAGATGAGACACGCTACCTACCTGCTGACGTCGACTAACAGTTTCAGAGTGCAGACTGAGACAACTTTTTTGGACGTGGATAATGTGGGAATGTGTTTTGCTTGACTATGTATATATATTTTTTGTTGTTGTTTGTTTTTCTTGCTTCCTCACTTGGGAGGAAAAGAAAGGTGGGTAAGAGAGAAAGCAGATTTTTTAAAAAATAAAATTTAATTTTAAAAAATATGATTTAAGTTTGGAATTTTAAAATACATTTGCTTTGGAATTGCTTTGCCAATCTATTTACATCAACATTAGCTTTGGATCCTAATGCAGTTCCACCCTCCTGCAAAGATGTATATATTTTTTGAACAATGACAACTAAAAATTTCTACCTCACCACTACCTCTATTAGAAAAGCGCAACTGCGAAAGATGACAAGGGTTCAGATCTGCAGAGCAACTGGATACAAGCAGTTAGATACACGCAGTTGAGATGTGTTGTCCAAAACGGAGCGCTATGGTTGGGGAACGTGGCTGGACCTGTGATTTCTCCCTTTGCCATTTGAGATGTGCGACTCCCCAAGGAATACAGGCCACTGAGAGGTTAAGTCACTTGCCCAAAACCACAAAACCAGTATCATCAGATGCGAGTCTTGAACCCAGGTCTTACGAACTCTGAAGCCAATCCTCTATCCACAACGCCAAGCTGCTTCTCAACACAAATTATATGAGTTAATCAGCTTACAAGGACTTAAGTGCTAGGCACTGTGGCTACAAATACAATGAAGAACACAGTTCCGGTCCTCAAAGAGGTAACATTCTATGAGGAAGGGCAAGATGGGCTTGGGAACAAAATGTACAAATGTAAATACAGCACCTAAAAATGCAGAAAAATGGATATAACATAATTTGTGGGGGTGAGAGGTAGGAGAGTTACTGTGGTACATGGGGGTGGGGAGAAGGATCAGGAAACACTTCATGGAAAGGCATGGCTGGGTGGAGCTTTAAAGCCAGAAAGGCACTCTAAAAGGCAGAGGTGATGTGGAATAAATGTCAGGTTTGTGGGAAAAGCCAGAGCAAATGCATAGAATGAAGTGTTATATTCAAGTTACACCCAAGAAAGCCAGTGTGGCTAGACTGCAGAATGTATGAAGGTTAATAATGTATAGTAAGCCTGAAAAGGTAGAGGAAGCCAGGTTGTGAAAGGCTTTAAATGACAAAGGACTTTATATTTTATCCTAGAGAGCAGGGTAGGCATGGTCAGTCCCGAGCTGTAGGAAACCACTTTGGCAGCTTTGTGGAGGATTAACCAGAGGCAGGGAGAGTAATTAGGTGTCTGTGCTGTCTTCCTCCATTACAATGTAAAGTCCTGGAGTGCAGGGGCTGTCCTGCTTCCTGTTATTTGCATCCTCAATGCCTGACACATGGCAAGTATGGAATAAACATTTTTTTCATTAATTCATAGTTTAAGCTGTTGTTGGTTGTCCTTCATTCTTGAAGAGGACCAATGACATCAGGAAGGTGATGTCATAACTTGCAAGTGAACTGGATTTAAGGGAGGGAGGCCTGTGCAACGTCACCAGCTTCACTCTCTCCTCTGCAGCCATCTGGATCCAGTGGCCAGATACAGACTGGAGATGGCCATGGGTGCAATGGGGGACCTTGGCCTTTTTAGGTTAAAGTCTTTCCCTGTCTGTTTGTCTGAGGCAATGGCAGTGATTAAAGTTAGGTAAGAAACGAGGTCAAAAAAAATAGCCTCTTTTATCTAGGGAAAAAAAATCGAGGGGGGAGGGGGGAAAGGGGAAGACCCTCAGTGTTTCTCACCAAAAGAGAAAACAATTGCTGAACTCACTCTGAGTCATCAAAATCCAAACAATAACTGAGGTGAGGCTTGGCCTGGGACATGTTGTTGGCCATATTGGGAGAGCCAGAGTGTTTTGGGTTTAAAGCATGGTCCTTAAAATCTAGCCCAACAATCTGTGAGTAGTAATAGTAGCTGCCCCACTGGAGATCTGATGGCCCAGTTTCAGCTGGGCAATGCTGCTTGCTTCCTTCTTTCTTTCCTTATTTCTTCCTTCCTTCCCTCCCTCCTCTCCCTCTGTTCACATAGAGAATCATACCCTTACCTGCAGGTGCTCTGCCTAAAGGAATATAAATTTTGATAGTCCAAGCTAAAAGATGACAGGCAGAAACTAGGGTGATGGCCGTGTGAATGGAGAGAAAAGAGACAGGTGCAAGATGTCGGCTAGTGGATTTGGGACCAGCTGGCAATCACTTGGATGGGAGGGGGAGAGGCTGAGGATGACTAGGAAGAAGGTTTGGAAGCTGGTTGAGTTTCTCTGAGTAGGAAGGTTATTCCATTTTAGGAAAAACAGATCCAAACTTCACCAGACCAATGACAAGGAGCAATCAGTCTTGTTCTCAGCAAAAGAAATGAGGTTTTTGAGAGGTTTCAGAAGGCTAAACAATTATGTGGTTTACAAAGTTACAACATTTTTTCCATGTGATTTGTTTACAACTTCCCTGGTTAAGAAACTGGAAAGCTCAAAAAGGAAGTTTCCTTCACAAAACAGGTTTTTCTTCTATTACCAGTGTAGACTAGTTTGCTATCCATGAGCTGATTCTGATTGGTATTAAAGTTAATTTATTTTCCCAATGAGAAAAACATTTTTTAAAATGAGGAGCTCAGATGGGGGATGAGGAGGACTGAAAGAAAATTTTCAAATACCAATAAGAAAAAAAAAGTTGCTTTCCAACTAGCAGAGGGAGGTGGTAAATGTCCTATGCCCAGAATCATACTGGCTCTTGATTTGGGGATAACAGGGCTTTGTTTTTCAAAAGGCTGTCAGAAGAAACCCATTCACTTTTTAGGCCTTCCAGTGTTGACAGGCTCTCAATTTAAAATAGCTCCAGAAAAAAACAGCCCTTTACCCTGTGCCAAAGGTTTATTGCCCTAAGGTCTCTTGTTTTTCTTTCAGAAAAATATTTTCCAAACAAAATGTGAATATTTGTCACCCATTACACTAACTGGGTAAGGAAGCCTTGACTACTCTCCAATGTCTGCGCCACTCACTCCCCTGAAGCCAGGAAATCAATTCTAGAAAAGCAACAAAATTCCACTTAAGCTAAAAACTGGCAGCCTTCCCTCACTCACCTCTGGCAGATGTGAACCCCAGGCATTAATGTGAAAGATATGCTAAAAGCTTCAACACAAAAGATATGCCAACTATTCTTTAACATTGTTCACTACGATTTAAAAATCCATTGTCCCTCATCCCCTTCCATTTTCTCTGACAAACAAATCTCACGTAGTACCAGTGACAGCTGTGTCAAGCCCAGAGCAATAAAAAGCACTGGGCAGAAGGAAGGTACTCAAAACTGGCAAGATTTTATAATCTTCATCATCTCCAGCCAGGAGGGAGGATTCCCTGAAAAGGACTCAGAAAGAGAGCAAAAACTCTCTAAAGGCCAGATAGTCTTAAAACTTTCTGAGGTAGGAGTGAAAACCTGAACATGGCATCTTCACACTGTCACCTTCTTCTCCTATTTCTACAGTAGTTCCCACATACTTAGGAATAAGGAAGTAAACTCATCCAAAAGTCAACCAGGGTTCGTTCATTTGCCTATGTCTGGGGTCCCTTAGCCCTGAAGACTTCCTTCAGGATTCCTGTACAGATGTTGAAAAGGGAACTTTGGGTTGCCCAGACCAATCACGTGGGTTTACATGGTAGTTAGGTTTGCTCAGCAAGCACTGTTTCTAGGAATCAAAGCTGCAAATGTGTCCCTCACATACATTTCAGGATGAGTGCCTAATTAAAAATAGAAGTAATACTGCTGTGCTGTTGAGTTTGCCATCCTAGTGTCAAAGGCTAAGCTTCACTTTTCATTCGAGCCAGAAAAGTTGTCATTCCCTCTGAAAGTTTCCCCACATATACACAATGGTATATCTTAGCTCCAGATTTATCAAAATCTGATTCTTAAAACTGGGTCAGGCTCTGTGAAACAAGTTTCCTATTTTTGAGCTCATACAGCCACATGTGCCCTCTAGGTCCTCAGGTGTGGCCCTCTGACTGAATCCAAACTTCACAGAACAAATCCCCTTAATAAAAGGATTTGTTCTGTAAAATTTGGACTCAGTCAAAAGGCCACTCACCCGAGGATCTAGGAGGTCACAAGTTCCCCATCCATCCTAAAAGTTTTCTGGCCTATTGTGAAATCACAAAGAACAGGCAGCAGCACCATGAAGAGATAAGAGAAGACAATTATCCCACCCCCTTGGCCGAGGTATAGGGTCCACAGGTGTGGGGCACTGCAAATAATGCCAGATTTTTTCAATGTACTGATTGGTATTGCTGATTTTTTTCTTACCTCCCTCTTTTTGTAGAAAAATAATTTGTTATGAGGAATGGTTCCCTAGGAGGAAAGGTGGGAAGAAATACCAGAGGAAATCTAGGCAATGTAAAAACAAAAGAGATCAATCAGTAAATATTTATTAAGTACCTACCATGTAGCAAGCACTGTGCTAAGTGCTGGGGATACTAAAAAAAGCAAAAGGCAGGCCCTGCCCTCAAGGAGCTCACAATCTCTAGGTCTCCTGACCTTACTACTCTCCTGAATGTAGAAAGACCTGAATATCATCAAAATAAAAAAATAAAGATTTATTAAAGACAACCATTTTTCACTATGATAGACACTGGAGATACAAAAGTGAAAAAAGGAAGACACATCCTACCTTCAAGGAACTTACACTTCTTTTTTGATATGTTCAAAATACAGAGTGATTTAGGGGGTCAGGAGCCACTAAGTAAAAATTGGGGGAATCAGGGAAAACTTCTTGGAGAAGGTAAGACCTAAAGTGAACCTTGAATGAAGCTAAGAGTTCCAAGAGGCAGAAGAGAGAAAGGAGAGCATTTTATGTATCACTCCAAGACACAAAGGTGAGAAATAGAGCATCAGGTACAGGGTATCAGCAAATATCAAGTAACAGCAAATCCATCAGTTTGGCTAGTTGGGAGAGACTGGAGGCAGGCAGACTCCCTCTCCCCACTCCCCCAAAGCTAGTGCAGTAGTCCCTGTGTGAGGCGAAGGAGGCCTGCACCAAGGTGGTGGCAGCATCAGAGGAGGAAAGGAGACATATCTGACAGATGTTGTAAAACCAAAATCAGAACACGGAAACAGATTTGGATATGAGGGTGAGAGAGTAAGAAGCTGGGATGACACCTAGGCTGGAAGCTAGAATGACTGGAAGGGTGACAATACCTTCAACAATTATATGGAAGTTTAGAAGGAGGTAGGGTTTATTAGAGAAAAATAATGATTTCAGTTTCAGACATGTTGAATGAAAGATAGAATGTCTATGTCTATCCAGTTCAAGATGTCCAATAGGCAGCCAGCCTAAAGGTTAGCAGAGAGGTCAGGGCTAGATAAGCAGATCTGAGAATCATCAGCATAAAGATGAAAACTGAATTCATGGGAACTGATGAAATCACAAAGTAAAATAGTATAAAGGGAGAAGAGAAAAGAGCCCAGGACAGAGCCCTGTTAGACACCTACAGTTAGTGAGCCTGATCCAGAAACAGAGACTGAGAAGAGCAGTTTGATAGGGAGGAGAACCAGAAGACAGCAATGTGTTGAAAACCTAGAAAGGAGAACATCAAGAGGGTGACAGGCAATGTCAAAGGCTCCAGAGACATAAAAAAAAACAGGATGAAGACTGAGAAAAGTCAATTAGATTTGGCAATTAAGAGATCAACAATGACTTTGGAAAGGAAAATTTCAACTGAATCATAAGGTCAGAAGCCAGACTGTAGAGGGTTAAGAAGAGAATGAGAGGAAAAATAGAAGAGAACAGAATGTTCCCTTTACCTATTTACAAAGCCTTCCCCAAGTTTAGCCACAAAAGGCATGAGCTATGGGATGATAGATAGTGGGCCTGGATGAATCATGAGTGTTTTTTGAGAATGGGGAAAACAATAGCAGGTTTGTAGGTAAAAAGGAAGCCACCAGTAGACAGGGAAAGATTGAAGGTAAGTGAGAGATCTGGGATGATAGAGAGGGAAATGGTTGGAAAAGACAGAGATCACTTGTGCATACAGAGGAGTTAGGCTTGGCAAGAAGGGCCACCTCTTCATGTGAAACAGAGATGACGGAAGTGGTGGTAGAAGGTATCTAGGCATGTGATGAGAGGGAGAGAACAGAGAGCCCTTGGTAAACAGCCTCAATTTTTTTTTTTCAGTAAAACATGAGAGAAGGTTCTCAGCATGAGAAGGCAGAAGAAAGGAAAGTCATAGGAGATTTAAGGAAGGATGAGAAGGTTTAGAAGAGCTGCTCTGCTAAGTGGGATAGTAAGTTAATTAGGTTTAGGTAGGAGGTTTAGAAGAAGTTGATATTTTAGGGAAGTATGAACAAAGTTTATGTTTTAACAAAAAGACAATAGGAGTCACTAAAGCTTCTTGAGCAAAAGAGTGGCACAGTCTGGACTGTATTTTAGGATTATCAATATTAGTAACTATCTGGAAGACATGGTGGAGAGAGGAGAAACTGGCAGCAAGAAATCAATTATAAGAGTATTATAGTGATGCAAGTGAGAAGTGATGTGGGCCATGGGCCTGAACTAGAGTAGTTATGATATATACAGAGAAAAAGGGAAAGATGAGAGATATAGATGTGAAATCAACAAGACTGAGCAAATGATTTGGGGGAGGGGGTGCCAGGAGCAAAGGAAAACTAAGAGTAAAGAATGATTCTGAAATGGACACCGAATAGGAAAAAAAAACGGAGATAGCCAACTGAACGAATTAAGGAGCATTTATTAGTCGGCCGGCGACAGTCCCAGAGTCTAGCCCTGGGATCTGCCCTGAGCGGCGGTGTAAGCAGAGTATTTAAAGGAAAAAACCACAAACATCTCAGGAAGGAAAAAATCAGGGTACAGACTTGCATAAACATCCTGCACCTGGTGTCTTGCTAGGGGCCCCAGGTCCTTCCTGTTCCTTTTGTGGGGGCGCGGTTTCCTGGAACTTGGGCCAAGTTGGCCCCTTCACTTCACTCCCCCTGTTTTAGGTCATACGGAGGATTCGTCCTCCATGGTCAATGGCAAGTAGGACAGGCGGACAGCGAATAGTTTGGTTGCATCCAACCGAGCTCAGTCACCTGAACGATAGGGGACCAGAGATGGCCGAGAGGAGTGTGGTAAGCCATGGGGACCACTCAAAAGGGAGTGATACCAAGAGGCAGATGAACGCCTAGTGGCGTCCCTTTCATCCAGCCGTTTGCGTAGTGCGGCCAAGGATTCCCTAATGAGCCCAGATTGGTTGGCATAAAAACAGCAAGTTTCACCAAGTGCCATGCACAGGCCCCCCCCCCCGTTTTAGGAACAGGAGGTCTAGTCCACGACGGTTCTGTAATATTACCCCTGCCAAAGAATCCAGGGAGGTCTCTAAGTTTGACACCATCCCTTGCAGGGAGCAGAGATCAGTGTCAACCTGGGCACTGAGAGACTGGAAATCAGCATCCCCTTTAACTCGGGCCGAGACCCCTGCCCGTTCCCTGCCTTGTAGCCTCTGGGAGGCCATAACATATCTGACGAGGGTAACATCACTGGAGCCCCCAGACTTCAGGGGAATGGGGTGGACCTGGAAATGCTCCAGCATGTCAAAGACCATCAGGAACCAGAGGCGCCACACCTGGCAGTGACCATCCTCATTCAGGGACAGACGAAGGTACTTGGCCCTGCCCTGGCAGATGAACGTGAGGACGTATTCCCCCCTCCTCGTCTCACTTTGACGTACCAGGAAGACACCATGGCTGCCAGCACCCCCTGCCAACACTAGCTGGGCAGCCTTGAGGAGGGAGAGGGTCCCATGGAACCAAGGGTACTCTGAAAGGGGATGGTCACCATCACCTCCATCTGACACCCCCTGGACTGGAGTGTCCGGAGGGGGGGTGAGGGGCTGGTGGGGGGTAAGTTGTCCCCACAGGGGGCCCCTCCCCAATAGGGACTCAGGGGGGCAACTCCAGGGGCAGCAGTTCCATTGAGTGCCCCTCTGTAATAGGGATTCAGGGGGGCAACTCTGGGGGCAGCAGTTCCATTGAGTGCCCCTCTGTAAGAGGGATTCGGGGTGGCAACTCTGGGGGTAGTAGTTCCATTGAATCAAAATGGGAGGCAGCAATAGAAGCAGAGCTGGGGGAGACAGAAGCCGA
Source organism: Pseudochirops cupreus (assembly GCA_028627135.1). NCBI lineage: Eukaryota > Metazoa > Chordata > Mammalia > Diprotodontia > Pseudocheiridae > Pseudochirops > Pseudochirops cupreus. The sequence continues at coordinate 28,160,139 of CM053584.1, read as the reverse complement.
GGGATGATCAGAGAGGCCCCCATATGCCCCCTGAGACAGATGTTCGTTGCTTTCACTAGGTCCCAAGGGCAGCTCCTGGCTGGGCAGACTCTCCGAGTGGTTGAGGTAGGATAGGTCCAGCATCTCCAGGGCTGTGGTTGTCCGGCCATCCAGGAGAGGTGGCCCAGAGGCAGAGGCATCCAATGGTTCCACTGGAGAGGGGGGACCAGCAGCTCCCTACCACCGCGAGATCCCTCGGGCTGAGCCCCACACCGATTGGCCCACACAGAGGAGGGAAAAACGTTTCCCCAGTCTAGGCTTTGAGGAGGATGAAGAGACCGAAGTAGGGAGAGGGCCAGCCAGGTCCTCAGAGGATCGAGAAGGACCCAACACAGTCAGAGGCCCACCGCTCCTGCAGCTCTCCAGGGACAGGGCCTCCGTCCCAGGACTCAGGGGAACTGGACCAGATGATAAAAGGGAACCTGAGGCCCGGGCCACCTCTGCCTCAAAGTGCTGCAAGAAGAGCTCAGCAAAACGTCGGGAGAAGGCTGCCTCAGCCCCAGGCCCTACATATTGGGGATGGGAAGCCAAGTAGAGGTGGAAGCATCTGGCAAAGTCCAGGGCTGCCGCCCAAGCATGGGATTCACAGAACTCCCGCCAACTTGGGGGAGGTGGTGGCAGAGGGGGAGGAGAAGGGGAAGCCCCATCCTCAGGGGAAGGGGCACCATTCATGATGCACGCGAGGGGGCGAAGGGAAGGAGGCTCACCCAATTATCACCAGTTTCTATAATGTGCCTTTAGGTCGGTATGCCGGGACTTTGGTGGGCGAGGCTAGATTAACATGTGCACAGGTCACACACCGCTGAGCGACTGCCTCCGCTGAGAAGTGGTTCCAGACCAGTTCGTAGAGCTGGGTGGCTTCCAAGTGAGTTAACTCGTGCAGATTCATTAGAAGGGGAAGTACCATGGGTCGGGGCAGGATCAGCTTCCCCTCAGAAGTCCTTCACCAGCCTTGGTCATCCTCCTTTGGCAACCACACCGCTTCCAGAAGGGATTGCACCCGTTCCCGATTCCTCACCTCCCCGCCAGCAGAAGTTAAAAGACCTCCCCGTCGACAGACATCTCCATGGACATGCACCGCAGCGAAAGCACATCCGCTGTCAGCAAAAACGTTGGCCTTCTTACCCTCCGCCAACTGGAGAGCCCCAGTGAGGGCAACAAGTCCGGCCCTCCGGGCCAAAGCACCCGGCAGAAGGGAGGTGCCCCACAGGGTGCCTGAGGGAGACACCACTGCTGCTCCGGCTCCACGGACCCCACCCAAAATGAAACTGCTCCCATCCGCAAAGAGAACAAGGTCCGGGCCAGTGAGAGGAACACCCGACAGGCCGGGTCGAGAGGCGTGCACGGAGTCCAGGAGGTCAAGGCAGTCATGAAGAGGTGGCTCAGGGCCTGGGTCCGGCAGTAGCGAGGCCAGACTCAAGGCCACCGGTGGCACAAACCCAACACAGGACCCATCCAGAAGGAGGGACTGATAGTGCGTCAAGCGTGCACAGGAGATCCATCTGGAGGGAGGCAAGCGCAGAAGCCGTTTAAGATCACATGAGGCGAGAATCAGAAGAGGCTGGCCGAAAGTCAACTTGGAAGCCTCCTTCACCAGCGTAGCCACAGCCGCCTCGAGGCGCAGGCAGAGAGGCCATCCGGACGCCGCCGAATCAAGATGTCTGGAGATAGGCCACAGGTCTTCTCCATGGTCCAAGGGGCTGGGTCAGCATCCCTTCTGCAGTGGCTGCTGAGGGGCTAGACCCAACACTAGGAGCTGCAGACTGGGCAGGGGCAGAGGGCAGGGCTGCAGGCAGCGGGGCATCTGAAAGAGGAGAAGCCCCTGCCCCCCTCCCCTCCCAGGAAGCAAGGAGCTCATGTCTGCGGGGTGGAGTAGAGGCTGTGATGATGGTGGCCAGCAGGCCCAGCCACGTGGGAGAAGAGGAGTGGTGTGCTTCGGTTCTGGCTGCCCTCACACCAGCCGGACTCCTGCCCAGTAGCACCGTACCAGCTGCCAGCCCCCAGGCTCCCCGACAGGCTGGTGCTCTCTCCCCGGCTCTGGGGTCTCAGCCCCAGTGGGATGAGTCCTCCCCACAATAAAGGGCCTCCCTGGGCTCAGGGGTCTGTCGCTGGCTCCCAGAGGTCTCCTCCTGGGTCTGTGGAGGTCCAGAGGGCACTATTGGGCTCTGGTCGCTAGTGGGGTCTAGGGTGTGTCTCTGACAATGCTACTGACTTCCAGGATATTTGCCAATCCTGCTCAATATCAACAAATGGCTGTCTTCCTCTTCATCCTCGGTGACTGCTGAATCCGCACTGATGGCCCTCTAATACTCTGTCCTCAAAGTTCCTTAGTCTCTTCAATTCTTATATTTATCTGCATTTCATTTCCGCCACTGCCTGGCATCCTGTTACTTCTCTGAAAAATTCCTATTTCTAATTTCCTACCTTCTAACATTTCCATTTGCTAACTCCAAATCTGATTTTCACCTTCACTCTGACTTCTGGTCCACTCAACTCTACCTAGTCACCTCCCTATCCAGCCTGGACCCCATGGTCAGATACAAAGATTGTTTTTATTCAACCTTACTATTTCTTGTCCCCATTTGAAGGCAAGGGGCATGTAATACCAATCCCCAACCTCGAGTAACAGCAAGTCTACCAGTACTCAAAGCCATCAGGACTGCCAGCCTAGTACAGAGAATCTTACTAACAACTGCAAGTGATATATGGGAGCTTTTCTTCCAGAGGACTCAGCTAGCTTAGACTGCCATGACAGAGGTTTCCTCTGCTTATGGAACAGGGTATTTTTACAGAAAGGTTTAAATATAGAGGCAGATGCCATCACAATACAGACACAAACTGACCAGTCACAGGTTTCTTCTCTGTTTAGGTAAGGTGGGAGCTGTTCAAGCCTAGATACATAGTCTGGCCCTGTTTAGATATAACACTAAGCTAAGAGTGATGGGCCAATACAATCTACGGAAAGAATTACACCAAGGATTGTATTTGCCTTTCAATTTGGAGGTACTGATTTATTAGTCTCTGAAACCCCAACCAGGTTATTCCCATTCAGGTCTTTGAGACCGCTACTTGGTGGACTACCATAACTCCTTATAAGTGAGATCTTGGGCACACAGCTTGAAGAGGCTTGAAAGTCTAAAATAGTTTCTGGGTGTTGGACTCAGCAACTGGCAGCCTCCTTCTATTGTAGGTCTTTGAGAGTTTATCTGAATTCTACTTTTCTAGCTACATGGGAGTCCAACACTGGACTGTAGCCCAGAAATAAGAATTAAAAAGCCCTATATCATGGTAATGACAGCACACCCAGAGAGGATCTATATAAAAAAAAAGCCACTGGATAAATACAGCTCCATAAACAGTAAGATCAGGGCTAAAAACCCAGCCAACAATTTTAAGGTAGAGTCAAATTTTGAGAGAGTACTCGGCCAGGGTCTCCATGCACTCTGAGCCCCCCCTGGCTCAGTGTGGGGGAGGAGTTGGCTAGCCCCCTCCCCCCCAGGAGCTCTCACCGGCGGCTCTGGGAGGTCTTCTGGGGCGCTATGGGTTGGAGGTCTCTCTCCACTCCTGTCCCCAGGCTCCCCTCGTTCTGCTCGCGTGGGGGTCTCTGTGGGTGGATCCAGGGGCTCTGCCCTGGGCTCCAGGGCGGTGTGTGGAGGCCTCCTGCAGCCCCGGGCCCTCCCTCCGGTGCCCTGTCACATCAGGACGAGGCCCGTCCCGCGCGGCCCAGGCCCCTGGGCCTCTCTGGGCTCCAGACCAGGCCGGGTTGCCACGATCCGCTGTGCTCTGGGGGAGCTGGCACAGCTCCCCGGGACCGAGCTTGGGCTCCCCGGCTGCCGGGGCCCGGCCCCACCCCAACCCGGCCCTCCCGCCTCCTGCCCTTGCCTCCCCAGCCCACCTTGTCCGGAGCTTGCGGCCCGGCCCGGGGGCATCCACGGGAGGCCCCACCCGGCGCCCGAGCTCGCCTGTGCCCGCCCGTGCCATGCTGGGGGCCGCAGTCACCAGATGGGTCCGGACCACAAGGCGCCCCTCCCCCAGCACAGGGAGGACCCAAGGGGTCCATGGAAGGGGGAACTGATAGCGAGGGCCGGAGTGGACACGGTGGTGGTGGCGTCGTCCAGGGAAGGGGAGTTTCCAGAATGTCTTCCTGAGAAGGTAAGACAGGGTACAGAGGCGGGGACTCACCAGGCCTCGATGGGGGCTGGACTCCTGCCACCACCTGGACCTGGACGGGGGGCGTGTAGGGTGGCGTAGTTCAGCCAAGGTGAGGATGCAAGGAATCTGAAGGGGGGGGGGGTCCGCCAGGCGCCACAACCATCTCCCGGACCTTACTGATAGGGAGGGGTAAGGACCAGGTACAACGGAGGGGAAGGGGTATGAGAAAGGGTCCGTCCTATTTTGACAGCTAAGTTGAAATCTGGATACAGGGAACAGTTAAAAGACAGAAAGTAGAATAGCAAGACACAGAAAGCAAATAGGAGAGAGCTGACACAGACACAAACCTCCCCAGAAAACATTTTCATAAGGGAGGATAAGTGTAACAGGCACTGGAGACCAGCGTCCCAGAGCGAGGCAGTGAGGACAGGATTTTGCTGCATCAGGTCCCGTGCACTCATGACAGAGAGTACTCACCAGATACAGAATCAGACGCTCAGGTAAAAAAAAATTTTAGAGAACAATTTGGACCTCAGGAGTCCAGGGAAATAGCAGGCCGGTAAAAAAAAAAACAGAAATACAGACCGGTGGCCACCCCGTCTATAACCCACAGAGGCTCCTAAGGTTTCTGGTTCTCAGAACAGTTGCCGGGCAGGGGGGGTGACGGTCCGGTTCACACACGACCCTTCAGGGAAGTGGCCCTCCTGGGCACCGTGCCCTTACCTATCCTGGCCAGAGGCCGAAGGCCTATCTCAGTGGAACCTTCAAGTGAAATGGACACCGAATAGAAAAAAAAAAAAAACGGAGATAGCCAATTGAACGAATTAAGGAGCATTTATTAGCCGGCCGGCGACAGTCCCAGAGTCTAGCCCTGGGATCTGCCCTGAGCAGCAGTGTAAGCAGAGTATTTAAAGGAAAAAACCACAAACATCTCAGGAAACCACAAACATATCAGGAAGGAAAAAATCAGGATACAGACTTGCATAAATATCCTGCACCTGGTGTTTTGCTAGGGGCCCCAGGTCCTTCCTGTTCCTTTTGTGGGGGCGCGGTTTCCTGGAACTTGGGCCAAGTTGGCCCCTTCACTTCAATTCCAAGGTCACAAACCTGGGTGACTAGAGGATTTCTGCACCTGACAGAAATGGGGAACTTAGAAGGAGGGATGGGTTGAGGATACATATTAAATCTGGTACTTCCAGAACACTATTAAGGAAGCAGCTGGATCGCAAGGGAAAGATGAGGGCTGAGCCATGCTGAAATTAGCATCATCTCCACAGAGATCATAGTTGGACTCATGGGAGCTGAGGAGATGGAATCCTGAAGACAAAGGGAAACAATTTCAATGAAGAGGAATAATGGAATTTCTGGGGAGACCAATATAGGTACACAGGGAATTCACCAACCAATGTAGATTTTAAAAAAGAAATGTAGAGAAGACAGAAGCAAGACCAGGTAACAAGGGATGAACAGAAGAGGCTGGCTCCATCCCCTTAAAGGGTGTCAAGAATGTTTGAGCTCAATCTGAGCAGCTGCTGGCAAGGGAAGCTAAGGAGAACAAACGAACCAAAGCAGAAATGGATGACAGCCCCTGGCAACAGAGAGAAAGCAGAGCTGCTCAATCTGTATTCTGTCTGTTTTCTCTGCAGAACACTCCACCTTTATGCTGGACAGAATGAAACAAAAATGACTTCCAGGAGTTGATACTCAAGATAAGTAAAGAGATAGGAAGAGAAAACCTGGCTCCCCTTGAGGAAGCAAGCGAGCTCCCAGCCTCAGAGCATGACAGAATGAGCAGCTGGGAAGAGCCAGCCATCCAGAACATGTGAGACCATGGAGAAGAGGAGCAGTGTCACAGGATGGGAGAAGGGCAGATGTTCTGATTTTCAAAAATGGGAAGAGAACAGTGTATAAGCTAAGGCAAGAATTATTGGCAAAAATTTTTAAAGGATCTCTAAAGAGGTGGCTGTCAGATATCTAGAAAGGGAAATAATCATGACAAAGAGCCAGCAGGTTTCATCAAGAAATTTTCAACTCAATTGGTGGATGAGCTGAATGCTATGGATATAGTTCAACTAGATTTTGGCAAAGCTTTTGATGAACTATCTCAGATGACTATTCTTGTGGAGAAGACAGATGAAAAGAGATGGATTGCATGATAATACAGTCAGATGAATTCAGAACTGGTTGGATGTCTGAACTTAAAGGGTTCCAACAGCTCAATGTGGCAGGAAGTCTCCAGTGGAACATCCCAGGAATCTGTACTTGGCCCCCTCCTGCTTAACATTTTTATCAGTGACTTGGATAAAGGTATACATGGCATGCTCATCAAATGCGAAAATGATCTAAATCTGGGTGGAAGAGCTAGCACACTAGATGACAGAATCAGGAGCTCGAAGACTCCTGCCAGGGTAGGGTCCTAGGCTGAATCTGTTAAGATGAAATTCACTAGGCACAAGCGTAAAGTCTTACACTTGGGAACAAAAAAGTCAACTCCAAAAATATAAGATGGAAAGATGGTTAGGGAGCAGGTATTCTGAAAAGGATCTCAGAGTTCTGGTGGACTGTAAGCTCAAAAAGAGTCAGGAGCATAATGTGGCAGCCATCTTGGGCTGCATTAGGAGAAGCATAGCTCCTGGGAAGAGGTAATAATCCCACAGTGACAGCCTTTGTCATACTTCATCTGGAACATCGTGTTCAGTTCTGGGCAACACAGTTTAAGAAGAACATTGGTAGAAATTGGGGCAAAGCCAAGATGATAAAGTGGCATAAGAAGTATAGTAAGTCTGCCTCCCACCCCCCCCAACACCACCCCTTCCCCAGCAAACTCTTCCAAACACATCTAAAAAATGTATCAGACCAAATCCAAATAGAGAAATCTAAAAAAAAAGCACAGTAAGTCACTTTTCTAGTTCAGGTGTGCATAGGGGGCCAGACATAAAGGTAGGCAAAAACTGGAAACAAAAATCTAGCCAAGAGCCATGCACAGAGAAGGAGAGGTGCCTACTGAGGCACCAAGTATAGGATGCAGGAGCAGGTGCTAATGGGTAACTTTGTCACCTACAACCCAACTCCAGGTCAAAAATCTAAGATGGACTGAGAAAAGGTCCTATGTCTAAGGATTAGGAGTGGCTGCAGGCACTGGTGTGTACTAAGCAAGGAGGAAGTTCAGAAGCAAATACCAGTAGAGTGGCTCAGACCCCAGGAACAGAAAAGAGTCTCAGCTCCAGCTTCTGGCCTAGTCTGAAGACTTCAAAGAATAACAGGGCAGGAATCCCAGACCAAAGTGAATCTGCAGTTCTGCCAGCTTCCCAGCAGGCTGATAGGAGCTGAATCCTAGCAGCAATCTAATGGTTTTCAAATCCAAACGCAGGTCAGGAAATTGCAGAGCTCAGACCAGGAGGGCAGTGATCAGATTTTTCCCTATTATCAGATCACTTGGGGAGCACTAAAAGCTTGCAGGTACCCAGCCTGTCTCTGAAATCCTGGAATAACATAATACTTAATACCTCAAGAAAGCAGCACAATTCCAGACCAGACCAGACCAGACCTTTCCTCCAGAAATAGAGGGAAAAACAGAGATGATCCCTAACATCAGGTCCAAAAACAGAAAGAATGATCAAGCAACAAGAACAACAAAAAAGAATCCCATCATAAAAAACAAATACTATTAAGCTGACAAGAGCACTCAAGACACAAACTCAGAAGAAGAGAATGACTCAAAAACATTTACAAGCAAAGCCTCAAAGAAAAACACAGCCAGGACATACGTTTAACTGAAATTCCTAAAAGAGATGAGTCGAGAGGTTTTGTTTTTTTAAGTTTTTCAAATATGCTTTATGAATTAAATAAATGCTAGAAGAAAAAATGGAAAGAATGAGAGTTATGGAAGAAAGAACTGCAAAGGGAAACAACCCAGCACAAGAGGCATAAAACCTCGCCCAGACAACAAACTCCCTGAAAATTAGAACGGACCACAGAGAAGTCAATGAGACATGAAATATTTAAACAAAGTGAAAAAGAGTGAAAAAAATAGAAGAAAAATGTAGAACAGCTCGTAGAAAAAAACAACCACCTGGAAAACAGATTAAGCAGAAACAAAAATTAAGAATCACTGGACTGCCCGAAAACTATAAACACCACCCCGCCCCAAAAAAAGGAAGGGCCTAAACATGATGTTTCAAGAAATCTTATTAGCTCATTGATCCTCACAAAAACCACGGAAGGCAGGTGCTATTACCGTCCCCATTTTACAAATGAGGAATCTAAATCAAACAGACATTTAAGTGACTTGCCCAGGGTCACACTACTAGAGCATAAGGACACATCTGAACTCAGATCTTCCTGAATTAGTACTCTATTAGGCCAAGAATCATGAATTTGTTGTACAAATATTTTTTGTTTTGTTTTTCTTGCTTTTTTTTTCAGGAGAAGATGTAGGAGAGAGAGACTTCAGAAATGAAAATAAATTCAAATTCAATTTTAAAAATAAATCAAAATGATGAAAAATACTATCCACATCCAGAGAAAGAATTATGGAGTCTGAACACAGATTGAAGCAGACTATTTTCACTTTTTTTGTTTGTTTCTGTTTTTTGTGGTTTTTCCCTTTTGTTCTGTTTCTTTCACAATATGACTAACGTGGAATATGTTTAACATGATTGGACATATATAACCTAAGAATGGATAAATTAATTGAAAGAATCTAATAATCACCTCCTGAAAGTAAACCCAAAATGAAAACTCCCAGGATCATTATAACCAAAATCCAGAGCTCCCAAGCCAAAGTAAAAATACATCAAGCTGCCAGAAAAAAAAAATTCAAGTACTGAAGAGCCAGTCAGGATTATACATGGTTTAGCTACCATTATAAAGGAGCAGAAAGCCTGGAATGTGTTATTCCAGAAAGCAAAGGTTAAAGACTCAGAGCCCAGAATAAATGACCCAGCAAAACTATACAATCCTACAGCAGGAAAAATGAAATATCAGCATTCCAAGCATTTCTGATAAAAAGGCCAGAGCTACATAAAAGCTCTGAAGTACAAACACAGAAGTCAAAAGAAACATAAGAAGATAAACACTAACAATGATAAAGGACCAAATTAGGATAAGCTGCTTACAATCTAACATGGGGAAATGATATATATGTCCCTTCTGAACCCCATCATCATCAGGAATTACAAAGGGAGTCCAAAGGCCTGGCCATAGTTCTCTTATGTCTTAATGATCTTTAAAAAAAGAATGGAAAGGGAAGAGAAGAGGAATACACTGCAAAGAGAGATGGGAAGGTTAGGAAAAATTACTTCATATAATCAGGTTCCACATGTAGCAGTGTATACAAAAAATGAGGAAATCAGGTGGGGGGAGCGGCTGACACTTGAACTTCATGCTTATCTGAACAGGTCACAGGACCACACACACACACACACACACACACACACAGGTACAAAACAGGGACATAAAAGGAAAAGAGGAAGCAGAATTAAAGGAAGGGTAGATTACAGCAGGGATTAGTCCTAAGCAAAACATAATCAGGAGTGAGGTGGTGCAGTGGATAGAGTGTCAGGCCTAGAGTCAGGAAGACTCCTCTTCATGAATTCAAACTCAGCCTCAGATACTTACTAGCAGTGTGACTCCGGGCAAGTCGCTTAACTCTCTTTGCCTCAGTTCTTCATCTATAAAATGAGCTGATGAAAGGAGATGACAAATCACTCCAGTATCTCTGCCCAGAAAACTCCAAATGGGGTCATGAAAAGAAGGACATGACTGGAAACAACTAAACAACAAAATGTCTTCAGACTCCTCCTGAGACAATTCGATCAGAATTGCTTCAATTTTCTAGTATGGTGCCAGTAGACTGTCCAGGTTTCAGAGGCATACAACAATGAGGTCAACACAACAGTTCTATAGATCTTAAGTTCAGTACCAAGCTAACATCTCTTCTCTCTCATATTTTCTTTCAGAGCCTTTCAAATGCTGAACTAGCTCTGGCAATGCATGCATCAACCTCATCATTTATATGGACATTCCTAGAAAGCATACTGCCAAGATAAGTGAACTTCTCCACAGCATTCAAAATTTCTCCATTTGCTGTAACCAACAGCTCCACATATGGATGGTGCAGTGCTAGCTAGTGGAGAATCTCTATTTTCTTGGTGTTGATTGTCAGGCCAAAATTAGCACAAGCAGCAGAGAACTGAGCCATACTCTGGTGCATCTCAGCCTCAGAAGCTGCACTGAGTGCACAAACATCTGTGAACAAAAGGTTGTGCTCCAACTGTCTCCACTTTAGTCTCAACTTTTTCAAGGTAAACAGTTTACCACCAGTGTGATGGCTGACCTTCATGACATTTTTTTGGTCCTCTTTGAAGGAGTTTGCATTGCTCAAAACATTATACTAAAAAGCATGGAATGAATGTTGAAAACAAAAATAAATAAACATTTTTTTAAAATAAAAAGCATGGCAGCAAGCACACAGTCCCACTTCACTCCATTGGTGAATGGGAAAATGTGAACACATCATCCTTTTTCCAGAACCTGGGCAAGCATGTCATAATGAAACTAGCGTACAATACTGATGAATTTCTCCAGGCAACTAAATTTCACCATGATCTTCCACGAGCCCTCATAATGACAGTATCAAAGGCTATAGTCAGGACTACAAATATTGTATACATGCCTTTGTTCTGCTCCTGGCATTTCTTCTGGAGTTGTTGGGCAACACACACCATGTAGACCATTCCTCAGTCTTTTCTAAAGCCACACTGGTAGAAGATCACCTTCCAGGTGAAGATCAGCCAAGAAGGTCTCTGGCAATAATCTTGCCAGCAATGACTAAGAGAGAGACTGTCTCCCTCTTCCTCCCCTTCCCCGCCCCACCCCAGTGATTGTCACAGAATAACCTGTTTCCTTTTCCTTCATAAAGATGGACAATGTGGAGGCAATCCTTGATCTCCATGAAGGACTTTGCCAGATGAGAGAAGCCCAATGACATTTAAAACCCCTTCTTCAGCTGGAAGTTCAGCTAGAAAGGGACTGACTTCAACCTGAGGTATTCATACAATGACTTCAGCCTTGGTTGATGAGTCTGTTGAGAACACTATGGAAGAGTTCAACTCATCTCTGAAAGATCATGTCCTCATCAGCACTGAATAGCTGAGATGCACCATAGACCTTGGGCCCATAAATAGTCTCCAGGGCATTGTAGAAGTGCTTTGGATTGTTGCTACCAGTATAAAACTGAATCTCATCTGCCTTTTTACTGAGCCAAGAATCTTGCATCTGTCTAAGCTTCACCTGCAATTTACTTTTGATGGAGTTAAACACTGCTTTTTTAGAGTTGGACAAACTATCCCGCTGGTTTACCTAGTAGAGTTCTCATTTTTCATTTAGCAGCTTCTAAATTTCCCCATCATTTTCATCAGACCAATCCCAATGTTTGCAAGTGTTCTGGCCCAGATAAGCTACGCAATGCTGTACACTCTGAAAGCTGCCCACTCCATTTCTGCTTCACTGTTGTTAGCTGCACACTGACTCAGCTTTCCCTCCAGGTCAACAATAAATTGTTCACACATGGAGATGGTATATAAGGACAGATTAAAGGAATTGGCATGTCTGGCCTAAAGAAGAGAAGGCTAAGGGAAGGCACGTTGATCTGATGGTCTATCATGTGAAAGGGGGATTCAATTTGTTCTATTTGGCCTCAGAAAGCAAAATCAGGACCAATGAGTGGGAGCTGCAAAGAGGAAAGTTGAGGTTTGACGTTCAGAAAATCTTCCTAAGAATTAGAGCTGTATAAGTGCAGAATGCTCCATATCTAAAGGAAGAGGGTTCCTGCTCCTTAGGGGGTCTCCAAGAAGGGACTGCATGGTCATTTGTCAGTCATGTTCTAGTGGAGATTTCCTTAGATACAGGCTGAATGAAATGGCTTCAGAGGTCCCTTCCAGCTCTCAAATCCTGTGATTCTGTAAGACCACCAAGAGAGCCGAGAAAGGAGAGGGTCTGAGACAGAGCCCTGGGAGTAGCATATGGATAATGACCATGCAAAGGGGACCAGGAAAGGTAATTCAGGAGGAGAATCACTATCATAACAGAAGAGCATTATCATGAAAACCCAGGGAAAAGAGAATATAGAGAAGGGGGAGGGAGAAGGGGAAAGATCAGAAAAGAACAAGAAACGAGGATAGAGAAAAGGCCATTGGATTTGGCCTCCCTGATGGTGGTCACATCCCTTTCCTACTCAATACAAAGCACCCAATTTCCCAAATGGACAGTTCTAGCTGTACACGCCTCCTTACTGATCATGGCAGAACTTCCGGAGTGACCCCTCTTCAGCAATCTCACTTCTACCCTCTAGAGCCACCAAATAAAGAAGGCTTCATTTTTTTATCTGACTACCCTTCACATGTCTGAAGACAGCCATAATAGCTGCCCTTAGTTTTCTCTTCTTCAGAGTAAATACCCCTAATTCCTACCTTCAAACTTCATGTGATATTATATGAGTTGGATGTTCTCTGAGATTCTTTTCAATTATGAAATCTCCCATTTCAACAAAAGCGAACAGGTTGGTAAAATAATTTTCTCCCTTATCTCTCCAGAGCTTGTGGAGGTTTCCCATAACCCAAGTCTGATTCTGTGCCATAAGTGACGGCACATCTCCCAGTTTTGCTCTAGAACTGCGACTGAACTCCCCCACTTAGAAATACTGTAGCGGTGTCCTCAGTATTCCATTCTAAGGAAGGACCCACATCAGCCATGCTTTCCTCTCTGGACTTTGCCACCATGGGCCTGGGAAGGAACCTTCTTCCTCCTCCTCCCTCCCACCTGCTCAGTTCCCTTTTATGGATTATCTTCACCATTAGAACAGAAGCTCCTCAGGAACAGGGGCTCTCTCTCTGAGCACCATGACGGGCACAGGGTAGACATTTAATAAATACTTACTGCCTTGCCTTGAAACAAGGATGTTTGACCTGGAGTAGAGAAGATCCAAGGGAGCAATGAAAGCTGACATGTGGAAAAGGGATCAGGCTCCCAAGCTGATGCAATATGTCTTTGTTGAGGACCTATGGGGCCAGGTTCTGGGGACAGCAAGGCAAGAAAAAACAGCCCCCCAGTCCTCCTCAATGAGCTTGCATTCCAGTGAAAGAGAAATGCTTAAGGATGTAACTTGACAGTTTGACAGAAGAAGCACTAACAACTGGGGTGATCAGCAAAGTCTTCTAATAGGAAATAGTCCGTGAGCTTAGCCTTGAAGGAAGCTAGAGATTCTGAAGAGGATGTACCTTCCAGACTTGAGGCAGAGAGGTGGGAGAAGATAGGGCAGGTAGCCTACACAAAGGCACAGGTCAGGAGAAGGGCTGCCAAGTCAGAAAAGCAGCAAGAAGCAACTTTGGCTAGGACAGGTGTGAAACAAAAGCAATGCAAACATTGGCACTCAATGATGTCAATGTGAAGGTGGGCAAATGGTAGAATGGCAAAAAAATATGTTGGAAAATAGAGATCAGACTAATACTACACCACTGGTAGAGGTATAGATTCGTTCAAATGTTCTAGAAAATAATTTGGAATCATTTCAAAAAAGTGATGAAGTGATCCATACCCATTACTCCTGAGATTCCATTACTGGCATATACTAAAAAGAGATTAAAGATTTTCTTTAGCAAACACATGGGGAAAGGCCCCAACTATAACAAAACTATTTCAAGCAGTGGTTCTCAACCTTCCTAATGCCACGACCCTTTAATACAGTTCCTCATGTTGTGGTGACCCCCAACCATAAAATTATTTTCGTTGCTACTTCATAACTATAATTTTGCTACTGTTATGAATTGCAATGTAAATATCTGATATGCAGGATGTATTTTCATTGTTACAAATTGAACATAACCCACAGGTTGAAAACTGCTGATTTAGAGCAATACTTTTGTGGGTGCAAAACTGGAAACAAAGTGGTACCCACTGATTTGGAAATGGCAGACAGGAATAGATGAGGAACAACTGGCTCCCAACAGGGGAGTCACTGATGTCTTTGTAACAGCTCCACTCTGACCTTTCAACAATTCAATTCAAGCATTTATTAAACAACTGCTGGTGCCAAATATAGGGCTAGGTAGAAGGGATACAAAGACAAGAAGAAGACAGCCCCTGTCCTCACTGGGAGGTGAATGATGAACTCATTTGATTATCATTCCACAAAAAGGAAAACTTGTATAAACATAAAGCCCTTGCTACACCAGGGCCAAAACAACCCAGAAACTGCAACTACTTGAGATGAAATTGAGAAGAGCAACTGGAACATGCACAAGAAATCATACTGAGGCAACACCATTCTGAAAGAACGGAGGGACTAATTTTATACATAAGGCTGGGAGAGAAAAAGGGATCAAGCAGTTTCGAAAACGCATGCCATTGTGACCCAAAATATCAGTCAGCAGGACCCACCCCTCAGAGCCCTGGCTAAGAACACCTCCTTGAGGTCTTTCACCATCTCTTGGGTATCATTTAACACTTTTCATGACTAGGCTGCCTCCTTTTCCAATTATGCTTTTCTTGAGAAGGCTCTATATATTTGTCGAAGGTGTCCTTTAATGAAAATATGGCAAAGCTTCCCCAAGCAACCTTTTAGAGTAGGCCATATCCTCACAGTCAGACAACTGAACAAATGGTGCAAAGAACACAAGATCTCAATGTATTGAGTTGTTGTTTGTGTATAAAAAAGCATTTGACTCAGTAAAGCAAAACATAGTATTCAAGGCTCCTTGTTCACAAGGTATCTTGCAAATTTAAGCTCACACAAAGAATAAAAGGCAGTACAATTTAGTGAATTCAGGACTACTTAGCAGGAAAAGCCTTGACACTAAAGTCAGAGACCCTGAGCTCAAATTCCACCTCTGAAACTCCCTGGGTGACTTCAGTCAAGTCACTGAACCTCCCTGGGTCTCTGTTTCCTTATTTGTCAAATGAAGAGACTAATTTAGATGGCCACTGAGGTCCATTCCAATTCTAGTGCTATGATCCTATGATTTCTTAATAAAAGCACTTGAGGTAATTTTGTTCAATCATCCTCTGTCAACGTTAGGTGAAGTTTAAGACAAAGAGCCATGCTCATCAAAGGTGTGGACTACTGCTCTGGAGGATGTCCTAAGCATATTTCAAATAGAAGGATTCCCAAAAAGTGACAAGGTTTTCCAAACGTCCTTGTCTGTCAGTGATACTGTACTGATTGCATAAAGACCAAGAATATTATAGGATCTCCCAAATGAGATCCCTAAACACTGAAAAAGAATTTGAATAAAAATCCACAAAGGAAAAAAACAGATGGATAAAAAGCCTCTAATACTGAGTCTATGATACGCAGTTAAATGGGCATTCCATTTAATTATGCTGAGCACCTCATCCTACCTTGGATGAGCAGACAGTGAGCTGGGTCCAGGACCGGATAGGAGAATGGGCTGGATCAAATTTGAAAAAGTTCACTCAAAGTCAATATCCCAAGTTGCTCCTGATACAAAAACCCATCTTTTCAACACCAGCATTCTAGTAATGATGATACAGTTGTGCTTCATGAAATAATTTCTACTCACAATAAAAATTGCAAGTGACCTAAAGACCAATGGACAGATGGTTCACTTACATAGGCTATAAGCACATCACCAACTGCTGGACTCAAGTAGTACAAAATATATTTTTTCATTTTGACTGAACTGTAATTTCATAGGTAGGGAGTTCCTAGGTGAGGAAACACCCTCTACCAATGCACATTAGCACCTGCTCTGCAACTTAGAGTCTTCAAGTGGGGGGGTAGGGAGCAGAGGAACCACTGAGAAATTAAGACTTGCTCAGGGTCAAAGCCATTACATGTCAGAGCAGAATTTTAACCCAGGTCAACCTAAGAGGCCAACTCTCTCCACTATTGCTTCTCCTGGCATAAAAGATGACATTCAAGAAATGCATAATTGAAAAAGAGGGTAACCTAGTCATGTGTTTCACAGATAACACATAGGAGACACTGAAGTTCTTGGTCTCCAGCTTCTAACAGGTTCACTCTTGATCTGATCAGACAGGCAGACAACTTAGGAGAGGTTAATAACCAGCTTTATTCTAGTTTAGTCTTCTCAGAGAATTGCTGGGAGAACCAGCTCCTAATCACCCTTCTTGCAGGGGCTGGTGAGAAGCAGGGCAAATACCCCTACATCTCAATGGGGTCAATAGAGACAGGCACAGCTTATACACTCCCCTAAATCCCCTCAAGCCTTAATGGGGGCCACATGAGGTACACACAGATTACCCTATGGATTCCCCATGGTTTTTCCCCATTCATTGACCAGTACCCACCTGCTTTATAACGCAACAAAGAAGGCATCTTGCCAATATTAAGCTCACAGGTTAAGTTTAGCAATATCATCATTTTGCACAAGGGCAGTAAATATTATATTATGTCACTTCTTATCTCACGGTGCAGCCTCAGTAGGACTGTCTGTCACTATGATTCTGGGAACAACTATCAAGAATCCTTGGGGATATTCTGGGAGTTATTATCAAACACCTGGAAACTAGACATTCCCATGGTCATGAATACTTATATACACCATGAAAAGTGTTCAATGGTACCCAAGAAATGGTAAAAGACCTAGAGCAGATGTTCTTAACCAGGGGTCTGAGAACTTGGTTTTTTTTTATTAATATTCTGATTACTGTATTCTAATATATCTGGTTTCCTTTGAAATCTCATGTGTCTTATTTTATGCATTTAAAACCATGATTCTGAAAAGAGCTTCTTTAGGCTTCTCCAGACTAAGTGCCCAAAGTGGGGCGGGGGGGAACAACAACAAACAGTAAACCATCTTTCCCAGCCTCTGAGAGGTCTCCAGTGCTTTGGGCAGTTCACTATGGAGGATTTATGGGAGAAGGTGGACAAGAATAGCACAAAATGAAAAAGCAGGAATAAGCTGCAGTCTGCCCCATAGTAACAAACGACCCATAAAGATCAATTAATCAACAAGTTTTATCTCGCTACAGAGACTGTAAAATTATTGAACTCCCCAGTAGGTGCCCAATATATATTTGCTACTTAATTGATGTATAAATGAACTAGGGGGCCAGCCTGGTAAAGGAAACCAAGAGCTGCCCTTGGGTTCAGGACAAAATGGCTTTAAGTTCTACTTCTGACACAGAATGTTAAAATCATTTTTTTTCAATTACACGTAAAGACAGTTTTTAACATTCATTTTTTTTACATTTGAGTTCCAAATTCTCTCCCTCCCTTCCCTCCCTGAGACGACAAGCAGTTTGATAGAGGTTATACACTTCTGACATGTAATAGCTATGTGACTGTAGATGACAAGTCACGACAGACATTCGCTACTTCTATTAAATCACATGGAGGTCTAGATCAAAAAAAAAGGAGGGGGAGAGGAGGAGATTGGGGAGAAACACTCGGTAGTCATCAGGTATTTGACTAAGAATAAATAGGAAAGAATTTATCTTAGTGATAATATAAAAAAATCAGTAGTAACATACAATCAGTTTAAGAGTAAAGAAGAATCGGGGCGTCGAGGTGGCGCAGTGAATAGAGCACTGGCCCTGGAGTCAGGAAGACCTAAGTTCAAATCCAGCCTCAGACATTTAACATTTACTAGCCCTGTGACCTTGGGCAAGTCACTTAACTGCAATTGCCAGGCCTTCCCCCCTGCGAAAAGGAAAAAAAAAAGAGTAAAGAAGAATCAACCAACCAATAAGTATTTCAGTAACTACTACGTGTTAGGCACTGTGTTAAGCACTGGACATACAAAGAGTTTGTAAAAGATAATCCCTAGCCTCAAGGAGCTTGCAGTCTAAGGAAGGAGACAACATGAAAACAAATATGTACAAATCAAGCATATGCAGGATAAATAGGAAATAATTAAAAGAAGAAAGGAATAAATGTGACACTAAAATTTTATACTTAGAAGTCAGGTAAAATGAACTCCTGGTATCAGAGAAGTTGAACCACTTACTTATAGCCTACTAAAAATTATTTTATAGTTCTAATGAGCATATAAAATGAGGCAGCTTGGGGTGGCTAGGTGGTCACCCGCCCTGGAGTCAGGAGGACCTGAGTTCAAATCCAGCCTCAGACACTTAACACAAAACTAGCCATGTGACCTTGGGCAAGTCACTTAACCCCAATTGCCCTACCTTCCCCCCTCCAAAAAAAAAAGCAAAAAAATTAAAAATAAAATAAAATAAAATGAGGCAGCTAGGTGGAGCAGTGGAGAGAGCACTTGGCCTGGAGTCAAGTTCAAATCTACCCTCCAACATTTACTGGCTGTGTGACTACAGTCATTAAATAAACTGTCTGCCTCAGGTGCCTAATCTGTAAAAAGAAGATAACAAGAGCACCCACCTCCCAAAGTTGTAGTGAAGATAAAATTGGAGATTTGTAAAGGGCTGTGTAAACCTTAAAATGCTATCTAAATGCAAGCTCTTCTTTTTTTTTTTTTGTCCAGGGTACAAAAGGGACAAAAATGCTTTGATATAATACTTCACCAGTGATCTCTGCTACATGGGAGAGGAGAATTCTCTAAATTAGAGAAGATAAAGAACGCTGTTTCTAGGCTATAAATTTCATAGACTGTAATCTAAGAGAAATTGGGTGGTTAAATAATTAAGTAGTCACTTCATTAAACTCATTGTTTAACCCTATTAGCCATCAAGAAACAAAATGCCCAAAGCCCAGACCATTGAGAAAGCAGTGAGAAATAACTCCTAGAGTCCCTGAGGGAGATCTTTTGCAAGGTGACAGATAACTTGGTAATGAAATGTGAGCTGAAATAGTTAAGTCTACTCAATATTCAAAAGTAACAAAATGAATGCAAATAAGGCCAGAATTTTTTTGAAATGGGGTTTTCACAACTATGAGTCATGAAATTCTTCATATCAATATCTCTCTTGAGGTGTTAAACTGACTCATCATATACTGTAACATATTGTGCATTCCTGGAGAAACACTATAAAAGTATATAATGCTGACAGTGAGGAATCTAAGAAATGTTTACTAGAATATGAAATGAGGAAGAGATTTATTCCTAAGTGCTCATTCTGCTGATTTGTCATTTTTCCAGTTCACCAGAAGATTAACAAAGCAGTTTCACTCTGCCACTGGTTTGTTTTTTTTTTCCCCTAGGCAGCTTGAAGGTCAATGGATTTTTTATTTTCTCTGTGTGCCAGGGAAATCAGATTAAAGTCACAAAGATTCATAAATTTTCTCTGTGAGAAACTCTGCCAAAGCTCAAACTTCCCACTAGTTACTACAAAACTGGGCAAAGCTACATCCCAACAGGTATTGCATATCTACGTGTGTAAGGTATCTCTCCTTTTTTAGGAAAAAAAAAATAAGCTATCGTTTTTACAGTCAAAGAGCTTGCTAGAGATAGAGAGTTGCGGCAGACTAAAACAGGTTCTTCTAGACACATACGGGAACACAGCAATAAGATTTGCAAGTTCAAAACTGTTTCAGGATTCCCACAATTCCAGGCTTTGAAAGATTCTGTGTCCAGAGCAAAAATTAGCCATGAGGTCACACTATCCATCGTTGGTGGCCATGTTATCAGCTACTTTATAAATGTGTACACTCAGTTATCAAGCATTTTAAAATAGGAGCACACAGAATGAAATGCACGAGTCTCTCTTTTAAAAAACCTCTCTTGGTTTTCCATGTCATAAAAAGGTCTTCCATGCCATCCTGGAATTAGTAGTTTTGTTAGCTTTGGAAGACAAAGATGACAAGAACTCATTCTAGGAAGGAAGAAAGAGCTAATAAAACTCTGCTGTTGTTCAGTCATTTTCTGGTTGTGTCCAACTCTTTGTGACCCCATTTGGGGTTTTCTTGGCAGAGATACTGGAGTTGTTTGCCATTTCCTTTTGTAGCTCATTTTACAGATGAGGAAACTGAGGCCAACAGGGTTAAGTGACTTGTTCAGGGTCACTCAGCTAGTAAGTGTCTGAGGCCAGATTTCAACTCTGGAAGACCAATCCTCCGTACTCCAGGATTGTGGTTCAATGCAATGCACAACCTAGCCATGCCAATAACACTTTACAGAACTGTTTATGGTTTTCCATGTACTTTTATCTCATATAACTCATTCAGGAGTACAGCATGGCCCAGAGGGCACAGGTCATCAATCCCCATTTTATAGACTAAGGAACTGCAGTTCAGAGATCAGATGAATTGCCCGGCAGTACTGGCACACAACAGGAAACAAGGTGCCCAAGTCTAACTACTAGTCTAGAACTCTCTCCCCTCCACATTGATGGCCTCTCAGACACCTTAAGGGATGGAGGTCAACATTCTTGCAAGGAAGCTTTCCCTAACAGCTGAACCACTGTGAATTCACTCTGTGAATACTAGGCAAAAACCACACTACCTGGGAAGACATACACAGTGAGAACCACATGGTAGATAACACAAAAACTTGCAGCACCACTCAGACTGTCCAGCCTGGAAGAGAAAAATAATATTCCTGACTCAGCCTCCCTGAATTTCACAAACACCTAATAAGTTCCTACTATGTACCAAGTGTTACCTACACTAGACACTGGAAATACCAGAGTGCCCATGAAAGCCCTTATCTTGAGTTATAGTCCAATGCCAACATCAACCAAGGGGCATAAATAACAAGGACATAATGCCTATAAAACAAACACTTTCTCACAGGAAAGCAGAGAAGATTCTTCTGTATCTGTGAATAGAAACAAGTTCTACAGAGTGCAAACACATCTAGGGACAAGACTTCTCTTTTTACATGACACTGAACCCAAAATCTTAATGGGGATCCTGAAGATATGTTCATAGTTCCAGCACCTTCCTCCAATAGAACCGGGTATCCTGGCAAGCAGCAAAAGGCCCTGGTCACACTACCTAAATATGCCTAAGTCAGAAAAATGACAGGACATCACCCTTACACTGCATCTAGCTTTTAAAGAATGCAACAGAGATGCCCAGACCCCTAGGCCAAGCCCAGCTTTTCAGCAAGGACTGTAGCAATCAGAGGAAAAAACAGGCCCACTCTGACTCTGAGCCCCTTCTTCACAGGTAACTGAGTCCATAAGATGATGCCAGGTGGCCTAACATCAGCCCACATTATTTTGGGACCAGCGATCCTCAGACGGTATCTGTCCCACAATCTCTCTCTCCAACAGCATCTTTATGTAACCAGCTACTCAAGTACTGTGGGCTTCCCTTTGCTTCATCCCTGAAGGCCATTGTCTCAAAGAAGTGGGCCCGCCACATGGCCCAGTTCAGGTGCTACAGAGATTTCTGCCTTTACAAGTTCCCTGTGTCAGCTGTTGCCTTCTCCCCCACCACACTCTACACTAGTTATCTGTGTGCATTTCATCTCCCCTGCCCGAATCAGCTCCTTCAGAACAAGGGCTTGGCCCATTTTGCATGTAGGTTTGCCCCAGGATCAGCACAGTCTCATTTATACAGTAGCTAGAAGAATTCAATTAAACAAGATCCCCTAAGGGGCCATAGTTTAAAAATGGAATCTCTCCCTCAAATATCTGGGTGGAAAGCAGGCCTAAGGGAGGGAGATGCAGTTCAGAAGGCAAAAATCTCCAGAGAAAGGGCAGAGGATGTCAGAATCATGGAAATGGAAGGATGAGAATGCCTGGGGTGGGAATTCTAGAGGGCTTCCTAATGGGCGGCATCCTGAGAATGGGGAAACACAAGTGAGATCCCATATCTAAAAGAGAGAGATGGGTAACCCAGAGAACAGGCACGGAATCCCTACCCCAGGGTGTAAGGAAAGCCAAGGGGTCTCCCAAAGATATCCTAGGGGAAGTAGAGGGCCTTGGGGACAAAAAGGGGACACTCTTGGATGAACGGAAGGAGTTGGGGAGAAGGGGGAAGATAACGTGGCAATGGGGGGGCAGTTCCTGAAGACTAAGGAGAGATGAAGGACTAAAGGAAGTTGCAGCACCGGTGAGGTTACGGGGGAAGGGAAGCTTTCAGATGAAAGAAGAGCAGAGAAAAGGTAAGAACTGGGGGAGGGGCAGGATGGAGGTAGAGCGGAGAGAGCTCCGGGGGAAGGGGGTCGGGAGGAGGGAAGGTCTGGGTGAGACGCAGGGGGTCCCAGGGGAAGGAGCTCAGGTTAAGAAGACTCTGAGAGGAGAAGGAGGACCCTGTGAGTGGGGGGGCGGGTCTCTGAAAGTTAGGGGAGCCCCCCTCCTCTTTAGTATTCAGGGAGTGAAAAGAGAGGAATCTGGGAAGGGGCGCAGCCAAGGTGGGGGGTCGAGAGGGGCAATCCCCGGGCCAGGCCCAGAGGGGAAGGCTCTGGGGGAGGGCAGAAGGACGTCCTCGCCGGCCCCCCCCCCCCAGTGAAGAGCCTGAGGGCGGGGAGTGGAGGGGGCGTGGCCTCGGGCAGCTCCCCCCCCCCCGCGGGGGCGAGTCCCGAGAGTGAGGGAAGGGGACACTAGGGGAGTAGCAAAGAGACACCCCCCCCCCCACACACACACACACCTCAGGGGGAAGAACTCGAGGGCGGGGCGTGGGAGGGGGCGGGGCACTGGCCAGAGGACCGCCCCCGGGGCAGGCCCTGAGGCAGGGAGACCGCGGGGGCGGGGCCTGAGGGGAGGAGGGGCGGGAGACCCCGGGCCGCTCACCTGAGGCCGCGGCGGGGCCGGAGCGAGGCCTGACTGCTCGGGCAAAGGGCTCATAGTCCTCAGCCTCCGGCCGTGGCGGCGGCGGCCCGGGTCCCCGGCACGGGCACTGGGGGCGCTGCGGGCCGAGAATCGGAGGCCATGTCCCTGTCCCTGTCGCTGTTCCTGTTCCTGTTCCCGGGGCTGGAGCCAGGCCGCTGCCCCTCCTGGGGCCGCGTCCTACGGGCTCAGCAGCCGCGAACTACAGAGGCGCCTTCCCCGCCGGCCACCGGGTTGAGAGGACGGGGGCGGGGCCTCGGCACCCCCACCCCCACCCCCTCCTCCGTTCGCTCCCCTCCCCCGGGCTAGCCAACCCGCGGATGTCCTCTCGTAGCCCGGACGCCGCATTGGTCCGTGTGCTCACGTGGTCCGGAGGGCCGAACGAGAAGACTTCAGAACCAATGAGCAGCCGAGAACGCCGACTCCGACAGACTTCCAGACCAATAGGCAAGAAGTCGAGGCATAAACAGAGGAGGAGGGGTGAGAAGTGACTGAGGAGCTCCGCACTCCAGGCCCCGCCGAACTCTCAAAGGGCGGGAGTAAACACACAAATAAACCAATTAACTTCGGGTAACCTACTGATTGATGTTTCCCAAGGCCAATTAGCGGAGCGGCGCGGGCAATACGATTTTCTACGGCTCTATTAAGTAAATTAAGCAGGGAGCCCCAGGCTTTGAGCAACCCGAAGTTACCTGACGCCCCCAACCCGAAGTTACCTGACGCCCCCAACCCGGGCGGTGCGTGAAGGACTTCCAGGCCCTTGAAATGAAGCGGTTACTGTGTGCTTTACTGTATGCCAAAACCTGTGCAGAGTTGGGGGGTACAAATACAAAAGTGCCCTCGAGGAGCCCCCCTCTCTAACGTAACAGACTGTACATGTGGGGGAAGGGGCGTGGCTTGGAAGAGGCCTGGTAATCCTCCGAGTAACGGGAGGATGAGAGCAGCCATAGAAGATAAGATTGACCCAACCCAACCAGGGACAGTGCCCATGGGCGCAGAGGTTATTCACCTTTCTTTGTGTCCTGTCAGGGGGCAATCTGGTGAAACTTACTAACCTCTTTCTCAAAATCATGGTTTTAAATACAAGAATTCAATTAAAAATAAATAAAATAAAAACTGGTTAAACAATTTAATGATTAAAAACTTTTGAACTAGAAACCAAGAAGACCTCGGTTCAGGTCCTACCTCTGACATACCTCTGTGTTGCTTAACTTCTTGGTGTTCTCCACCACTCTCTAAGTTTCAGAGGTGTGTTGACCTGCCTTGGCAAAGGAATTTTCTTCATGTGGAAGTTCCTTGTGCCAATGAAATCACAGGTGGTCCATTCTCTGTCCTTATCCAGTCTTTTTTTTTAATTAACTTTTGTTTATTTTTAGTTTACATCATTCGTTTCCACGAGATTTTGAGTTACAAATTTTCTCCCGATCCTTCCTCTACCCACCACCCCAAAACAGCGATCCTTATCCAGTCTTTATCCATATGGTTCCAAAACCATATTGGGCAGCAAAACCGCTCTTGAGAAGATGGTCTGAGAATAGAGAGCTGGAAGGATGTTTGAAGATCACACAGTTCAACCACTTCATTTTGTATATGAGGAAACTGAGACCCAGAGACTTGTCCCAGGTTACAGCCAAGTAGTTACTGGCAAAGTCTGGATTCAAACCCAGGTCTTCTGCTTAAGGTTGTGCATCCAGTATCCTACCGCTTCTTGCTGACTTCCTTCCTATTGTTACCATAGTTAATAAAACATTGCTAGTGTAATCTTCCTCACTCCCACCCCCACCTGCAGGGCTATGCTTTGTTTTCTCAATAGAGAAGACTGGAGAGAGAGGGTCATCCTCACAGAATAGCAAGAAGGTCAGTGTCACTGAACCATAGACTGTATGAGGTATGTGTAATAAGCCTGGCAAGGTAGAAAGAAGTCAGAGTTTATAATCCTGGATGAGAGAGGTAGCCACTGGAGTTTATTGGGAAGGGGAGTTAACATGCTCAGATCTGAGCTTTAGGATTATCCCTTTGGCAGCTGAGTGAAGGGTTGTTTCCATGACACCAAAGATTACCAGTGGATGATTTGGGACATGAATGAAAAAAAAAGTCATTTCTCACACAATGGATTCTATCATATATTAGATTGTATCTCCCTAGCATTTAGCATAAATAGCCTACTATGTCACTCTCCTTACTCCCTCCAAAGACTTTACAGGATGTAGTGCATGTGAAATACTTGGTTCATCATTCCAGGTATTGGAGGCACAGGGTACTGAGTTATAGGTAGTGGCTGAATCCTGTCACTACTGGCTACTTCCTTTGTGACTGCACAAGGCCCTTTCTTTCTGGGCTTCAATAAAATGAGAGGATGACCTTTAAGTTGTCCCCCTATTTGCAGAATGGACATAGTAATGCCAATACCACATCCTTCCCAGTGTGTTCAAGAGAAAAGTGCTCTGGGGAAACTTTAAGAGCTCTCCAACTATGAAGATGAATCAGAGTCTGCTGCACCCTCTCCCACTGCTCCACTCTAGCTAGAGGGACCCTCAACTCCTTCCAGTCTCCACGCCTCTCTCCATGCTCTGTGCTCCAACCCTTTTGCAGAGTTCTCTCTCTCATGCCCTTCATAAACCTTCAAAATCTTGTGGATCCCATCACCCAGCATACTTCTGGGAATATCAAATAACTATAGAGAGGAGACACTATACACCTAAGCCAGCCCAGTGTCCTGGATTGGGAATTTTTTTTAATGTCAAACAAACCAACCCACACCTGAGTTCAAACCCTATTTCTACAGACTCCAAGCCAAAAAGGCCTGGATTCAAGTCCTTCTCACCCAAATTGGCTTTCTGAGTCCTATAACCTCAGAGTATCCCCTAGGCATGCCTTTGAAGACTATAAATTGCAGAGCAGATGCCAATCTGAACTGATAGAGAGGTTTTTCCTCACTGGGATTTCTCTTCCTAAACTACTAAATTCCCAGGGCTGGGCCCAAAACAACAAACCAAGCCAACCCCTTGTGTGCCATTCTCTATGTGATCATGGGCAAATCTCTTCCTCTCTCTGAGCTTCACATTCCCCATCTGCAAAAAGAGGTATAACTTAGCTGGTATAACTAAGCCTCTTAGGACTTAACCAGGCTGATCTGTCCCAGGGACCATAATCCAAATGAAAGAGGGATGCCCTGGGGATAGTGAGGTCCTCCTCATGCTCTCATTTGTAGGTGACTTTGTGTGGCCTACAAGCTCAGAGAACCCTGCAGAACCTCCCAGATGAGTTCCATAAACCTGTCCATCCGTATAGGAAAAAGCATATGGATGAAGAATATCTGTTGTCTAGACTCTGATATGCAGCTGGATGAACAACAGCCCACTGAGACAGTCTATCAGTACCATGCATCTGGGACAGTTATTGCTAGTGGACAACGGATTGGGCCCAGAATTGAACAGAAGGAGGAAAACAAGCTGGATTATACTCAGGATCCAAATGGTGCAGGATGTTCCATGGAGAGCCTGGAATTAGGAAGACATGAGTTCAAATCTACCCTCAGATACATGCTTGATGTGTGACCCTGGAGGCTTCACTTAACTTCTGTCTGCCTAGTTCCCTCATCTATAAAATAATGCTAATAATAGGACCTGCCTCTTGGGGTTGTTGTGAGAATTAAATGAGCTGATAGTTGGAAAATACTTGGTCAATCTCAAAGTGCTATACAAATGGTGACTGTTATTATTAATCATTAAATGAGGGGCAGCTAGGTGGCTCAGTGAATAGAGCACCAGCCCTGGAGTCAGGAGGACCTGAGTTCAAATCCAGCCTCAGACACTTAACACTTACTAGCTGTGTGACCTTGGGCAAGTCACTTAACCCCAATTGCCCTACCTTCCCCCCTTCAAAAAAATAAAAAAGAAAAATTAACTATTAAATGATCCCTCCCTGAAAAAAAGACCTATCTTTTTAATAATGCTATCCTGCTACAGTCACTCTGTGGTGGTGACTCATAAGAAGGGGGAAGGAAATAAACATTTAGACAGCACCTATGTGGCAGGAACAGGGCTAAGTGGGTTTTTTGTTCTTTTGTTCTTGATGTTTGATCTTTTTTTAACCAGTATGTTCTCATTCTGTTATCCCATGGCACAAGTTTCTCAATCATGGAAAGTGACTATCACCAGAGGACAATGAAAAGACCCACAGCAGGCATATAAGTAGCCTGAAACATTCCCAACCAAGGACTACATAGAAATGCCAGCTGTTACTAGTATCCCAGGAAGTTACCTCTTCCACGTGGCTATTCTCCATGATACTAATTAGCTACATTTGTGGAAAGGACACTGTGTCTTTCTTGATAGTAACTGGGAGTCATTGAAGATAGCTCTCTGTAGTCGAGGTTCTCAAAGAATCTTGAATGATCATAACACTGAGTGCATGAAGATTCTTGACCCAATAAAAACTTTTAGGAATGTCCTTTATTGTCTTAGAGTCAAATGCTTTTATTTTTTAAATTAATTAATTTATTTTTAATTTACAACATTCAGTTCCACAAGCTTTTGAGTCCCAAAATTTCTCCCCCTCCCTCTTGTCTTCTCTCCCCAAGACAGTATGCAATCTGATATAGGCTCTACATATCCATTTACATTAAACATATTTTCACATTAATCATGTCGCAAAGAAGAATTATAACCAGTGGAATGAAGCACAAGAAAGAAGAAACAAAACAAAAAGGAGAGAGAGCAAACAGTCTGATTTTATCTGCATTCAGACTCCATAATTCTTTGTATGTGGATAGCATTTTCCATCATGAACCTTTTGGAGTTGTCTTGGCACCTTGCATTTGCTGAGAACAGCCAAGTCTATCAAAGTTAGTCATCACACAATGTAACCATAAATGTGTACAATGTTCTCCTGGTTCTGCTCCCCTCACTCAGAATCAGTTTATTTAAGTCTTTCCAGGTTTTTCTAAAGTCTGCCTGCTCATCATTTCTTATAGCACAATAGTATTTCATTACATTCATATGCCACAACTTGTTCAGCTATTCCCCAGTTGATGAGCATCCCCTCAATTTCTAGTCCTTTGCCACCACAAAAAGAGCTACTATAAATATTTTTGTACATGTGGGTTCTTTTCCCACTTGTATGATCTTTTTGGGATACAATCCTAGAAGTGATATTGTAGGGTTAAAAGGTATGCACATTTTTATATCCCTTTGGGCCTAGTTCCAAATTGCTCTACAAAATGGTTGGCTCAGTTTACAACTCCACCAACAATGCATTAGTGTTCCAATTTTCCACATCTTTTCCAGTATTTATAATTTTCCTGCTTTGTCATGTTAGCCAATCTAACAGGTGTGAGGTGGTACCTAAAAGTTGGTTTGATTTGCATTTCTCTAATCAATAGTGATTTAGAGCCAGATGCTTTTATTTTTAATCAACACACACAGTAGAGCCATGAACTGCACTTTTCAGTCAACTGTATGATTATAAAATAAGGTCTGCTACAATCATTTGGGGAAACCTGTTCTTTGCCTCAAGTTTTCATCAAGGAGATCATATAGAGGCTAAAAAAGCTTATACATTAAGAGAGTAAAGATACCCGTGAATAAGGAAAGAAATGAGAGTCTCCCTGTCCTGGGCCTGTCCACCTCTGCAAGGGTCTGTTCAATTCTAGGCATGCCTTAGGAAGGGTATGTCTAGAAGTGAAGGCCAAAACATTAAGAGAACTAGAAACCATACTATGCTCTCTCTAGATCAGATGAAGGAACTGGAAGTTAAACTTGAGAAAAGCCCTCAGTTGGTGGTGGTGGGGAGGACGCAGGAGAGATTAAACTGGTCCTGCTTAGGTCCAGAGGTCCCAGGCATCACCCAGAAGTTCCTTCTATTGGGCCTATTGCATGCTACCTAAAGGCGGGAGGGACAGTATGGAACAGGCCAAGGAGCGCTGGGTTGGAGTCAGAATGTGAAGTTACAGATCTGCTTCTGCCACTAATTAACCAGGTGACCTTGGGCTAGTCACTTCCCAGAAGGGTGGAAGCTACAAGGAGACTAATTGATTGATTGATTCCAGTTTGTGACACAGCATGTTTCAGTGAAAACAGTATTAAATTTGGAATCAAAAGACCTGGGTTCAAACCAGGGGTATCCTAGAGTCAGCTCCCAAAATGGGTCCCAAAGCCATTTACAGCCCAGAAACCACAAATGCTACAAATCAAGGACTTATTATTTTGTTAATTGTCTAGACTTAGGAGAGCAATGGAGACAATGTTAATAATGCAGATTATTATTATTATAAAGCAGGCCTTGGGTACTTGTTTGTTTGTTTTGGAGAGCTGATTGTTAAACATTTACCAGCACACCTAGTTCAAATTTTAGCTCTGCCTTGTCACTTGGTACCTTGGGTAAATGGCCTCACCTCTCCCAGCTGAAGAGGGGATGGACTGGATGACAGGCTCTATTTTAAGGATCCTATGAAGGAAGATAGATTGGGCTGACTGGTAAGGTCATGAGCTCTGCATCAGCAGAGATGCCAGGCAGCTGCTTGGGGAGGTTGCACATGTGATTCCTACCCTAGGAAGGGTTGGGTGGGATAATCAGGAGACCTCCTCTTCCCTGAAGCCCCAGAACTCAACAGGACCAACCAACCCCGAGTCCTAAACATTGGATTCTGTCTCTATGTTGACTTAATAAGGCATTTCCTCTGGTTCCAGATTTAGAGCTAGAAGTAGGGCAGAAAGTCATTTCTGGCCCTTCAACTTTGACCATTTTCCCGGGGCTTTCCCACCCTAAAAAGTTACACCTGTGTTCCAAAACTGCCTGGCACCTCAGGTCTGGCAAGGGCACCAAACAGAGGGGAATATTCCCCCAGGGCTTCACACTTGCTGGGATCTGTCCTGCCCTGCTCTGAAGCAGCCCAGAGTCAGGTTCCTCAAGCAAAGCCACAGTGACACCTAGTGGTGTCTGCCCTCCCAGCCCAACCAAGGTCTGGAGCCAAGGCTCTGCCCCACCCTGGAATCTCACAAGGGGGTCTTGGAACCCAGGCCCCAGGGCCTTCAGAAAGGAGTTCAGAGCTGACCTCTTACACTTCCTAGTTGTGAGGCCAAGGGCAAGTCACTGCCATGCCAAGAGCCTCAGTTTCCTCATCTGTGAAACACCTGTGGTAACTCTGCCAGCAGGAAGTGGCCAGGTTAGCATGAGAACACAAATCAGGCTCCATTGTACCAATGAGGTCTTTCCTTGGTTTCCTCATTTCAGTATTTCTTCAGGTATGCTGCTGGGTCATCACCCCTCCTTCTTTCTTCTGCCCTTTTCAGACAAAGTCCGGCCATCCATCGGGAGACAGAGTGGGAGGGTTCCTGCTTCCCCAACCTCAGTGTTCTCCTCTGGTTAGGTTACCAGCCAGCGAGTGACCCTGAGCACATGGGTTTGGGCAGAGACACACTGGCTGGCATCACAGGATTGCCCACTCCTGTGAATTCCTGGACAAATTTTTATGCTATAGCTCCTTCTTTCCTTGGTCTTTCAGCCTGATGGCAGGTAATTGGGGGGCAGTTCCACTCCAACTCCCTTCCTCTTTAAAGCCCTTTAGATTAAATTCACAAGATTCTAGACAAATATGTTTAATTCCTCAGGTGCCCAGAATTCTTGTATTTTCAGCCAGAATCCCAACCAAGTCCATTGCAGATAACATCTTTTTAACTTGCTATTCACTCCCCAAAGCTGCTTGTCTTTGAAAGGGAGAAGAAAACAATCTATGCCCCTGCTCCCCAGCTAGGATTTCCCTAAGCCATAGCAAGGAAGTCTAGAATTGTGTTGGCACCAACATGTGTGTCTGTGAATCATTAAAAAGAGGTTAGCCACCCAACAGGTTTGACAAACCCTCTGTCACGCCCTTGTGACCCAGGAAGGCAGAACTCTGGGAACATCCTATTGACCAACAGGTGCCTCAGTACCCCTCCTCAGGAGGCACCATGCACTGCCATCCAGCTTCTTCTAACTGTCCTTGGGAAGAGGCCCTAGTGGTCTTTTATGCCCTTCCTCCTAAGCCTCTCAGCAAAGGGCAGGATTCCTGTGGGCCTCTTCTTATCCTTCTGATTTTTTACCTTGAAGCCTTCTTTCACTTGTTCCAAGTAACTTTCCTCGTGCCTGATGATCTGGAGTGTGGAGAGGCATTCACGGCCTTCTTTCTAAAAGGAAGGCCAGGTTACACTCGGAGCAGGTAACCCATCAGGCCCACAGCTGTCCTGTAGCTCTCCTCAGACCTGCCCTGCCAGCCCCGTTCTGACACCTCTCCCGTGGATCCTGGGACCATCGAGTATTGCTTAGTCTAGACATCTGGGCTGGTACCTTAGTCTCTTAAGGCTCTTCATATTACCTCTTAATGCTTTTGCAGCAATGCTGCATGATACGGGCCACCTAGGAATCTCATAGCCGGACAGTGAAGAAAGACTCTCAACCAGGACCAGCTCTAGGCAGGAAGCTGGGGAAGAGAAGCAGCTGGAGGGGCTGGGTGAATGAGATGAATGAGAAATGAAGCCCCACCCAATGAATCCCCCCCTCACCAGATTTGCTTCAAGCCTGCCATTCTGGGGTTCGGCTTACACCCAGGTGGGAGAACCTTCACTAAAGACTACAGTGGGCAAGCATATAGTTAACACTTTTTATTCCAGATTTGGAGGATAGGGGAAAGGGAGAAATCTTAGGGGAGATGAGGGGGAGGAACAGACAGGAGCCAGTGAGCAGATGCCAGCAGCCCCTCAAGAAATCTTCAAGGCCCATGGAGGAAGGGGAGGCTGCTGAGAATGAGTTCCTTCACTCCGTCCAGAGGCCTTTCCTTCGTCCTTCAGCAAGCCAAGGTGTGGAGTGCTAGCCAGTCCATTCAAAGGTCACTAAGGAGCAACTTGGGTGCCTTGCTCAACTGCTCAGATGTCTGGGGGCTCCTCGCAGGAGGCCTGGACGTGCTGGGTTCCGTGCTAGATTCGGTGTCGCTCCGGAGGTCTGCTGGCATGGCTGAGGGGGGGCAGGGCCAGGGGCTTCCTGTACTCTGGGCTATAAAGCTCCCCAGGTATCAGCACAGGGATGGGGATAAAGGGTGTAGAGGAAAGAGCAAGTGACCACTGCCTTGTGACTGGGGTCCTTTAGAGGAAATGAGGCCAAAAGAAGGTCTAAGCCTAACCTGCCCAGGAGAGGTGGAGGAAGGTCCTAAATCGAGGAAGCTGGCTGAAGGGGAACTTGCAGGAAGACAGTTAAGCATACTGGGCCCCAAGGACAGTGGTTGGAGGTGGGTGGGGAAGGCATGGAGGGGACACACAAGCTTCCAGGCCTAGTCAAGCTCACCCACCTGTCTCCCGAGAAGGTGTATCCCAGCTGCTGTCACTGTCTGGGAGGCTCAGGTCAGAGCTAGAGATGGCAGAGTCTGGCCGGGGTGGGGGATCCCCTCGCACCTGGGCCTGCAAAGAACACACCATGGCCCTGTGGGGGGCCTTCAGGGTCAGGCAAGAGAGTCCTGGGCAAGAGGTCACAGCCTGATGCCGTCACAGCCTCACAGGGCCTGGGTCCCCATCTTCTCTAACACTGCTCTATATATCTCTCCCTACCCAGACCTGACTCAGTTTCTCCTAAATGGGAAGTGAGGATCACAGAAACCATGAGGGCTGAGGGGAGGCACAGACTAATGAGGAATAAGAACTCCAGCTTTGAGAACTAGGAAGGTGCTCCTGTAAAAGGCAGAGGGGGATATCAGCTTTTGCCTTTCCTTGTGTCCCCAGGGCTTATCACTGTGCTTACCACAGAGTAGGCTTACTGGAGATGTTTGCCCGTTCCTTCTCTGGCTCATTTGACAGATGAGGAAACTGAGACAAACAAGGTTATATGACTTGCCCAGGGGCACACAGTTAACAAGTGTTTGAGTCCAGATTTGAACTCAGGCTTGACTCCAACCACTACACCACCTAGCTGCCCATACAAAACAGGAATTTGATGTTAACTGACTAACTATAGGTTTTACACGCTGCTCCCAAGCCTGCTCTCAGTCACACAGGCAGGTTCAGATCTTCCTGACCCTAGGTAAGCAAACCAACCACTGGAGCCGGTGCTGAAGGGAGGGAGGGAGAGGGAGGAGGCGCAGGTGAAGGGGCATATTAAGAATTACCATTAGTAATGCTAATATTAGCTAGCATTTATACAGCACATGGAGGTTTGCAAAGGGCTTGTGAACCTCACAACGACCCAGGAGATGGGGGTCATCATCCCCACTTTACAGCTGAGGGTCACACAGCTAGCAAACGTGGGGGACAAGATTTGAACTTGGTTCTCTTCACTATGCTACCTGCTCCCTCCCTGCACTAGACAGAGGACTAGGAGACTTGGCTTCACAGCCTGGAGCAGATGCCCTCCAGCTGCATGAGCCCAGGCAAGGCTCCTTCTCTGTGTAAAACCACAAGAGAGATACAGTTCCCCCTTCCCTCGCAGAGAAGCAAGTCTGGGAGGTCTGACGGTGGGCGTCAGAGTCCGTGGGGCTGGCCTTCTCTTCCCAAGGCTGGGATCAGGGCCAAGACTCTTCCAAAGATGCACTCGCCTTCCCTCTGGCTCTGCAGCAGGGCTGGGCTCAGATTCCTCCCAAGCTGTCCTGTTGGGCCCCTGCTCTGCCTCCCCTCCTGCCTGCCTTTCCTAGCAGTGTGTATGGGCCAGACCTTGTAGGAGCAGAAAGGACCTCAGGGGTGGGAGGAGGCTCAGGAACCCCAATTTTGTGCTTAACACAAGGAAGAGAATCCAGTAACTTCCAAAGCCAGGTGAATAACTAGGAGCCCATCTCTTTCCTTACTGAGCCCCTGCCCAGGAGCAGGGGGCACTGTGTCCCGAGTGGAGGGGCAGGCCCATTACCTCCCAGACCCAGGTGGGCCCCAGACCTGACAAGATCAATCTCCCGGCGAATATCCCAGGCCTCCATCCTGGCAGCATCCACCATCCGGCTGTAGCCTTCCTGATCACTCTGTACTTGCTCCAGCACCTGCCCAGGCACAGACACCAGATGGTAACGACCCCAGAACTTTCCCTTCACTCAAGCCTTTCCCCCTCCTCCCCCATAGTGCTCTCAATGAGCTGGGCCCCTTAGGGTGAGGTAGGGGGAGTTCAGGGGATGGCAGGAGGGGAGCTCCCTAAAGGGGTGCTGCTGGGGTGAGAAGCAGCAAGACCATTTCTCCAGGGCACTCCATCCTTCTGTTAGCACAGGAGAAAAAACATCAGAGCTGGTTCAAAGTAGAATGAATAGCCCCATCTCAAGACGCCTTTCAGAGATGACCTCCTGCCAGGGATAAGGATCCTTCAAATGCTGGGGCTTCAGGATGCCTACCTTCCAGCTCCGCCCCTGAGCCTGCCTGGCCTCAGCCATCTGTGTCAGTAATAACTCCTGCTGTTGGTCTGAGGGAGAAGGAGAAGGTCAGCAATGTGACCCAGGGACAGGGGAGAGTGAAAGAAGAAGCTTCTTCCTTCTCCTTCCCTAGCCCCTTTCCCTTCCCTTCTCTCTGCTCTCCTCTCCTCCTCCTGCCTTCCTTCTCTTTCTTCCTTCCTTCCATTCCCCATTTTCTCCTCTCCTTCCTTCCTCTCTTCTTTTTCTTTTTCCCTCCCTTCCTTCAATGCTTGGCTCTTTTGCTCTTTCATTTACTTTGAACGGATGGGGTCAAACACCTGAAGTTCACCAGACAAAAACAATGAAGGCTTGCCCTCTCCCCTCTCTGTATAGCCAACCATTTCAACACTTTCAATCAACTGCCTCCAGGGAAAGTTCAAAGCCCTGTACTGAAGCCCTCTTAACCTTATGTTATGCATGTGGCATTACTCTCCTCTGCACATGCTCCTGGGTAGCCAACCAGGACTTCCTACCCTGAAGCCACACTGTGCTCTCCGGCCTCCAGGACTTTGCTCAGGCTGTTCCCAGTGCTCTCCCTGTCCCCTGTCCACCTGAAAGCATTCATTCCAGTCCATTTCCCTCCCTGATGTCAGTACCTCACTACTACACTTATGGCTGCCTATGTTCCAGGCTTAGATGCCCCTCATGGACTGTAGGCAGCTGAAGGGGAGAGTCCTGGTCTTACATAATTCTGTATCTGGCCTGGTCCCTATCACAGAGTGCCCATGTACATTTGGTAAATCCTTGGTGAGAGAATGAATGAATGAATAAATGACATGCATGCACTCCCAGACTCTCCAGGATGGGGGGCATGGTAGAGCTCATCTAACCCAATGCCCTCACTTTGCTGATGAGGAAGCTGAGGCCTAGCGAGGGAGAAGAGCTCAGTCATGGTCATACTGGCTAAGTGGCTGGACCAGGACTCAGGCCAGGCCAGCTGGCATCCCCCCTCCTGCCTCCCTGGCCTTTAAACAAGCCACAGAGAGCCCTCAGAGGAGGGGAAGGCTTTGGGAGATTGGGGGAGGGAAACCCACTCACCCAGCTGGTCCCGCAGAAGATTCAGCTCCCTTCGAACAGTCTCGTACTCCTCCCACAGCAGCTGGTGACTGGAAGGGTCAGTGGGTCAGCAGGGCAGAATGTCAAGGCACCTATGTGCAGTTGATCAGGGAAAAAGGGGGGAGACCACCCGGCCAATCCCGCTCCTCCTTGCAGAGGGCAGAGGACCAGTCCCATCCATCTAAGTCTATGCAGGCGAGACTCCCTGGGAGTTACCATCAGACTGCTTGGGAAAGGTCTGGGCCAGGGCCAGTCAAGGGCCACAGGTGGGAAGGTCCCAAGAGGTAAATACTCACTCATTCTGCAGCTCCTGGCACAGGAGGGCGGTCACACTGGCCTCCCCAGGATGGGCCTGCAGTTGTAGACGCAGGCTCTGCAGCTCTGAATTCAGGTCTTCCACGCATTGCTCCAACCTTGCTCGCCCTTCAGGGACCCCTCGCAGCTGGCCTAGCTCCTCTGGGCAACAAGGCGGGGGGGGGAGGGGGGTTCATCCCTGCCCTCCAACCCCTGCTTCCCTCTCCCATGATGGGGGGACCATCCTAGAGGGCACCCTCAGGGACATCAGGGAGAGATGCCTACTGTCTGGGCCCTGTCTCCTAGGGTTACCTTCCAGATCTTCAATCTGACATCTCTGACGCTCCCTGTCTTCCATCAGGCCCTGTACTGCCTGACTCATCAGCACTGTCACCTGGATCAGGTCAGGAAGAAAAGGGTCTCCCTAGGCCCCAGAGGAGCAAGAGAGCCCCTACAGGCCCCCCCCCCAGATCCATTCCCTAATGCACCTGTGCCTGGGTCCGGAGCTGGCTCTGAAGAGTGGTAATTTCATCCCACAATGACAAGGAGAAGCAGGCATCATCCCAGCCCTGCCCCTCATGGGGAGGGTCCAGGGCCCAGACCTGCCGAGGTAGTTTTCCTTCAGGATTAGAACGGGGCATCCAGGACCCAGAAGGAGCCAAGCTGGCTGCAGAAGGTAAAAGGTGAAACCAAGACTGGACCACATGGACCAGACCCTTTCCCAGGAGAAAGACAGGCCTGGGGCCTTGGGAGCAGAGATGGCCAGATTCCCTTCAGGGTTGAGGATAGGAGGGAATGATCACCAGTGGAGGAGTGGGAAAAGTCAGAGGGAAGGAAAAGGGCTGGCATGTGAAGGGAGGGAGGGTAATACTGTAATACACTTACAATTGCCCGGTGAAGAGACGCCAAGGGGGCACAGACGCTGCTGCAGGGCAGGAGAGGAAAAGCAAGAAGGGAATGGTCATTTCTGTCAGATCCTGCTCCCAGGAGCAAGACCTGGCTTCTCCTGAGCTCCCACCACTCCCTCCTGGCTTAGAAAGCTCCAGAGCTGTAGCAATACACCGATCCAACACAACTCTGAAGGATCTATGATGAAAAATGCTATCCACCCCAGATAAAGAATTGATGACTCTGAATACATACTGAAACATACTTTTTAACCTTTATTTTCCTTGAGTTTATTTTTGCCTATGTTTTCTTTCACATAACTATTACGGAAACGTTTTGCCCAACTACACATTTTTGACCTATATCAAACTGCTTGCCTTCTCGATGGGGGGATGGGGGTAGAGTGAGAGAAAGGGAATTTGTATAGTTTTTAAAAAGAATGTTAAAGATTGTTTTTATATGTAATTAGGGAAGAATAAAATACTAAATAAAGAAGAAATTATATATTTTTTAAAAGAGTTACGTAACTTTTCTCTTTTTTTAAAGAGAAAAGAAAGAAGGCTCGAGAGCTGGCAAAGGTTTCCTGGCCTATCTGGTCCAGCCATTTCACAGGAAAGCAAAAGGAGGCACAAAGCAGGAAGGAGACCAGACCCCAGGACATGCAGACCAGCCAACAGACGGACCCCAACCCTAGGGTCCCGTGACTTCTTGCTAAGTCAACCTTTCAATTCTCCCAAGAAAAGGGCATCGGAGGGTCCTGTCCTTACTAACGAGGCCAGAGACCACCTGATCTCAGAGGGTCTTTGAGGGGGAGGGCAGTGACCCCCCCCACGACCAACCCACTTGCACATTGCTGGGGGGGGGGGCAGGCTTAGCGCTTTGCCGGGAGGGGTCAAGGCCAGCTTAGGGCCAAGCGCGAGGCACGGTCAGGTTCCAGCCCATCCTGGGGCCCTGGTCAGGCTTCCCATTAGTCCCAGAAGGCTTGGGGGGCTCGGACCTAGAGCAGAGTTTTCCTACTAGGAGGCGGAGCTGAGGTCAGGGCTCCGGGAGGGGCGGGGCCAGGCAAGCCTTGGGAGAGTGGCCTGCCCCGAAGCTCCGCCCGGAGGCAGGGCTGGACGCAGGCTAGAGCCTCGGGGGTGTGGCCAGGCTGCCACGATGGGGCGGACCTAAGGGGTGGGAGTGGTCTATGGGGCTGGGGAGTTCTGCAGAGCCCGCTGCGCTTCTCCGGCGGTGCAGCGCGGCCCAGGGCTGCCCACCTTGATCCGGGCTACATTGCCGTCGGTGACTTGCAGCAGTGAGTCGAGTTTCTCAGCCCAGTTGGAGTCCTCGGACGCCGGGGACAGTATCGGGCGCGGTGGCTCCAGGGTGGAGGGTGGCAGGCCGCAGCCGAGACCCGAGGGCCCCAGCGGTGTTGCGGCGCTGCGCAGGGGCGCCGGGCCTGACCCCAGCAGCGAGCAGGCTGCGCAGGGCTCTCCGAGGGCCAGGCCGGGCCTCCCTCGGAGCCAGGCCGAGACTCTCCGGGTAGGAGGCGGCCCCGGCGGTGGGGGCGCGGCCCGGAGCTGCCACGGAAGCCGGGGCTTGGGACGCACGGAACTTAGCGAGGGCTCCAAAGCGCGGAGCCCGCCTTCAGCGCCGCCGCCCGGCCCCCGGCCACCGGAGCCATGGCCCCTGATTCGCCCCCGCCGACGCTACACAATTCAAACATAGCGCGCCGCCGCCGCCGCGGGGCCTCTTGGAACACTGAGTCCGCCTCCCGCGACGCACAACGGGCTCGGCACGGCTCCTGAACTACGAGTGGGGCACGCCCCACCCGCTAACGTCAGCCGCGAAGCCTGCCGGGAAGCCCAGGCCGCCAGGCTTCGGAGCCGTTGGCTCCGCGCGTCTGCCCAACGAACTACATATCCCAGAAGGGAGCGCGCCCTCCCCGGCGCCCCGTGGGAGCTGTGGACAGAAGTGCGCGGGCAGCCTGGAGCCCAGCTCCCACACGATGGAGCCGAGGGCAGCCGAGCTGGAGCGGCGGATTCGGGCCGCGCTGGGACCCTTCGGCTTCGAGGTGCACCCCTTCCAGGTGAGCATGCGCCGCTCTGCCGGTGACTCGAGCGTGGAAACTACAGAGAGGGAAGGTCATGGAGTGCACTGGGCTACCTGGAGGGCTCCCTGACGGTGCGATGCACCTTGGGCCTCACACTGGCTGGACTGGCATATGGCCAAAGCTGGTTTGACTTTCGGGCAGCCTTAGGACGGCGGGGTGCGGGGAGAGGGACGGGAGGGGGTGGGCCGGGCCCCTTATTAGCGCTGAGCCCCCCAGGAGTGGGGGCCCCACTAGCCCAGGCCAGAACAGTGAATCCTCCCAAAATCTGGTGCCCGCCGCCTTGATCCTGAGCCCACGCCAGCCACGTGTCGGGCATGGCCTTGACAGGGAGCCAGGGCACCAGCCAGGTGGGCAGAGGTCAGAGGCAAAACCGCACTGACTGCAGGATCCAAGGAACCTTTACACGAGTAAAGTAAAGGAGTCGTTTTTCCAGGTCAGCAGAGTGCCAGGACTGACCTGAAGGGGAGCTGCCCCTGGGCACAGCCCAACAGCCTGGCACTGTAAGGAGCTGGACCAGAAGCTAAGCAACAGCTCTGTGGCTCAAACCCAGAGGCAGGTAGCAGATTTAGTGCAGGTTGATAAGGAGTGGGCCTGTGCCCAGGGAGGGCAGAGCAAGGCAGCCACGGGCCTGAAGCTATGTCTTAGGCACCGAGAAGGAACAGAAGCAGCAGCTCTTTACATCAGATCTTCAGGCCAGTTCTCAGATTCAACCATCACTCAGATCTGGAGCCTGCCCCTGAACAACCAGCCCAGGAAGCTCAGACCAAGGGGCATCATGTAGTTTGGATCTGAACCTGCAGGACCTTCCAGGTAGCTAAGAGACTTGGAGCCACCTCCTGGGGCTCCAACCAGGATGTCCTACAGTTGTATTGCTCAGGCCCAAGCTGCAGTCAGGAGCTTGTAAACCGAAAATCAGGGGGCAGTGATCAGACCACTCTATATCCAGCAGCTTTGGTGCACTGAGAGCTTACTGGTTTCTAACTTGATTTTCTGAGGTCTCTGAACAACATCTCTCTGAATACACAGAGAAAGCAAGTACATACCCCAAGAGAGTATGAAGCAGGACCCAATGTGGCCCAAATATTCCCTCCTGAAGTGCATAGAATCCAGCCCTAACAAAAACTCCCAAATAGACATAAGGCTGGAAAAATGAGCAAACAAAAAAAGGCCCCCATCGCAAAGACCAACTGTGCTAGAGAGATGCTAAAGACACAGCTCAGAAAATGACTCCAAAACACCTACAAGCAAAGTATCAAAAACATGCCTTGGCCATAAGGTCACCTAGAATCCCTGGAAGAAATAAAGGAAGCCATTTTGAAAAGCTAGAAATTATTTTATAGTTGGAAAGAGAGTGCTAGAGAAAAGGATTAGAAAAGAAATGAGAACTGTGGGGAAAGACTTGGAAGGAGAATTAACTGCTTAGCATAAGAGATCTAAAATCTTACCCAAGCAACAAACCCTTGAAACTTAAAATGGACCAAATGACTTCATGAGACAGTAAGAAGTATTTTTTTAAGAGGACAGCAACAAAAAGAAAATTGAATTACTTTATATTAAACAGATCAAAAAAGATAATTAGGCTTTCTGAGAGCCAAAACTAAAACCAGAGCTTGGACAAGAAATCATAAAGGAAAGCTTTCCAGATCTCCTAGAATGGGAGGGCAAAAGCGTAAACAGCATTCACTGGCCACATCCTGAAAGAACCCAACTGGAAATTCCCAGGGATATCAGAGCCCAAATCCAGAGTTTCTGACTGCAGTCAGACGGGAGCCAGGGTGCCTGGGGCTGACTTTGACTGCCATTGGCATTGATGACCTTCACTGTGCTGCTCAGCGGGAAGGCACCTCCCCTCCTCTGAGCTGTGATTGTGCTCAGTGTCTGTCTCTGATCAACCCTCCGGGCAGGACTAGGCCTTGCATTTTTAACCAGACACTGACTCTGCTCCCTGTTTCCTGCCAGCTCCCTCACTGAGGGCAAGCAGCCAGCACTGGAATGGGAAACCTGAGACCTGAGGTGTGTTCCAGCCCTGCCCTATAAAGGGGAGTGCTCCAGGACAGAGGAGGGGGACTGGCCCAGGGTCACTTAGCTCAGGCCTGTGGACAGCTGTGACTCCTTCCTAACTCTTGCCAGGGCCAAATAAATTGGCCAAGTGCTACTTAACTTGACAGAGAGGGCTGCTGTGAGGATCACTTGAGCCAAAGGGTGACCTGTAAAGGCCTCTATTGGTGGCCAAGGCTGGATAGAAGGGCTAAGTGGACACAGCATATCTTTTTTGAGCTCACCCTGCCTGTCTCTGCCCAGGTGGGATGGTACAATGCACTGCTGCCTCCGGCCTTCCAGCTGCCCCTGCCTGGGCCTACACTTGCTTTTGTGGTCCTCAGCACTCCCACCATGTTTGACCAAGCTCTCAAGCCCTTCCTGCAGAGTGCCCATCTGCAGCCTCTGAAAGACCCTGTGGACCAGTGTGTAGCCTACCATTTCACCAACCTTCAAAAGGTAAGACCAAGCCCCCTCTTTCACCACCTCCTATGAGGCCCCAAGGAAGTGTCTTCCTGCCTTTGGCTCCCCTCCTGAACCAAGACTATCTCGTGCCCCTGCGCCCACTGCCAGCCTCTGCCAGGACAAAAATCAGACCTTGAGCAGCGCCCCTCTGCCCGCTAAACCCCTTCATCTTAGACCAGGGGGTCCTCCCAGGCAGATAGGAAGGGGACCATTATTTCCGCTGAGATGACCCTATCTCTGTCCCTGTCCCAGAGCCTTCCAGAGCAGGAGGTGCACATCATCACTGACTATGACATGCACCCGAACCGGCGCCCCAAAATCTTGGCCCAGACAGCTGCCCATGTGGCAGGGGCTGCCTACTACTACCAGCGGCAAGATGTGGAGTCTGACCCCTGGGGAGATAAGGTGAGTGGGGAGCAAGGACTGAGTGTGCCCATGAGGTGCCCCAGGTGGAGCAGAGAGGGTTCAAGGGCAGGCCAAGGGATCTGAGGTTAGGGAAAGGTATCCTGTTAAGATCATTGCTGCAAAGTTCCCCAGCTGGCCCTGCTGGGATGGGAAGAGGAGTAGGAGGAAGCTAGCCTTCAACCTAAGAATCCTGACTGCATTGTGCTAAGTTCCCTCTGGCCCAAGTCTCTGTTCTTGCCCACCCCTACCCCTCTAATCCTCCCTTCTCTGCCCTTGGTTTCTCCTTATTGCACCCCTCCCTGGCTTGTCTGCCCCTTTGAATGAAGCAAGGGTCAGGATGGGGAAGGGATAGCCCTGGTCAGACCTCAGTGGCGTACTGGCAGAGGGAAGATGGGTGAGCTGAATGAAATGGTGAGGGGTCCGGATGCCAGGAATGGCCAAGTGGAGCCATGGAAGAATTCTGGGTTGGTGGAGGCAGGCCACGGGTGACCCCCACCCCCGTCAGGAATACTTTAAAAGAGTTCCTGCTTTTGGAAGTGAGTTGGATCATATTCCTGAGGATTATGGGATTTGGGGCCCTGCAGGTCTTCTCCAATCCTTCATTTTACAGAATGATAAAAGCTCCCAGCTTGGCCAGGGAGTGGGGGTGAGGATGAGAAGGAGCTTCAGGCCCAAGACTCAGTCTTAGACTTTTCCTTCCCTCTCTCCCACAGAAGATTGCTGGCGTGTGTATCCACCCAAGATATGGGGGCTGGTTTGCCATTCGGGGGGTGGTGCTGCTCCCAGGAGTGGAGGTACCCGATTTGCCTCACCTGCCACCTCTTGACTGTGTGCCCACCCGGGAAGGCCGCATTGCATTGCTGGAAAGCTTCAACTTCCACTGGCGGGACTGGACTTACAGGGACGCCGTGGTCCCTGTGGAGCGCTACTCGGAAGAGCAGAAGGTCTACTTCTCAACGCCCCCTGCCCAACGCCTACGCCTTCTAGAACTACTCAAGGGCACACCCCCAGACCTCCTCAAGTCCTTGGGGGCCCAGCCCAGAGAGACACTGGACCCCAGTTGGAGAGAGGGTCGGGCTGCCCCTAGAAGGGTCTTTGCTACTGTACCACAGGGGACCTAGTCCCCTTCCTTCTCCAGACCTAGCTGCTATCCACTTATTTATGACAGAGGCCTGGTAATGGTATGGCAAGGACCCAAGAAGGGACAGACACAACTTGATTTTAATTCATAGGAAATTATTTGGTGGATCCAGGGATAGGGCAGTGAGCTCCTGACACTTGAAGCCATTTCACTGCTGGTCCTCAATTTCCTCATGTCTAAAATGGTCAGGAACCTGCCCTTCCTTTCCCTCCAAGAGGGGCTGAAGTGTTATATAAGTGGGGGCTGTGCTTGCCAGACCATTCTAATCTCATCCCCCCTCCCCCCATCCTGCCTTCTAGCTGCTATTTCAGGGAAGGTTCTGGGTGGTCAGTGGGAACTGCTGCCCTAAAAACGAGTCTAATGCTGAATCTTGGGTGTCGCAGCCACAGCTGGTACAAATACTTAGAAGGGCCTCTCACCATCCCCCTGTCTCAGCTGGGTCATCAGCTTACCTGGTTTTAATGCCCATGACTCCTAGACCTCACCAGCCCCCCTCAGCTCCCAGCACTGAATGTTTTATGTGGGCAGTCAGTTAATGCCCCCATGGCTGCCTTCCCTGCCCACCCCACCCCCATTCTCTTCTTCCATTTCCTAGACACCTTATCCAGGGAGTATTTTCCTTCGGTCAGCCAGAAGTTGTCTTGTTCTGTGGGCTCAGCTAAATCCCTGCTCTGTGCACTTACTTGTTCATTAACAAGGGTCTTTCGTGGAGGGCCGCTGGGCCCTGGCTAGCCCTCCTGCTTGGGCAAAGGCCCCGCAGTGAAGGCTGTGACCTTGACTTTCCAGGCATGTGTCCCAAGGAAGAACCACACATAACTGTTTCACGCGGAGTGTAAACCTGTTTCTGAGTGTGTACAATGGAGCTGCTAATAGTACCTCACAGGGTGCTTGTGAGAATCAAGAATTAAACTGCTTTGCCAATCTTAAAAACCTGACTAGTCTTGGTGGTTCCCGGTGGGGGGCGGGATGCAGAGGACGGTGCTATCCTCCCCAGATAAGAGTGGGGCATGGGAGCTAATAAGCAAGGAAGGATCCGATATCTTCAGCTTCTCCCAGAGAAGTAGAGGAGCTGTAATGTGTACCACCATATAGCCTGGGGCCTTCTGGCTGCCCCCTGGGCCTGTGCCTCCAGCAAGCACCCCCTGGGCAGGCTGCACTAATACTGGGTCTGCTTTTCTCCATGTTTACTTAAGAAGCCAAGCCAGCAATTCCTATCTTAACTGTGGACTCTCAAGGATTTCTGGCCCCCTCTTTGCTCCAGAGCCAGGCAGAAGTGCTCATAGCCCTCACCCCCCCCCCAACCTAGCCTCATCAAGCCCACATGGTTGGAAAAGAAATGCCCATCTAGTTATCAGTATGGCTTCCCCTTCCTCCCCGGAGTGCAAACTCTCTGGCAGCTAGCCTGGGTCACTACCCCATGTTCACCAGTGTCCCTAGATGACCTCAACAGTATCCACACATTATCTCAATGCAGAGGATTCTTGGCTCAAACCTCTGCTGCCCCCAGTCTAGC
This sequence comes from Pseudochirops cupreus, assembly GCA_028627135.1. Classification (NCBI taxonomy): domain Eukaryota; kingdom Metazoa; phylum Chordata; class Mammalia; order Diprotodontia; family Pseudocheiridae; genus Pseudochirops; species Pseudochirops cupreus. The sequence continues at coordinate 28,115,996 of CM053584.1, read as the reverse complement.
CTCTTCAGTCTACTAGGCATCCACAAAGGATCAAGTAAGACTATTTGGTATTAAATAAACTTGGGCCTCTCCCTCCTTTGCCCCCAGAGAGGGGCTTGGCTCCCTCCCTCCAAAATCTGCAACCCAGTGGGGCTGACCTGCCTTGGATGTTCCCCCATACCTGGAATTCATCTCACCTGCTACTGAACCCTTTTCCAACCTCCTTAAGGTTCATGCCTAACCTACTGATTATCTCTCCTACATAGTGCCCCAATCTTGTTTATACACAGCCATTGGTCTGTCTTCCACATTAGAACGTATGCAGGGACTTTGCCTTTTTCCCATTCTCATTGCTTAATTGCATTTCCCTTACATGGAGGGCCCGTTTTACCATCTTGTGCCTCACTAGCAGCCAATGCACATGGCTCCCCACAGCCTGGGGGCTGGTCCCCTTCCCTCCCCAACCGACATGCAGAGCTGAAAAGAGTGGGTACTCACATGGGTTGCCCCCAACCCCAGGTCTTAAGATACACCCAGCAAGGTCAAGTCACATCTGCATAAACACCCAAACACCTGTTTTCTTAGCACAAGTTTAATAGAGCTACAAAACATGAGATGGGCTTGAGCCCAAAGAGGTGACTATGGTACAAACATTGTTAACACAACACTTAGTCATTTGGAGTGAGAAAGAGAGCTGGAAGGCTCAGCGTCTGGCAGCTGGCTGCTGCCCTGAGGGATGGAGGAATGATCCAGATGAATAGGCCCCTTCAGCAGAAGGCATGCCCAGCTACCCCACACTGCCCAGGCTCCTGCTACAAAGGCCTTCCAGTTGAAAGGCTGGGGAAGATCAAGCACATTTGTCCTACAGATGGTAGCTAGCGAGTCCGCTGGCCCCATGGAGGTGGGGGGGGGGGAGGCGGAGAGAACTATCCGTGGCTACAGAGAGCAGCTCACTGCTGCTTGGAGAAGTATTCCTTACTTCCCTGAACATCAGGCTTGATGGTGTCACTCCCCGGTTTCCAGCCAGCAGGGCACACTGAAAGACAAAAGGGTGACCCATCTCAGTGACCTTCTAGAGCCCTTCCTGCTTGCAGAAGCCAGTGAAGAGAATTCACTGCTCACTCCCAGGGACTGCATGACTGACAACTACCCTCCAGGTAGGCAGATCAGCTAGAGATTCTGTGAGGTCACCAGGCAGCCCTTTTTATAGCTGCACCTTGTCCACAAAAGCAGGGTCAGATTTATTAAAGGGAAACTCCCAGCAGTGCTAACACCAAGCACAAGTCACTCCTCACAGTGCCCAGAACCCTAGAGAACCAAAAGTTGTAAGAGGCCTTAGAAAGCATCATAATTATACTAGCCTAGAACTCGAGGCAGCTGACAGCTCAGTGGACAGAACACTGACCTGGGATCAATAATCCAGCCTCAAACACCACCTAGCTGTGTGATCTTTGGCTGATTGCCTGACAAAATCAATCTACCAGAGAAGGAAATGGCAAACCATTCCCATACCTTTGCCAAGAAAACCCCACATGGTGAGCTGACTGAACAGAACTTAATAGCAGTGTTTAAGTAGTAACATTCCATGACAAGTTCACAAATCCACAAAAAAACCTGCCACCACACAAGAGAACTGGAAATTGAGGATATGCCCAGCAACTGGGGAATGGCTGAACAAGTTGTGGTATCTGAACACTTGTACTGTAAGAAATGACCAGGCAGACTTCAGGAAAACCTGAAAACATTTACACGAACTAATGCTGAGTGAGGTGAGCAGCACCAGGAGAACACTGTACAGTGACGGCAGCATTGTGCGATGACTGCCTTTGACAGACTTGGCTCTTCTCAGCAATGCAAGGGCCTGTAACAATTCCAAAAGATTCATGATGGAAAATACTATCCACATCCTGAGAAAAAACTCTGGCATCTGTATACAGATGGAAGCAGCCGATTTTCTCTTTTTCTTGTTTTGCTTCTTCTTGCTCAGGGTTCCTCTCATTGGTTCTAATTCTTTACATCGTGACTAATGTAAATATGATTGTATTTGCAGAGCCCGTATCAGATTGCGCGCCGTCTTGGGGAAGGGGGAGAAGGAGGAAATTTAAAACTAAGTGTTATGGAAGTGAATGTTGAAAACTAAAAATAAATCATTAAAAAAAACTTGCCACCACAGAAATGAATTTTAGGGAATATTCATTCAGAACTGAACTATCCTCCTCAAGCTCCAGTCCAGCTGCCCAGAGCGGGGTCAGATAAGACTCTGAGACCTTGACAAGGTCTTCAAAGGAATGGGCTGAGTACACAGACCATTCCTTAACAGGGCCCTTCAGATAAAGCCTCTTCTTCCCTTTTGGGAAGACACTACCATCTAACTCCTTCATAAACCCATGAGTTGTGTTGCCGACCACAGCCACCTTCGGTTAAATGTCCCTAGCTCCTTCAACCACTGTTCTGTGGCCAAACAAGGCTCATATCTTAGGGCAAGGCAGGGTGGCTGAAGAAACCCAGGGAGGGGCGAGGCGGTGTGCCTGCTGGCTCACTGGCAAGAAGAGACTGGAAGACTGAACTCCAAGTGTTCCCTCTATCATCATGACTTCTCTTGCTTCCGTGAAGCCCTTCTGTCCTCTCCTCTGCTGCCTGGGCAAGTAACCCAAGGTCTCAGGAAACAGCTCCAAAGGCTTTCTGGAGATCAAAACCTCAAGGAGCTGCCTCCACCCCCACCCTCATCACTCCCTAACACCTCTGTAGGAATCACTTCCCAGTGCCCAGGCCAGCCTGTAGCTTCAGTTCTGAAATCCATCTGACATGACCTGAAAACCCTAGGACAGGTCCCCTGCCCCTCCCTGAGCCTCTATAAGAAGATGAGAAGATAAGAAAAGAGGCCTCCAAAATACCTGCCAAGTCTTCCTTTATAATCCTCAAAAATCCTTTCCCCTCTCAGTCTACCTGCTGAGGGATAAATATACTGGAAGTCAAGTTGGAGAAAATTTTACAGAAACAAGATGACCAGCAAGTGACGTGTGTCCTCAAGTCAGGAGCAGCACTTGGATCTGCCATCCAACCTGCCTTCACTCTCTCCAGGCCAGGATCACAACCATGAAAACGAGCAGAAGCCAAGCTCTTCGGCTGGGATCCCCACTCATCCAAGCTGTTACAGGGTGGAAGGGAGTCTTTCCCCTCCCCATCCACTATGGGGTGGGTGGGAGTAAAGGCAGTACCCTAAGGCTCTGACTGGGAAGAAAGCCTCTCCCTCTTCATTTTTCATGGCTAAGTGGGAATGCACAAGAGGAACAGTGATGGAGAGGTTTCAATTACATTAATTTTTGCTCAAAAACGTACTAACTTTAGTGGAAGCCACTACTACCATCCTCCCATCAGCCCAGAAAGCTTTGCTATGTACATGTTAAGCTGAACTCCCAAATCTCCCAATCTTGAATGTACAGTGAATTGCCAAGGCTTGTTTCTACCTCCAGACAGCCCAGCCTCTTGCCTCTTCTCCTAACTTGAAGGCCCCAGCAAGGTAAGGATAAGGTAAGGCAAGGCACTGGAGGACATCCATCCCCTCAGGCCTGAACTAGAACCATCCTCTTGTCAAACTGTCTTTCAAAGCCCTTGTCTGACCACTAGGGGTCAGAACTGGGGGGGAGGCCTCCAACCAAGGGTCCTGTGTGGTCCCAATTCAAGGATCAGCTCTCACCCGTTTTTAGTTTGTTTTTCTCAGTTTTATGCCAAATGTACACAACTCTACTCACAGCAGCACATGCATTTATCCAAGTCAATAATAAGGGAGACAACAGAGTATTTTAGAATGAGCCCTGACACCAATGGATGACAACATCTGCTGGGCTCACTCTACTTTTCCAAGCAGTCATTAGCCCTTTTATGTTCTGTGCTTAGGGGAAAAAAACACAATTGTCCCCTTGAAGGTGGCCCCTGACCTCTCCATGCACTGGCTGCCTTCCCCTCCTCCATCTGTCTACCGTGGCTTCTCCCCACCCCTTCACCTCTCTAGAAGGCTTACCTTCTCCATACTTGTCTGTGAACTGGAAGGCCTGGACAAGCCGAAGAGTTTCATCTACAGAGCGGCCCACAGGAAGGTCATTGATGGTGATCTGGCGAAGGATCCCCTTCTCATCAATGATGAAGAGACCCCTAACAAGGAAAAGACACCTAGCTAGGACCAATCCTTCACTGCAGAGTTTTAGAACTAAAGAAGTCTGTTGTTGTCAGGAGGACTGGTCTTTAATACTCCTGAATTTACAGAAATAAGTCCCAAATACCACATTCACCTCTCGTTTCTAGGCTCCAGCATCCAGACGGGCCTAAGAATTAGGAGGCTGCTGAACTCCAGGAGGAAATAACCAATCACAATTGATATTGATGCTCACCTGAATGAAACTCCCTCATCTGCCTTCAAGACCCCATAATCTTGAGCAATGGTGCGTTTGGGGTCAGACAACAATGGGATATTCACAGCTCCCAGGCCACCATTCTTCTTGACCGTATTGACCCTGGAGAAAAGAAACAAGACACACCATGCAACTGAACTAGTGTGGCAAGTTTTTATTCAGTTAGCTGACCTCTGGACGGAAAATAATTAACTCCACCCAGTTGCCCTAAGGCACTTAAAAAAGTCATGGGGCATGAGCTAACTCTCCAGCATGTACCAGCCCAAGCATCTCCTCTCTCTCCCGGTGGCACAGCCCTGGCCTCTGAATTCCTCAGCAAAGCCCTGCCCTCATCTCTTCCCTTTCAGCTCATATCCTATCCTACTGCCTCTAGGAAAACTCTCCCAGGCCCTCTTTCCAATGAAATCACTTCTGTGTATGTGTCTAATGCCTGTTTGTGGCACTGTCTCCCCAATAGGCATTTCCTTATGAACAGATTGATTTGGAGCACCTGGGAAGTGTTTTACTCCCTGGTCCTGAGAAGCTCCAGCCAAAGTGCTCAGGAAAGTCTGGCTCTCCTCTGGCTGCTCCCAAGGCCCAGAACACCAACCAAAGCCAAGCTGGCCACTGGGGGACAGTTACCAGGCAAGGTGACAGAAGTGAGAGTCCACTGAGGCGCCAATCACTTGGCAGTTGATTTTCTTAAATTCTTCAGCTCGATCACTGAATGCAATAATCTCCGTAGGGCACACGAAGGTGAAGTCCAAGGGGTAGAAGAACAACACAACATATTTCCCTGGATGGGAAGGGGGACTGGTGAGCTCAGGTCACCTGGTTTGGCCCCAATGACCCAGACACCCTAAGCTGGCAGCTATACACACCAGACACACACACACACACACACACACACACACACACACAAGTGACCAGACTCAATCCAAGGAATCCTCCTTGGAAGGAAACTGAGGCATTCTCCCACCTAAGAACAGGGCCACCTAGTGCTTGCAATATTACAAAGACCTAAGCTGGCCAAGAATCAAGGATCAGGCTATTGGTCCCCATCCCAGCCCCAGTGGGTCCCACCTTGTGAAAGGTGCTGCCCTCCACCTTCTTCCTCCCACAGCTGTATGGGCTCATTCCCTGGCAAGACTACCTAGAACTCAGAGGGGCTCCACCCCCTGTACAGCAGCAGGAGCTATAGCCACCCCAGAGCATGAGAGCTAAACTCTCTTAACTAGTGGGATCTTCCTTTATAGAAGAAAGAGACTCAAGTGACCAGTCAAGGTTCGAAGGAAGCAGGAATACTAAAACTGAAACCTAGACAATGGGCCAGCCTTTCAGCATCCCCCAGAGCCTCTCCGCAGCTTCCCTCCATTTTCAGTCTAACGGTGGTGGTTCTAATTTTCAGAGACCTAGACAAGGAAAGGAGGCAGCAGCACCAAGCACCTGAGTACAGACTGTGCTAACATAACTGGCCTGGTCAGAAAAAGGAAGGCTGGGCTGGCCTTTAGTCTGGCATCAGTGACTAACTGGAGGAGACTAGCAGGACACATCAGGGCAGGACCTTCATGGGGTGAATCATTTGCCGGAGGCAAATTCCGCCCCAAGAGATAAGCAGCCAACTGGCTCCCTCTCCTTCTCAAGCATATAACACCTGCTCAGAGGCTGTCTTCAAACTAGGCAGTAGCCCTGGGGACCAAGCTTGGCTCTACCCAGGATAATCACCAAGGTAAAACCAGGTCAAGGGTTCAGGGATATTCTGTATGCCAGAAGTGAAGTAAGGCCAGCATCTGGTGTCCCCTCTGAAAGCCAATCTCAATAGGAACATTGTTTATCCCAACAAATCTGCCAGGGTCTTCCTGTTCCTCAGTGCCCAAGGGAAAGCAGCATCTTGGACTGCTGGCACACTCATGGAAGCCTGCCTCTGGGTGCAGGGCACTGCATGTACTTGTGTATGTAAGGGCATGAAAGCTCCCTTTCTTCCTCTACTACCTCTACCAACCAGCTGGGGCCCACAAGGCCCAGAACCCACCATGCCAGCTGCTCTGCCCATCAGCTTCCATAAGGGCTTAGCTCTGACATCAGGCGGCTGCAGCTACTAAGGAACCTGGACACTCTTGGGACCCAGGAAACCCAGGCTCTCTTCCTTTGCCATTCTGGGAGCCAACTGCATCCCTGATATGCGCCCGTGGTGGGAGGGGCAATGAAGAGAGTCTTCAGTCAAGGTACAAAAAGGAATGCACATTCCTAGGTCAACTGAGTCCCTGGAGGAGAGGCTGGCCAAGGTCCTCTGGGTATCAGTCATTTTATATGAGGAGATCCAAGGCCCTTGGATATCAAAATTGGAGGCAGATGGGGAAAGAACGGGAAGGGCCAAAGATCAAACATCACCCAGCCCCAGAGTGGAAATAAAAACAGCTCTGTGTAAACTGCACAAAGCTGCCTTTGTTACTGAGATTCGGTTAATCAGGAAATGCAAATCAGGCTCAGGCAATTCAACTCACCTTTGTAGTCCGAAAGGCTGATGTCTTTGAACTGCCGGTCAGGCATAACAGCGGTAGCTTTGAAATTGGGGGCTGGGTACCCAATCTTGGCATTTCCAGCAGACATGCTGACAGTAACTGGGGGGCCAAGAGAGAAGACGAATGAGACTGGAAAACCAGCAGTCAGTCCAGAGAGGTGATTTCAGGAAAGGCACCAGGCTTCCCTCTCCCAGCAGGCTGCCACGCCCTACTCCTAAGACAGCCTGAAGTGGATCACTTTTCCGAAACAGTGAATGGCTCACCAAAGCACCAAACGGACATGCTGGCAGAGACACAGCCAGGACCAGCTTACTGCTCCTGGAGCCCCCTCAGCTTCCTGGTCACATATAGTAAGGTTGCCTAGTCACTTAAAATGACTGATTTACTTAAAGCAAAGTCCTGGCTGCCATCCAAAGCTAGAAAGCAATCCCGGCTGCCCCCTCCACTCTGAGGAGCCACCAGATTCCCAGGACTGAGGCGTTCTCAACAGCCAGAGTAGGCAGCAGGGTTTTGTGCCGTCGAGACTGGACTCCTCACGGGGAGCGGCTGCTACACTGTGGCGCTCTCCCAAACCAGCCGGTCCCCAGGAAAAAGAGGAGACGTGGGTGGTTTTGCCCTCCTGCCTAGGTTGGCAATTCTGGTCAGTGCTAAGCAAAGATAATGAGTTAAGCGGAACTGATTTCCACGCTGAGAAACCGCTCACTACACAGCCAGGCAGAAGCTGCTGTTTCTAAGCCACGGGGCACCGGAAGCCCCCGCCTGCCCCCCTCGCCGCAGTTCAGTCTCATCCATCACAAGAGGGGAGAAGGGAATAGACGTTTCTACAGCTCCTGTGTGCCAAGAACTCTGCTAAATGCTCTACAACTAATATCCCATCTGTTCCTCACAACACCCCAGGGAGATGGGGGCTGGTTTATCCTCCCCATTCTACAGTTGAGGAAACGTGAGGCAAAGGGCGGCTAAGCGACTTATCCACGGTCACAGTAGGGTTCCTCGCTCTAACCACTCGACCACCAGCTAGCTGCCCGGGAGTAGAGAGCAACAAGGGGCCGGCCCCTTCGTTACAACGAGCTTCTTCCCCTTTCGAAACCACCTTACATAAAAGCCCGAGGGTCACTGCTCCAATATCCCCTCCATCACCATCTCCCTGGATGGACCCAACTTAGACGGCCTTCCCAAGCAGGGGTGCAGCCCACCCCACTCATGACCAGCACACCCCCGCCCGTGGCTCGGGTCCACAGCCTTTCCTTTTCCGCCCCGTCATCTGACGATTTTCGGACACTGACTGCCCCTACGAGGCCGACAGTCCTGCCCACTTTGACAGAGAGGGAAACTGAGGCCAAAAAGGCGGCGGGGGACTCTTGCTGGCAGGTCAGTCCCGGGGCGCACCGGAGCCCGGCTGACCCCGGCTCCTGACTCGTCTCGCCGCCTGCCTGGGGGCGATCACAAGATGGGGGTCCCGCTGACGCAGGCGCAGCTCCACTCCCGGGGGAACCCTTCCCAGCAGCACTGGAGACAATAACGAGGAGGGAGCAGGGAAAGAGTCGCCGCCATCCGCTTCTCCCTCCACGGCGCTTCGCTTCCTCTCGAGCCTCAGTTTCCTCGGCGGTCAAAATAAAGAAGGTAACTCCGAGGCTGGGGAGGGGAGGCCCATGCCTCAGTTTCCCTGCTTGTCCCCGGCCTAATCCACGCCTGGGGGGGCCCCGGCTTTGATTCCACCACTGGCCCGAGAACCTTAAAGCCCGCCCCCCCCCCCGAAGGTTCCCGCACACGCCCCCACCCTGATGGGGAACATGACCCCACCAGCCAATCAGCGGCCTTCGGTGGGGCGGGGGGGGGGGGGAGTCCGCCGTCCCGAGCTTCCCAGCCCGCCCCCAGCCACCTGTCGAGGGGCAGCAAGGCGCCGGGGCAAGGGGTGGGGTAAGGAGAGTACAGGCCCCGGCTCCGCCCGCTCCCCGGCCTCACCAGCAAGGCTCCGCAGAGAAGCTCGGAGAAATAACCAACACGTGAGGAGGAGCTGGGGAACGCGAGGGTGATGCGCTCGGCACCGCCTTTATAAGCGGCTAATCTCGCGAGAGGCTGTGGGCGGGCGGGGGCGAATTCGTCCTCCTGAAGCCACGCCCCTCCTTCCTCTCTCCTTTCTTCCCTCCTTCCATCTCCTTAGCCTCCGGCTCAGCATGACTCAGCATTTTCCTTGGGTTAGGGGGCAGAGCGCCCCTCCCCCCATGGACCTTGGGCCCTCAGAGCCAGCTCGCTGGGGCCTCTCCCCCACCCACCAGCCCCGTGATTTCAAGGCCTCTTAGTCCGGCAAACTCCCTTCCCCGCTGCAGATCGCCTCTCTCCCTCCTTGAGGGGCCCCATGTCCCTGAACGCGTGTGTACCTTAGTTAGGCAGTACGTGCAGTTCGGGAGCTCCCTGGACTAATGAAATCCAAGCCCTGTTGGACTTTTTTAAAAAAGTAATTAATAATAATAGTAACAGTTTAATCAGGTTGCATTATCTAAGGGCCCACAACCGCAGGTGCCACCCATCCAGCCCCAAGGGGTTGTCATGAGTCAGTCCCTAAGCATTTATTAAGCACCTGCTGCATCCCAGGCCCTGTGCAAAGCTGGAGGTCTCTGGTGGAGTACCCCAAGACCCTTCGCAGTCTAACATTTTTCTCTAGGACGCCAATCAAGGCCCAGGGTGGATGATGGCTCATCACCTAGGCTGCTAATGTCCAGCTGGGAGGGGTGACTGACACACACTGAGTCAGGGCTGCAAAATGCAAGCTGGGAGCCGGGGAGCTGAATCCGAGATGAAATTCACTAAGGAGAAACAGCAAGTGTAACATTTGGGCTCAAAAATGAAACTTCTGTGAAGGAACAAGCTTGGCCAGCCTGAGGCAGCAGTTTGGGCTGCATTAAGAGAGGCCCAGCTTTCAGGAATAGGGAACTAAGTGAGGCTCTGGAGCATGGAGGGAGACTGGAGAGAGTGAATTTGTCCTAAGTGAATGAAGTGCCTGGCACACCACCCGGGTACAAAGGAAAAAAGGAAACTAGGTCCTGCCCTCAGGGAGCGTCTATTCTGCTGCATGGTGGGGAAGGGAATCTCAGAGAAGGCTTGGGGAGGTAGGGGGGGGGGGCACCAGAGCTGTCCATCTGCATGGGAAGGGCTGTCATATGGAACAAAGATCAGCCTCGGAACAGTTGAGGAGGCTGTTGAGGAGAATCTTCAAAGAGGCCAAATCAGTTCTGGCTCAGTGTTAGGAAACCCTTGCTCTCCTTGGGGGCTGGCCAGGAGACGAAGGGACACCATCCCTGGAGGTCTCCAATCAGAGGCAGGGTGATCCTTTGTGGAGGATATTGCAGAGGGAATTCCTGTTCAGGTGCAGGTTGGGCTCCATTCTGTAAGAGTATTATCTGAGCAGGATGAATGCATGGGAAGGGGTGCCAGGGGAGGTCTCCGTGGGCATTGTCCTTGGGTCCCTAGGGCCTTAAGGAAATGCAGAGAGGGGGGTGGAGCCAGCCATGGGAGATGAGCCTGGGCTAGGAGCGGCCTGAGGAGAAGGAAGCTGGTTTTCCCCCTGCTGGGAGGCTCCGGGTAGCATACCTGCCATCTGATACCTGAGCTGGGCCCTGGAGAGCCTGGAGCCTGTCTCAGTCCCCACCCCCTACCATCCCACTGATGTATCCTCTCTTCCCCTACCTGGCCTTTGTACTGGAGGGGGTGGCTCATTTTCTGTGCCAGGCACAAATAGTTTGGGAGCTCCTTAAACACTTGTTGATTGATTGGGTGACCGTGACATCCCTGAAGGGGAAAAATCCAAGGTTGTTATCAAGAACCTGGGAGGTCCCCAGAGGCAGGGAGAATAGTGAGAAAGCTATTACAGTAGTGGAGGCTGGAGTGAGAAGACTCGAGGCTGGTGGCAGGGGAGAGAGGGCCAGGCTCACTGGGTCTCCCTCCTCTGCTCAGCAGTCACCTGTTCTAGCTTCTTCCTTTTACACCATAGTTTAATACAGGCAGGATTGTGAGAAGTGAGACTTGAACCTGGGTCAGCCTGACAGTATCCCAATGGTAGTTTCTGAGGAGTGGGCGCCATCCTTCCTGTCCTCTTCTTCACAGTGGCCTCTCCACAACACCAAAGAGAATAAAAGTGATGATGCCTAGGGAGGAAGGGCAATGTAAGGCCTCCAGGGCAACCTGACCTCAGGGTACTCATTAGGAATCATTGCTGAGATTTCTGGGGCTCTTTATGGTTACAAAGGTTCCCCACATTCATGCTCTCCTTTCACCTCCCTCCATAACCTGTTGGGAGGCCTCATCAACCCCATTTTATAGCCTGAGAGATTCAAGGCCCAAAGTCCCAGAGCCAGAATTCCCACATCCTCATTCTGGAGGATCTGGCCTTCGGTGAAACATTTCTGGCTAGAAAAAAGCAGAAAGAAGGGAATGAAAAGGAACTAATTGATTTGCCCACCCAGTGCAGCCTCCCAGGGAGTTCAGAATATGTTTCAGGGATTTTAAAACAAGGTGGGGGGAGGGGGTTCTAGGTCTGTTGGAAATTTCTCCTCTGAACACGTGAGTCCCTGAGATCTTTAAGTGTGACATGTAGAGGGCTAGAAGGTCTAGGAGCAGGAGATGCCCAAACCCCTCTCCTGTCTTCTCTGACAGAATTGCCTGTTTCTCCTTCTGTTGATCTGAATGCTTGCCACCATGCTTCCCTGTTTGGTTCTGTGGATGCCCAAACCTCTCTCCTATAGTCGCTGTCTGTCTGTCTGTCTGTCTGACAAATTCCTATTTCTTCCTCTGTTGATCTTCACCCTGATGCTTTCCATCAGTGCAGTATCTGACCTTCATACTGTGTTCGTCCTCATCGAAGAAAATTTAACATCACAGCTGAAAAATTCATGCTAAAAAGCATGGGAGAAGGCACTCAGCCTTGTTTCACTGCATTGGTGACCGGGAAAGCGTAAGAGCATCATCCATTATCCAGGCAAGCGTGCCATCATGAAATTGATGTACAATACCGATGAACTTCTCTGGGAAACCAATTTTTGACATAATTTTCTATAAGCCCTCACAACTAACAGTATCAAAGGCCTTGGTCAGATCTACAAATGTTGTATACAGACCTCTGTTCTGCTCCTGCCATTTCTCCTGGAGTTGTTGGGCAGCAAACACCATATCAACTGTTCCTCAGACCTTTCTGAAACCACACTGGCTCTCAGGCAGATGTCCATCTTCCAGGTGAAGGAACAGCCTATTGAGGAGGACTCTGGTAAGAATCTTGCCAGTAATGACTAAGAGAGAAAACCCCCCCCTCTTATGGTCACAGGACGATCTCTTTCCTTTACTTTTATAGAGATAAACAAAAAGACTATCTTATGGAGAACTCAAGCGATGTGGTCAGAAAAAGCCAATCTAAGGCCACTCTCAAGGCCTCTCTTAAGAACTTTGGAATTGATTGTTTGATGTGGGAGACACTGGCACAGGACTGATCAGCATGACTCACCATCATCAGAGAAGGTGCTGGGTTCTTTGAGCAAAGCAGAATTGAAGTAGCTCAAAAGAAATTCCAAATGCGTATATTTAGAGAATCCATCCCAAATGTTCACGGGGACTATCTGTGCCCAACCTGTGGGAGAGCATTCCAAGCTCATGTTGCTCTGGTCAGCCACGGGGACTATCTGTGCCCAACCTGTGGGAGAGCATTCCAAGCTCATGTTGCTCTGGTCAGCCACAGTCAGACACACTGTAACTTCACTCTAACATAATGATGTCATTTTGGTCCTCTTCTGGAATAAAGGACAACAACCATGCTTTCCCACTTTCCTACAGGACCAAAAGGGTGTTGATTTGTGGGGCTGTGTGAATCAGGCAGGGCAGTCTCTAGTGGTGAGCCACCTGCCTCTGTCTTTAGCCCTGTCTCCTACAAGATGGTCATCACTGAGTTGGATGAAAATAGAAGGCATGCCTGCCAAGTGTTCAGAACATTCAAAGCTGGAAAGGCTTTGTCAGCTCACGTCATCAGGATTCAGAGTCATCCTGACAGGGCAGAACCAAGGAGATGACTCAACTGCTTCATGGTGGGAGAGGAAGTAGAATTGTATGGTCATAGAGAGGGGAAGTGGGATGTCCAGGGGTGAGAACTCAAGCCTGCAGACAAGGATTAACCAAGAGTCAAATTTCAGTTGAGTAGTCTGAAGGGCGTCTGGTGCAAACAAGAAGATAGAAATTGTGGGCCGAATGATAAGGCACACTTGAATGATGGATGGATGGATGGATGGATGGATGACTAGCTGCTGGGAGCGGTGTTTTAGAGGAGACTTCTGCATAGAATGGAGATTGGATCTAGCTCTGAAATGCTCTGATTCCTATAAGTGGGTGAAGACCAACAAGGCACCTCTGGGACCAGACATCTTCCCAAACAGATTGTCTTTTCCAATTCCACCCAGAAGTGCCTGGTTCTCTAAGCTGCCTGAAAGCAGTTAGAGACTCTCGGGAGTGGCTTAGAATCTTCTCTAGTTTTCTTAAGAAGCACAAACGAACTCTCAGCTTTTTTGCACTTTAGTATGAACTGGTTCCATCTTCTGCCTGCTTAGGTTGCTCCTTGACCTTTGCCTTTATGTCTTTGTGTTGGGGTGTTGAGGATAAGACTTCTGGAGTTTGGGGTTCTCAGGAAGGTGGATCAGCAGTCAAGGTTGTGCAACTCAAGGCTGTGCAACAGTGAAGGGGAGTGGATTTCTGGCTGTTTCCCTGGAGTCCCCACTATCAACAATGCCCCAGAACTAAGGTTCAGTTTCACTGAATCAGAGGGGACAAGGGGGTAAGAAGGTGACAAATTGTGTGTGTAGGTAAGTACTATAGATGGTTTTAATTAGAGATGTGCCTATGGAGATATTTCTTTTTTTTTTTTGAAGGGGGAAGGTAGGGCAATTGGGGTTAAGTGACTTGCCCAAGGTCACACAGCTAGTTTTGTGTTAAGTGTCTGAGGTCAAATTTGAACTCAGGTCCTCCTGACTCCAGGGTTGGTGTTCTATTCACTGCGCCACCTAGCCGCCCATATGGAGATACTTCTGCAGAAGAGGAGAAAGAGGAAAAGAGGATGAGAAGAAAAGAGAGACAGAAAGACAGACTCCAGAGAGAGGAGAGACCCTCAGAGACAGAAGGAACAGTGGCCTAGCAGCTGGCATCAGTCACAGCTGTCTTATTTCCTAAAACAAAAACAAAAACAAAAAAAATTAAAAGAGGTTAAAAAGGTCTCCCTGGCCAGGGTGCTCTGTAACTGGAAAGCTGGGAAGGGTTTCAGAGAGCCCTGGGGCCTTCCATTCAGGGGGAAGGGTTGGGTAAGAAGCAGCTGGGATTCCCACTCTGGGACTGAAGTTCTGTCAGCCCCCCAGCACCTCCAAGTCTGTGCCTCTGAGGTACCACTGTAGGACAAGCTCAAAGCCAAAGATATGAGTGTTCTCCCCTTGGTTATAAAACTGCAATGAGAGCCGCCCCAAACTCTGGGATGCATCAGAGCCTCAGAAAACCCCGTCACAGACTGTTGCCATCACACTGACCTGGGCATCTTCTGGAAATACTAAATTGTGGAACCACAGTTGGAAAGGATATGGGAAGACATCCAGAGGTGTCCAGCATGATGCCCTCAGCTCTTGAATTCTGGGGAACCAAATGAGAACATAATTGGGAAATATTTAACAAAACTAAAGAAAATTAAATAGATAACACCACATTTTAAAACTGCATCAAAGGGCAGCTAGGTGGTGCAGTGAATAGAGCACCGGCCCTGGAGTCAGGAGGACCTGAGTTCAAATCTGACCTCAGACACTTGCCATACTAGCTCTGTGACCTTGGGCAAGTCACTTAACCCCAAATTGCCTTGCCTTCCCCCCTCCAAAACAAAAACCTGAGTCAATATTCAGTCAACAGGGATTCTTGTTTAGAGTTTGACTATATCTGAGCTTAATCATATCCTGGAGAGTGAGGGAAGAAGAAAAAAAGTACGAAGTAAAAAGTGTACAGCAGAGAACAAAAGAAAATTTACAAGGAAGCAAAGATGGACAGCTAAGAGTCCAGTGTGTAGTGTGTATTATCTAGGCTTTCTGGAAAAGGAAATTTATTGTATAGTTTGAATCCTCTAGTTCTACTATGAACATGCTTTTTTTTCCTTTTCTTATTTTCTATTTAAATTTTAGTGATTGAGTTCATAATGTTTTTATTATCTTATTGTATATTTTAGTATTTAAGTTTAAAAGTTTTAGTTTTTAAGCTAATAAATTAATTAAAGTTTGACACCACTGGTATTCTCCATCTGCCAGCCAGACCTTTCACAGGATCCCTACCAGGCAGTCAGTCTCCTAGCTTCTTCTGAACTACAGTGTCCATGGGGAGAGGGAGCACAGATTCTGAGAAAGACGGGAGTAAGGTACATGTGCAGGGCCTTATGGGGGAAAAGAAGACTATGCTGTGGTGTGGCCAATCTTGCCCTACTGAGGTACAGCATCTCGGTAGGACAGGGAATACAGAGGAATTCCTGGACTTGTAGATCAGTGGGCAGCTTCTGGATGTCCAGCCACAGGCTCAGCTGGGCTCTGTCTTTAAAAAAAACAACCAAACAACAATAACCAAAAAAACCACTTTTTACTTTTTTTAATATTACTATGCAAATGACTTCTGGAGAAAAAGTTCCAAGGTCGTCTACACCCGCGAGGGACAAGGCTTAATCTCAGCCTGGCCTCTTCATATGCAAATGAGCCACCTGGAGCTTCGGCTCCTTTCCCGTCCAGAGGCTGCACTCAAATCTGAAATGAAGTTCTTCCTCCTCTGATTAATTGCCAAAGCGGCCAGAGTAGAAGGGGTGGAGTTTGCATCTCACTGGGTCTGGGACTGGATTCTTACAACCCGTAAAGGTGTTGGCTTCTGCCTAGGGAACAAATCCTGACGTCCATAAAAAGGTAGGACAAGCAAGGTACTTACTAAGCAGACTGAGAGAGGAAGGTCCAAGCAGTACTGTGACCTTGACTGTGAAATGACATGCCTTCCTGCATTGGAAGAGTAGCCTCTTCCCGACCTAAGCCTCCTCTTCTCCAGACTGGACAACCTTGTGCCAAACTCACCTACCCACCAGTCTCGGCACACTATCCCTCTTAAAGTGTGTCTTCTATAGCTACAGAGGACCCTCCAGGAAGGAGCTGAGCAATGAGGAAAAGTACAGCAGGACCTTTTGTCACCCTTTTCTGAAACTATTTTAGCCCCAGACTTGGAAAAATCTGTAAGTGTATTGATGTGGGCATGCCTTCCACAAAGCCTGCATCAGTTCATACAGATCTTTCCACCCTTCTCTGGATTCATCACATATATCATTTCTTACAGTAAAGTACTACTCTTTACATTCAGGTACTGCAATTTGTTTAGTCATTCCCCCAGTGGATGGGCATCCAGTTCTTAACTATCATGGTGCTATAAATATGGGGACTTTCTTCTTATTGATAGCTTCCTTCAGGTTTAAGCCCAGTAACAGAGTCTCTGGTTCAAAGGGTATAGACACTTTATTTTCATAATTCCAAATTGCTTTCCCAGATGATTTTCTGATTTTGCAGCTCCACCAACAATGTATTGGTGTCCACAACCTCTCCAACATTCTCATGTACTTTTATGGGTAGCCTGGTAAAATCTATAAAGCAACTTGTCAACTTTATTTATTATTATTATTTTTTTTTTTTTTGCTTTTTGGAGGGCAATTGGGGGCTAAGTGACTTGCCCAAAGTCACCCGGCTAGTAAGTGTGTCAAGTGTCTGAGGCCAGATTTGCACTCAGGTCCTCCTGACTCTAGGGTTGGTGCTCAATTCACTGGGCCACCTAGCTGCCCCCAACTTGTCAACTTTAAAGCTGGCTATCAATGCCAGTGATTATCATTAGCCTCTGTTGTCATCCTGCCCTCTTCTTTGCCTGGCCTTGGCTCACTGTCTCCCAGCTTGGAGTAGAAGCCACTGGTCCTCTCTGCTCAGTCTGCCGAGGAGCTGTCTTCCTATTTGCAGCCTTCCTTGAGCCTTGTGTGCCCAGGCATTCTGCCCAGGCCTATGTACTTGTTATTCTTCATGCTCAAGTTTCTCTGCTATCAAAGAGGGAATTCCTGGAGCCAGACTATGCCTTCTGCAGCCTTTGTGTCTCCAGTGCCCAGCCTATGCCTTGCTTGGTGCTTTGCTGAAAGCTTGGTACAGTCTTGTCCTCCTGACACAAGGCTGGGCAGCTGCCCAGTCAGCCTGGGCTGGTAGTTTCACCCCAGCATGAACTACACCACTGAAGGAAATCCCAAAGTAAATCCCCTGCACGGTCCCAGGTAGGGCCAGGTGTGGGGAACTTCAGGGCTAAAAGAGGCAGGCAGGAAAGCCCTAATTAGTTCTTAGTTGGACCATTCAAATAATAGTGACTTCCCTGTGTGATGGGGTTGTGTAATTAGGAAACCACAAGGTTTCCTAGACCATGAGGCCTAGAGGAAGTACCGGGATTTTTCCTGCCTCACCCTAGGAAGGTCCTGTCTGGGTGAATCTCAAGAGGCCTAGTACTGGCAGGGGGAATTCTTTGGCCACATCCCCCAGGGAAACTTAAGGAACACTGACAATGCACAGAGCAGGGAGGGGCCTGGCATCCCCGTCCTCCTAAATGGTTTCCCTTACTCCAGGCTCTTACTACTCTATTCCATTCCCCTCCATAGAGCTGTCAAAGCCACTTTCCTAAACCCAGGGGCTGGTCCACTCACTCCCCACTCATTGAGCTTACCTGGTTCCTTGTATCTCCAGGAGCAAACATAAATCCCTCTGTTCACACTGAAGAAAGCCTTTCACAACCTGACTCCTGCCTACCTTTCCAGGCTTATTACATATGATGGAATGGTGGGACTGCCCATCATTGATTTCTGCCTAAAAGGTTCAATGAGGTCACTGTTGGAGGGGGAAGGAGCTGGCTCCTCTTTCCAGAGCCTGGCTGGCATTTGCCTCAAAGGTTTATCCCCACTAGATCTAGGGAACACTCAACATCCCTGTTATTAATGTCACTTTGCTCAGGGATGCTCCCGTTTATGAGAGCCTTGGCTTGGCTAGGGTAACCCCATCTATGTACCTTACTTGTGTCTTGCTTTCTGATTTCCAAATGAAGGCCCTCTGCAGAGATCTTTTCTTTTATCTCTACTTACTTGTGAGCCAAGTCTGATCCCGACTTAGGTCAGTGCCATGGTATTTTAAGTTCAAAACTGGAACAAATTGAGACTGTCTTAGACCATCTAACACTTAACAGAAGGAGGTTTGCTTAGCCCTAGCAGAAGGACATTCAGAGAAGGGAAGGGATGTCTACCCGGAATATGGCTTTGATTCAGTTGAGCTCTATCCATATGGGTGTGGGTCATGCTGTTGGCCAGCAGTCCTAAGCCCGAAGGAGGAGCTCCCATCCTAATGCTCCATGATGCTTAATCTCCCACCTCTGCATGAGTCATTTCCCCAGAACTGGAATGCTCTCCCTTTCTCACCTCCTCTTAGAAGCTACTTTCTAATATCTTTAAAAAATCAGTTAAGGTGCCACCTTCTGCAGGAAGACATTCCCAGTGCCCCCCAGCTGCTACTGTCTTCCCTGCCAGATACCTTATATAGATTTTATTTGCATTTATACGTGACCAGGATGTCTCCCCTCATAGAATGAAGATAGGGACCATCCTACTTTTGCCCTTGTAACACCAGACATAGTGCTGTAAAGAGAGTAGCCATGCTTTTGGACTTATTGGCAGTGAATGGTGCCGTAACTAGGGTGGAGCAAAAGGGGCTTTGTCCCAGAGGATCAATGGTATCTAGAGGTTGCTGGCAGCATTTGTCATCCTTCAGCTATGTAGAAACACAGTTTGGCTCCTGATTGGCAAAGAGAACTAGTTAGAATGTTAAGTGGGACCTTGGTTAAAAATACATAAACTCAGACCAACAAAGAAAAGTCCCTACGAGTCTTCCTTTCTTTGCAGGAAAAGAAAAAAAAAAGTTTCCTTTTCTTAGGGAAAGCCTTGTCCTATATAAGATAAGTCCGATCCCTGTGGCAGAGGCTGAGATAAGGCTCCAGTCCTCCCACAGGAACGGTTCCTTCAGTTAGCCTCTCAGACCCCCTGACTTGGTGTGATTTGCCTTCTGGGAGGAGGTCCCTGTGTCCTTGTGGTTTCCCCTTGCTGTGATGTGCTAAGAGCCAACAAAGGGGTTTAAGGTGTGTGAGGTACCTGCCCCCCCCCCACCTCCTCTGATCCCACTTGAGCACTACATGGGACGGAGGAGCCATTTCTACAGGTACCAGCCTCCCCATTTTACAGATAAGGAAACTCCTTCATTAGTTTGCTTGCAGCCACAGAACTTGTAAATGACACCAGTGGGTGAAAATCCTGGTGCCTAGCAGCACCTCAATCCCAAGCCTTTTCCCTCCTACCTTCCTGACCCCTGCAGGACACCTGCCTACCCACCCTCCATCCAGTTACCTCCCACTTCTCTACTGAACAACACTGGTGATTGTTTACTGCCTTGGCCCAGCCTGTTAGCTTCCTCTAGCCTTGCTTCTATCCCCCCAAACTGCCCACCTCAAAACTCACCAGTGATTCCCCCCAACCAAATGCATTGGTCCTTTTCCAGGTGGGTTCTAATCTTTCTAAAGCTGGCACTTTGGGGCTACCCCTTTCATGGGTTTCTTTTTTTAAATTTGATCGATGCCTTATGTTTATAAAAGATATTTTAAAATAATATTTTATTTTCATTTAACGTGGTTGTACATGTATTACCTTTATCAGATTACTTGCCACCTGGGTGGGGGGGGGACGGAAGGGACACAAAAATACGGAACTCAAAATCTTATAAAAAATGAATATTGAAAACTATCTTTACATGTAATTGGAAAAAATAAAATATTATTTACAAAAAAAATTTTATTTTCCACAAATTACATGGAAAGACAATTTTTAACATTGATTTTTTACAATTTTGAGTTCCAAATTTTCTTCTTCCCTTCTTTACCTCCCCCTCCCTGAGACAGTAAGCAATCTGACATAGGCCACACGTGTGCAATCATGTAAAACATGATTTCCATGCCTTATGTTTTGATGTCATAGTCATTTCCAGAAATACTGGGCCTTGAGCCTTCCCCTTGTAACAAAGAAGAAATAATAAAGCAAAAATGCTTGACATGGTGGTGGTGATAGATTCGGCGTTCTGCCTTGGCAGTCCTCCCAACCCTGCAGGGAGGAAGGGGGTCAGTTGTATTATCAGCCGTTCTGGCTTCTTTAGACATCTGGTCTTTCGGATTGTCCCACTCTGGCGGCCCCCACCCCTCCCTGATCTTCTGTGAAGCTGCTTCCTGCCCAGCCTGTCCCCTGCCCTGGTTCCCGAGTCCAGAACTTCAGCTTCTTGGATTTTTTTTCCTTTCTTTTTTTAAAATTTCTTTTTTTTTTCATTAACTTGTTTATTTACTTTTAGTTTACAAGATTCAGTAGATTTTTCTTTTTTCAATTTTAAGTTCCAAATTCTCTCTTTCCCTTCCCTTCCCCTTCCCTGGGGAGGGGGAGCAAGCAATCTGATATAGCACCTGTAATTTTCTTTTTTTTTTTTTAAGCTTTTTGAAGTGGCAAATTGGGGTTAAGTGACTTGCCCAAGGTCACACAGCTAGTACATGTCAAGTGTCTGAGGCTGGGTATGAACTCAGGTCCTCCTGACTCCAGGGCCACTGCGTCACCTAGCCACCCCTAAGCACATATAATTTTCAAGAGAGGTAGCCTGGACTAATGGGTAGAAGGCCTGGTCATGACACATTGGCTCTTTTACCCTGGACACGTCATTGAACCTGTCTGCATGGACCAGGCAACTAAGATTGTAAACTGCAGAACTGGTGCCAGCCTGGACTTCCCATACCTAGGGACAGCTGCATGATGTGTGATAGAATTAGTCAGTGTTAGACTTAGAATCAGGAAGACCTGGGTTTGAATCCTGCCTTAGACACTTAGGAGCTGAATGATCCTGAGCAGGCCACTTAGCTGATATCTACCTCAGTTTCCTCATCTGTGAGATGGGGATGACAATAGCACCTCCCTCTCCAGTGAATAGCATTTTATTTTTTCCCTCTCCAGGTAATGGATGATGTGATATCGACAGAGAGCTTTGCACACCTTCAAGGGCAGGGTAAATGCCAGCCAGGGGTGCGCACTTTATAGAAACATGCCTGTGGCTGCCTGTTGATTTAGAAAACCGCAGATTAAATTATCTAGGTTGTATTATATTTCTATCTACCTTATTAAACACTGCCCATTTACATTTTAATCTGGTTCCAAGAGTTTTGCCAGGGGAGTGTAACCCGCCTATTTGACCCTTCGGATGCCAGCTGTTGTTATTACCAACATTACGGGTCTCTGCTCTAACTGGGAGGCCGAACATTCTTCAGGACAGAAGGGAAGATAATAAAGATCTGAGCCCTGTCCTTAAGGAGATCCTAACAGAGCCAGGAGCTCTGAATGGGGTGGGGTGGGCAATGAAGACAAGGGTGCTTCTGCCTGGCACCTTCCGGGGTCACCTATGATATCCAGACTAAACACAGACACACAGGAAAGACAAGGAAGGAAAACATCTGGGGGGGGGGTAACCCAGAGGAGGAGGCGGCAGTGGGAGGAGGAAGAGGGAGAGTTAGGGGCACAGGAAGGGAGCAGACCCAGGGCTATGGGTCTCCCGGGCCCCATCCTAGGACATGGAGCTCTGCCAGGCAAGGAAGGTGAGGTGGGAAGCCCTACTTGTGAGCCCTCTCTGGGCTGGCCCCAGACTCCCACAGGCCTCCTGTCAGACCATGCCAGGCCAGACCCCAGCCCTGAAGAGGCTATGATTCACGTGGAGAAGACTTCCCTTTCTTTTATATCAACGGAATATCTGTGTCACTATAGATCCAAAATGTCAGAACATGCCTGGGGTTGGCCATGGGGTGGAGCAGCTATAATGGGACAGCCTGCCCAAGGAGGAGTCTGGGCTGGAAGAGTCTTGCTCTGCTGTTCCAACCTGGGCTCCTGGCCCAGCAACCTGCCTCCTGCCCAGCCTGGCTCCGGGGAAACAAAGCAGCTCAGTCATGGTCAGCCAGAAACTTTCTAAGAGTCTCACCTATTTACTGCCTGCCAAGCCCAGCCCTCAGGGAGCTTAACTGTTTAGCAGGGTGCTAAGCTGCTGGAATACCAAGTAACTAAGCACCTGAGTGAAGGGCTGGGAAACAACTCATTCTCTTTTCCCATTGAACCTTCCCCCTTGCCAATGTCCTTATCACATAGCGCTGAGGGTACCACAATCCTCCCCATCCCCCAGGACCAGCCTAGCCTTCATCTTGGTCTCCTCACTGTCTCCACCCAGTATCCCATCTGTTGTGGATGTCACCTTTGCAGCATCTCTCCAATACCGCTCCTTCTCTCCTATACTCCCGTGCACACCCCGATCACCTCCTGTCTGGACAACTGCACACGGATCAACATATTGTAAGTGTGTGGCTGTGTAACTACATGTTGTATATTTGCAAACTGCGCCACAATCTTTGCCAAGAAAAGCTCCAAAGGGGTCATAAAGTGTTGGACACCACTGAGCAAAAACAATATGTATTTTTTCTCCTGTATGATTATACATATGTACATATATGTATATATTTAGCATGCACATAGTTAATTGCATGCTTGTCCCCATTGGATTGTTAGCTCCCCGACAGAGTCCCAATTCCTTTTTGCCTTCCTTTGTCTCTCCAGTGCTAAGCAAAATGCCAGGCAACCGAAAAACGTTTCCCAAATGCTTGTCGTCGACTCCAGATGGAATCACCAAGGCCAGATGGGGCAGGCAGGCAGCAAGCACAAAGTAGCCCTGGTTTGGGAGCAGGCCCCAGAGAGGAGGTCTAGCAGCAAGACTGAGGAGGAGGGAAGGTGCAGAGAGACAGATATGGGCTCAGGAAGAGAAAAAATTTCCTAACTGAGCTCCCCTGAATGATCAAAGGGGACACCCTGCCAGGCATTGTGCTTCCTGGAGGCTCAGGCGTGGGCTGGATTCAAGCTCCTGTTTCTAGAACTCTGTAAGGTTTACAAAACACTTTTCTCTAATGTAAACATTGCTAGCCCCATTTTATAGATAAGAAAACTGAGGCTCAAGGAGGGTCCACACTTTGTCCAGAATCTCACATACACATACACTAATGTGGCAGAGACAGGTCTCTGCTGACTCCCAGGCCACTGCCTTTTCTGGAACATCAAATTGCTTCTCAGTGACAGAGCTATTGTCTCTGACTCCTTCCATCTCAGTGAGTAAGCTCTTCCAGGCCTCAGGGGGATGGCTGATCTTTTCAAGGGGTGGTGAATCTGGAAAGACTTCATGAAGAGGTGACTGATCAGAGTGAGCTTCTAAGAGCCAATATGTGCTCAAAAGGCTTTGGACAGGTTAGCCTGGTCCTTCCGGCTTGGAGTGATCAGACTGTGAACTCTGGGATTCTCAGCTTCAGTACTTAGCACTCGAGGCTTTTTGTAATCTGGCTTATTTTCCTTACTTCCCCGGCTGCCCTTTCTTCTCATTTGGGGTCTTTCCTTCAGTCCCTGCCTTCAGGCCTTTGCTGATGAAACTAGGTTCTGAATCCTGCCAATAATGAATGCATGAAGGCATTGCATTATTCAAAATTGAATGTATGATCATTGGTTACAATCCATAGAAACATGAAATGAAAATTTTTTTAAAATAGGCTTTTGATCTGTTTATTAACGTGATATAATAGCAAAAAATAAAAAATGTATTTCTGATTCGAGTTTATTACAAAGTAATAGAATACTTGTACTGTTGGGAAATTCTTCAACTCTGAGGTCCAAAGATCCTTCTGGAGAAACCTTGGGCCATTGGACTGAAGGTCAATTTAATCTAGAGGCCAGGCTAGCAAATGAAGAGGTAAATTAGCATCAGTTAAGGGCAGAGAACAAAGAGAGAGACCCCTGTAGGTATATTTAGGGTTTTACGCTGTCTCACAGCTACACTCTTGGTAGTGAAGCCACTTTCCCCATTTGGGAGGCTGAGTTAAAGGGACAGATAGACATCAGGTGATGTGGAGAGAATGTTTTCCGCTTGGAGTTAGAACATGTTAACCTTGGGATTTCAGGAGTTGCCACAGATAAGGTTTACTCCAGTCGGATGTTTTCTTAATGGCTAATCTTATCAATACCCTGGCAGGAAATCTCTTAAGACCTCTTTCAAAATACGGCGGCTAGGTGGCGCAGTGAACAGAGCATTGGCCCTGGAGTCAGGAGCACCTGAGTTTAAATCTGGCCTCAGACACTTAATACTTACTAGCCATGTGACCTTGGGCAAGTCACTGAACCCCAATTGCCCTCCAAAAAGCAAAAAACCAAAAAAGCAAGATAGCAGTCTGCAAAGGCTCATCCGGTCCTTGCCAACCTAAAGGTGTCTATTTACACAGACAGCTGTTTCTTTGAGCCATAAGATTACCATTATTTTTTCAGGGGAGAAAATGTTTTTCCTAAATACAGTATTCAAGTTCATTTACCACTTCTACAACTGAAAGTAAAATTTTAAAAATTAATTGGTTGTTGTCCTTTGGTCTCAAAGAGGACCAAAACGACATCACTATGCTGAAGTTAAGTTTCACTGTGTCTGACTGTGGCTGCTCAGACCAATACGAGCTTGGAATGCTCTACCACAGGTCAGACATGAATAGTCCATGTGAACATTTGGGGGGGGATCTCCAAATTTGTGCATCCTGCGTTTCCTTTGAGCTATTTCAATTCTGCTTTGCTCATAGATCCCAGCACCTTCTCTGATGTGGGCATGCCATGCTGAGCCATCCTGTGCCAGTGTCTCCCATGTCACAAAATCAATTCCAAAGTTCTTGAGAGAGACCTTGAAAGTGTCCTTGTAATGCGTCTTCTGACTACCATGTGAACATCTTGCTTGTGTGAGTTTGCTGATGGAGTCACTTTGAATGGTGATAAGAGCATTATCCTAGAGAGAGGAACTGAACACCTCCATAGTGTTCCCAGTAGACCATCATCAATCAATGAGGCCATTGACCGTTTGCCTCAGGGTGAAGTCAATCCCTCCCTAGCTGAAGCTCCAAGTGAAGAAGAGGTTTTGAATGTCATTAGGTTCCTTTCATGTGGCAAAGCACTGACTGTATTCCAGCTGAGATTTACAAGGCAGGGGGTCCATTGCTCATATAAAAACTGATTGAAATTTTCCAGGTTATATGGCAAGAGGAGGTTATCCCCTAGGAGTTCAAAATTTTAAAATAAAAAAGTATTGAATATCCTATTTAAAAATAAGCATACATTGATGATAGGGTGAAAATGCCCTTCTTGTCATTTAAATTATTTTAGCAGCTTAGATTGAAATGTCTTCTCTTTCTTTAAGTCTTCATAGATATGATGGTAAATGAAGCATAGAGGTTTAGACATATCTCAGGAAATTGTGTGCTGAACATTTTTACATAATGAACCAAGGGCAGATCAGGGGCATTATCTAAAATTAATAATGTTAATCGAATCTCTCATTATTCAAACTCCTACTAATCTTAAACTAGCTGTTCCCTATTCCTGCTTCCAATGCTTCCCCTCTTTGTCCTCGTTTCCCCAGATTCCATCCAAGGCTCAGCTTCTGGTCTAGGGCAGTCCTAACCCAAGTAGAAAGCCCTCTGTCCTCTGAGCTCCCCAGTGTTACCTTAGAAATCCTAGTCAGTCTCCCCTCTGACCCAGCCAACCAGCCAGCCCCTCCCCATCTCTTATGGTCAAGTGGTCCTTGACTCTTGGTGGTCGGGGCTGGTGATATCAAACTCCTAACGCTTTTTTTTAGGGATACAGACCTGTGAGGGATAATTTATAGTGAAGTTTCCCCATTCTGAAAAATCAAATCTAGAATGGCTTCAGTATTGACTAGGCCTAGGGTTAGGTCACCTGACCTTCAAGCAATCTGGGGCTTAGAGCAATGGAGACCCTCCCCCAGAGCCAACTCAGCACAAGATATGCCAAGTAAGGTTAAGACTGCTTTCACTGGACACCCACATGTTTCTGGGGCCTTTGTCTCAGAGAGATTCCCGAGCTTAGGTTGTGGGTCAGCCCCCCTACCAATAAGAGTGAAGGCCAGTTGGGGGGGTTGGGTTTCTGCATTAGAAGATTATATAACCACGGACTGGCTTCTACCTGTTGCTCTCTCCCTGCGGCCATGTGGGTGACAGGGGCAGTCTTTTCTCATGAGAAAGAATAAAAACCTTTTCTGACCTTGGATTCACACTCTGAACTCTTTCATCTCACACAGACCCAGTGAGGTGATAGAAGCCATGCCTTGTCCCTAGAAAGCTGGGGGAATGGGTGCAAACAGCTGGTGTCAGAATGACCTGACAAGACCCTCAGAGTGAGCAGAGGGCCCAGATGAACAGTCTGATCTACATTACCCTCCCTTGTACATGGTTGAAAGAGGATTTTTTAAGTGTTAAAAGTAGTCTAGGAGTTGCTATAAGGAACACCATTTGGTTCTGTTTGCCTTTGGGATGTTTCAGCACATTGGGCTGAGACAGCTTAAAGCTGATGTCTCTCCTTCAAAATCTATCTTCCTCTTAATCACTTCATGAAAGAGGACCCCAAAATAGATGGGGTCAGACTCCAGGAGTCCAGGGGACTATGGAACTGCACATTAGGATTCTGGAAACTCACAAACTGACTTAGAAAACCACTTATTAACATTATCTATGTTCTCCTGGGTTTTTATTTATTTATATTTCCTAATTACACCGTAATTTGTTTTCACTGCCCTCCGGAATGTTGTAGGCTAAGGGTCTGATGCCTCTACTCTGGAGACTTGATAATTCTAGGAAATTGGAATTTTCTCTTTATCCTATAAAATAAAACTTACAGTAAGTGCTTAACAAATGCTTACTGACTGACTAATAAAGATGTTTTCCTGAGTCTGGTATAAATGGTTATGCTAACAACAACATTCTTAACTTTGTAACAAAATTGTTAAATAAACATCTTCTTTTGTTGGAATAAGTACCTTTTTTCTCCCATACACTAGCCAGGTACAGTGGATTAAGTGTCAGGCCTGGGGTCAGGAAGATTCATCTTCTTGTAAGTCAAACCTGGTCTCCAACACTTAGTAGCTATGTGACCTTGGGCAAGTCATTTAACCTTGTTTGCCTCAGTTTCCTCATTTGTAAAGTGAGCTGGGGAATGAAATGGCAAACTCTTCAGTATTTCTGAGAAGAAAACTCCAAATGGGATCACGAAAAGTTGGACAAGACTGAAATACTCTACAACAAAAAAATCAATTTGCTCTTCTCACAGGCTTTTACCAAACCTTGTCATTGCTCCTCTAGCCTCCCATAGAAATTCCTTTTTTTCCCTTCTCAGCTGTGGATCTTACCTCCTGCTGCCCACCCTGACCCATCCAAATTGAAGCCATTGGTAGACAGCTCCATCTTTTCCCCTTCCCCTTTATCTCCTATCATTCAGACACCTTTCCCCATTATCTCTTTCTTCACTCTAGTATTCTGAGAAGAGATGTCTGCTTCCAATCAAAGAAAACACCTATAGCCATCTGGCACCCAGGATCTCTAAGTACCTGAGGATTCAAATAAATAATCCATTAAAAAAGAAAACAACGCATAGGTGCAAGTAGGTGCAACTAGGTGGCGCAGTGAAGAACACCGGCCTTAGAGTCAGGAGGGTCTGAGTTCAAATCCAGTCTCAGACACTTGACACACTTACTAGCTCTGTGACCTTGGGCAAGTCACTTAACCCCAATTGACTTGCTTCCCCCCTCAAAAAAAACAACTAACCAAACCATATTCATATAATTCCAGGTAAAGGCAGTTCCTCAAGATGTTAAAAACAGTTCCCAAAGTAAAAACCCTGACTAGGAAATTTAAAACTTCAAAGAGGTTCTCTGGCGTATCAGGAGGTCCCTGCCAAAGTCCTAAAAACTGCTTTGTACTCTCTTGCCCAAAAGGCCCACAACTGGGTTCAAAACAAGTGTATGCTGGTAAATGAACAACTGAGTCTCAAAAAAAAAAAAAGAAAAAGAAAAAGAAATTGAGTGTATGCGACACATTTTAAATTTAATCTGAGGTAGTAACCGTTTCTATATCACGTTCTTTAGTCATGACAAACAACAAAAAAATAAACCAAACCGCGATTTCCTGGGGTTCTTGACTTCTGAACGTTTTTGACAGATTTAACAACTGGTCCAAGCTGCTCAGGGCTGTCTCCAGCTCACTGCTAGCCCAGAATAATAGACGTGGGGAAAAGCTAACCTAAACAACCCCAAGTCTGCAGTATGGCATCTCTGCTCCCAAGAGCCCAGGCGAATGTTGTGGGAGTGTGGGGGGGTTAAGGCAGGTCTCCCGAGTCCCACTGGCACCCTGCACTCCCACAGCCTCTCCATTCACCCCATCTTGCCCAGCTGATTCCGCCCTCCGTCATGCTATCCCTACTCTGACTAATCTTCCCAAACCACCAGCTCCTGCTTACCAATATTCCCATGTTCACCTTGTGTTCACAAATCCATCACTTGATTCATCCCTTGTCACTAATAACTGTCCTTCCTTCTCTGCCTAAACTCCTAGAAAAGGTCATCTCTACTACCTGCCTCTACCTCTTCCTCTCCCACTGAAGTCTTTTCATTTTTAATTTCACCTTCACTTCCAAACTAACACACCCAGCAGAATACATAAGAAACAGGATTCTATATGAAACTGTGAGTCTTCCTTTCAAGACTGTCCTGCTTGACTGCTTTCTGATCTGCCTTCTGTTCTCTTTGGTGCATTTAAAAAAATATGTTTCAATGGTCCTCTTTTTGGGGGCATCACAATTGCTAGCCTCCCCCTTGCCCCACCATATTAATAAAGAGAAAGAGGGGAAAAAAGGCTTTTTTTAAAAAGCCTAACTAAGCAAAATGAATTTAGACTTTGGCTTCACCCAAAAATATTTGTCTTTGCCCTTGGAGTCCCTGATCCCTTCTCTATCAGGAGGTGGCTAACAGGTCCTCTGGAGACATGGTTGGCCAATCGCGCTGATCAGAGTTCCTAAGTCTTTCCAAGTTGTTTTTTTAAAATCATATTGTTGTAATTCTATGAACTCTTCTGTCTTCTAGTTCTTGCCTTTTGTTCCCCTTCCCCCAAAATCTGTATCAGGAAATTTGTCTTGCTTATGGGTACTCACTCCCCTGTATCCTTCTCTCCCCTCCCCCCTTGTTTTTATTTCTTTTCTTTTGAGGCAATCAGGATTAAGTGACTTACCCAGGGTCACATAACTAGTAAGTGTTATTTGAAGTCAGGTCCTCCTGACTCCAGGGTCACCGCCCTATTCACTTTGCCACCTAGCTGCCCCCTCACTTATTTCCTGGTTGAGTTCAATGTATTTCTACATCAAGGTCTGTCTGTGTGTGTGTGTGTGTGTGTATGTATGCACGCGCGCATGTGTGTGCACGTATGTTCGACCTTCCTTTGTCCATTTTGAAAGAGTGAGTTTCTTACAATGCTGCCCCTTCTACCTCTTCTTACATTTTTGTATATGTGTTCATATTTCTCACAGGCCCCAATGATGAGAAATAGCAAGTTAGCACTCTCTTCCTCCTTTTGACCCAGTCTAGTCTTCCTCTTACCCTTCCTTCTCTTTCCCCTTTTCAAGCCTTCAGGACAGAACCAAGGCACCACCCTCCCACCTCTTTTTTTCTTACTTAATTCCCCTTTGAAGGCACCAAGATTCTAAAGGGACACTCCCCTTCTTTCTTTCCTCAAAGGGTTCAGTGCCCAGCTCACGGCCTGTCTCACTTCCCCAACTTTGCTCTCAGACTAACCCTAACCCTAACCCTAACCATGACATTCACAATGACATCTCCTCAAATACCCCCTGTAACCTAACAGTTCCTCAGCTTGCCCATTTCCCATGAGCTGCCCCTCAGTTCCACTTCTTCCATACACAGAGATGGCTATCTCCTCAATCTCACCAACCCCCACAAAGGCACCACCTTCCCTTGTCTGGTCACTGTCTCTTGTCATTACCCCCTTCCCTCTGCCTTGCATCCCCTGTTCTTTGTCCTCACCGCAACATCCAGCTTCCCAGTTCTTTCCCAGGCCATCACTCCTATATTATTTATACTCCCCTCCCTTCCCCATCTTGACCCTCTGGTCAACTAATTAAACTCTCCACTGGCCTCTTCTTTCAAGTCCCCCATCCCTTATCTTATCACAGACCTTGCCTAGCCAAGTCTAGGCCCTTGGCTCTCATTCCTTTAAGCTGCTGAATGCAGCAAGAGAAAATGAGGAAACTGTGATGCTTGTATCCATTCATCATCTCAAGTGGGCCCTCACTGCAGGAAGGCAATCCCTGTATACCTCCTTCATTGGTTCACTATCCTACAAACTGCATCAGCTCTCCCAAACCTCTGCACCAAACTTCCCAAGGTTCCCTTTCCTCCCACCCTCTCAGCAGGCACCTTAGAAATGCTTGGGAACTACTGGCTGGGCTCTAGAAAGACCTCTCCGGTGGGAGCCTCATCTTTCTTGCTTGCACAGACAGTGGGAACCTTGATTATACCATCTCCTGCCCATCTCTCTCTCTGCTGCCTTACCCCCTTTGAGAACCTTTCATTTCTGGAAACTTCTAGGCCTAGAATCTGTCCTTTCCAGGGGTGGGGAAACTGTCTGTGACTCTGCAGATGAGAGACCCGAATAAGGCCCGTCTCCTACCAACTATTGCTGCAAAAACCTCTGAGCACCTTCAGTTGCTCTGACTTGCATGGCCTGACTGGGCCCCTGGGAGTCCTACTCCTCTCCAGTCAGGGAGCAGCTCCCAGCAAGGGAGCCTTCTTCAACTTCTTGGGCTACACATGAATGAATCTTGTGCCCCAGGCCCTCTACCCTCCTCTCAGGCCCCCAGTATAGCTTTCTCTGGCTTTGGTGCCCCAGGCATGGAGTGTGTAGGTTTCTCCCTAGCTGGGGATGAGACCACACCTAGTATTTTTCCTCCTTTGGCCCAGCCTTCCCCCACATGCCTTTCCATTAGACAATTAAAGGAACTTGCTGCTGTCAATGTAGACTGTTCTAACTCTTCTGTGAAGCCTCCCTAAGTCCTGGCAACCAGCCCTTGATACCTGACATGAGACAAATGTTTTGTCTCTTTGTAGCTTCTCCCCAAGGCTCTGCTGCAGCAGAACCTGGCTTCCACGTAACAGTCCTTCAAATATTGAAGACAGCATTTATGACTCTCCTGGATTTTCTCCTTTCCAGACTGAACATTCCCATTCCTTTCAACAAATTGTCATATGGTCTGGACATGGACCTGTGGCCCTCTCCCTTCCTAGGATTCCTTCCTAGACACTCTCCACTATCAACACTCTTTCTACAAAATGGTGCCCAACCCAACCAGGGCAGAATGCCATGAGACTCTCTCCTGTCTTCCTGGAAGCCAGGCCTTTCTTAATGCCACCCAAGCTCGTCTTGGCTTTCTAAGGTGTCAGAATTGGCTGTTGTCTTGTGCAGGCCACAAAACCCCCCAAACACTTAGCACTTATTTGATTCCAACTAGATTGAATTCATGAACTCGAGAAGTGGACTCTCCTTAAGGGGTGTGTATGTGGGTTGGGAAGGGGGCTGGTAAAGCCACTAAGCCCAGGAGTGACCAAGGGAAGGGCATCTCCCCACTCCTGAGTTTCAGCCCAGTACAGCCTGTTCACATCCTTTCTCTCTCTTTGGGAACCAAGTCAGGGCTTGTCCACTTGGCCTTATCCAGTCTTGTCAACTCCTACCCATGCAGCACCCACCCTGAATGCAGCCAGTAGAAGTGGTAGAATTCATGTTAACCATGAGGAGTGTAGGCCTGGATGGGAAGGGGGCATCTTTTCAAACGGCCCTTTTTCCTCCCATAGGGACTGAAGTCATGAAAGAGAAACAGCCAGAGCTTCCCTTCTTTCGTCTTTGCCCAGGCCGGGATTTATTTCCCTTCCTTGGGCGGCCCTAGGTTTGCCAGCCTGCCGAGATCCAGCTCAGACTGTGAATGTCAGGGACACTGTTCATTCATTCCCTCATATATTTGGAAAGAGCTCTGGGCTTTGGGTCAAAGAACCACCTTCCTACTACCCAAGTTTCAACATTTGTGAGGCCTGTGACTCACTTTACCAGGTTGGCGAGCATCAGCTACCTGGCTAGACATGGTGGGTACCAGATGCCATGCTGGATGGCTCCTACTTAGTATATGTACAGAAGGTTCTGAGGAGGGATGCAGCTAGGAGGAGTTTGAGGAATCAGGTCTCTGCTCTCAGGATTAAATTCAACCTAAACTAAGCTACTCAGAAGTTCACCTAAGGCTGATATCTCAGGATTTTGTGACCACAGGCCCTGATCACCCAGCTTATGTTGGGTTTATCCTAATTTATTACAGAGTTGATACTAGAATCAGCACCTAGAAGGCAGAGATCAGGCTTTATTTGGGTCTCCTCTCTGAGCTCAAGCACTGACTCCCTGGGTGAATAGCAGAGGTAGTCTCCTCACCTCCCCTTGCCTCAGTTTACCCATCTGTAGTTTGGATCAGATGACCTCTGAGACCCCTCCCAGCTATATATAAATCCTTATGTAGCCGGAGAGGCAGGTATTTCAAGTCCAGTATTTGGCCTGGGGGAGATGTAAGAGATGGAGTTTTAGAAATGCTCTCAGGTGTTTTTTTATCCCCTCTTCTGCCCCCTCCCAAGGGAAAGGGGTGGGGGGAAGGTAGGTGAAGAGATAAAGGAAGCCCAGTCAGAAAAAACAAAAATTAATGAATTGTTGAGTTGGGGGAATCTGGCCGACTCTCCCTCCTCTTTCCTTCCCTTTCCTCTGCCTCCTCATCTCCCCTTCTCCCTTCCCCATTTCTCCCTCTCTTTCCCTATCCCTTCCTTTTCCTCTCTCTGCTCTCCCTTCCCCCCTTCTCCCTATTCCATTTCTCCCTCTCCTGTAGTCCTTTCCCTAGGCCCTTCTCCTTCTCTCCCTCTCTTCCCTCCCTCCCTCCTCTCCTCCCTTCTCCTTCCCATCCCCTACTTCCCCCCTGGATGTTTGGGGGGAGGAAGAACAGAAGCTGCAGTTTCCCACTGTCCTGTGCCCAGAGAGGACCCTCCTGCCCTCCCCACTGCCTCCTTTTCCCCTCTTGGGCATAGCCCCCTGCCCAGTAAGTGAGGCCAGGCTCCTCTAACTCACCCTCCTAGGGAGATTCTGGTTCCAGATCTGTCTTACCAGAGGGGCAAAGGGCCCCCAAAGAGGCAGGCAGGAAGGCCAACCCATCTGAGGCTGAACCCTGAGGCAGGAAGACCCAAGTTCAAATCCAGCCTCAAATGCCTACTAGCTGTGTGACCTTGGACAAGGCCTTTGACATCTGTCTGCCTCAGTTTCTTCAAAGGTAAAGCAGGGACAATAATAGCACCTACCCCCTAGGGTTGTTGTGAGGATTAAAAAGGGCAATATCTGTGAATCATTCAGCACAGTGCCTTGGCACATGGTAGAGAGAAGTGCTTGTTTCTCTCCTTGCAGGGTATCCCACAGATGCCTCCCAGCCTACCTGTCTCCCTGCCTCAGCCCTGGCCTTCCTTTGTAGTCTTCCCCCCTGCCTAACCTTGCACAGGTCACTGCCCCCTTTAGGCCTGGCTTTCCCCATTTTCTAAGCTGCCTGACACCTCTACAGCCTGTGTTCTTCCAGATATCTCTTATACCAGTCCCTGAAGTAGAAATGCACAAGGCCAGCCCTCATTAAATATCTGTTCAGCAAATTCAGTTTGGGCTGCTCCCTAGGGAGGGGACTTAGCTGGTAACTGGATGAGCTCACCTGTCTGTCCCTCTGCCTTTGCCCAGTGACACACCCAGTTGCCTGGCTTAGCAGTTGGGTTTGCACCCTTAGGTGACCAGCCACCCATGCATGACTGAATCTTCCTTAGGAGAGGGTGCTAGTAGGCAGGCCCCCCTCCAGGGCTCACTCAGCCTCAGAGTTAAAAAGGCCTCCTTCTCTGCCTTTTCTTTCCTGGTGGGGAGAGAGAGAAGCTGGTCGCCACCTTGTTCCTAATAATGAACTGGAGACGATCTATGTACACTCTCTAGAATTTGTATGAACCTACTTTGTCTTCCTGTCTAGAATGTTCTTTCCACCTCCAGGGTCCAGCTAGCCCACAGCAGGTACTTAATAAATGATAGTTGACTGTCGTGTTGGGAGAGGTCCTGTTGTCACAGCTGACTGACTCAAAAAAAGGGCAAAACCCATCCCCTGCTGCCCTACAGTGCAGGTCTGACTGTCACTACTCACTGGTGGCCTCTGTCACCTCTGGATCAAATCTCAAATCCTCCTCATGGTGGCTGCTGTTTGCAGGAGGGCCCTGGGGTGGGAGTAGAGGGGAACCTGTGGGAAGCAGGTCTAATAGGAGGCTGTTTTCACAATCCAGCCATGGTATGAGTCTCCACCAGGGTGTTGATAGGGTCAGAGGGAAGAAATGGGCAGAGTACAGAGATGTTGGGAAGGCAAAAACAAAAGGTCAGGGCTTGATTGGAGCTGGGGGGTGATGAGTCAAGTACAACCCCGAGGTCTGGGGCCTGGGTGATGGGGACAATGGTGTGGTAAGAGTGTAAGAACCCTGTGCCTGACCTCAGCTTCCCCAGATGGGAGGTTGCCTGGGGAGGCTGGGGCTAATGTCCTTAGCTTCCTCTGACATTCTCCCAAACATGAGCTTCTCATCTCCTTGGGGTCTGACATTACTGGCCACCTTTCATGCACAATCCCCTGGCAGTGACTCCTGGTTTTCTCAGCCCCTGCAGGTCACCTCCAGGCAGGACCAGGTTGGACTTTGAAGTTCACATGGGACAGTGTGTAGCTGAGCAGAAAAATTGAAGACTTGGCAAGCTAGTGAGAGCCCTGCTCTGAGTTAACCTGACCCCTGCTGCAGGCAGAACACCCAGGGCTGGAGGCAAGGACCAGGCCAGAGAAGGACTGTGTCAGGGGCAGAAGGTAAGTGATGCTGGAAGAAGAGCGGATGAGAGGCAGGGGTAACGAGGGGCAGAAGGCAGCACCCAGGTCTCTCCCAGATTGTCCTGGTGCAGGGGGGCTCCCAGGTCCTGAACCAGCAAAAGCCTGGAAGGAAGAAAGGCCATTCTGAAACGGGCCGGGCAGAAGGCCTTCAGGGAGCTTTTCTCTTCGAGTGCCCCCCCCTTCTAGGAATGCTGGGATCAGCAAGTCCTCAGAACATAGGCTTCTGGTCTGTCTCTCTTGGGCACTTGGCATCCCAGAGTAGGAGAGCTGAAAGGGGCTCTGGATACCCTGCTGACTGCCCAAGACTGAAGGCCTTAACTGCCTTTGACTCTGAATTACCCTGTTTGTCTACCTGGCCTTATCTCCTGGGCTAAATTGTGAGGGGAGCAGGGCCCTGTTCTTTCCATCTCTGAATCCTGGTGAATGAATACATGAAGAAAGGAAAGAAAGAAAGAAAGAAAGAAAGAAAGAAAGAAAGAAAGAAAGAAAGAAAGAAAGAAAGAAAGAAAGAAAGGAAGGGAGAGAGAGAAAGAGAAAGAAAGAAGGAAGGAAGAAAGGAAGGAAAGGAGGGAGGGCTGGAGAAAGAAGGGGAACAAAATGGGGAGAAAGGAAGGAAGGAAGGAAGGAAGGAAGGAAGGAAGATTTATTAGGTATTGACTGTGTGTCTGTCCAGCACCACACTAAATGCTGGGGATATAAATAGAAGGAAGCCGCCCTCCCAAAGGAGCCCCTCTTCTGACAGCAGAAGACACACAGATATTTCCTTAGGAGGCATCAGACAAAAAGGTCTCCTCAGACATCTCCTGGAATGAGGATTGCCAGGTGGGACTTTCTGTACAGTCCAGATGCCATTCTTCTGGTGAGACAGGAACCAAATGCAGCCAGAAGAAACACATCTTGGGGTTAAAATGCCTGCTTCTGCTGGTGCCCAGCAGCACTTGCCTCAGAAGCTTCTTTGCCCCAGAACCTTCTGGGCTCTAAGTCACAGTCTTCCCAGCAAAATGAGGTTGGGTTGGATACCTTCTGAGGTGACTCTCGGCTAACATTTGTGATCTTTCAGGGTTAACAAAACACTGCAAACATTATCTCATTTGATTTTCACAATCATCCTTTGAAAGGGGGTCAGGAGGGCATCGCAGTTCACCTTGGTTTTGACATGGCCCTTGGGGCAGTCTGGTTTAACAAGCCTGACTCTGGTAGAGGTTACTGAAAATCAAGATGGAATTGTCTTCCTTTTTGATCCAAGTTCCCAGACCCTTTAAGGGGTCCCGGACCCCGGGTTCTAGCTACAGCCTACTACAGGTGCTGTTTTCTCTATTTGAGAGACAAAGGAATTGAGGGTCAGACATGTGAAATGGCCACACTTCTGGGGTAGGTGTCTGCAGTAGGCCTGGAGCGGGGCACATCTTTCGGAGCCAAAGGCCAGGCCACTTTCATGAGTGGGGCCGGGTGGCTGGGCTGCACATGACCTCAAATCTTTGTTTTCGGAAGACTTGGGTGAGCCTCTGCTGTCAAGGCACCGAGGCACCTAGGGGCGCACGCAGAAGCAGTTGCAGCCTGGAACGAGGGCACCGCGGGATGGAGGGGAAGGGGACTCCTCCAGGCCTCAATCTCCCTGCATGGACACAGACGAGCCACGCAGCGAGCTAGAGCAGAAGCGGACACGTAGCTAGGGGCGTGGCTGCGCGCGGCGTTGGCACGGTGCCACGTCCCTACCAAGAAGGCAGAGGAGAGGGACCCACTGCTAATTCCGGGGTCTTCGCCCCCTGACGCTTCAACTTTGGGGTCTTCCTCCGGCAGTCTGTGGGCGCAGCGCGGAGAGGGAGAGGGAGGGCGCACGGCTGCGAGGATGTGGGCACAGGGCCGGAGGGGGCGGGCGCACGAGCCGGAGAGGGAGGGCGCACGGGCCAGAGGGAAAGCGCGGAGCCAGAGGGAGGGGCACGGGGCCGGAGGGGGCGGGCACAGGACCGGAGGGGGCGGGCACAGGACCTTAGTATGAGGGCGCGCCGAGAGCAGGCTGTGATTCAGGAAGCAGCCGAATTGTGCATCTCGGGTGAGGCTTGTGCGCACGCTGTCTCACCCGGACCCTTGTCCCCGGAACGTTCAGCAGCAGGACCGAGGTGGGAAGCGTCCCAATTCAGCCTGGGGATCCCCCTCCCCCAACCGTGTGTGTGTGTGTGTGTGTGTGTGTGTGTGTGTGTGTGTGTGTGTGTGTTGGGGGGGTGCTGGGCTCTGCCCTGCCCGGTGTGTGTGTGTGTGGGGGGGGTGCTGGGCTTTGCCCTGCCCGGTTCTCTTTTGCCCTACCGTCTCCTGAATGTTTGCATGGCTGGGGCGGAGTCCCTTCCCTGCCCTCGGTTCAGCTTCACCTTTTCCCTGAGAGGGGCAGGATGGCGGATCCCACCTTGGCCGTGGGGGACGGATTGAGGGCTTTAATTTTATCCTGGTTCCCAGGGGATGGCATACATCCCCACACTGCCAGCCCTGGGCCCAGCCACCACTTAGGCAGTTCCTCACAGAGGCACCTCTGGCCCTACAGACAAGAAAGGGGGGGGTTCAGCAAGTCAATTGTATGACTTTTTTTTTGCTTTTTGGAGGGGAGAAGGCAGGGCAGTTGGGGTGAAGTGATTTGTCCAGGGTCACACAGCTAGTAAGTGTTAAGTGTCTGAGGCCGGATTTGAACTCAGGTCCTCCTGATTCCAGAGCCGGTGCTCTATTCACTGAGCCACCTAGCCACCCCCATATGACTCTTCTTGACCCCATTTGGAGTTTTCTTGGCAAAGATACTGGAGTGTTTACCATTTCTGTCTCCAGATCATTTTACAGATGAGGAAACTGAGGCAAACAGGGTTAAATCCCTTGCCCAGGGTCACATAGCTACTAAGCGTTAGAGGCCCTGTTGGAATTCATGAAGATGAATTCTCCTGATTCCAAGCCAAGATTCTATCTACTGAGCCATAGATCTGTCCAAAGTCCTGGCCTTCACCCCCTACCTACTGACTTCTTCCATCTCTCCCACATTGGAGAGACTGTTCATGCCAACTCCCAGAGGAGTTAGGGGTTGAAGGGAGCCAGAGGGCTGTAAGTTAAAGGGGCAAGGGCTTCCTGTTGGCCAAGCAAGGCCCCTTCTCCGGGTTGTGCCCCTCATCCTGACTCCGAAGTTTCCTACCTGGGTGACATTGGGCCTCAGATTCCTGATCAGTGAAATGAGGGCTAATGTCTGAGGGGCCTTCCATTGTGGGACCAGGGCCATTAGGGCGAGACACAAGCAATGGGACAAAACAAGCTCTGTCACCTGATGCCTCCCCAGCTTCTCAGCTATGGGGGGGTCCAGCTCTCTGTCCCTCTCTCCTGCTGCCTCAGGGATTTGTCCCCCACCTACCTTCCTTCCCTCTTACTGTGTATCTGTTCTCTTAATTTCCACTCTCTAACTCCACTACTGGAATACACAGAATTGAATGGAAAGGGAAGAAAAGAAGGTGGATGATGGTTGTCTAGGGGACTGTTGAGTCTGCTCACAAGCCCACGTGTGTGTCCGTCTGACAAGGGGGTCAGAGCTTGTGTTAGTTTCTGGGCCCCTCCTGATGTTGTCTGTGGTTTTATGGAGGTTTGGTGGCTACCAATGCCGCTGCTATTGGTGTGCATTGTCCCTTGGGGTTCAGCTCATCCCGCAAAGCTTTTTAAGAGTCCCCACCTTTTCCTCAGTGTGCTGCATGGCTGGCTGGCCAGCTGGCCATGGGCCATTCCATCCGGTCCCTAGCCATGGGACACAGGGTGTCCCATTCAGACCAGCACCGTTGGGAAGGCATGTCTGTAGATCTCTTTCCTGTGTTTCAGGCAACAATGGCGTCCACTCTCGTCCTCCACACTGGGCAAAAGATGCCACTCCTGGGTCTGGGTACCTGGAAGAGTGAGCCTGGGCAGGTGAGGTGGGGGCTGGGTGCAGGGAGAGCTGTGGTTGGGGAAGGGGGGGCCTGGTCCCTGGGACAGCTTTTGGGAGCAAGTGGGCTGGAGGTTTGTTGTTCTCTCCAGCCCTTTGGGGTAGAAGGATGGATATCTCCCCACTCCACAGAAGAAGAAATAGGCTGATGGGATCTTAGCCCTGGGCAGGTCTGGAGCTGGGACATGAGCCCAGAGCTCCTGGGTCTGAGGCCAGTGAGTGCCCATCTGCACAGCAAGTGTCCATGCTGGAAGCATGGTGTGGTTGAAGCAGAAGGGATCTTGTCAGGGATAAAAGAGCAGAGTACAGTGATGGGAGCCTCCTGTGGCCTCTTCCTCTGCCTGTTAGCAACCAGACCTAGTAGGACCAGGGAGGAGGGGAGGAGGTGATCATGATGAAGCTTCCTGGGGACCCCAGAGTCCTGCTGGTGACCGTGCCAGGGCTGAGGTGGGCACAGGCCAGAGAGGCCTCAGTCCTTCTCCCCTCCCCCTGCAGCCAGCTTACTGGAGACTGAGCATCCAGGTGCCAAACCTGTTCTATAATCCCAGCTTTCAGGAGGAGATGGGGGAGGGACGAGGCAGGAAGTGGGCACCTGCCCTGTGGGTATGGTGGGGGTGGGAGGAGTTGTATGCCCCGATCCATAGGGCTCACCTTTCACTTTTCAGCTTGGAATAGTTGTGTGTGTGTGTGTGTGTGTGTGTGTGATCAGAACTTGGCATCCTTCCTCTCCGTAAAACTCAGTCCCTGGTCCATGTGTGACCTAGGGGGGCCCTGGGGCCAGGCCCTGTCAAGTCAGTGCAGACAGTGGCCCCTAACCTTGCAGAAGAGGCCCCGGTGATCAGTCTGACACCCAGGAAAGAGATGGGGAATGGGAGGGATGCCTTCGGAGGGGCCTGGGCATTGGGTGCTGCTGGCACAGGGCAGAGGCTGTGGAAGGGATGGGGAAGGTGGCAGGAAAGAGGT
Source organism: Pseudochirops cupreus (assembly GCA_028627135.1). NCBI lineage: Eukaryota > Metazoa > Chordata > Mammalia > Diprotodontia > Pseudocheiridae > Pseudochirops > Pseudochirops cupreus. The sequence continues at coordinate 28,076,180 of CM053584.1, read as the reverse complement.
GGGAGGAGGGCTGAAGTTGGGCCTTGTGAGGAGAGACAGCTGGTCTGGTGGTAGCCTGTAGGCTTACTGTCCCTTCTCTTTGCTGACCCTCAGTCCTCCCCTCTATAAAATGGGGATGAATAATGCCCATTATCACCTCCCTCACAGGGAGTTATGAAGCTTGAATGAGCTGCTGTCCATGCAGGGCTCTGCCGTAAAGAGTCACAGACACATCAGCTCTTAGCATAATGCAAAAACAGAGGAGGGGAAGGCCAGAGGGCCGGAGACAGAGCAGAGCACCTGCGGAGGGACACCATGTGTGGCACCAGTGGCTGTGTTGGAGGTTGAGCCAAATGCTCAGGGAGGAAGCCTGCCCGACCCAGGCTCTGCTGCTGAGTCAGGGGCTGGTGTGGAGTCGGTGCCTTGGGGCCTGTGTGGAAGGAATCTGATGCTCCTCCTGGTTCTCTCCTTCCTTTGTGGAGAGTGGGCCAGGGAGCCATTGTCCAAGCAGGTCACTGACAATGTGGGGGTGTCTAGGATCCTCGTCCCCAGGCTCAGGGAGAGGTCCCTGCAAAGCAGCCCCAGGGCAAGTCTGAGTGGACAGGTTCTGCCCCCTCCTCTTTTTCCAATCCCATTCTGGGCACTTACCCCACCCCGGCAGGTGAAGGCTGCCGTCAAACACGCCCTCAGTGTTGGCTACCGACACATTGACTGTGCCGCCATCTATGGAAATGAGGTGGAGATTGGAGAGGCCTTGAAGGAGAGTGTTGGGCCCGGCAAGGTAAGTGGAATCTGGCCAGGGGGAGTGGGGAGACTCTCGAGGGGGAAGGAGCCCAAGAAGCCAGAGCCCCCACCCTGTTGGTTACACCCCTCAACCTCCTCTGCAGACTATTCCTCGAGAAGAAGTGTTTGTGACCTCCAAGCTCTGGAACACCAAGCACCAGCCAGAGGATGTGGAGCCCGCCCTCAGGAAGACCCTGGCTGACCTCCAGCTGCAATATCTGGACCTCTACCTCATGCACTGGCCCTATGGCTTTGAGTGAGCATGGAAGGCAGGGCTGGGGTAGGGCTGGACTGGAGAGAAGTGTTTCCATGGCACTGCCTCAGGGAGCTCATGGGCCATAGATGAGACTGGGCTGCTCGACGCTGGCCATGCTGTGTCCAGTTGGCCTTCATGCACCTTCATCAAGTGATGAGGAAATGGTCTTGTGCTGCCCAGTTGTAAAGGGGGTGAGTGGGTGAAGGGTAGAGGGAACCAGGGGAGACAAAGGTCATGGGGCTGTCATGTCTGCAGGCGGGGAGACACTCTCTTCCCCAAGAATGCTGATGGCACACTGCGCTATGACACCATCCACTACAAGGAGACTTGGAAGGCAATGGAGGCACTGGTGTCCAAGGGGCTGGTGCGGGCTCTGGGCCTCTCCAACTTCAACAGCCGCCAGATTGATGACATTCTCAGTGTGGCTACAGTGCGGCCTGCTGTGCTGCAGGTGAGCCTGGGGGAGCTGTAAGAGTGGGGGGCACCCTGGGCATTGGGGGATGGGAGCACCCTGGGCTTTGGTGCTGGAGGTACTCTGGGCATTGGAGGTGGGGGGCACCAGGCTTTGGGACTAAAGGTACCCTGGGCTTTGTTGCTGCAGGTACCCTGGGCATTGGGGGCTAGAGGTACCCCGGGCTTTGGGGCTGGAGGTAGTCTGGACTTTGAGGATGGGAGCCCTGGTCCAGATAGGTATAACTAGATGACAAGTGGAACACATTCTAATGCTCTGGGCTATGTATGCCTGAGTGACCAGGGCTAGTAGCAGGGCATGCCCACATCACTGCTGACCAACTTTGTTCTCTGCACAAGGTGGAGAGCCACCCTTATCTGGCCCAGAATGAGCTGATTGCTCACTGCCACGAGCGGGGGCTGGAGGTGACGGCGTACAGCCCCCTGGGCTCCTCGGACCGAGCCTGGCGAGACCCAGCTGAGCCCGTGCTGCTGGAGGAGCCTGTTGTCCTCCAGCTGGCCAAGAAGTATGGGAAGTCTCCAGCTCAGATCCTGCTCAGGTGTGGCCCAGGGCTGGGGAAGGGAGGAAATAGGGCTGGGCTTAGGAGTATGGGAGAGTTTGCAGAGTGAAGGTCATGTTTGTAAAGCGTTTTTTTTAAAGCACTTGGGATTCCAGTGTTCATCAATGGTTCTCAAGCTTCTGGGTCTCAGGATGTCTTTATACTCCTAAAAATAATTGGGAACCCCCTCCCCCAAAAGGGTTTCATTTATATGTGTCCATATTTATGCTATTCATCAATAAACATCCTACTATGTGCTTAAGTGGGGGTGGGGGAACAACATGCAAACACCTGTCAAGCTACAGGCAGAACAGGCTGGAAGTGATTGACAGTGGTAAGGCTGGCATTGGGGGGGGTCGGGAAGAAGAAGGTGGGATGTGCAGGACGCCAGGAGAGAGAGGTGAGAGGGGAGGGCGTTCTAGGCATGGGGCACAGCCAGAGAAAATGCCTGGAGAGTCCTGTGGGAGGAACAGCCAGGAGGCCAGTGTCACTGGGTCACTGGGAGTGTGAGTGTGTGTGAGTATATGAGTGTGAGTGTGTGTTAGCAAAAGGTAAACAGACCCAATGAAAACCTTAAAAATATAGAAATAATCTAATGGATGTGGCCACCTCAAAATCACACAAGCATGAGTGGAAGAACCCCTCTTAATTCCAGTTTTGGTTCTGGCTTGTGTGTGTGTGTGTGTGTGATGTAAAGTATAAGACTGGACAGGCAGGAAGGGGCCGGGTTATGGAAAAATCTGAAAGTCAGAGGATTCTGTATTAGATCCCGGAGGTGCCAGGGAGCTGCCAGGATTGAGTGAGTAGGGGTGGCCGTGGTCAGGCCTGCATTTTAGGAAGATTGCTTTGACAGCTGTGTGGAAGGCAGACTGGAGTGGGGAGGGCCTGGAGGCAGGTGGACCCCCAGCAGCTGGTCCAGGCGGGAGGTGATGAGGGTCTGCACCCTCAGAGGAGGGAAGGGCTGTGTTGGTCGTTGATAGGCCTTGTTGACAGCTTGGACAGGGAGGGGGCAGTGAGAAAGGAGAGTCAAGGCTGATGTGGCTCAGGGCTGAACTCAGGAAGAGGAGGGAGCATTGGGGGAAAGATGACAAGTTCAGATCAGGACGCGTTGCCCTTAAAATTGACTATGAGACGTTGAGGGCGTTCAAAATGTCTAGTAGACATTCGGAGATCTGGAAAGCCCAAGTTCAAATCTCACCTCAGGTACTTATTGGCTGTGTGACCCTGGGCAAGTCGCTTAACTTCTGTCTCGGCTGCCTTATCTGTAAGATGGGGGAGTAATGCCCCCTCCCTCCCTGGGCAGTTGAGGATAAAATGAAGTCTCGTAGACTGTTTTGTAGAACTTCAAAGTGCTATAGAAATGCTAGTTATAACCATTATTATTATTATAAGTTGGCTAGAGAAAACAAGGGAAGCCAGAGCTTAGGCGCAGCGGTTCACTGGTCCTCAGTTTTCCCATCTGTAAAATCGGGAGATCAGGGGCGGCTCGGTGGTGCAGTGAATATAGCACCTGCCCTGGAGTCAGGAGGACCTGAGTTCAAATCCAGCCTCAGACACTTAACACTTATTGTGACCTTGGGCAAGTCCATTAACCCCAATTGCCCTGCGCGCCCCCCCCAAAAGCCAATAAATAAATAAAATAAAGTGGGGAGATCAGGCTGACTAACCTCTGGGGCCCCCTCCTAAATCCCGTGATTGTCTGAATGGAGACCCTCTCCCTATGTCCACTAGCCCGTGCTGCACTGTGAGCTCCAACCGGCACTTAGGAACTGGTGGGGGGACATGTGGGAAGACCTGCCAGGTGTGACCCCCTGTCTCCCCGGGTCTGCTTCCCCTTCTTGCAGGTGGCAGGTCCAGCGGAAGGTGATCTGTATTCCCAAAAGCGTCACTCCTTCCCGAATCCTCGAGAACCTCCAGGTGAGGAGTCAGGCCCTGGCCCCGGGTGAGGGTAGGGGGCAGCTCTGTGGGAGGCGGGGGAGCCCCAGGAATGTGGCCTGGACTCAGGACTCTGGGTCTCCACGCTAGGTTTTTGATTTCACCCTGACTGCGGAGGAGATGAAGCAGCTGGGGGCGCTGAACAAGAATTGGCGGTACATCGTGCCCATGATAACGGTAAGGGCCGTGCTGGTGGCTGGTAGCCTGGGGGTACAGGCAGGGCTGAGGAGCCCCTCCTGAGATCAACTTCTGTCTCTGTCTTTGCAGGTGGACGGCAAGCGGGTCCCAAGAGATGCAGGACATCCTCTGTATCCCTTCAATGAGCCCTTTTAAAAAGGCCTGGCCGTTTTCAGATTTCATGTAGCCCAGGCAGGAGCCAGTATGAATACATACATTCTAGCCTCTCTGACTCTGGCCGCTCTCTTCCTCTTTGTCCCTGTGTCATGCTGACCACAGTGGTCCTTGTGCTGCACCAGCAGCTTGCTCCCTTTAGTCCTGAGCAGTGACAGCAGAACCTCCCTGGACCATAGTTACAGATCTGAGGAGTATATAGCATATGGAGGGACTGTAGAATCCCATTGTACAGGTGAAGAAACTGAGACCCAGCAAGGGGGCTTAAGGTTAGAAGGCAGAACTGCAACCCATGCCTGGCTGATATACAGACTGCCCTTCATGCTTCAGCTGGGAGAGAGAGAGAAGGGGAGAAGAGAGGGAGAGAAGAGAGAGAGAAAAACAGAGACAGAGGAGAGAGAAAGAGAGAGAAACGAGAGAGAGAGAGAGAGAGGGAGGGAGAGGAGAAGGAGAGAGGGAAGAGAGAAACAGGAGAGAGAGAGGGAGGGAGGGAGAGGAGAGAGACTGGAGGAAAGAGAAGGGGGGAGATTGAAGGAAAAGGGGAAAGAAGGAGGTCTGTATCTGTGGAGTGTGTGTATGGTATGTGTTTGTGGGCTCTGTGTGGTAGGTGTATGGTGTGTGTATGTTTAAGATGTATGCTGCATATGTGTGTGTTTGTACAAGAGTGAGTAGCCAGCTTTGCCACTGACTCCCAGCTGATATTGAAAATACTGCCTGCCTTAGTTTCTCTTGCTGTTGCCCAGAATAGGGAGGTACAGGATCTGAGAAGTTTAGATCCAATGGGGCAGGGGAGGGGAGGCCTCCAAGTTATGGTGTTTAGCATTGGGAGGAGCCTTGGCCACAGACCCTTTTGGGCTCCCCACACCCAGGGCTGCCCCTGCCAGAGGCAGAAATGCCCTGCTTCTCTGTTTCCCCCGTCATGGATTGATTGCAGCCCTGCTTATTTCTGAACATCTCTAGTCGCTAGGAAATTCTTGCTTAGATGGGTCCATGTTTGCCTTCTTTTCTTTGGAAGATAATCATGACTCCCCCTTAAGTCTTGAGAATTCTCTAGGCTCCTCCTCAGCCAGTCAGTCAACAAGCATTTATTATGCTCCTGCTGCATGCCGGGTACTGTGCTAAGTGCTTGCTGGGGATACAGAGAGAAGCAAAAAATCCAGGCCAGCTCTCAAAGGGCTCAGTCTAATGGGGGAGAAAAAAAGGAACCTCCCCAGTTCCTTCTGCTGTGTGGAGGACCCATGGGTGGATTAGGGGAAAGGTTGAGTTAATCACAGTGGGGAGGGAAGTGAGGGTGGGAGGGGCTAAAGCTCCCAGCTGAGGTCTGGACCCACCCCCTCCCTACACTGGGAACTTTGGGGCCACTGCAACGAATTATCTCAGGCAGCAGGAAGAAGGTATAAGTCATTTGATCTGTCAGGGAGAAGAAAAGAAAACCACTAATACCGAACTCCGGATTTGGGACAAAATCTGTTAACAATGATTTTTATAAATCTGATGTTCTAAATCCAGGTTTTCCTAGCTCAGTCTCCCGTCTCCATTGGACCCTCAGACATCTCTTTGTGACCCCATTTGGGTTTTTCTTGGCAAAGACATTGGAGTGGTTTCGGGGTTTACCATTTCCTTCTCCAGTTCATTTTACAAATTAAACTGAGGCAAGCAGGGTTAGGTGATGGGTCTCACAGATAGTAAGTGTCTGAGGCCAGATTTGAACTCACCAAGATGAGTGTTCCTGACTCCAGGCCCTGTGCTCTATCCTCTGTGCCACCTAGCTGCCCTCAACCTCTCTCCACTCTAGGACAATCCGAGGTGACATTTACACGATTCACAAACAAAAAAAGTCACCTGTGTGTTCAAACACAATTCGGGGTAGCCACATCTGGGAACAGAAATCACTAAGAATAAGCCTTTAGTCTTCAACTAGAACCGCTCACTTTCTTCCTTGGCCGTTCTCCTGGCCATGAGGGATGGCTCCAGTGGGCTTACCCCATCTTAATCCTTTATTTGAATGGAGAGGTAGGATCGCCATCCCTGGCTTCTGGGGATGGACTCTGGGCAGGACTCAAAAGGATCTTGTTTTTTTTCCTTTGATATTTTTTCCCCAATTACATGTAAAAACAACTTTTGACATTTTTTTTATTTGGGTTCTAAATTCTCCCCCTTTCTCTTTTCCCATCATTGAGAAGGCAAGCAGTTTGATGTAGGTTATATATGTGCAACCGTGCAAAACATTTCCATGTTGGTCATGACATGACAGACAAGATCCACATGACAGACAAGATCCACGTGACAGACAAGGATCTTAGCTGGACCCAGGGGTGGGGTGGGGGGAGGTACCCCCTGTTTAAAGCCTAATCTCCACGTTAATCCCATTCCAGTGACCTTGCCTTTGTACTTGATCCCCAAGGTACTTTCCTGAAGGACAGTGTCAATAGGGTTCTAGACTAGAGAAGTCGAGCCTTCCTGGGTTTTTTTTCTCTCTTTCTCCTAAGAGAAGGTTGATTTTTAACGGGCTTCCATAGCTCAAATGAGACGAAGTCTTGCTAGTCACTGGCTTCCTGGCTTCACTGGCCTGGAGGTTAGTAGACAAGGTGGTGGTTCCTCCTTCCTTGGGACACCCCAGCTCTGTAAGTGGGCATGGCTAGGGTGCTGCCCTTAGGAGTATAGGGCCCAGATCCCCGGACTTGGAGTTAGGCTCCGGCTTCAAATGCTTCCTAGCAGAGTGACTCTGGGCAAGTCACTTCTTCATTCTTGGGTGTGATCCATTTCCCCATCTATAAATGGCTTGCCCAATAGGTCCTTTCCGCTCCCAAATTTGTGATCTCAGGTCCAAAAGTCTAGAGGGCAAGAATACCCCAAGGTTGTGTTGGGGGTAGCCAGGAAGGTCAGGAGAGGAGGAAGAGGTCTCCCCTGCTCTGCTGCCAACGCACACCAAGAGTAAAGGCTACTGCTGGCCTGTGTGTCCTCCAGGGACTCCAGGAAGGAACTGGGGAAGGTTCTAGGTGAATCCTGCCCTGGAGCTGGGGGTTGGAGTATCCCTGAGCCCTGGGGTCTATGACCAGGGGTAAAGCTCAGGGCATGAGAGGAGGCTCCACATGAGGAGGAAAGCAACAGCGGCTTCTTGTGCTCTGAGGACAGGGGACCCCAGAGTTGGATGGTCGGTGGGACAATAGTGACATCTGGAATTTGTACTGTGCCTGATGCAGCAGGCGCTGTGCGAAGCCCTGCACAACATTTGTTAGCAACATTTGTTACTTCTCGATGACAACCCTGACTGGGAGCTGCTATTATCCCCATTTCACATCTGAGAAAACCAAGGCAAATAGGTTATAAGTGACTTGGGTGCGATTATACAACTAGTAAATCTGAGGTCAAATTTGAGCTGGGATCTCCTGACTCCAGACAGCTGACCCATCCAGCCGCCTCCAGGGAGCCAGAAGCAGGAGGAAGGAGAGGGCATACCTAGCACTCTAGAGTCCTTCCCCGGCCCCCCCACCCACTTCTCTGTGCACTCTCCCTTCCCCAAATGTACCCTTTCCCACCTTCCAGGATTTGTTGCCCTTCCCCCCTCCTGCCACCCCCTTCTGCTTCTCACGTTCCCCATGTCCCTTCAGGGCTCATTTTAGGTGACTTCTCCCTGAAGTTGAACCCCCTCCCCCCATTCCTTTGTGCTGTCTCCCTCTGTTTATCTGGGGTTGGCCCAGGAGAAAGTAAGTTTCCCAAATCACAGAAGGGTAGAATGGAAAAGAACCTTATTCCCTTCCTATCGGTCTGCCCCAAGGGTTCATCCCATCTTGATAATGGAAGGAAATGGAGCCATAATGCCCCAGGTACATTCGGGCTAAATTAAATGGTAATCCCACCTCCATATAGCTCCGATGGAGGGTTTTTTCTGGACACCTGCCCAAATCTGCCTGTTTGGAACTTTCACTCACGTTTCTCCCAAGTGTTTCTTGTAAGGACCAACAGACTGTATCTGGAGTGCTGGGTGCTACCTGTTAGAGATGAGTGGGCTGGAGGTGTCCCCAGGAGGCAGCCAGGGAGGGGAAGGGCCTCGAGGTTCTGTCATGTCACGTCACGATCAGTTGAAAGAAAAGGGGCTGTTTAGTCTGGAGAAAAGACGACTGACGGGGGCCGGGGATCTGCCCACATGTGTCCTGGGGCTCTGGAAAAGGGATTAGCCTGTTTTCCCCCAGAGGGCAGGCCCATTAGGGGTAGGGGACACAGCAGAGAGGACAGTGTAGGAGGGGTTTGAACAACTCCCCAATGGTGAGGGCTTCCTGGGGGAGGGGGGCTGTTTTGCTGTCACATTCTGGAGGTCCCCAAGGCTGGGTGGTCACTGGATGGGGGTTGGGGGGTGGGGAATTCTTGCCCAGGGAGGTGGGACCTCTGAGAGTCAGGGATCAGTGTCACAAAGCATCTTGGAAGGGCACTTGCATTTATGGGCTTGCCTGGGACCTGGGGGGGAGGGGGAGGGTCTGATGAAGAAGATGGATGTGGAGAAAGGAGACTGCTGCTGAGCATCCCTCTGGTACCCGCCTCTGAGGATGGTACCACATCCCTCCGAGACGCATCCGAGGGGGAGCAGCGCCACCTTGTGGCTGCAGCACTCATGAGACCCAGAGAGAAGGTCAGGGATGTCACAGAATGGTAGGGAACTTGGCTGATTATCCAGTCCAGCCCGACTTGGGACAGATGAGAAAACAGGCTCCCAGGAGGAACAGGACCTGCCCAAGGTCACCTAGCTAGCTAGGAAGTAATGAAGTGGCCAAATCAAGATGTGGACTATATATGTTTTTATACTAATTTATTTTTTTATTTTTTAAAAATTGAATTAATTTATTTATTTTCTTGTTTACATCACTCATTTCCATGAGATTTTGAGTTACAAATTTTCTCCCCATCTTTCCCCTGCCCACCATCTCAAAACAGCCATCCCAGTGTATAGCCCTTCCCCCAATCCGCTCTCTTCTATGTCCTCCCCCATCACCCCACTGACTTTCTGGTAGGGCAGGATGGGTTTCCCTACCCCAGTGCCTGTATATCTTAATTCCCAGTTTCATGTAGTTAATAATAATAATTATATGTATATATACATATATATTTTTAACATTTGATTATAGAACTTTAAATTCTAGATTCTTTCCGTTCCTCCCTCGTCACCCACCCCCACTGGAAGGACAAGCAATTCAATACAGGCTGTACATGTGTAGTTACGCACAACATCTGCACAATGGACATACT
>CM053584.1:28010012-28066125 GCA_028627135.1 Pseudochirops cupreus | reverse complement strand
GTCTTAGCCAATCTGACTGGTGAGATGTGGTACCTCAAGGTTGTTTTGACTTGCATTTCTTGAATCAATAGTGATTTGGAGCATTTTTTCATATGCTTATAGATATCTTTAATTTCTACCTCTGGAAATTGCCTGTTCATATCCTTTGACCATTTATCAATTGGGGAATGACTTGTGTTCTTATAGATTTTACTTAATTCCCTTTATCAGAGGCCTTTATCAGAGACATTGGTTGTAAAAATTCTTTTCCAATTTCCCACTTCTTGATGGGATCATCTTAATGGGATTACAGATTCTCTCCTTGGCTCTACACTTAAACTGGTAGGTCTAAGGTATTTTCCCAGTGGCCAAGGCCAACTGGACACTTCCCAAACTCTCTCTCAAGGACCCAAGAGTAACCCCAGTGTGTGGGGTGCCACATATGCTTCAATCAGCCGTGAAATACTTGAACTCCCACTAATGTTCCCATTTATACAAAATCAGTCCCAATGACACTATTGACTCTTTCTTTTTGGGAGGGAGGAGGACAAGACAATTGGGGTTAAATGACTTGCCCAAGGTCACACAAGTGACCTTGTGTCAAGTGTCTGAGGATGGATTTGAACTCAAGTCCTCCTGACTCTAGGGCCATGCTGTATTCACTGCGTCACCTAGCTGCTCCAACACCATTGACTCTTAAACATGGAAGTATTTACTAAGCAGTAGGGCAAAGGCAAGAATAAGTACAACATTTATTCAATAAAAAGCAAAAGTGGGAGTATCCAAAATATTCCAGTCCACCCATAAGCCTGGGTCACACTCTTACCACCCATGCACAGAGTGACCAGAGGTGAGCACCCACCAGGAAATTAGAGAGGGCAACATGCAGTGGGGGGAGCCTGAAGAGCTCGGGTTCCAGATAGCTGTGGCAGCTACAGACTGTTTATTCCTTCCCTCTCTCCCTAGGTCTCATGGAGATTTCTAGCCTACCTGGCCCTGCCCCTCCCTTAAAATTTCCCCTCAGGAGGATCTGCCTCCCTCCTGCCCCCACCCCCACAAATGGCCATAATTATTCTGGTGCTACTTGCCCTCCCGAAGCTGTGTCCCACAGCCTCACCAATGAGTCTCTAGACAGAGCATAGAACTCCAATTCCTGTGAACTGGATGAAATAACTTCTGAGGTCTGTCAGCTCAAATTCCCTCTTCTACCTGGGTCTCCAAAGCCTGACCTTGAAAGGTATCTGATGAAACATCTGGAGAGTGGAAAGACAGGTCATACCCAAGACTCCCTGTAATAGCTAATCCTGGACTTGTTTCCAAACCAACTACATCACCCCCTTTACCTATCATAAGAAGCTCAAAACTTCCACATTCTCTGCAGCTCCTGGTTTCCCAAAGCTAGGCCTTGGCTCCTCAGGACGTTATCCTAACTATGACCCAGGCATCCCCAGGAACTGTGCAGGCAAAATTCCCTGCCCTCCTCCCTTCACCCCACAATGCTCTATGTTTTCCCTCCATATTACCTTGTGGCTGCTGTAGGCTCTGTGCTCTAGTACAGTGGCCTAAGGCCATTTGGGGAGGATGAGAAAGAATTAGTGGCCAATCTCAGCAAAGCAAGGATCTAAGACAATTCTAAAGGACTCAGGATGGAAAGTGCTCTCCACATCCAGAGAAAGAACTGGGGAGTCTGAATGCAGAAGGAAGCAGGCTATTTCCCTTCTCTCTCGATTTTCTTTCTCGTGGTTTTCCCTTTTGTTCTCATTCTTCTTTCACAACACTGCCTTGGGGCAGGGGGAGAGGAGGGAGGGAAAAAAAGATCTGGAGCTCAAATCTTGTAAAAGTGAATGCCAAAGACTGTCTTTGCATGTAATTGGAAAAAATAAAATACTATTAAGTGGGAAAAAATCTAAAAAAAAAAAGAATTAGTAGCAAAGATGAATACATTGATGAGTTGTGATGTGTATCACAGATCTCTTCATGTTACCTTTTCTCCAAACCCACCTGTCTTAAAAACTTACCTGATTGCATTAAGTGCACCATGATCCTTTTATCTCAAAGATTCCCCTTGACTCCTTCACTTAACTGAATCTGTTCTCTCTAAAGTCACCAGCAATATCTTCAAAGCCATGTGGGAGGATCTTTTCTCAGGCCCCATTCTTCTTGACCTCTCTGAAGCCTTTAACACTGCTGATCACCTTCTCTTGGGTACATTTTCTGCCTTGAGGGCTAAAGGAGATGTACATGTGTGGCCTATGGAACATGAATTGTATAGAGCATGCACAGACAATATTTGCTTACTTCCCACTGACCAGCCCTGGGGCTCAGACATGTAGGGATGGGTAACCCTTTTCTACCCCCAGCATCATGGCCACCTAGCTATGCGGCAGCTAGTGCTGTCTATCTTTTCCTGTTTTGAGTTTGTTCTTTCCTGATCTTAAGGGAATGAGTAAAATATTCTGAAACTGATGTCTAGAACTGGAGGCAAACTTGTGAGGTTAAGAGGTTGAAAGGTCCTGGGCCCATTGGGTTAAATAGCAGTAGCAGGCTGTAGCAACTACTGAAGAGCTCTTAGAAAAGATACCACTTTTGTTGGACAGTGCAGAGGCGAGGTGAAATGGAAAGTGCCTCATCAGCAAACTCCTTGATGCTATATACCTTTTCTCTTCTGATGAGTATCATTTTTTTAAAGAGACTGTAACAATCAACAGTTATGTTACTGAATCCTGTTTTAAGTCATTGTCAATGACACTATGAGTCTTCTGTGTTCAAGCATTTCTTTTATGTGCAGGAAATAAATACCAATCCCATACCTGATTTATATGGTGCATTTTTAGTAACCCTTTTAGTTCTGATTTTGGAAAGAACTAGACATGAGCCAAAACTGAAGCTCTTAATAGTCTATGGGCACCAGGAATATAAGAAAAGGAAGCCTAACCTTTCTCATTAGAAACCAGGCTTCATCAGATTGAACCCAAAATAAGACCCTGCGCCTGAGTCCATAGCAGAAGAGCACCTTATGGAGAAGGGGTGGGTGCAATGCTTCAGCCCCCCTCCCCCCCCCCCCACCCCGGGCCCAGCAGTCATACCTCAGTGTTCACTTATAAAAATTTTCATTTCTTTAATCTTGAAAATTTGTAAAGAAAATATTTCAACCTGTTTAAATATCTTTTGAGTAAAGTGTTTCAGTGGGTTTTGAACCCATTTGTTAAAAATATGAAAATGCAACACTTTCTTATTAGTTTGTAAGGAAAATCCTTTGGCATCAGAGAAGATGGTAATTTATGAGTTGAGATTAGCCAAGATGGTGGAACAGCCAGAAGAAGTACAGCTGAGTTTTCCTCAATACAATCTTCTAAAAAGATCTAGAAAATGCACAATGCGCAATGAGTCTTTTTTCCATCCCAGGAGTGAACAGGGAGATTGAAAGATAGAAGTTCAGATACTGGAGAAGGGGTCTAGCAAAGAATAGCTGGGTAGAGCATTCCAGTGCAGGGACTGAGCAAGGACCATCTCACCAGGGCAAGAGGTCCCCTATTCTCTTCAGAAGGTCTGACCCTGGCTAAAAGCAGGAACAGGTTCTGACTGGAAGTTTTATCCCTCACTATATAGTGCTAGGTCACAATGTAGACATAGGAGGGGACCTGTATCTAAGGTCTGTAGTTCAGAACAAGGAGTGGTCATAGGCTTTAGGTGTGTACTGAGTTAGTAACATGTGCAGAGGCATCTGCATTAACTAACCTGTCTCCCCCAACACAAAGCCCAAAGTCAGGAAATAAGATTGGAGGAATGGACAAATACATAACAAGCTGTTATAGTGTGACAGGAATGCTCAAGAGACATATGCAGGAGAAGAGAATGAAAGCAAAGCCTCAAAGGAAAATTTAGCTCGACAGTACATCCTAAATGGGTATGTGACCTTAATTTTTTTTTTCTTTTTGGACAGGGGAATGCAGGGCAATTAGGGTTAAGTGACTTGCCTAAGGTCACACAGCTAGCAAGTGTTAAGTGTCTGAGGTTGTATTTGAACTCAGATCCTCCTGACTCCAGGGCTGGTGCTCTATTCACTGAGCCACTTAGCCACCCCCATTTTGTTGCTTATCTTTCATTCTTTTTTTAAATTACAAAATTTTTTTTATGTGACCTTAATATTAAAGATCATACTATTGAAAAAATTGCAAGAAGAACAGAGCATATACTTCTCACAGTTAAGGTAGAAGATGTACTCTTAAACAAACAAGGGATAAAGGCAATTAAAAAGATAAGATAGATAACTTTGATTTCTTGAAACTGAAAAGCTTCTGTATATTTTAAATTAATACACCTATGATAATAAGAGGTCAAATGGGAAAAAATTTTTTGTATCAAATTTCTCTAATAAGGGTTTGGTATCCAAGATGTATACAGAATTAATAAACACAAATAAGACTAATTGCAATTCTCCAATAGATGAGAGGTCAAAGGATATGAACAAACAGTTCTGAAAAGAGTAATTGCAAAGTATTCAAAGCCACATGAATGAATGCCCCAAATCACTACAAATGGGAGAAATGTAAATCAAAACAACCTTGAGGTTTCATCTTTTACCTGGCTAACTGGCAAAGATGACAAAAATGGGAATAGTCAATGTTGGAAGAGTTGTGGGAAGATAGGCAAACAGATGCATTTCTGGTGGAGCTGTGGATCATTTACAACCATTTTGAAAAGCAATTTGGAATTCTATGAAAAAAAGCAACTAAAATATTCATACCCTTAGATCCAGAGATTTCACTCCTGGGCTTCTACCCCAAAGAGGCCATTGATAACAAAAAAGGCCCTGTATGTACTAGTTACAGCAGCACTTTTTGTGATTGCAAAGAACGGGAAATAAAAAATGCTCATCAACTGGGAGAATGGATAAACAAATAGTGGTTCATAAATGTAATGGAATCTCATTTTGCTCTAAGAATTGAAGAATATGATGGAATACTGAGAAGTATAGAAAGATCTGCATGAACTGATGCAAAGTGAAATAAGCAGAGCTAAAACAATGATATATACAATGACTATAACAATGAAAACAGGAACCACCAAAAAAACCAAAGGTGAATGTTGCAAAATTATGAAGAGCAAGCATGGGTCGACAGGAGAGAGAAGAAGATTGCTGCCACACATACATACACCCCTTTGTAGAAGTGGGAAGTCCACTAGTATTCATATGTACTGCACATATGTTCATACTTTTTGAATGTACTCATTGATTATGCTGATTTTTTTCCTCTTTATTTTTCTGCCTTATAAAAAATATTATTTGTTATGAGGAAAGGCTCTCTAGGAGATAGAATAGAAAGGGGAGGGATACTAGCAAAAACTATGGTGATAATGAAAAAAATCCAAAAGACATCAATATTTATTTTTTAAAAAAGAAAAGCTCACTTTAGGCATAGAGTTTGGAACTCAAACCTTTAAATAAAAATGTTTAAAAAATTGGGGAAAAAAAAAGAAAAATGAATTTTGTGATTAAGCAAGGCATAGCCAATAACAAAGTGCTTCAATTTGAAGCCAAGGCACTTTTCCAGCTATGACAGCTACTAAAACCAAGTATTTGCATATACTGAATTTTGAATCATTGTATCAGAATATCAATTTAGCCAAGATTCTAAAAAACAATGAAGTGTATTCAGTCACATATCTCTCATCAAAAATCATAATTGGGGCAGCTAGGTGGTATCACCAGTGAATAGAGCAAAAGCCCTGGAGCCAGGAATTGAATTCAAATGTGACCTCAAACACCTGCTAAATGTGTGAGCTGGCAGAGTCATTTAATCCCAACTGCCACAAAAAAGAAAAAAAAAATCACAATCATTATTATTGGTCACAGAGACTCAGGACTTAGTGATAGCATTAAGATTTTTTGTGTCATTAGCAAAGAAAACATTATTTCATCTTTCACCCTTTAAATATCTATTTTTGGCTAAGTTTTATAAAAGAGGATTAAGGGCTTACAATGGGCAGGCCTTGCGCTAAGTGCTGGAGATGCTAAAGTAGACACTGGCCTCCAGGAGCTCCCATTCTAACAGAAAGTTAACTCAGCCAGGAGAGCTGGAATGGGGTGTGAGGGAGTAGTAGCCACAATTGTCAGCACAAATGTACCTATTTATTTGGTTCATTCTAACTTTGAAAGAATGTTCCTTAGATAAAGTCTCACACTTGTTGCACCGAGCTGCTCATTCACTCTCCAATGCTTTCTTCCATAACTCTCTTTTCTAATTTTTTCTTATCACTCTCATTTTTTTTCCAATTATATCCTCTACGTATATGAGATGGTACACTCAAACATCTTTTACTGATAGGTTTGTGTGATCAGAAATGTTTGGGGATTAGTTCCCTCAGACCTACAGCAGTTAACTTATCCTGTCCGCTCTTCAGCTGGAATTGTCTTAGTTTGGTCTTGTGGCATTTTCCTATTCCGAATTACCAGGCTGAACAGAAGTATCTTTTCATGCTGTACTCCAATTATGGCTCAGCTCATGGACCAATTCTTAGAGGAAGCCCCTATGGAGGGATGGTCTCCCCTCCCCCACCCAGCTGGTGAGTACTTTCTTCCCAGTCAGACTAATCTGAATCTTTGTGTTTCTGCCTTCCCATAGAGAATGCTCCAGGGAAGAGGAGCCCTTTATCTTTTCCCTCCTTCCCCACCTTCCTTATCAGCTAACTGCCTGGGTAGTAAGACTGTCAGGAATGCTGGTTTTATAAATAGACGGCAAGGAATGAATGGAAGGACCACAAATGGAGGGGTTGGGATCTGTGCTGGGAAGGGGAAGGTTGCAGCAAAGAAGGAGAGGCTGAGGACGTGGAGAGATTTTGAGGATTTAGAGAAAGATGGGACGATGGAGCTCAAATCTTTACAGGGCCTTTGTATTGGTAAGGGAATTTGAAGATCCCCCAGTTTTGGCTTGCTTTTCCAGTTGAGTGTTAAGTTATGGGAATCTGATCATCTTCCCTGCCCCTAAGCTCTTTGATAGGATTAAGTGACTCTGAGAACCTTCCCTGACTTGAAAATGTACTCTGCCCCCTAATAGGCTGAATGTGGTCACATGGAGCCTGTCGCGGGAGGCTTGTTCTTCAGGACCACTTGCACCTTATTACTTTGTTGACTGGGCAGTGAGTCAAGAGGGTTATGACATTTCTCTGATCCAGGAGAAAGCTATATATACCCTGATGTGAGGTTTTGCTTTGGGGCTCACTTTGGAAAGAGTTGGCCAGAGGAGACTCTGGGAAGCCCATTGAGGCCCCCCCCCCACTGCTTTGAAAACCCAGATGTTGGTGCTTCCCTCTCTGGTAACTAACTAGGTACGGATGTAATGGTCAGATGACTGAAGCCCATCTGCTGATCTGTTTTTGTCTGTTTGTAACTTCTGCTTGTAGCTTGTGTTTGTATTCTCTGAAGTTCAGGGTGCTGACTTCTTCCCCTGTGCTAGGTAAATGATGTATGTATGTTTGATTAAAGTAAGACTGTTAACCCATTTTGAGTTACTTTCCTTTAGAAAAGCAGATCTAAGAACCTGTGTTAGCAGCCATCCTGGGTATGCTAGGGTGGTTGCTGATACAGCCCTGCTTTTCTGAGCAAGGTAGGAGAGTAGGCTTTCTGTGGACAGAGAAGAAAGGAGGGGATGCAGCTGGGGTCTCGAGTAGGGAGAAGGCTTGGAACAACTTTGGCTGGGACCAATGGTTTGTGCGCAGCCCCGAGGGCTCCAGAGGTCAGATGTGGGGGTAGGGCTCAGGGCTGAGGACTGCAGGGGTATGAACGGCAGCGAGACAAGGAGTTAGGAAGTAAAGGATGAATGGAGGACAAGTCAGTGGCGCTGGCCAACTCTAGGATCAAGACCCTGAGTCTCAGAAAGGTGAGACCAGAGTCGCGCTGGTGGACTGGGAGAACCCGGAGGTCACTGAGCAGTGGAGGAATCTGTTTGGGAAGGGGAGGACTTGGGGCCTGGGGAATGTGGAGAAGTTCACAGGCCAAGGTCAGGACTCTAAGGTGTGTGTGTGTGTGTGTGTGTGATGGGAGCTGGAGAAGAGGATAACCTGGGGGACAGGATGTTGGAGGAGGTACCGCTGAACGATCACTGAAGCCGCCAAGTGTGCGGAGGGGAGGGTCGCAGAGCTGCTCCAACATCCCGCCTCCGCTGGAGCGCTCGGACCCGGCCCGGAGGCTCCCCAGCTCTGGGGACTTTCCGCAGCAGCGCCCATTCTCGCGGAGGGGGCAGCTAAAGTGCAGAGCTGGGGGCAGGGGACAGGGGACAGGGTCACAGTAGCCTGGGAGCCTGAGCTCGATCCCCTCCTCCAGCGTCCAGCCCCGGGCGCCCCACACACATTACAAACTGTAGAAGAGGAAGGAATGAATGAACAGGAGAAGGAGGAGGAGGAGGAGGAGCAATGGAGTTAAAGGGACTAGAGGGTTTCAGCGGCCCGCGCGGTGATAGGCTGAGGACTCGGTTTGGGGTGGGACCAAAGGGAGCCCACGTGAGGAGAAGGTCCCGGCGCTAGGCCTCTCGGGCGCGGGTGACGCTTTGAATGGAAAGCCGCGGGAGCAGCCTCAGCCAATAGGCAAAAGGCGTCCTTTTACGTCACCGGTTGCTGAGGCAGGAGCCATTCTGCTCCTCCTTCCCTCCTTTCCCTGCAGCCCTGGTCACAGTAATTAGGGTCGGCGCCGACACCTCTACCAGGAACGAGAGTGCCGGAGCAAGAAGCGGCTCAGAGTGTTGGAGCCTCCTCACCCCGACCTAGTAGCCAAACGGGGAGTCTGGTGAAGGTTCGGGCTGCAAAGGAGACTTCAACTTCCAGCAAGCCTCGCGGCCCTTACTTCCGGAGCCCCACAGGGGCGCTCAGCCTGCTGGGAGTTGGAGTCCTGGAGCACTATGGCATTTTTCCAGGGAAATGTGTTCTCTCCAGAGCCGTGGGCCAGCCGGCAGGGGTCGATCTGTCGCCTCTCGCCAGCGGAACCGCCGGCTTGGCCAGGGCGCTCCGAGTCCACCGACTGCGGGATCGCGGAGGGGAGGGACCTGGAGAGGGTGGCACCTGCGCTGGCCCTTTAAACGCGGAGCGGAAGTAGGTGGGAGGGGCCCAGAGCCGCGCTATATAAGGCGGCCCGAGCGACGCGGGCTCTCCAATCTGCCATTTTCTGCTTCGGGAGCCGTGGAACGTCCGGCCCTGTCTCCCCTTCCCTCCTCTCCTCCCCTCCCCGTCTCTGTCCTCTGCGCCCGTCCGCCTCTGAGAGACCATGGCCGCCGAGCCCGCCACGATCGCCGAGCTCGCCCCAGCCGACAAGTGAGTGGGCCAGGGGCGAGAGCGGGGCGGGGTCTGTGCCGAGTTCGAGCCAGGGGCCAGGGTGGGGGGCGGTGGCGGCCTTCCCTCCCCTCCTTTTCCCTGTCGGGTTTTTCTCTTGGTCGCCCGCCATCTTGCCGGCGCCGCGGCGGTTTCTCCATCTTACCCGCCCGGGTCCCGGGAAGGCCGGTGAGGGATGGGGGTGCCAGGCACGTGCACGTGCACGCGCATTCCCTCAGTCCCTTGGCCATTCCGCTCCCGGGTATTTGGCGCCAAAAGAAAGGTCCCCTCACGAGGAGCGAGGCTGCCCCGGAGGGGGCGGGGCTCCTTGGCGCTTGCGCGGGCGCGTGCTGCTTAGGGGGCGGGTTTTCTGGTGTGTTACGGCGCCTGCGCGGGCGCGTGCCGCCGAGGGGCGGGGCCACCGGGAAGCGGGAAAACTCCCATTGTCTGGCGGCTCGAGGTGGCGGCGGGTGGGGGGGGCAGAGTGTGCTGTGCGCGTGCGTGATTGGGGACGGAGATAGCGCCCAGATTTCGGGCCTCAGTTTACCTTTTCCAAAGATGTGCTGGACGGAGCTGCGTGGGCCACCTTTCCCTGGCAGCTTTAGCCTATAGTACAAGTCGAAGGGATGAGGCATCCCTTGGGACTGGGTCTCTGGGCCTCAGTGACCCCCTCTGCGAAATGGCTGTATTGGAGAGCCCCAGAAGCCCCGGGGGCACCCGCCATTCACTTTGTCTAGGCTCATTTCTCAGTCTCCTCTGACGCAGGCTGCGGGCGCTGCCAGGTTCCGATTGTGTCCGTGGGTTCGCAGTCAGAGGAGTCTTACCCGGAGCTCTGGGGCCCCCCACGCACCCGGGGGTCCTTTCTCAGCCCCCAGAAGCCCCCCAGGGCCAGCACGGGGGCGGGGCAGGCTGCCTGGGCCTGGCGCTGGGGTGGGCGGGGCCACACATACTAAGAGGCGGTTCTGTCTGGGGTGGAGGGAGGGTGGTGCTGTATCTAAAATGTATTCTAGCGAGGGGAGTTTGGCCCTGGGGGAGCTGAGGTCAGTGGAGGCTGGCGGAGGATGCTGGGAGCCCGCGGGGAGAGTCCAGAGAGCCCTTGAAGCATCCTTGGGCTCGCAGAACAGCCAGCAGGGAGCAGGACGACTTTGTGGGTGTCACTAACAGGCAGCAGCCGCGGGGGTGGAAATGATGGGACAGGAGAGTGGGAGCCAAGGCTTCAGGAGGGCAGATCTCCGAAGAAAGTTAATCACTGAGTAGAATGTGCCTCCGGAGAAGGAAGTCAGTCCGGGAGAGCTGCTCAGGAATAAAATTTTCCAAGACAGAATCAGTTCCAATGAGAAGGAAAAATGACACTTGTCTGGAGAGAGGGTGCAGATGTAGAGAAGAAGGAAGCAGTGCCAAATAATAAATGAATAGAGTATATCACCCTCTAAAAATAGAAATACTCAAGTTCAGAAAGACCTGCAGCTGGCAAATGAATCCAGGAGTACAAAGGCCTTTTTTGGTTATAGTGGAAGAAAAAGGAGGCTCAAAACAGGAATGGGACCTTTGCTTGGTGGTAGATGGAGAGATGACTGGCAAGAAAGACCAGCCAGCTGCTCAGGTCTTGTTTTCTTTCTCTTTTGTCCACAAGGACAAAATGGAAATGATGGAACAAATGTTGATAGATGTGGTAAGCAAGTAGTCCTTTGTCCTCTCTGGGATGGAGGAAATTAAAGTCCCTGGGGTGAGGTGATCCTGAAATCCCAGGCTGGGAGTATTGAGCCCCTGTCAGTGTTATGGGAAGGATCATGCAAAATGAGCCTTGGATCACAAGCTTGGAGGAGGGCAACTGTGAAGGGAACAGTCTGAACTCCAAGGCAGTGAGTGTGGCTTGGATTCCTGAGGAAAGTCTAGAGCAGATCACCAAAGAGGATCCCTGGTGAACTCTGAGAAAGAGAATCCACCAGTCTGGCTCCATCAAGTGCAAGTTGTGTTAGACCAACTTTATTTCCTTTTTGAACCATCATACTAAACTAGTAGATATAGGGAGTTTTATAGGTATAGTTTACCTGGATTTTAACAAAGTTTCTTTTAATAAAGCCTTGTAGACTGTTCTGGTGATTAACTGGAGAGATAGGGATTGGGCAATAATTTAACCCATTGGATTCAGAACTAGTTGGATGAATGGTTTCAATTTTTTGTAGTAAAATATGAGGCGGGTGAGACAGTCAGGGGAAGAGGAGCCATGGAAACTTGGAGGAGGGAAGAAAAGGTTTGCAGAAAGCTGCTGTGGTGAGTGGGATCATGAGTCTATGAGGGAGCTGTAAAAACATTGGCTTGCTCTAGTTAGGGCCCAGTTGAGATGATATAAGAAATTGGTGGTGGAGGGGCAGCTAGGTGGCACAGTGAGTAGAGCACTGGCCCTGGAGTCAGGAGGACCTGAGTTCAAATGTGGCCTTGGGCAAGTCACTTAACCCCAATTGCCTTGCCTTCCTCCCTCCAAAAAAAAGACAAATTGGTAGTAGATCCAGCCAGCAGTTTTTCTCCAGCTTCTTTTAGCTGTACATCAATAGAAGGGAAGGCACCGGGTGGTAGGAGTAATCTAAGATGGTGGCTTACAAGGCAAGACAAGGTCTGTGCTAGGACTGGGGGTCAAGGGACTGGAAAGAAGAGAGTGCAGAGTTGAACTGAGTCATCGCTGGCATGATGGGAGGAGGAGGGGAATGGCCTAGCAAAGAGCTGAAGAGCAGGGGGGCGGGGTTGGGTGGGGGAGGACTACAGGGTGTGATGTGGAGGTGAAAAACAGCTCTCTTTGGGGTAGTTAGTGTGGGGCTGGTACTTGAAATATATGGATGTGGAAGAAGAAGGAAGACAAGCATCCCATAGGTACCTGTTAAGTGCCATGCACTGGCACTTCATAAATAATATCTTACTTGATCCCACAACAACCTGGGAGGTAGGTGCTGTTGTTATCCCCAGTTTACAGATAAGGAAATTGAGGAAGAGATAGGTTCCATAACTTGCACAGGGTCTGATTTGAACTCAGGTCTTCCTGACTCCAGGCTGTGACACCTAGCTGCCAAGTATAGAGATGACCTAAACTTCTGGGAGCTAACGGAGTCCCCAAGAGGGCTGAGGACCAGTCTGACAGATAGGAAAAAACCTAGTGGTGAGCAGTGTCAAGAAGGCCCTGAAGGAGTGAGGGGGCTACTGTCTCATTAGATAGAGCATAGTCTAAGAAGTGAGGATAGGGGATGGCTTCTAGAGAGGTAAAGAAGCAGGAATTCCTTAGGGTGGGTGCTCAGCTTGGGGGGCAGGGCAAGGGCAGAGAATTGAAGAAGAAGTAAAAGGCTAGGGTCATATCTGTGGGATCCTGGGCCTTTGCCCCAAGGAATCCTCTGAGTTAGATGTCCATGACTACGAGGAAGTTGAGTTTCCATAGTGGTACATCCCTCCATGCAGAGAAGGCACAGATACCTGCTGGGCTGCACTTGAAAGACAGACCTGCTTGTTCTAGTGTAAGACTAAAAGGTTGGATGGGACTGCCCAGGAATTATGATCACCCCTTGTCCTAGCAAATGCTCGAGAAGTTGGCACCTAATCTTTTAAAACTCCAACATGAAATCAATTCAGATTTATTTTATAATCTTTGGGAACCATTTACATTTGTCAAACCTGAAAACAGTATTTTATTAAGTACCACTCATGAGGAGGTCCCTGTGCTTCACTGCTGGTGAAAAACTGAGCAAGTCATTGATTCTTGCTGTCCTAGAGGAGAGGAATAGAATGTATAATTATAATACAAGTAATGTTTGGTATAAACTGGGGGCTTTGAATGGCCTGCTAATGGAGGAGCAAGGGAGTGGCATTAAACTTATACAGGTAAGGAAGCTCCATCTTTAGAAAGATGAAGATTGGGGGATATATGGGGGATGATAGAAGGGAGGACAGATTGGGGGAGAGAGGAGTTAGAAGCAAATGCTTTTGAAAAGGGACAGGGTCAAAGGAGAAAATAGAGTAAGTGGGGGGCAGGATAGGATGGAGGGAAATAGTCTTTCACAACATGACTACCGTGGAAATGTTTTGCCTAACTACACATGTACAACCTATATTGAATTGCTTGTCTTCCCAGTGGAGGTGGGTAAGAAGGGAAGAAGAGGGAGAATCTGGAAATCAAAATTTTAAAAACCAAATGTTAAAAATTGTTTTTAGGTGCAGCTGAGAAATAAGATATACAGGCAATGGAGTATAGAAATCCATCTTGCCCTACTAGAAAGTAAGAGGTGTTTGGAGGGGGATATAAGAGAGGGCAGATTTGGGGAAGGGGTATACAGTATGCTTGCCATCTTGGGGTGGGGATAGGGAAGAGACGGGGAGAAAATTTGTAACTCAAAATCTTGTGGAAATGAATGTTGAAAATTAAAAAATAAATTTTTAAAAAAAGATGAAGATTGGATATGGGAGCATACTTGTAATTGTCCAGGTGTGGCAGGATTGGGAGGACGCAGTGGAAGGCATGCTGTGCATAGCCCCTTGTCAAAGAAAGATCTGAGGGGAACTTAGTGGAATGCAAGCTCAGTGTGATCCTTGTCACCCTTTTATGCCAGTCAAGAAACTGAACAAAGATCCAGCTGCATTAATGGCCATAGCCCCTGAGACTGAAGGGGTGATAATCCTGGGTTCTGGTCAGGCCACTGTTGGAGGCTTGTGTACAGTCTGGGAGCCATTTATTTAGAAAGGTTATTACTTAGCTAAACAGTGTCCAGCAGAGGACAGTCAGGGAGGGGAAGACCCTGCTTGAGCCATGGAGGGGGGGAGGAGATCTGGGAAGGAACACTAGAAGTAGTGACCTTCCCCAGGCACAGGCTCTATGGACGATCACCTATTGGTTTCCTCAATGTTTCTCTCCTTCTAGTGTGCTTGGATTAAGTGGCCATTGGCGTACTTACCCATTCTGAAGTGCTATGGGTCTTGTATGGTAGAATGCTGAAAAGAGAGATTTGGGGTGGGATGGAGAGGAAGAGTTAATTAAGTGATTAAATGGAAGGATGAGGCCAGACCTCCCCACAGGATGACAAGACTTATCAGTCGGGTGAGATTGTGGGCCAGAATGAGGCCAGCGGAGAATCAAGTCAGAAGGACAGACAGGTTTTGGGAGAAACATAATTGCTATCAAATGTTGATGGGAGGGTTTGAGCAGTCAGTAGCTTGTCTAAATGACAGTTCCTTTCATGTCATTCATCTAGATCATGGGTGTTACCTGGGAAAGAGAAACCTTCTGAAAGTGATGTCTAAGAAAGTGTAGATGTAAGGGCAGCAGAAAATAAGGAAGAGAGTTAGCCAGGTAGGACAGACGGTGAAGGGGGCCAGCCAGGTGAGGAGATTATCCCAAAGTGGGGTCCGGGCAAATGAGGCCAGGAAAACCATCAGTCACCCTCCACAGCAGTTGGAGGGGAGCAGTGAGACCGGATGGCTAGTTTAATATGGAGCCTGTGAGTGTTTTGTGACTGGTCAGTGTCTTAAATGCCTTGAGACTTAAAAGAAAAGAACCCCTGTAGTCCCTGGTCTGCATGTCTCAGTGCCTGAGCAAGGGACACTTCACGAGTGATCAGGGACTTCCTTCCACTTAAAAATTTTTTATTACTGTTCTTTGTTTTTACATCATCTTTGTTTTTCCATCTGCCCCTCCTTTACCTAGAGAATGTGTAAAAGAGAGAAGGTTCCCATCTGAAATCTTAGATGTCACTTAGCAGCTGCACCTTCGTGGTTCATTGGCCTCATTTGCCACTGTGCGTGTGTGTTTGGCCATTCCCTGTTGGCTACTACCCAAAATGCTAATATGAATAGTTTGGTATATGTGGAACATGGGTTTTTCTTTAAAATGTTCATACCCTTTTAACTCAAGAATTTAGTTACTTGTTTAGCATAATTCTAAATCACTCTCCAGATTTATTGGACCAATTCATGGCTCCACCAACAATATACTACTGCATCTGTCTTTAACTTGCTGGGTATGAGGTCCGTTAGGAGCACTTGAAAAATTGTTTTTCCCTTGGAGCACAAAGGATAGAAAACTAAAGAGGTTCTAATTTTATCTGGTTCTAATTTTATGCACTTAAATCTAAGGACTGGGAAAGTTTAGATTATCAGGGTGTACTTAGCTATAGCCTAGTATGAGGTGAGTTGGAAATTTGTTCCCATTTTTGTTTTTTTAAAACCATACAGAACAGACTGATTTATAGGATTAGAAAGACAGTTACAGTCTGTCATAGAAGGAACACTGAGCTGTGTTTCAGTTGTGTCTGATTTTTCATGACTCCATTTGGGGATTTCTTGACAAAGATACTAGAGTGCTTTGCTGTTTCCTTCTCCTGCTCATTTTACAGATAAGGAAACTGAGGCAGACAGGGTGAAGTGACTTGCCCAGGGTCACACAGCCATTAAGAGTCGGAGGGTGGATTTGAACTCAGGAAGGTGAAGTCTTCCTGACTCAGGGCCTTGCATTCTGCTCTATGGTGCCACCTAGCTGCCCCAGGCACTTAATAGCAGTGTGATATTGGGCATCACTTAATCTCCTATAGCACCTCATTTGTATGGTGGCACTTATTTCACTAGCCTTGTGCATTAAACTTGTGTAAAATGCTTTGCAGACCTTAAAACATTGGTTAATTATTTGTGTGACCTTGAACAAGTTAATTAACTCCTCTTTCTCTGTTCATTTGGCTGATTAGAGCTGGGAGGGATGGAGCGCTGATCTGGGCCAAGATTGAGTGAATAGTGGGCTTTATCCCTGGCTGGAATTAGCTATTATATTTTCTTTCACAAACCTTAGTATTATATTTCTTTGGGGAGTTAGTATTCTGAAGAAGAAACCTATGGATGAGACTGGACAGAAGTTGGATTGTAGTGTGATGATAATCTTGAAAATTAGATAATCTTGTGAAAGGCTCCAGCCAGGTCCAGCTCCCCTGAAGAATACCTCAGGAAAAAGCAAAAACTGCCAGATTAAACAAAAATTGAGTAGAACCAAAGAGAAACCCCAAGGAACTCAGCTGAGTCCAGAGCTTGAACCTGGACCTGGGGAGGATCTGAAGCCGGTGAGGATCTTCTGTGTGGCTATATCAAGAGATAAGGACAATGCTGTGGGCCTGGATGGGTGACTTGAGAAGGCTGGACCCATGGTGCCCTTCAGATAGAACCTGTACCAGGAGATAAGTAAGGCCTGAGGTCCTCATGAGCATCTCCTGGTACGTGAATACACAAAAAAGCCTGAGAATAGGCAGAGGGTGCAAGTCTCATTTGGGGCAGCTAGGTGGTTCAGTGGATAGAATGCCAGGCCTAGAGTCAGGAAGACTCATCTTCCTGGATTCAAATCTGGCTTCAGACACTTAGTAGCTGTGCGACCCTTGGCAAGTCACTTCACCCTGTCTGCCTCAGTTTCCTCACCTGTAAAATGAGCTGGAGAAGGAAATGGCAAACCTCTCCAGTATCTCTGCCAAGAATACCCCAAATGGGGTGATGAGGAGTTGGACATAACTGAAAACAGTTGAACAACAGAGCAACCCCATTCTGAGTTAAGGCCCAAACCAGGGCTCTTAAGAAGCTTCTCCATTAAATGTCTGTGGTAGGGATGGAAGGACACCACCATCCTCCCCATCCAGAACTGCAGCCTAGGAAGATGCTTTCCCCCTTGTACTGTGTATTCTCTCCATTGGCCTGCAAGCATGAGAGATATGAAGGGCCTGGGCCTAGCCACCCCCTCCAAAAGTGTGTTAAGAGCCCAGGAACTGAGGTGGGAGACGTATGGAGAAGGCTCTACTACAGTGAAGAAGAAATACTGGAAGAGAGAGGAATCCCAAGAGGAAGAACCTAGAAGAGGCAAAAATAGCTGCAGTCATCGCAGGCAGGAATCCAGAAATGGCTGGATGAACAAGCTCAGAGCTTGGGGAGAAGCATCACTCACGTAGACCTGGAGGTGGGAATCCTTAGCCGGGTAGTAAGTGGGCACAGTGAAGAAAAAGAAGAGATCAGAACTGAACAATAGAGGGAAACAGGACATTATTGTGTCCTGGGGTAGATAAAGCACTGGGGATGCCAAGACAGGGCCAAGGAACAAGATGCTTCCAGGAGACCACACAGGACACGGTGTATGTTACTCACATGAGGGATACTTGGGAAGGCCTGATCAGAAGAATCAGAGGTGTTGAGGTAAATTGGCAGGTGATTGGCTGTGGGGCTGAGGGAGATCCAAGATTGGAGAACACCGCCCAGATCCTTGTTCGCTTGGGGCAGATGGAGAGAAATGGGAGTGAGGAGGGCTGGGCTTGGAAGGAGAAGGAGTTCTGTCTGGAGCGTGTGGGATTTGAGATGCTCGTGGGACATGGAGGATAAATGACTAATCGGCAGCTGGATCGAAGCTCCAAGGAGAAGGACGTCATCTGTCAGTCCCTCACTGCACTCCCAACGAGCCACAAGTTTCTTTCAGCTGCGTGCATGCAGAGCTTTCAGTGTAAACACCCATGCCTCAGAAATCAGGGCTTGACTTTGTTTTGTCTGGTCCTGAGAATGAGATGAAGAAAATGTCAGTCATGTGGGTTGCACTTTAAAGTGTGGCCAATAAATACTTACTTGCACATCCCTGGCTGCCAGGGGCCCCAGTGGTCATGTCATGTATTCTAGCCCACGGGTAAGAATCCCCACTGAAACCTGTTGGGCTCCCATTGCTCTTTGTTCTGCTCTCTCAGGGCAAGCAGAGCAAAGCTAAGACCTTCTCTATGGGTTGGTCCTTCTGATGCTGGAAGACAATTGTTGTGTAGTCTCAGAGTCTTCTTCAGGCTAAACAGCACCATTTCCTTGGACCATTGACTCATATGATATGAATACAAGGCCTGGAGACCCTCTAGCTTATTAGTGTCTTTACTGAAATATAGTACCCAGAAGAGAACCCAGTTCTCTAGGCCGGACAAGGCTAGAATATGGTGCGATTGTTACTACCTTGTTCCTGGAAGCTGTTAATGCAGTGCAAAATCCCATTAGCTTTTGGCTGCCTTGTCACATGGCTGACTGGTGGAGCCGTTAAAGTGGCTGGATTTGAGCTCAGGTCCTCCCGACTCCAGGGCCCATGCCATATTCACTGTGCTACCTAGCTGTCCCCAGGAAGAACAAACAAGGTGAGCAGGAGGATCCCCTCCCAGTTCTCCAAGCTCTTTTTTGCTTCGCCTTCACCTTAAGTGAATGGATGAAAAGGTAGGGAGACAGCTCTCCTGTGTACCAAGCCAAGCCAGGGCATGCAGATGCAAAGCGAGGACAATTCTGCCCTCAGAGAGTGCCCATACTAATGGGCACAACCCAAGGGAGGTCATACCTAGTGGAGCCACAGAGAATAGATTTGTTTGCTGTAGCTTTGGTAGAATTGATTGGATTATGGTTGGGGGAAGATGCTGGGGTCTTAGCCAATGAAGTAGGCTTGGCTTTCCACCCCTCCAGTCAAACCAAGCAGCTGTACCAGATCTCTCCTTTGGGAGACAGGATCATAGATTTGGAACTGAAAGACCCGTAGAGGTCCTCCCATAGTAGCCCAGGCCTCTCCTTCTTCCCCATGCTTGTCTAAGTGCCTTGCCCCTAACCCAGGATCTCCATCCTTGCCGAGAACAGGACCCTTTCATCGTGTTGGAAGAAAGGTGCTTGTCCACTAATTGCCCTTGAAGGAAGCCCAAGTTCTGCTGGTGGGTAGAGTTGACTTGGCAGTAGATGGTGGGAAGATCTCATGGTGGTTGCCTCCACCAGCCTTCTTTTTTCCTATAAATTTGAAGTGGTCATAGTGTACATGGGGGTTAATTAGCCACTGCCCAGTCTAATTTTACCTGTCTTAAATCTCTCCAGAAGGGAAGAGGAGTCCCCTGCTCCATCCACATCTGCAGACAAAACCGATAGGTAAGCATCAGTGACATTTACAAACATGGTGGCGGCAGCTGTGAAACATGACCACTACATGCCTAGCTTACTTCTGTTTGGTGGGTGGGGCCTGGGCATATCTTGGTGGAACCAAAGAAGATTTGGGGGCCACTTGAATGAGTCTTTTCATGAAAACCCTTGGGAAATCTGTCTTTGATCTTTCTGAGTTGAGCATCTGTGTTTCAGAAGCTGATTTGGGGTTGGCTCCAAGGTTTCTGTTAGCACTGGTACAAGACTTGTTCTCACTTAGTGCTCCTGGATGTGGCTGGTTGAGTGTTGGGCCTTTCAGCCTGAAACTATGGCAGCTTGAAAACCAGGGGGTGGTTTGGAGCGGGGCGTTTCCAAAGGAGATTACAGCAGTGATGGAGTTGACTGATTAGTCTCACTGAAGAGAGGAGCAGGGCAGCTGCCCCTCAGCTGAGCTGAGGTCACCCTGACCTAGAGTGAGGGTGCCCCTTCTGTCACCCTCAGGATGAGGTTCCTTAACAATCTGGAGGAATAGTGTTGGTGTTGGATTAACTTGACCCCAAGAACCTAGAGGGATTTTTTTCTCCTTTGCTTGTTCAGTAACCTGTATTATGTACTAACCACTAACATTGATGAGAGTTAAGTGTTTGCTCTGGAGATGAGGGTGTTAACTGCAAGACCAGTCAGAGTCCCTCCCAAAGCTCTTGGCTCCCCTCACAGGCACTGAGGTAAATGATGGCTTGAGGGTCCTCAGCTAGAGCATCGGTGGTTATTCAAGTGGAGCACTGCCCTGTAGAGGCATTATCTAGGTGTGGGTGGCCAGCTGCTTTCTTCAGGCTCAATTTCTAGGCCCTCGAGGTCACCTTTCGCATATGAATTGATTAGCTGGGGGCAGAAGAGGCCTGAAGCCTAGCCTGAGCATTCTTCCTGGCTTCTGTTTCCAACATGAGATGTCCAGTAGGATGGTCCTCTGGTTGTCCAGGCCAGTCTGCTCCTGTGCCAGAGCCTGAATTCTGAGACTGCACTAGTGCTCTGCCCATTCTGCAGACTGCAGGTGCAAGTGGGACCCTGCCTTTTAAGCATGTCTTTTTAGTGACCAGAGTTAGAAGGGTTTCACAAAGCTTTTGGCTTAAAAGGTGCTGAATGTGGCAGTCCTAGTGGATGTGAATGGAGGGTGAGAATGGAGAGGCTTGAGGACTTGGGCAGGGGATCAGCAACCTGGGAAAGGCCTGTGGGGTTTGGGTTAGGGGGAGTGTTCTTTCGGAGACAAGATGCTTTCTTTTCCCTCCCAGGGATTGGGGTGGGGATTAGTTTTGTGGTGCCAGGCTGGACTCAGTGACTCTGCTGTTGTAGGATGTGGGTGTTAGTTCTGACCCATAGTATCTGGTTTTTGTTTCTCTTCCTGTATCTGTCCCCCCAGCCTGGATGTGGATAGTGAATCTAAAAAGCTGCTGGGCTTGGGCCAGAAACACCTGGTGATGGGAGACATTCCAGCAGCTGTCAATGCATTCCAGGAAGCGGCTAGTCTCTTGTAAGTATTGATGCTGCTTTTGGTAGGCTGAAGGTCAATAGGGCAAAAGGTCTCTTAAGTTCTGTCTTCGTTGTTGTCCAGTCCTTCCCACCCCCCCCCACCCCCACGCCTTCTTCTCCATCTTGTCCTGTGCCCAGCCATCAGATAGAGAGTACCCAGAACATTTGGATGGGGGCCCTTTGACTGGAGAGTGCAACTGTTCTAAGCTGTGTCCTGCCCCTTAGCACCAGGCACAGATGAGGCCCTGCCTACATGGCGTTGCCCTCAGGCCTAGCCCAAGCCAAGCCCCTGTCTCCCCTGGCATTCGGGACCTTTCCTGATGCCCCTGCCCCAGGTTGTAGAACCAGTTGTAGTACAAGCCTTCACCCCTGTTCTGTGCAGCTGTCAGTGCCCCTGCCTCCTGGTCAAGTTACTTTTTGTCCTTTCTCCCTCCTGATCTTCACATCCTGTACCTTTCTGATTATGACTGGGCTGCCCTGCCTGTGGCACTCACTGCTGTCCCTGTCATGATGTGTCTGTCCTTAGTAAAATGAGAAGTGGTGCCAGGTGCTTGCTCAGAGATGTCCATTGAAATCAATTTAGGAGTCCAGTGGACTCTGAGAAGTCACTGTCATGTCATTCACTGTCAGATAATTTGCCCTTGTGATGAAAACACTTGGCACTGCCTCAGCTGTGTGGGTCTGAAGAGGGTAAGGCTGCTCTGGTTTCAGGGCCCATGCCACAGTCTAGCCTATTTGTTTCCCTGTTATTCCCCTTATATTGAGGGCTCAGGACATAGGTAAAGCACAGCTTGAGGTGCTGGGTTTGTAGGTGAGAGAACTTCTCTTATTTTTTGCCCTGTGTCCTTTCCTCTCCAGGGGTAAGAAATATGGAGAGACAGCTAATGAGTGTGGAGAAGCCTTCTTTTACTATGGGAAGTCTCTTCTGGAGTTAGCAAGGTATGTCTTCCAAGGCTCAGTGCCTGGGATGCATGGAGGACACTGGAGCTTTGACCTTCCTCTCCCAAGATGGCATGTGGTGGGGGTAGGAGGAGGACCCAGTTAGCGGGATGAGCAGAGTTGTTTTCAAGGCATTTGAGCGGCTGCTTGATAGAGGCCAAGTGGGAGTGAAGGTGCTTTGGTCCTAGATGGGAGGAGAAGTACACAAGCTGTAGAAATGGAGAGGTAGATGTGCTTTCATCTGTCCAAGAACTGGAACTGATGAGTCTGGAATGGAAGAGCATCTTTCTTTAGCCCACTGTGCAAGCTTGATAGAAATGGGCGGCTATGGAGGTCAAGGACCCTTCATTAGGTGGTGAAATCAAGGCCATAAGATACCTAGTGAGCCTCGGTTCCTTCAAGGGCTGGGGACAGGGCTGCCCTGGGCTGTCACTGGTAGAGACCTCCTTTGCCACAGCGAGCTGGTGTATTGTCTGCCACCTGCCTGGGGCTGCCACCCACAAAATTGCAAAGGTTTTCCATCTATTAGGTCTGACTGAGCAACTTAGAAATTTAGTGGTTTCTCATACTATGTGAGCTAATAAGTCATCCTTCAACAACTTAATTCTGGTCAGTTGCCTAATTGCAGTGTTGATTGTGACAGTGGCTTGGATTCTTGCCATGCTTTAAAATTGGCAAAGTAGGTATCTCACACAGCCCTGGGAGAGGGCAGGCAATGCTCCTGCATTTATAGAGAAGAACAGTGTGGTTGGAAAGGCCCCAGGCCAGAGGTACATGGGGAAATCAGTTGGGAGCCTGTCTGAAAGGCCCCCAACTCTACACCTGAGGCATCTGTAATATTAGCTGGCACTGCTTAACTGGGAGGGGAAGGGCCTGTGGTTCTTTTCTGAAATCTCACAGTAAATATAGCACCACGACCTCAGTGCCCAGAGCCTGCTGACCCACCTCCATAGCCCCCAGCAGCCGTCCATTCACACCAGCACTTGCTTCTGCGCTCCCTGCTCTCCCCTCAGCGCTCACTAACCCTTTTGCTCTCCTTACTCGTGCTCTGCTCTCCTGTATTCTGAGCTCAGCACAGGGTATTGCTAGTCCTGGCCTCAAGAGGAGTGAGGAGGAGCCTGGCTGTGGTATCTTGGTGCTTTCTATGTTTGTTCTCCTCCTAGAATGGAGAATGGTGTGTTAGGAAATGCCCTGGATGGAGTACCAGTGGATGAAGATGGAGAGAGAGCGGAAGATCAATCTATGGTAGAGAGTACTGATAACGTAGAGGGTATGTAGCGCTGCACGTCCCACCTTGTAGAGCCGCCACGCATCCAGGGAATGCTCAGATGTTCATGGCTGACGCCTGGGGAAGGCCAGATGATCTGAACTGAACTCCCCCTTTAGAGGAAGTAGATGAATTCCTCGGTAGCCGGAGCCCCTGGGGGCCTTCTTGTTTGGAGCAATGCTGCAACCCAGAGCTTGCCCCAGTCCCTCTATTTAAAGCAGCCGGGTGGTGTTCAGTATCTCTACCAGGAGAGAGAAGTTCTCTTCCCATGCCTTCTCCTTGAAGCCCGAGTGCCCTAGTAGGCACAGGCAGGGAAGAGTTGGCTTCTGGCCAGAACGGTATAATTAATAACACTGATGACCCACATTTCTATAGCACTTAAAAGTTGACAAAACTCTTTCCATTTACTATCTCATTGGGCCTGGAATGGCTTGGCATCCTGTATTTGGCTCCTGTGCTTAAAATCTGGCTGACTCCATCGCGGCAGCTTAGCGCGAGGGGCACATTTTGGAAGGAGCAGCTTTGCTGGCTAGGACCGGCTTCTCTTTATTTGGGCTTATGTTTCCAGGGGCATAGTTCCATTGTAGTTCATCGACCAGGCTGAGGGTTAAAGGGGATTAATTTTCATTTCCATTTATGCCTGTTATCATTAAACTAGAAGAAATGTTTATGCTTCATGTTCCTTCACCATGTAGAGGAAGCAAGGGGCGTGTTGAAAGAACAGGTCTCTGATGCCATGAAGGACCAAGAGGCAGTTCCAAAAGCCCAGATCGAGGTTCCTGGGGTGAAGGCCGAGGTGGAGATGGCGCCGGCTGCCCCTGCTGCAGGGGAAGCCCAGGGAAGTCCAGCAGAAGCCGAGAGCACAGGAGCCGATGTCGAGATGAAAGAGCAGGAAGAGGAGGAGGCCTGCGCAGAAGCAGCCCCTGTGAGCCCTGAGAAGACCCCAAGCACAACCCAGGAGCCTGAGGCAGCAGCTGCTTCAGAGGAGCCTGACGCAGGCTCAGGAGCCACAGCTGCTGCCCCCCAAGATGGAAAGTCAGAGGAAGAGGAGGAGGCCAACGCAGAAGCAGTAGTTGAGGAAAAACAGGGTGAGGTAGTTTTAAGAACAGAAGAAAGGCCCAGAGATGTTCCTGAAGAGCAGCTGACCCCGGGAGAGCAGGGAGCTGAAGTCAGGATAGAAGGAGAGGCAGCAGATGGGGGAGGGGAGGAAGAGGCGGAGGCAGCCCCAGCCCCAGCATCTGAGGCTGAGAACGGAGAGGAGAAAGTGGCCTGTGCCAATGAAGAGCCAGCAGAAGTTTCAGGTGAGCTCCAGGCGGCAGCACCAAGTGAGGACAAGGCTGAGGAGGAGCCAGCAACCCACCACATGCAGGGTCAAGACAGCACACCCTCTGACCCAGGGGAGGCAGCTCCTGCAGAAGACCAGGCTGCCAAGGAGCTCACAGACACACAAGAGAGCTCTGCCCCCGAGGCTGAGCCTCCAATAGAGGCCGAGCCTCCAGAAGATGCTTCTTCCCAGGAGGGGTCCAAGAACCCCCCAGAAGACTCCAAGGCAGCTGGAGATGGGCCAGAGACAGGCCCTGGGGACCAGGTGGCTCTAGGAACACCCCCTGAAGAGAAAGATGAGCTGATGAAGGAGGAGGAGGAGGAGGAGGGAGAAGGTAACAGGGAGGCCAGGCCTACTGCTGTGGGGGGATGAAGGTGATGGACCTGACTCACTAACGTGGGGAAAGTCAGCCTTCCATTCAGAATTTTCCGTCTGCCTTTGGAGCAGGAGCAGGGTGGCCAGACTGGGAGCTGAAGGCGGGCTATGAGCCCACTGGAGTTGGGGATCAGGAAGCAGCGAGTCTCCTTTGGCTGGCTCAGACTAATGCTTTCACTAACTGCCATCGAGACATCAGCTGGGCTGCCCTTACCTGGCCAGCGCCTGGGTGTGTGCAGTGTTATCCCAAAGGGCAAGGGGTGGGGGCAGGCAGAGCAGGGTTGGACTGGAGCCTCCAAGCAGCCAGGCTGGCAGAGAATGCTGAATGGACATTCACTTGCATGCCGTGGGTTACTTAAATGTCGACTATTCATAGGGCTTATTTTAACATCCGTTTGAGGAAGTCGGGTCAGCACAGTAGAATCCACAGATTTGGGCGCACATAAGCAGGCTTGCCACATAACAGGGAGGGCTCTGGTCTGTGGAAGGAGTTAATTCTGAGCCAGGCCCAGCGAGGCCATGATACGCAGACAGATGCTGTCGCTGCCGCTGCCCTGTAGCGGGAGGAAGGGTGTAGTGCGCTTGCCCCCTCCCAGCTTTGCTGCTGCTGCTGCGCTTTCCTCTCCTTTCCACTTGCTTCCCTGCTCTAGCTCACCTGCTTTAATTGGAGCCTTTGTGTAACTTTTTAAAATTGTTTCTGTTTTGTACAATTGTAATTGTTTTGTACAATCCTTACAATTGGCCAAAGAGCAAATGGAACAGTGTACATAGATCAAATTCATTCCTTTGATCTCTCAGTGTGTTGTCATTTGAGGATTCTACTGTCTAAAGGGTCGTCTAACACCGCCATTAATCATGGGTATGTTCCAATCAGTTTCCCCTGAACGCTTCCCAGCACCTCTAAGGCGCCCAAACTGCCCTCAGTGGGAGGGAGGAACGGGAGAGCTGGCCACTCAGTTCAGCTGTCTCCCCATGGTGGTTCTTCTTTCTTCCTCTGGGCCTGTTCTAGAAAGGAAAGAAGGGAACAAGCCTTTATTCCCCTACTATGTCTATGTGCCACCCATTGTGCAAAGTACTTTCAGAGTATTATTTGATCCTCACAACAATGCTGCACGGTAGATGGTATTATCACCTCCATTTTATAGTTGAGGAAACCGAGTCAGGTTCAGTGACTTGCCCCAGAATCACCTAGCTAATAAGTGTCCAAGGCCAGATCTGAACGTGGGTCTTTCTGAGTCCAGGCCCAGTGCTCCAGCCCCTGCTCCCACCACCTACCTCTAGGAAAGGGTCACAACAGACTGGCTCAGACTTCTGGGGTAGCTGAGCCTCCTCCAGACTGGAGAAGGAGGTGGTGTGTCAGTGACACCAGTGGCTGGAGATTTGGCCACTGCCTTGTCCCACTGCCTCTCCTTTAGAAGCCCTAAGGATGAAGGAGCACCTTGGCCAGGAGACTTTTTTCAGAGCAGACCCCTGCTTAAGGCCCTCCCAAACTACCCCAGAGAGTGAAGGCACTTTCAGACCAGCTCTAATCTAGAAAATCCAAGAAAGCCCCAGTTATCCCAGATTTCCAAGCCCTTTGGAACAGATGTTGGAGTGGGTTCAGTCTGATCCATATTGAGTGACTGCACTCTTAAATAACAGAAGCTGTTTGCCCACTAAGCAAGTAAAGAGGGGGTTCTGTTGTAGCTAGCAAGGTGTGAAAAATGTTTAAACAGCCAGTACCCTCTGCTGTGTTAGTGGGCACTGCCATGCCAGGTTACAGAATCATTGGCAGGGAGCCCTGTGCTCACACCCAAACAAGAGTGGGGACCTTGTCCTCTGCTCTCAGACTTCCAGGAAAGAGGCTGCCCCTCTTAGAGAGAATTCCTTTTCATGATTCATGGCCCTTGCTCTATCTGCCTTTATACTTGACCCTTAGAAATGTGCTTTTAGAACACCAATAAAGACAGCCGGGCAGTACCAGGGCAGAATGGAACCCTAGCCCTGACCCTCTTAGTATCCCAGAGTTCTGAGTTTAGGGCAGTCTGGTCACCTTAGTGGTCACCTTTCACAGACTGCTCCAGAGTCTTAGCAGAGAAGTAGCATGCCCTGCCTTGGACCAGGCCTGGCTGAGTCATAGGTTAGAAGCAGGAAAGTCCAGAACATGCTGAAGAGCAATCCTCAAATTCAGTGTGGGCAAGAAAGTCATCCCTCCAAGCAAACTGGTCTTAGCAGGAAGCCAGGACCTGAGGGTGACTTTGTTCTAAGATTGTCTTCTCTCGGTGAGGAGAGTTGGGTCTCCTTAGGAGATGAGGCCACGGATGTGTCTGATGAGTGAGCTGGCATTCATTAGATAGGTCTGGCCCTTGAGCATCCATTGCAAGAGGCCAGTGTTTGTCTTGGGCCTTTCCCAGCACCAGCTTTACACTTGCAGCTGATGTGCCCTTCATTCAGGTGGCTGGAGCTGGCAGATGATACTTGGGTGTGAGTCACCTGAGCTTTGACAGCCCAAAGGTGAATGAATCCATCCTAGAGATTGCTCTCTCTACAGATGGGGGTGTGGCCAGCTTCTCTTCCCCAGCCCTAGACCTCACATAGGCTGTGCATCTCCCAGGTTAAAGGCAGGTTTACCTCCTGCCTCTGTGTCCAGTTTCTCTCCTTTATCATGATTAACTTGAAGCTCCCACATAGCTGACAGTTATCAAGGTGCTGGAAGTGCCTGCAGCCTTTGGATCGGAGGGCGTGGTTGACTGTTGGAGGTTGGCTGGGTGGCATCCCAGGCCCTGACTACGGGGAGCTTCTCATTCTGGAGGGGCTTTTACTTGCAGAAACTGAAGGCTCTGAAGAGGAGGAGAAGGAGAATGAGAGAGAAACAGAAGAGCATGGGAGCGATTCCAAGCTGGAAAACAAGGTGGGTTCTCTGTGTGCCTGTGGCCTCATGACAAGGCCCGGGGCTTGACCTGGGCACCACTTCCCTGACTTCATCTTTGTCTCCTCAGGAGAATGAAGAGGAGGAAATTGGAAACCTGGAGCTTGCCTGGGACATGCTGGACTTGGCAAAGATCATCTTTAAGAGGTGAGGAGCAGCCCCGCTCTCCTTGGCTCCCTCCTGTCTGAAGAGAGAGTTGCCACGGCTGACAACGCTGCTTCTCTCATTTTAGGCAGGAAACAAAGGAAGCCCAGCTGAATGCGGCTCAAGCTCACCTGAAACTGGGGGAAGTGAGTGTGGAATCAGGTAACTGAGCCTCTGCTCAGGGCTTTGAGGAAGAGGGGCAGCCCTTGGAAACATCTCCCCCTGTTCACTCCAGCATGGAGCAGCCAGGGCACTCCCCTCTGACCCTCAGAGGCCAGCCAGGTGGGCCTGATGTCTGTCACCTTACAACTTCTCTGTTTGTTCTACAGAGAATTACAGCCAGGCCATAGAGGAGTTCCAGGCCTGCCTTGCCCTCCAGCAGAATTACCTGGAGGCCCATGACCGACTGCTGGCTGAGACCCATTACCAACTGGGCCTGGCCTATTCTTACAATAGCCAGTACGGCGAGGCTGTGTCTCAGTTCACCAAGTCTGTGGATGTCATTGAGAAGAGGCTAGGTGAGTGTGTGCACCCTCCCCCCCACTTCCAGCAGACCCCTCTCCACTCTGGGCATGGGGAAGGTATTGGCTCACCGGGGTTGCACGTGTGTCTGTCTTTGTAGCCATGCTGAACGAAAGGATAAAGGTGGCTGAGATGCCCTCTGCTGAGGATGAGAAGGAGGTCGAGGAGCTGAAGGAGCTGCTCCCTGAGATTAAAGAGAAGATTGAAGATGCCAAGGAGTCCCAGAGCAGTGGAAACGTTGCTGAGCTGGCTCTCAAGGCAACCCTGGTAGGTTCATGGCGAGCAGAGCCTGGGCCTCCCCTTGCTCCATTCTGCCCCCAGGCCTGGTCTCCTGTGGGGCTCATGTTATATGCTCAGCATGTGCACCCCCTTCAAAGCAGCATGGCCATTGTAAACAGAGGATCATGAAATAATAGCAGGATTTGTGGGTTGGGGGCTCAGGCCAGGCCTTCAAGAAGGCAGTGTTGGCCAGTGACTGGATTCCTAGGCCTTGTCTGAAAGAAGCAGTGAGTACTGCGTGTCCCACCACCTCTGCTTCTCAGGCTGAGTGGTAGCGAGTGGATGAGAGCAGGACCTTCCTTTTTTTTTCCAGGTTCAGGCTGCATCTGGTTTCACATCAAGCAGTGGGAACTCCTCAACCTCAGGGGTAAGTCTCCAGGGGCTGTCTAGTGGTAGCATCAGACTAAGCCAGGCTTCACTCTTGCCTAACTCAGTCCTTGGCTTGTGACAGATTGTGGCCAGAAGACCCACAGATGGCGCTGCTACGTCTTCCAACTGTGTAACTGACATTTCTCACTTGGTCAGAAAAAAGGTCAGTTCTTCCAACGTTGGGTGGCAAAAGTGGGGTGCCCCCTGAGCAACCCCCTGGGAGCAGCCCAGGCCTGTGGGCTCCAGGAGCAAGCTGGGTGGTTCTGTTCCTTGGTGGGAGTTTCCTGGTTACCTGTAGAGACAATGTACTTTTGCCTGGAAGAGGCACAGGCTTCAGTGGGAGCTGAGAGAAGTTCTACTCTTAGTTGGGATCCTGGGAGGGGGTTTGCCTCTTGAGGCCCAGTCCTTAAAAGCGCAGCC
Source organism: Pseudochirops cupreus (assembly GCA_028627135.1). Classification (NCBI taxonomy): domain Eukaryota; kingdom Metazoa; phylum Chordata; class Mammalia; order Diprotodontia; family Pseudocheiridae; genus Pseudochirops; species Pseudochirops cupreus. The sequence continues at coordinate 28,036,866 of CM053584.1, read as the reverse complement.
TTGCTCAGTGCCTGTCCATCTTTCTAAGATGCTGCATTGTCCTGAAATCTATGCCTTGGGATTCTGGAGTCAGAGGAGAAGGGGAGAAGGGATGGGATGCTTTTGTTTTCTTAACTCAAAGCCATTTTGGAGCCAGGGTACTGAGGCTTTCACGCTTTTGTCTTCAGAGGAAACCAGAAGAAGAGAGTCCCCGGAAAGAAGCCGAAGCCAAGAAGCCAAAGCAAGAGCCAGCTGTCAATGGTGGGGGTGGGGATGGCGATGGGGGTGGGGATGCCGCCACCACTCAGAATGAGGCTACAGAAAATTTGGAGGCAGAGGTAAGTAGGCCAACGGCAGAGGCAGCGTCGGGCAGGGTGGGGGGTGCCCAGCATTCCCTTCCCACCCCCTCACTGTTGTTGACCTCACCTAGCCGACAGGGGCAGGGGTTGTCAGGGCACCCAAGCCTACTCCATTCTGGGAGCTCAGAGGGGCTGCTTGCTCGCCCCCGGGGGGGGCGTGGAATGGAGGGGGTCACCACTGGTCACTCACACTCCTGTCCATGTTTCATAGGCTGAGAACCAGACACCGGCTGAGGCCGGAGCTGCCACCGTACAAAGCACCGCGTGAACCTCCCAGACGGAGGCGGGAGGACCCTCCTCTCGAAGGACGATGCTTTTGTATATAATGTATTTTTTCACTTTTGGGGGCTCTTTTTGTATAACTTCAATAAAGATTGTACGCAAAGGTTGAAGCAAGGATGATTTTTCTTAATAGTGACCATGCCTTCCAGCACCATTATGGCTAGCCCAAGGCAGGGCTTGCATCCCTGAAGTGTTTGTGTTCCTGATGGATTCTATTCTGGCTGCCTCCCACCCCTGTCCTCGGCCTCCCATGGGGGCTTTTCCTCCTTGTTTCTCAGCCTCAGCTTTGTTTGCGATGCTGGAAAGACTCAGTGGTTCTATACATCAGGTCTTGGGCCATAGCTTCCACCTGCAATGTGGAATGGCCCTGCCTGGAATACTGCTTGGCCTCTCTAAAGAGGAATTGGGGTGGGGTGTCACTGCCTGGGAATTTGGAAGAACCAGAGAAGGTGGAGACCTCCGTGGGAGAGACCCAGGCTGTTCCCTTCTGGCACCATCTTGGCAGAGTCGGGTGGGAGGAATGGGGTGGAGACCCAATGACCTTCTGTAAGGAAGCAGTGTTTGACCCTGCCCCCATGCTCCTGCATGTAAAGAAGTTTAAGGTAACCTGGCAGCTAAGTGGCATCATAGTGCAGAGCGCCAGGCCTGCAGTCTGGCCTCGGACACTTGATAGCTGTGTGACCCTGGACAAGTCACTTCACCCTGTTTACCTCAGTTTCCTCATCAGTAAAATGAGCTGGAGAAGGAAATGGCAAACCACCCCAGTATCTCTGTTAAGAAACCCCCAAATGGGGTCACAGAGTTGGACACAGCTAAACAAAAGTGCCATTAGGGGTGTCTTCCAGTCACATGTGAGCATATATGCTGGTGAGGTAGCTGAGGAACATTAGATGGTAGCTCTACCTGGCCCTGGGATTTACAGATATTTACTATCCTAATGAATTGGCTGGGGGTGGGGTGATCACATGGCTTCATCTAGGAGGTGGGCACTTGATTCCTGACAAGCCTGTTGGAAGGGCTGACCACCAGGGGATGCAGGGAGGGGTAGGCGGGGCCCCTTTTCTGACCCCAAGCTGGGTTGCAGACACAAGGTGTGGAGGTTCCGCCTCAAGGCCAGAAGCACTGCTTCCTGTCCACAATGAGGTCCCCTGAGAATGATGGCCAGTGGCCTTCTTGGTAGGCTCCCTTGGGCCAGGAGAGCTGGGGATGAGGGATGGTGGATGTGGGCCAGCAAGTGTGCCTGCTTGTCCAGGGCCTAAGGGATTATGGATTGGGGGCCTGCATCGTGGAGTTGAGGGCTGGTAGTCGGGACAGCCACTGCCAAGGTTTGGATGTGGGAAGAACCAGCAGACCCATTGCTCCAGAATAGATTTCATGAAGGGAAGTCCCAAAGGTTACCTAGGGGGTAGGATGGGTGAGGTCACCGCATCAGACCTGAGAGCTCAGCCCAGTGCCCCATGCCTGACTCCGTAAGAGCTTCTAAGATGCTTAAAGGCTTGGCCATGACCACTAACGGTGAGCAGCAAGTGCAAGGAGAAAGCCAGGCCACTGAGCTGTCCACCCCAGGCTGTCCAAGAGACAGATCCTAAGCCACCAGCATTACAGCCCAAGTGCCTCTTGGGGGAGCCGGCCCCCACCACGTGACAGGGCACCCCTGGTATATGGTGAAGGGCACTCAGGCACTTGGAGTCAGGTGTGTGGGAGAAGCAGTGTGCAGACCGCATCTATAACATCTGCTTTACAGGGTTGTTGGGAGGTTCAGATGAAGTCAAACATGGCAAGTGCTTTGTAAATCTTACGCCAAGCTTTCTATACATGCTGGCTAGGTGTTTTGGCAGGAGGAAACTTCTATGTCTGAATGTAGTGGAAGACCACCGCCTGGGGGCCCCCTGGGGAGCTAGGGGTGAAGCAGCAGGACCTGCCCAAGCTCACTAAGTCTGGAATGGGGGTGGGGGGGGGGAGAAAAAGACAAAAATGTTTCCTTAGTGATTTAATGAGGGTTGGGAGGGCAAAGGGCCTGGGCTCAGGAGGTGGGTTGCTTATGCCTCAGGTGGCTTTGGCCCCATCCTCCCTCTCTCCTTGGTGCCTAGGGCAAGTGCTCCTTGTTATGGGGGCTTTCTAGCTCTAGGACTGTCTTGATTTTACCCATGAGAATCAACTTGAGTGTTTCAGGGTCTGCAAAGCATTTTATAAAGTGTCTCAGCTGAGCCTCTCCAAAGGCAGCCCTGTGGGGGAGGAGCTACAGGAATTAGCCCCATTTTGGAGTGGAGGATGTTGAAGGTCTGCTATGGGTTACAGGTCACAACAGCTGATGGAGTAGGACACACCAGATGTTTCCAAGCTGCATGCATGCTAGACCCTCCCGGCCTGCTCCAGGCTCCCAATGCGACCACTGGTGGGTAGGATTCCAGGATGACAGAGACAGGAGGAATCTGGGTTCATTGAAAGTAGATGCAACTTCCTAAAGGCATCTAACCACTCTCCTCCTGGTCAGCTCTGGACTTGCCCATTTGCTGTGTCTGTTTCAGACAGAAATTGATACCCATTCTACCTGCATGCATAGTCTAGAGGCAATAAGCATTCATCATCCACTTGGTTTTTCCCACATGGATAGTCAGGCCAAAGTTTTGTTGTGTCCCTTCATGTGGGACATGGGCAAGAGCCACTCAGGACTGGCATGGACAGGATGTATCTGCATCTCTGAAGAAGCCATCTCTGGATAGAGACCAGTGACTGGAGGATTTGGAATCATGTGTCTACTCATGAATGAGTAGACTCATACTCAATGAATGGACCTTCCTCGTAAAGGGCGGTTGCTGGTGGTAGGACCTGGGTCTCTGTTGCAGGGTTCCTGGATGCCAGGGCTGAATGCCAATGTTCTGAATCAGATCTAAGCATGTTTCCATCGACTGTCTTGGGATTCCCTAAAGGATTTCTCTCAGCTGGATATGTTGGTGCCTGGCTTTTGTTCTCCCAACCCCCCCTCAGGGGTGCAGACCTTAGAGCCTGAGGATTCCTCAAGCAGAGAAACTCAGCACACACACACACACACACACACTCTCTCTCTCTCTCTCTCTCTCTCTCTCTCTCTCTCCCTCTCCCTCTCTCTCTCTCAAACATTTACCTGCTCCCCACCCCCACATACTCAACAATGCAAAGGACCTTTCCTGGGAGTGAGGTGAGGCAGGAGACCTCTCTGGGGTCAGGGAACCATAGAATTGCAGGTCTGTTGGGCTGGAAGGGCCCTGGGGGAATGAGGCCACCTCATTTTAAAGATGAGAACCCTAGGCCAGTAGAGGAGTTGGGAGGGGCCTCCAGCTGCCATGTCAGGGGTCTGTGTGGGCTACTCTGAAGCAGGAGGAGGGTCATTGAAACCATTCGATAGGGAGAGGGAGGGGAGCAGGCTGGGGGGTCCCAGGAAGTGGGAGTACGGGTTGCTGTCTTCCAGAGAGGCTGAGTTGGGTACCTGTGGGAGTGCAGACAGTGTCAGGGTTTAGCCCTTGAAACACTGGCTGCCTGACCTAGCCTGTCTCATGGGGAACCCAATCTCAACCCCTCAACTCCTGCATGCCAGTCAGCCTGGACCTTGACAATCCCAAATCCTGGCCTCCCACTCAGCCAGGCCCCCAGGGACCTGGTTCCCAAACCCTCATTCCCAGAGAGCCAAAACCCCAGGGACCTGGTTCCCAGAGCCCTTGCCCCAGGCTGATAGGCAGGCCCGTGTCTGGTCCCCAGAGCTCTTGCTCACCATGGGCAGGTAGCGATATTCCCGGGCTTGAGCTGGATCTACCTTGGCCAATGCCTGGATCTCAGCATCTCTTGCATTTACTAGTCTAAGGTACAGCTCAGTCTGGCCAGCCTGGGAAAGAGGGCCATGTTGAGCTGGGAGCCTCAGGGCCCAGGCTTCCCTGCCCTTCCTACCACCAGGAGCCTCCACAGACCTGAGGGATGGCATTGAGCTGCCTGGGGTGAAGGCCCAATGCCTGGGGCAGGGCTCTCAGAGGCAGCCTCCAGCGTCCACTCAGCACTCTCTGCTCCAGGTCAAACAGTTGTACATTGGTCCAAGCCTGGGGCCTTGACTCCTGGCCTCTGTCCCAAAGGCCCCAGACCTGAAGCTCTGTGACCAGGGTCACAGCCTGGGAGGGATGCAGCCTATTGGGGTGGGGGCAGCCAGAGTTGGGGAAGGAAGAAGCACTCATCATGATCAGTCCCCAAAACAAGGACTGGCTAGTCATCCCATCTAAGGAAAACATGGTACTAGAATGGGCCATGGTGATCTAGAACATTAGGGTCAGTGGGACCTTGAGATGTCAGAGGACAACACTGAGGGTCAGAGAGGGACATTGAGTTGCCCAGGATCAGCCAAGCAAACTTGGAGGGACTGTCACTGACCTGGGCACAGGCTGCCTGGCTGCCAGAATGGCACAGTTGCCCAGGGGAGCTCCTGGGGTGGGGGGCAGCGGCAGACAGGGACTGGGGGGTAGGGCAGTGCTGGGGCTGGTCTGCTGCCCGCCCCTTGCCAGACCTGTCACCAGCTGCACCTGTGACCACTCGGGCTCCAGTCCCAGCAGGAAGTCGTAGAATATGGCAAAGCCGGCCCTGGGCAGGAGGAGGCCAGAGGAGGATGTCAGGGCAAGGGCCCTCCCCTCCCTATACCTCATCCCCTCCCGCCTGGGCCAGGCCTTACCCTGGATCGTAAGGAGCTGGGCCCAGCACATCGGGCGGGGGCAGGACATGGCAGCTCTGGGCTGGGGCTCTTGGGGTCTCCTGCAGCAGAGATAAGCACACCCTCTCCAGGAAGCCTTCCGGGCTGGCCCCAGCCTGGAAAGGGCCAGAAGGGAGCCCTGCTCCACAGTGTAGGGAGATGGAGCACAGGATTCGGGAGGGGCCCCCTTGGGTCAGCTGGCCCCAAATCCTCATCTTACAGGTGAGGAAACTAAGGCAAAGCAGGGCAGAAACCTGCTAGTGCGGCCCCCAGCTCCCAACCCAGGGCCTCATTCTTTCTGCGGTTCTCATCTCCCACCACAAGATCCTCACCATCAGGCCTGAGAAAGGGCTGTCTCTGGGGGGTTCCAGGGGACGGGGTGGCAACGGGGGAGCCACGGGAGGTGGCAGGCAGGCAGAGCCTCCTCTTCCTCTCCGGAGCAGGCCAATCCCCTCCTTAGGCTGGGGCTCCCACAGGCCTGAGGGCAGAAAGGAGGGCTCTGAAGGCCCTTAATCCGCTCTGGCAGATGAGCCACAGGGGTAAGGGCCCCACAGGCTCAGAGCTCAGATAGGGAAAGCTGGGGAGGTGTCGGCATAGGAGGAGGAGGAGGAGGAGGAAGAGGAAGAGGGGGAGGAGGAGTCCCAGGCCTTGGAGGGCTCTGGGCTGCCAGAAGACACCACACTCCCACAGGGAGCTGCCAGGTGACCAGTGGGGACAGGGCTCCAAGCTGGGCACCCATGCCCCTGGGCCCTGCCTCTCCACTCCTGGGCATTCCAGGCCCCTCCTTGTGTCTCCAGGCTCTGGACAAGGTTCTTCTCCCCAATCCAAACATAGATTTGAGGTCTTGGAGGGCATCCAGTACAACCCCCCATTGTACAGATGAGGAAACTGAGGCCCAGAGTTGTCTTCCCTGATCTCCACCCGCCAGCCAATGACAATGGCTGGGCTCCCCTCTACTTCTGCTCCCCATTCCCACCCCCACCCCTACACCCACAGACTCTCAGTTCCTAGAGGGCCTGAACTTTCCACCCTCTGGGCTGAGCACAGGGTGTGGATTCCTTCCATTGAGGTGACTGCCAGGGTCACATGGGGAACACACAGCAGAGACAGAATCTGGACCCAGGTCCTGGTCCTCCCCTTCTAGGTCTTTCTTAGAAATCTTGGACAGCTTGTTTTGGCCTTAGCTTTGGGGAGCTTGAAGTCTGCTTGGGGAGACCACACTCTCACTGGTAGGTCCCCAGAGCCACTGAGGGCTTGGGGTGGTGACCCCTTAGCTCAGAGCTCCCTGGGCCACATGGTGCTTGGATGGACCCTGCCACCATCTTCAGTCAACATGGAGGGGGAAAGTGCTCCTGTCTAGGCTCTGACTTAGGAGTGCCTTTGTAAGGAAGGGACCAAGCCTAGGGAGGCTGTGGGAAGGCGAGGGAGGGGAGGGCAAGTACGATGACATTGATTCTGCTTCTGACACCAGTTAGCTGGGTGACTCTGCACAAGTTCCTGTGCCACTCTGAGCCTTAGTTTCATCTTCTGTAAATGGGGGTGAAAATGTTGTTGGGACAGAGACTGAACCTGTGATTTCATTGATACAGGGAACTCCCAGGAGAGGAAATTCCTTCTACCAGTGCAGGTCAGCAACTTCTCTGCAATTCTGAGCCTTAGAGAGTTGTCTAGAGCCCTGGGGGGAAGGAGGGAGGGAGGGAGGGAAAGAAGGAGGGAAGGAAGGAGGGAAGGAAAGAAGGAGGGAAGGAAAGAGGGAGGGAAAGAAGGAGGGAGCTTGGGAGGGAGGGAGGGAAGAAGGAGGGAAGGAAGGAAGGAGGGAGGTTGGGAGGGAGGGAAGAAGGAGGGAAGGAAGGAAGGAGGGAGGGAAGGAAGAAAGGAGAAAGGAGGGAAGGAATGAAGGAGGGAAGGGAAGGAGGGAAGGAATGAAGGAGGGAAGGAAGGAAGGAGGGAGGTTGGGAGGGAGGGAGGAAACAAGCATTTATTAAGTGCCTACTATGAGCCCGGCACTGGGCCAGGTGTTTTTATAAATATCTCATTTGATCCTCACAATAACCCTGGGATGTGGGCACTATTATTATTTTCACTTGTCTGAATTCGAACTCAGGCTTTCCTGATCCGTAGACACGGTGCCACCAGCTGAAGGGACTTGCCCAAGGTCACCCACACAGGAGGTTCATGTTCCTGACTTTGTGGCGCTTGGTGGACAGAGCTCTAGGCCTGGATTTGGGAAGACCAAGACCCAGGCCCAAATCCCAGCTCCGTCCCTTCCTGGTTGTATGGGTCATTCAGCCCACAAGCATTTATAAGCACCCAATATGTGCGGTCACTGTACTAGGTGTACACTCATAAAGAAAGGCCCAGAAATGGTCCCTCCCAGTCTCTGTAAGTAACCAGGTATTTACAAGACGTACACAGGGTAACTGGGAGGGGGCGTGAAGGGCAGCCAGTGCTGGAGAGGGAGGCCAGGGAGGTCACCAGGAGGGAATCACTGGGCAGTCTCTGAACTTCAATCTGCTTGTCAGTAAAATGGCCATAGCCCTTGATTACAGGTCACCTCCAGTGACAGGGAGCTCTCTCTGCATTAGGGCCCCCCAGAGCTGCTTCTCTCCTCCCCTTCCTGCCCTGGCCAGCTGGGCATCAGCTGTCCTCAGTCCCTTGGTAGGGATGCCTGACCAGGGTAGGGTAAACCCTGCCAGGGACCTCAGGGTCTGGGTGCCAGTATACTCACCCTGCCGGGGTTTCTGGGGTCCTCTTTGTGTCTGCAGGGCCAGGATCTCAGTCTCCAAGTGCCCGTTAATAGCTTCTAAGGCCTGTAACTGGGTGTCTAGTGTCCGGGGTCCAGCAGCGGCCTTCCCTTCTGTGAACCAGTGAACTCTGATTCCCTCTGGCAGTCCCAAACCTGTTTCACTGGGGGCAAATTTCTGTAGGCCTCCCTGCCTGCTTGGGCACCTCCCCAGCTTCAGCATTTTGCATGACTCCCAAGGACCCATAGGATGGAAGACAATCCCCAATTCTCAGGAATTCTGACAAACAGCCATGTAGCTCCCTGGCCCTCAACTGAAGGTCCCCAGCGAGAGGAATCTCCCCAGGTTCCAAGGCAGTCCTCTCCACTCAGTCAGGAGCAGCCTCCCCTCTCATACACGACCTCCCTCCTGGGATACCCCTCCCAGCTCCCTTTGGGGATGGCTCCTGGGCAGCCTTAGGATGGGTCCTCGGGCACACTTACGCTTCTTGTGAGCCCTCCCTTCCAGCAGCGCAGCCTCCAGGTACAGCTCCCATAGCTTGGCCAGGACTTCGGGATCTCTGCCCCCGGTTTGGAGGTAGGACACCTGCAGGGCCCTGGGTAAGAGCAGGAAGAAGAGGCTGCTGAAGTCCTCTCAGGCCTTGCCCAGGCTCCCCAGTGAGGGAAGATAAAAGATATCACCATGGGAAGAGGGAAGGTTTGGTTTGGGATCAAAGGGCCTGTGTTGGCATGTTGTGTCTGTGATCTTGGACAAGAGTAGCACTGGGGAAAGAACACTAGCTGTGGGAGTCAGTGGACCTGGGCTCAAATCCAATTTCTAACTATCTGGATAACCTCAGGCAAGTCCATTCTCCTCCCTGGGACTCAGGTTCCTCATCTATCAAGTGGGGTTGCACAAGCTCTCCCTGCCTCTGTGACTCTCAGGGCTTCCCCTCCCTGGGCCTCAGTCTCTTCACTGATACATTGAGGAGGAAGTCGGGCTCCTTCCATGGTCTTTGTCAGGGGAATGCAGAGGCCTGGGTTCCCGGGAAAGGATCCTCAGTCTTGGCCTCAGAGGCCATTGGGTTCAGTGCTTTCCATTCACAGGGCAGGAGACTGAAGTCCAGGAGGGGAAAGGGCCTTCCTGTCTCCAGGGAGCAGAGCCAGGATTCAAACCCAGGTGCTCTGATTCCAAAGCCAGAGATAGCTTTTAAACCCGGGTCAGCGGGGCCTGGGATGGCCTCTGCCCTCCCAGGTCTGCCTCGGCTCTCCTATCTCCCTGCTGTGTGTCCCCGGGGGCGGGGGAGCTGCCTTGCCCTCCCTGGGTTTTATTCGCCTCCTGGCGGCTCCAGGAGCCCATGACAAAAGCAGCAAGCCCGGCCTCCTCTCTCACCGGATCTCTGAAGTCAAGACCCCTTGGCTGGCTGGCAGGAGCAGGAGGCTGAGGCCAGGCCCTTCTTCCTTCTTCACTGCTGGGAGATCTGGCGGGGACCTGGCAAGTAAGGAAGGGAGTGATGGGTTATGGGGTCAGCCAGGCCCCAACCCTCTCCCTACCCTGACTATGAGCACTCTCTTCCTTCAGTTTTGGGTCTTGCCCCCTGGTGAGGGGGAGAGGGGCTCACCGTGCCTGCAGTTTCTCTACACGCTCTCCTAGTGTGTCCAGAGCCAGTTGCATCTTCTTCTCCTGGGCCTGGATCACCCGCATCACCTGCCCCAGGACGCTGGTGCCAGCACCGTCCCCAGCCAGACCCCCAAGCTGCTGCCTGATCTCTGCTTGGGGGGAGAAGGGTATGGCTGGCAGCTAGCCCTCCCAGCTCCAGCCCAGACCCAGACTCTTCCAGCCACTAACAAGACGGGACTTGGCTTCTTCCTGGTGCTCAGAGTACACTGAAGTCCTGGCCAGAGGGGTCAGTCCCTGGGGGGGGTAAGTTTCGTTCCCTTCTATCCCCTCCACGTTCCAGTCCTAGCCATACCCTCCCGGTGCTTCTCCAGACTCCGAGTTCGGGCTCCAATCTCTGCCAGACGGTGAGCGTAAGCTGCTTCTAGGTGAGTCCGGGACCCTGCAGTGCCCTGAAGAGGGGAGAATGGAGTCCAGGAAGGGGAGCATTCCCCTTCCTTTCCTGGAGCTGGGGATCTTGGCATCCCAGGCTCTTGCTGCCCCAGACCAGGCTTTTCTGGGAACTTGGGGTTCCAGTAGGGCATCCCAGCCCTGGCCCCCTAGGGAGCCTCACCCAAGAGCCACATCCACAGAATGCCACCTCCGAGTACGGCTATGTGACCCTAAGGATGCGCATTACCTCCCTGGCCTCAGTTTTTCCATCTTTAAAATGAGGGGTTGATTTCAAAGGGCTTTCCTGCTCCAGAGCTAGGACTCTCTGATTCTCACCTTTTGGGGAGAGGCCATCTCTTGCAAAGACACCCGGAGCCTTTGAACCTGGGAAGGGGGAAAGTGGAGCCTGTTGGCTTTGTCCTGGGGCTCCCAAGAGCAGAAGGTCCATGGGAGTTGAGGAGGAGAGAGGCAAAGACCCGGGGACAGAGTTGAGAGATGAAGCTAGAGGCAGAAAGGGGCAGAGAGCTAGAGGGAGACAGAAACAGGAGGGATGGAGGTAAAGGGAGATGAGCTGATAGGGAATCCAGGAGCCCCTAAGGGCCCTCCTGGGTCTGGGGGTTTGGGGAGGGGTGTCATCCCCCAGGTACCTCATCTGTCAGCCTCCTCAGGGTGGCTCCGCTGGCTTCCCTTTGGCCTGGGGTTTTTCTGTGGGTGTCCAGTTGCTCCTCGGGCTGGTGTGACTGGCCCTGGCAACAAGATCCAGGCTGAGGGGTCATGAGAGCCCACCTGGATCCCCTCCCTGGGGGAGTTGGGGGTTATGGGAAGGCAAGTGGAGCTGGATACCACTCCCCATATTTCTAGGTCAATCAGGGGCTATGGGGATGGGAGGGCCCAAGGGGCTGGCTGGGCTGCCACTCACTTCTCTGTCAAATGGGAGGGAGGATGAGGGCTGGGCCCAGCTCTTCCTTCCACCCCTGGGTACTCCTGGAGTGAGGTGGCCAATGCAAAAGCGAGAGGCGTGACTGTCCCGGAGAGTCCTTGAAGGGAAAACCATGTCACAGGCTGAGCAAGCAAACAATCTTGGGGTTCCCTGTTCCCCTGGCTCTTCTGGGTCTGATGCCATCTCTGTGCCAGTTGCCCAGAGACAGAGACAAAGAAGGACACACACACGGGCAGGGAGATAGAGACGGAGAGACAGAGACAAGGAGAGACACAGAGGCAGGGAGATAAAGACGGAGAGACAGCAGCCAAGACTTGCAGACCCACAGAACCTGAGCACTGGAAGGCTCAGACACAGACTAGCCAGACGGGAGGAAAATAGAGACGGAGACAAAGAAGCAAACACAGCTGGGGTGGGGCCAGGCCTGACCTGGCCACCCCTGGGTGGAGCCTGGTCACTAGGCTGAGCCCAGGGCCTGTGCCTGGGCCAGGCTGGGTCTCCAAGGCCTCCTGTTTGTGTTTGGGGCCAAGACTGGTGCCCAGCAACCCCAGCAGAGGGGAGGGTGCTGGGGCTGAGGCTGGGCCCAAGTGTCCTTGGCCTTTCAGCCGCCATCTTGCTGGAGTGGGCCTTCTCTAGCACTGCTCTCTCCAGGCTTTCCTATCTCTGACCATCCCCTCTGCTTCCTCTTCATGCTCTCTTCAAATCCTCCACCTTTGCAGACCCCCTAGGCTCTTTCCTCTGCTCCCCCTTGGGGAGTCTCATGACCTCGGTCTCCTCTCAATTCTGTGCCCAGTTCCGATGCCGTGCTCTGGACTCAGTCATCCTTGAAGTCACCATCCTTCTCTTCTGAACTTAGCTCATCCTCCCAACTTTTGTTTTTCCCCCTGGGCGTTCCTACCTTCCCCATCAGGGGATCACAGACCTGAGCTGGAAGACTCTCTCTATGACCCTGAGCTTGATCTTCATTTATAAAACAAGGGCCTTGGACTAGATGGCCTGTGACAGATGGAGATCCTGGGCAATCACTTAAATGTTTAGTGCCCGCCCATCATAAGCACCTCCCATCTGAATTTGAGCCTTCCAGCTTGTGCAGCTCGTCTCCTGCAGGATCCCCAGCCTCGCCTGGGAGGAGGCGCCTTCATTCAGAGATCAATGTACTCACACCTGGAACCACCCTACACGTTCCAGTGATTCTGAATCCATGTAGGTAAAGTCCAAGTCCATTTCCTATCCCCCACTGGATTCCTTATTCCCATCCCCTTTAGCCCTCCCAGCCCAAAGTCCCAACCAAATGCTACTCCTTCTTCTGTGCCCTCTGGAATGCTTGTTTTGTGTCATCTTAAATCTTTTCCTCTGTCATGTCTTCCATCTTTCAGCCATCACGGAGATTTGGGTCCCTCCTGATATAAAGTTTTCGCTGCATTTTCACTCATTGCCCTTGGTTCATTCACTCTTTGAGGCCAGTGTGTGTGTGTGTGTGTGTGTGTGTGTGTGTGTGTGTGTGTGTGTGTGTGTCTGTGTGTGTGTGTGTGTGTGTGTGTGTGTGTGTCTGTGTGTCTGTGTCTGTGTGTGTGCGCGTGTAGTGGGGAGAGGGAATTGGAATACTTCTTGCTCCCCTTTGCCACTTCCACGTTCTGTCTTTACCTTCATTACTCAGTAATTTCTCCTTCTTGAAAGGCCACCTAATACAAATCCTGCTTATTGTCCTTCCTTTCTCAATGGGTTCAGTGCTTGACTTAACAATTTTTTTCTCCACTACAACCAGGGTTCTTCGACATACGTACTGATTTTCCTTCAAACCACTCAGTCCCTCAGTTAAGTACTCACTTCCCACAACCTACTTCCTCCATCCTACCTCAGCCTCGCACAAATGTGCCACTTTCATGTTCAATAATTCCAAAATTCCCTCATCTGACCCTCATCTCAAACCGAATCCTACTTTGTCCACATCTCTCAAATACATCTGCTTTTCTCCTCTGATCTTGCCACGGCCTTGGGGCAGGCTCTTATCACCTCATGCTTGGATTAGTACAATAGCCAGAATCTTCTTCATCCCTGTCTCACACAAAGAGGTGGCCTATTCTTTACCAAGGAAAACCCTGCACAAGAGATCTCATTCCATACCATCTCCTTCAACAGAGTGACCCCTCTGTCATCCCTACTCACAGCTGAGTCAAATTAAGAAGCGTTTATTAAAATGTCTACTGTGTGTGAGGCACTCTACTGTTGACAGGATATGAAGAAAGATAAAACACAATCTTGCTTTCAAGGCGTTCACAGCCTAACAGGAGAGAGAAGATAGAAACACTGCAGTCAATTCTGCCATAGCGTGACTTGTTCTCAATGAACTAATACACAAACTCGGGGTAAAAATCACAAAGCTTTGGGGGAAATGGGTTTAGTGGCACAAAACACACAATCTTCATCAGCGACGTATAAACAAAGAGATAAGACCCTAATAAAAATGGTGACACAATTTTATCCATTTTAAGTAGTTAAGAAATATATAAATACTGCATTAATAATGGTGGTGTCTGAGGCCTTGGGTTGTTGCTTGGCCTGAGGCCCAGGTTCCCATGGGCCCAGGAGGGCAAAGCTGAGTCCCTCAGGATGAGAGGGCATCTTCAGTGGGAGCATTGTATGTAGTGGAAGATTATTAGCTTTCCAGAGGTAACCCCTCAGCCCATGGCTCCTACTGCACCAGAAAGACAGGCACTAACCGAGGCACTCTGCCTTAAAAAACACCTAAAAGTTGTTTGGTGTCAGAAGGTCGGAAGCTTGTTAAGTTATTGCGAAGGAACAGATATGTTTTTCTGTTGTTTTTTTTTTTGCTTCTTGGAGGGGCGAAGGCAGGGCAATTGGGGTTAAGTGACTTGCCCAAGATCGCTCAGCTAGTAAGCGTTAAGTGTCTGAGTCCAGATTTGAACTCGGGTCTTCCTGACTGCAGAGCTGGTGCTCTATTCACTGCACCACCTAGCCTCCCCTATTTTCTTTGTTTTTCGCAAATGAAATTGTGCACTAACAACACAGTATTTGCATTATGGCCAAATTGTTCCTAATATATCAATTTTGTTGGAACAAATTCACATTTTCAAAAAAAGCATAGTAGAACTATATACAAACAAGATATGTATAGGATAAACACCATATGTATTGTATACATTTTATATCATATATGTGTATAGACACACTATATACATATGATATGATTGTTATTTTATAGATTATACAGGATAAATGGAGATGATCGCCAGTAGAGAAAGGCTTCCGGTAGATGGTGGGATTTTAGCTGAAACTTGAAGGAAGCCAGGGAAGCCCGGAGGCAGCCAGGTAGGGATGGGGGAAGAGCATTCCAGGGAGCCCGAGTCATTGGATTACCAGGGTATGAGGAAGACGTGAAGTGTAATAACACTGGAAAGGTAGGCAAAAGCCATTTTTTTCTTGCTCCTCTAATTTGCTTATGACGTGAACTTTTACATCTAGGTCATGGATCCATCTGGAGCATATCTTGGTGCATGATGTAAAGCGTTGTTCTAAAATGAATTTCTGCCAGGCTTCCACCCAGTTTTCCCAGCAGTTTTTAAGGTAGCTGAGTTCTTCCTCCTTCCTGTGCCCCCTCGCTCCCCACGTCTTGTCCTCTTACCGAGGTCTTTGGGTTTATCAAACACTATGCTATTTTTTTTTGGCCGCTGTATCTTACCTGCTTTCTTTTTCAGTATCATTTAAAAAAAAATACTGCTTGGCAGTTCAGTTTGGGATTTGCTACTGATAGACCTGCCTTCCTTTAAGGACTTCCCTTGAGATTCTTGACCTTTTTTCTCCATATGAATTTTACTACTTTTTCTAGCTATGTAAAATATTCCTTGGGTACTCTGGCATAGCACTGGGTCAGTAAATTAATTTAGTATCGTCATTTTTATTATATTACCTAAGGGCAGTTGATATTTCTCCATTTAGGTATATCTTTATGTGCGCAAAGTGTTTTAGAGATGGATACACATGGTTTCTGGGTGCATCTTGGAAGAAACACTCCAAAACAGTTATTTTATATCCTGTGATTTCGCTTAAGAATTTCAATTAACTCTTTAGTAGGGTTTTCTAAGTAAGTCTGTATCATCATATGCAAGAAAGTAGTTAATTTTGTTTTGTCTTTGCCTCAGCTTATTCCTTCAATTTCTTTTTCGTCTACTTTCTAGAGCTACCGTTTCTAGCACTGTATTAGCTGGCAGTCGTGATAATGGGCATCCTTGCTTCGTCCTTGATCTTACTGGAAAAAGTCTAACTTTTCACCATTACGTGTTATGTTTGCTTTTGGTTTTAGATACTATTTATCGTACTGAGGAAAGGAAGAGGCAAGCATTTATTAGGCACCTACTACAAAACAGACGCTATTATGCTACATGTTTTACAAATGTAATTTGCAACAATCCTGGCAAGCAGTTACTATTAATTAACCCCACTTTACAGTTGTAGAAACCGAGGTAAAAGTTATGTGACTTGTCCAAAGTCATACAGCTAGTAAACGTCTGAAGACGAATTTCAACTTAGGTCTCCCTGACTCCTACTCAGCACTCTATTCAGGGTACCACCTCGTTGCCTCTGGAAAGACCCATTTATTTCTAGGATGAGTTTTTAATAAAGTGGATGCTGCATTTTATCAAAAGTCTTCTCAGCATCTATTTTTGTATATTGTCAAGACTTATGATAGTATTCTTTTTGTTGAACCAGTCCTGCATTCTCAACATAAGCTCAACCTGGAGAGAATGTTAAATCTTGTTAAATATTGCACCATTGCCAACATACACATTTTTTTAAAAATCAGTGTTCATTTGGGAATTTTGTTCTATGGATTTTTTCCTCTACTTTGTCTCTCCCTCACATAGGTGTCAAGGCCGTATCTTAGATTGGAAGGATGCGTTCTCATAGCAAACGTTTTGTGCAGAATTGGAACTGAGGGCTCCTAGAACGTGTGACAAAATTCATTTGTAAAGCCATCTGGTCCTAGAGTTATCTCTTTGGGAGTCCATTATGGCTTATTCAGTGTCTTTATGTGGGATTGCATCATTTAGTCTTTTTTCTTTGGTTAAACTGGGCATTTCATATTTTTTCTAAGTATTTATTCATTTCTTCTAAGTTATCAGTTTGTTAGTGTATCATCGGGCAAAACTGATTAATCTCCTTGATTTTTCCTTCACTTAAGTTCTTTTTCATTTTTATTTGTACTTTTTCAAAGCTTTTTTAAAAGGGAAGGATAATAGTTTTCCTCTTTTTAAGAAAAGTCAGATTAGCTGTTTATTATTTTTTAAACCAGCTCACAGTTTAATCTGATTTGTGGTTTTTGCTTTTAATTTTGTTGATATCGTCTTTAACAAAAATTCTCTTCTCTATTTAGCGGGAGATTTTTTTATTTTGTTACTATAGCTTTCCAAATTGCA
This sequence comes from Pseudochirops cupreus, assembly GCA_028627135.1. Classification (NCBI taxonomy): domain Eukaryota; kingdom Metazoa; phylum Chordata; class Mammalia; order Diprotodontia; family Pseudocheiridae; genus Pseudochirops; species Pseudochirops cupreus. Next base: position 28,020,394 of record CM053584.1, on the reverse strand, counting down.
TGCCCAGTTCACTGATTGGTTCTTTCTTTTTTTGTAAGTGTTTAGAGACATATATTTCCTCCCTAAGAGTGGCTTTAGTTGCATCCTGTAAGTTTTGGCATTTTGTCTCATTATTGTAATTTTTACTGATGAAATTCTCTATAATCAGCAGTTAGGTATATAGAGCATCAGGCTTGAAGTTAGAATGATCTGAGTTCAAATCCATCCTTAGACACTTACTAGCTCTATGACCCTGGGTAAGTCACAACCTCATCTGTAAAATGGGTATAAGGCTGTGAGGATCAAATGAAATAATTATAAAACACTCAGCATATAGTAAGAGCTATATAAATCTTAGCTATTATTACTACAATTTGTTCTCTGAGTCACTAAAAAAATTACATATATTAGTCTCAAATTACTTTTTAATTCTTTAAGGATCCTTTGTTGAATATAATTTATTACATTATTAGTATATATATTTAGCATTTCTGCTTTTCTACATTTATGCCGTAAAACATGGTCAATTTTTGTAAAGGTGTTATCTATAAAAAAGTTATATAAATTCCTTTCTATTCTCATTCAGTAAATGCTAGGACACTATCAACTCTAAATTTTCTAAAGTTTTATTCATATATTTAACTTTATTTTCTTTTGGTTAATTTATCTAGACCTGAAAGGCATATATTAAGGTCCTTCACTATTACAGTTTTAGTATTTATTTCTTGTTCCAATTTGCAAAACTTCTTTAAATATTTACATGCAATGCCATTAGCTGTGTATCAATTAAATACTGACACTGACTTACTATCTATGGTGCCTTCAAGTATAACATTTTCCTGCATGTTTATTTGTATGTAACATGTACTTTCTACAGCCTTATCTGAAAATATAATTGTCACTCCTGCTTTTTTGAGTTCAGCTGAAGCATGACAAATTTTATTCCAATTCCTCCTTCTAAATCTATGTGAATCTTAGTGTTTGAAGTATATTTTCTGTAAACAACACATTATCAAAATTGTTTTCTAATCCATTCTACTACCCTCTTCCATTTTCATGGGTGCGCTGATCCCATTCACATTCAGGGTTATGACCGTTAGGTGTGTCCTTCTCTCCCATCCTGTCACTGTAATGTACCTTTTCCTCCCATGTTCCTCCTTACAAACAGGAAGGTATATAGGATCAAATGAACTGATGCAAAGTATTTTGAAAACCTAAAAGTCTTAAAAGAAATGTTACCTGCTATCATTAATAATTAATAGAGGAAAACTGGAAAGGCAAATTTCGACCCAATTTAAGGAAAAACTCCCTATTTAAAGTGTATTTCAAAAGTGGATTTGCCTGCACTGGGAGTCTTCCAAGCAGAAGCTGGAGGGGTGGGACAATGGAGATCCTTTCAAATACACACTAGAGTGGAGAACCTGGGGTGGCATCCTTTCTGAGATTCTGTGACTGTTCACTGCTCAAATTGTCTCCAATGGGAAGCCTTCCCTGATTTACCAGGATACCCTCTGACCTGATACTGACTCTCCTTGTTGTCTTATACCAGGGTCCTCTAACCACCTCCACGTGCCAGAGCCACCAGCTTTGAGAGGGCAAGAAAGGGCCTTTTGTCTCCTCTAAACCCAGCATTTCCCCAAGGGCTCATTTGGGATTCTGTATGCAAGGGATGTTTAACTATCATATGCCTTCATAATGCACTGCCACCCCTCACCCCCCACCCCCTACCAATGAGGATTCAAAAAAGCCTCCCCTCCTCACCCTGTCTCTTGGCTGAGCTTGTGGGTCCCACAAGCAGATGGGTAGCCCAGGACACTGTCCTGAAGGCCCAGGCTTCAAGAAGTAGCTGCAGAGATTGACTCCTGGGGGCCTGGCAGCTCCTGCCAGCACAGAGAAAAGTAGGGGCTCCACACTGGCCTGTGTGATTTATGGAGATTGGAAACTGTGACTGAGCCCAGGAAAAACATCCAAATAAAGTACAACATGAACCAAACTACCAATGGTGGAGCCCTCCTGCTGAAAATGGAGAGAGAGGTGTGTGTGTGAGCATGTGTGTGGTACTCTAGAGGGGGAAACAGGCCATGGGGAGAAAAGTCTAAGCCTGGCCCCTTTATTCCAGTGGCAATGGAAGTTCCGGGAAGCACTGAAGGATGCTGAAAAAAGAGGTGGGATGGAAAGGGGCGTAGCCTTTTCCTCAGACGAAAGGCCTGGAATATTATTCGCAGAGGCACCAAGGAGTTATAACAGCTTCCACTGTCTGAGGGAAAGAAAAGTTTTGGCAAAAACACAAGATCTGCCCCCAGGTTTATAAACTAACAGCATCACCAGAAAAAAATTGTGACCACTTTCCCTAAAACCCGACTCTCTCTCACACAAGAAGGACGATTCCAATTGGCAAACTGATGCAAAATATTTATTCCAAGTTAGTTATTTTTGATGCAGTAGTTTTTCCCCTTATACAGACTCATGTGATAACCACTTTTTAAAATCTGTAAATAATGTTATCAAAATAATCTTAATCTTTGAAATCTCACAAAAATTTATATTTTACAATCCACCCTGAATATCAAGGCTGCAAGAAGAACACAACAATTCCTATATCCAAATATTTTACAGCTGTACCCAAAAAGGAAAAAAGGAAACCCACAAATGCTTGGTTAAGTGATGAAAGCTGCCCGAGCCGCCAAAAATAAAAGAAAATTAAAAATCCATGTTATTTGCATTAATTTAACACAATTATAACTTCCATAGTCATTCTGTCATTGACAATGATTGTTTCAGCACATTGTGAGTGGCCCTGGGCTCTCAAGGGCCCAGGGCAGGCAGGGGGGGCTGGCTGGGGTGGGCGAGGCTGTGTTAGAAAGCTATGGCTGCCAAGATCCGGCTCTTGCTCACTTCTGCCACCAGCTCTGTCAGACACTTTTACTGTCCTAGACACATTAACTGTCCTATACACACAGAAATTTGTGTGTATGTGTGTACTTATATATTTATTTTATTTTTTTGTCACAAATTTCCCAGCTATACAAATTTGCCTCTATTAAGCATAGAACAGGCTGAACCAAAAAAAAAAAAAGAAAGAAAAAAAAAGCCAAACAAGCCAATCTCTCTTCTTTGGGATCATTCCCTTTGTGCATGAAGGATTCAACAGCAATGAACAAAGAAAGGAAAAAGAACGGTTTCATTTATACAACCCTGACAGGGGAGCAGAGCTGGACAGGTCACTCAGCTCAGGCCTCGTCATCTGAAGTTTCACTGCTGCTTGTCTCGGTACCCGAGTCCTCGGCCTCGGGTTTCAAAGCATTTCTCCAAGTGGCGAAGAGGCCAGAGAGGCGGCGGCTCTGAGAGAAGCCGTTCCTCCCAAAGCCGTTTCTTCTTAGCTGGGGGAAGGGAGGAAGGTGACAATCACAGTGGGAAGGAGCTCTGGAGGGTGGGAGTGGGGCTATGAGGACAAGAAGTTTGCAAGGCCTCAACAAAGCTGACCTGGGGCAGTGGGATGACGGTGGGGCAGACATACCTTTTCTGTCTTCATGTGGAACTCTCTTAGCTCATCCTCTGTGAGGGGAAGACAATTCTCATCATTCTCTGGGTATTCCTGCCAGCCCATTGCTTTTAGTAACCTGCTCCAACAGAAGGAATGTGTCACTGGAACAGGGCAGATGAGAGAAGCCCAAGAGCTTCTGGCTCCCTCCCGTCCTGTTTCCCTCCTCTCTGTGCCCCTAAGCAAGTGAACGTGGGAAACTGCGAGGCCCAGAACCAGCCAGCACCAAACTATAGCCAGGTCCTGATGAGGGTGAAGAATGACTCCTCAGAAGTAGTCACATCATTCAAATTCACGCCACCTACTTCCAATGACTGCATTTTACACAAGCATAACTCCAAACAGTGTGAATTCAAGTATCAGCAACCACTTTGGAAGATTCATTATTCACACCAACTGGGACATTCAAGATGACCATGGTCACCAAAGGGACTCCAAGGGACAAATGTTACCAACTGCCAGAACCAACTAACTCAGGGGATTAGAGATGAGGACTAAAGGCAGAATGAATATGGACATAGGGACAGAGGAAGTTCTCAGAAGGGAGAGTCAAAAGTGTCTTAATTAAGGAATTCTTTCTGCTGACCTCTCCCCCTGCTCCAATGCTACGAATTCTTCTTGATACAAAAGTTAACTACAGATATAACAAGTACATTCTTGCTTTGGGTGTCTCCCAAGACTGTTCAAGGCCAGTGTAGGGCTCAGGTTTTCTGCAATGACATGCCTGGTAACCCTTTCCTGAAATAACAATCTGCCTGTGGCCTGCAGGCCTCCATGTGCCCACAAGCCAGCCTTCCGCAGTAAGCAACACTTGCCATGCTTGGTTTTCTTTCACTCACCTGTGTTCCGCTTCCAATGACAGAGAAAGGCCTTCTCTCTTCTCCATTAGGGGAAGAGTGAGGCCATTCTGATGGCAACCCTCTTCCCCATTTTCCTTTGGTTCTGGTGTGCTGTTCCCCTCCATCTGCAGCAGGGAAGAAAGAAATCACCTGAGATAAATGACCCTTTGCAAATGAGCAGTCCCAAGCGCCCAAGCACAGGATGATTTTCCTTCCTCTTGCCCAGTTCTTTTCCCCAAGGGAAATGTGGGTTTACAGGGTTAACCAACTCCCAAAGGAGTACAAGAAGCTGCTGTCCTGGCTGAGTTTTAGCCCACTTCACTGGAACCATTTTTCTCATGTTGGCTAATAATCTGTATAACACCCATGAAAATCAAGGCTGAATAGAGTAATAAAAAACTTAGAATTAGGGAGACAGATTTCCAAAGCGAGACTGAAGCTAGCACCCAAGGTCACCCACCAAGTCCTAACTAACCCCGGCCCTTTGATGGATGGAAAGCATAGTGTAATTCACTTAAGACAGGAACAATCCTGTATGACAACGTAATATCTCCACTGCTGACAGCTTGCTGAACTTGAAATCTAAGACCCTAATGAAGTTTGGACAATCACTTAGGTTTCTGTGATAAGAGGACTAAGACTACCAATAAATAGCAAGAAAGTGGTTACTTGATAAATATTTCCTGTTACGGATGTGGATGGTTGTATCTTCTTAGGTCCAAGCCTTACTGGCTCAGATCTAAGACTTAAAAAAAGTAGCAAGATGGGGGTTCTCAAGTGTAGCTTGGGTTTCCTGAAAATCCTCCCCATGATGTCCAAGGAAGACAAGGAGAAAGGGATGAGTTGACAGAATCAGGAACAGAACACATTCAGTTTAGGAATGAGCTGGGTCATGGATTCCAGGACAGGCTCTGGGATTCTGGACTGAAGCACAACAGAGTGGGAATGCCCCTGAGATCCTAAGTTTGTTTTTTTCCAACATGACTGTGCTCAAACTTACGAAGGACCCTGGTGGTGAAGAAGTACTGCTCTGTGACTGCTGTGCTTGGAAGCACTCTAAAACTACCAATAGTGAGGGGTGATTTTGCTTCAGAACAATTTAGGTCAAGGTAATGGAAAAAAAGGTAATCAAACTATCAAGAAAAAAGAACCTTTCAAGGACAGCTTGAAAGAAAGATATGGGAGGTACATGACCTCCGCATTGTAGTTTCTGAAGGACAACACAGTTAAGATGGCTTCAGCGTGAGTGGGATGACCAGATCCAAAGAGTCATTGTTAATAGTTCAATGTCACCAAGGTCTTCAGTGGAGTGCTCCAGGGATCTGTGCTCGGGCTTGTACTGTTTAACATTCTTATTCATGTGGATAAAGGCTGAGACGGTGCTGCAGATGCTGCAAAGCCAGAAAGGATGGGTGACATACTGGACAGCAGCATCAGGATCCTTGGTAGGCTAGGCTATCATACAGGATTGAGTCTAGTAAGATGAAATTCATTAGGGATAAAAGCAAAGCCTTAAGCTCCACCAACTCCACAAAAATAAGATAAGGGAGGCGTGGAGAAACAGGAGGCATCTGCAAAAAGACCTGGGATGAGGTCCTGCCAAAACTTAGTGAGTCATTAAGGAGAGGTGGCAGCCAAGCCCCTTTGAGCGGCTCTGGGAGGGGCAATGCTTCCAGGAACAGGACGGTGACAGTCCCAGTCCTCTCCTCTGTCCTGGGAAGGAGCCTTATGCTCACTTCTGGGAACCAGAATAAAGGACACTGATCAGTTGGGAATGCCCAGAGGGCAGTCGAGATGGGGAAGGGCCTTCGGTTCATGATGTGGAGCCTGGAGAAGATTCAGGGAAGGACATGATGGATGGGTTCATGTTTGGAAAGGGCTGGCAAGTGGAGGAGGTATCAGATTTGCTGCCCTTGGCACCAGAGAGCAGGATGAGGTACAAGAAGGGAAGGAGAAGGGGCAAAGCAGATAATTTAGGCTGATGTCAGGAAAGACTTGCTAACTATGAGAGCAGTCAGAGTGGGGGAGACACCTCCCCTTCCTTAGGGGTCACCAAACAAAAGATGGGAATGTTATCCAGTGGGGGTTCCTCTGGGTAGACTGACTTATGATACGGCCTCTTCCCAATCCCTGAGAGTCCCTAGCTACCAAACCCTGGCAATCCCAGGGCTTCAGCCTCTTCCTATTAACAGATGATAACTCACATTTCTTTTACAGAGAAGTCTTACTGTCACCTTGTGTTAAATGCTATTTTAAGTACTTTTTACAAATAGTACAGCACAGCAACAAATACTGTACGTGGCAACCTTGTGAGGTAGGCAGTTATTATCTACAACTTATAGCTGAAGAAACTGAGGTAAACTCAATGACTTGCCCAGGATCCCAAAGATAGTAAATGTCTGAGGCTGCATTTGAACTTCAGTCTTGTGGTCTCCAGGCCCTGCATTCAATCTATTGGGCCACCAGGCACCTCAGAGTAAAGGAAGTGTCAGTACTCTTATCTCCACATAACAGAGGAGGAAAAGAAAGTGCTGAAGGTTCAAGTTAATGAAGCCTGGAGCTTGGATTCAAACCTGTGTCTTCCAAATTCTTAACCTGAACATTCATTCCGTAAGTACATCGACCTCAGCTAAAACTAAGTTTGTTCTTTCTCCCCTTAACTAGCTTGATTTCTGGCTATTCCCAGATGCCCACTTTTATGCTTTTTTTTTTTGGAGGGGAGAAAGTAGGGCAATTGGGGTTAAGTGGCTTGCCAAAGGTCACACAGCTAGTTTTTGTGTTAAGTGTCTGAGGCCAGATTTGAATCCAGGTCCTCCTGACTCTAGGGCTGGTGCTCTATTCACTGTGCCACCCAGCCGCCCCTTGCCCCAGATGCCCATTTTTGTAATCTTGTGATAAATATTTCCCTCTGTCAGCTCAGCTTCCAAGCCTATTTCCATAATGTCTACTGAATCTGTTTCCTCTTTTGTAAAACGAGAGGGCTCCACTACAGACTGTGAGATCCCATAGCCCTCTCTTCCCCTCAATCCCTACCCCTGGAATTTTACAATGCCCCCCCCCACAGACATTTTCCTGACTGTTTTCTCTCCATCAATACATTCCATGGTCTGTCTTTCTTCTGCAGAATTCTGATCATTTAATTCCCAATCTTGAGTGTTTCCCTCCTGACTCCTGCCTCAGTTCAAATTCCTGTATGTGACACTCAGGTCCTCCACAAGCTGGTGCAGCTGACTTTTCCAGAAGGTCTTCTCTTCCTCAGGCCCATGTTGTTCTCTGTCCACACCTGGGATGCACTACCTAAGAACCTCTTATTTAATTCCTATATATCCTTTAAAGCTCAACTCACAAGCTCCCTCCTCGAGAAAGACTTCTTTGATTGTTTGATCGGCCTCATCCTTCCCCCCCTCACACGTGAAAGTGAATAAACGTTTATTAAATACCTATTAAGTGCCAGACATTGTGATATTATGATTCCCCATTCTACAGATGAGGAAACTGAGGCAAACAGAGGTTATGTGACTTGCCCAGGGTCACATAGCTAGTAAATAATCTGAAGCAGGGTTTGAATGTGGACATTCCTTATGCCAGGTTTGGCACTCTGTCCACTGTGCCACTCATGTAGTGGTCTGTGCCATGAAGCACTCTGGTTTGTACCTCACTGATACAATTCTCAGGCAATACTGTATATTGCAGTTAACTGTAATATTTCTATGTATTGGCATTTAAAAGCCCCTTAACCTACCTTTCTGGCCTTGTTCCCCACTGTTCCCTTTCAACCAACATTCGTCTCAATCATTCTTCTAACATTTCAGAGGTGGAATATGAGAGCTCTGAGGACACGAGGTACAATCTCCTGGCTTGACCCAGAATCTCCAAGAAGACATAATAGGCATTTATCTGCACTTACTACATGCCAAACACTGGGAATACAAACAAAGGCCAACCTGGCCCTGATCTTCAGAGGCTCATATTCTAATGGCAGTGAGGTTAAATTAAAATAAAAACCGGGGCCTCTAAACCATCCATAAGGACCCTGTGGGCCACATGGTGACTTAGGCGCAATTTTTATTTGTCTTGTTACACATTCAATAAATCATTACCTATTTCCCAATTATGGCTCTGAATGCAACTGAGAGTGATATGAGCCTGTTGTCTAGCCCTTTGAGTGTAAATAACCAAGTAACCATCAGATACACACTGAGGAGGAGCTGGAGAAATGGAAAGGCCTCTGGGGCGGGGCTGGGTCTTGAGGGAAGCTGGTGATCCACTTGGGGACTGTTGTCCACTCCCCTATACTAGACTTTCAAGACTCCAAAAATAATTACAAAAAACCCCAACCACAAAAAGTAAAAAAAGAAACTCAACTCAACTCTATTCCTGGCCTGTTATTCCTACATTTTAAGCTTTGGTCCAGAAACCCAAACCCAGGACTGACATTTTCTTAGCCAGTTGGTTGCTTCCCAAACCTGCCCCTTTCTCAATTCTTCCTTCAATCAGCAGGAGGGATGAAAACTTTTTAAGGTCTTCAGCATTGTCTTGACTATCTTTATCCTCACTATGAAAATCTTTGTTTCTCTGGGAGGTATCCCTTGTTTCTTATTTTTATTTTTAAAAATTTATTTTAGTTTTCAACATTCATTTCCACAAGATTTTGAGTTACAATTTTTTTCTCCCTATCTTTCCCCTACCCCCCATCCCAAAATAACAAGTCTACTGAATACCCCGTCTCCCAATCTGTTCTCTCTTATATCCTTCCCCCATCACTCCCTTAACTTTCTAGTAGGGCAAGATGGATTTCTATACCCCAGTGCTTGTATATCTTATTTCCCAGTTGTGTGTGAGAAAATACAAAATTTTTTTTTAAACATTGGTTTTTAAAACTTTGGAGTTCCAGATTTCTTCCCTTCTTCCCTCCTCATCAGCCCCTACTGGGAAGATAAGCAATTGAACACAGGTTGTACATGTGTAGTTACCCAAATAATTTCCATAGTAGTTATACTGTGAAAGACTATATTTCCCTTCATCCTATTTCCTATCCCACCCCCAACTTATTCTTTTTCTCCTTTGACCCTGTCCCTTTTCAAAACTGTTTGCTTCTGGGGTGGCTAGGTGGTGCAGTGAACAGAGCACCGGCCCTGGAGTCAGGAGGACCTGAGTTCAAAATCAGACCTCAGACACTTAACACTTACTAGCTGTGTGACCTTGGGCAAGTCACTTAACCCCAACTGCCCTCCAAAAAGCAGAAAGAAAAAAAAGGTTTGCTTCTAACTACCCTCTCCTCCAATCTGCCCTCCCTTCTATCATCCCCACTCTTGTCCCCTACCCCTCTCTATTTTCCTGTATGGAAAGATACCCAATTGAGTGCGTATGTTATTCTCTCCTTAAGCCAAATTCAATGAGAATAAGGTTGTCCCGTTCCCTTTCACCTTCCTGTTCTTCCCCTCCATTATAAGTTTTCTCTTGCCTCTTTTATGAGATAATTTACCCTAATCTACCTTTCCTTTTCTCCTCCCAATAAATTCCTCTCACCTCTTAATTTTTTTTAGATATCATCCCTTCATATTCAACTCATCCTGTGCCCTATGTCTGTGTATACATGTACATACATATGCCCCCCCACATATTTATATACACACACACCCGCATATATATGTATGTATACATATATATTCCCTTCAACTATCTTCATACTGAGAAAAGTCCTATGAGTTACAATTATTGTTTTTTCCATGTAGGAATGTAAATAGTTCAACTTCAGTAAGTTCCTTATGATTTCTTTTTCCTGTTTACCTTCTCATGCTTCTTGTATTTGAATGTCAGATTTTCTATTCAACTCTGGCTTTTTCATCAAGAATGCTTGAAAATCCTCCACCTCATTGAATGACCATATTTTCCCCTGAAACAACAGACTCAGTTTTGCTGGGCAGGTGATTCTTGGTTTTAGTCCTAGCTCTTCTGACCTCCGGAATATCATATTCCAAGCCCTTCAATCCCTTAATGTAGAAGTTGCTAGGTCTTGTGTT
>CM053584.1:27980694-28009512 GCA_028627135.1 Pseudochirops cupreus | reverse complement strand
CTGGCTTTTTCATCAAGAATGCTTGAAAATCCTCCACCTCATTGAATGACCATATTTTCCCCTGAAACAATAGACTCAGTTTTGCTGGGCAGGTGATTCTTGGTTTTAGTCCTAGCTCTTCTGACCTCCGGAATATCATATTCCAAGCCCTTCAATCCCTTAATGTAGAAGTTGCTAGGTCTTGTGTTATTCTCATTGTGTTTCCACAATATTCAAGTTGTTTCTTCCTGACTGCTTGCAGTATTTTCTCCTTGACCTGGGAACTCTGGAATTTGGCTATAATATTCGTAGGAGTTTTCTTTTTGGGATCTTTTTCAAGAGGCGATGAGTGAATTCTTTCAATTTCCATTTTGCCCTCTGGTTCTAGAATATCAGGGCAATTTTGCTTGATGATTTGCTGAAAGAGGGTGTCTAGGCTCTTTCTTTGATCACCACTTTCAGGTAGTCTAATAATTTTTAAATGATCTCTCTGGGATCTATTTTCCAGGTCAGTGGTTTTTCCAATGAGATATTTCACACTGCCTCTATTTTTTCATTTGTTTAGATCTGTTTTATAGTATCTTGATTTCTCATAAAGTCATTAGCTTCCAACTGCTCCAATCTAATTTTGAAGGAGTAATTCTCTTCAGTGAGTTTTTGAAATTCCTTTTCCATCTGGAAAATTTGGCTTTTTAAAGAATTCTTCTCACTGGCTTTTTGGGCTTCTTTTGCCATTTTGAGTTAGTCTATTTTTTAAGGTGCTATTTTCTTCAGTCAGGCTGTTGACTCTCTTTTCCTGATTTTCTTGCATCATCCTCATTTCTCTTCCAAATTTTTCCTCCACTTATCTTACTTGATTTTGAAAATCCTTGAGCTCCCCATGGCCTGTAACCAGTTCACATTTTTCATTTTTTGGAGGGGGGAAAGGCAGGGCAATTGGGGTTATGTGACTTGCCCAAGGTCACATGGCTAGTAAGTGTTAAGTGTCTGAGGCTGAATCTGAACTCAGGTCCTCCTGACTCCCAAGGCCAACGTTCTATTTACTGCGCCACCTAGCTGCCCCTCATATTTTTCTTGGAAGCTTCTGATGCAGGAGTTCTGACTTTGCTGTCTTCCTCCCACTCCAAGCCTTGACCCTTTTTGTCCCCCAAGAAGGATTCTATGGTCTGTTTGTGCTTCCTTTGCTTGCCAGCCAATTACTTGACCTTTGAGCTCTTTGCCACGGTAGAACTCTGCTTCCCGCGGGGAGAGCTTTGTCCCGAATCGCTGGGGTTTTTGCAGCTGCTGGAGCTATTTGGAGGGTGCCCTCTCTACAGACACCACACGCTTTGGCTTACTGGCCATATACCCCAGGACCACCACCCAAGACCGTGATCCAGATCCAAGCAGGTTAAAGCAAAAGCAATTACCCTCTGAATGGTTGCTTGGTCCCCCTACATCTGCAGGCCAGGAACTCCTGAAGTAGCTATGCTGCACAGCCACAGCACTTCCATGGCTTCTCACCCTGGAGGCAGGGGTCAGATCACACTCTTCTGTCCCCTCCTGTTCCAACAGAGTTCCACACTGACCTTCTACTTTGTCTTTGGCGTTTCTGGGTTGAGAAGTCTAGAAATCACCACAGCTGCTGGTGATTCAGTCTCCTGAAGTCTGCTCTGGCTGCCGCTGGTTGGGGTCGCCCTGGGGCCAGAACCAAGGAGCTCATGCCAGATTGTGCTTGGCTCCCAGCTCAGTGTGATAGGCCCTTCCTGTTGTCCTGCCAGGCTGCTTTCAGCGGGAGATTTGTTTCTCTCTGTCTCTTTGTGGGTTCTGTAGCTCTAAAGTTTGTGTGGAGCAATTTTTTTACGTGTATTGGAAGTGATTGGAGCGGGAGCTCATGCCCAGTTTGTGCTTCTACTCTGCCATATTGGTTCCTCCAGTATCCCTTGTTTTAAAGAACTAAGTCTGACAAGTCTTTTTCAGATCTTGGCATCAATCTCTAACAACAGTTTCTATAATCTTCTTTCAAATCAAAGTCCACATCACCACTCTGTAGTTTGAAAATTCTATTTGTTTTCTCTTCTGGGAAGATGGAGATGTTTGCCCTTTATCAGCACTCATGATGCCTCTCTGGCTTGCCATGATCTTTTGAAGTTCACTAATAATATTTTAGTGATCACACCTGCCAGTTCTTTTACCAGAAGATACTGGGGAAACAGATGGAAAAGAGAGTCCTGCCCTGGAAACTTACTAGCTATGTGACCCCAGGCAAATTACTGAACCTTCCTCAATTGTAAAATGGAAATTATTTATCTAGGGAATCAATTTCCTATTAGCCATTTCTATGTAGTCAAAAGGTCATTCTCATCGGCACAAAGAATAGAAGTATAAAAATCGAGCACCTTCTGTCACCAGTTGTCATAGTCATGGCATACCTGTCTTTTCTTTGAGACTCCTCTTTTTCTCAACATAGGTTATTCAAAAACACAAGCCCACATAATTTTGTGGTCCATGGCTTCCCTGATCAGCCTCAGCTCATTCTCAACATCAGCCTTCCTGACAGTCCTCTTGTGAGGACCACAGGAGGCTTCTATCTTCTGTACCAGGCTTTTGTCTGAGCCTCAGGGACATATGTCTCTTCAGAAAGCTCTCCTCTATACCTTCAACACAGCCCGCTCTCTTCAAGTGAGGGAACACCACATTCCACCCAGCTCTGCTCTAGGAAAACTAGTGCCTCCTGTGAATGAGAATCAGATCCAAAAGAAAATCTGTCCTTATGGATACTTGGTGGGCAGTGAAAAATACACAAGGCTAGGTTCTACATAGTGCAAATAATGGATCCCCTGTAGTGGTTGCATTATTTAAATTCACACTGAATAGTTTCACTGGCCTTTAACCAAACACTTTACGTAATTATAACTCTGAAATAGTGTGATTGTGGATACAAGTGACCATTTCAGGGGGACTCAGTATTTGAGCTCATCAGAACCAAGCTTTATCTTAGCTTCTACTAGATGGGCAACTTTGAGAACAGAGACCCAATCTTAGCCCAGCTCTGTTTCTCTGCTACAATGGAGGCATGGGAGGCAGGTGTTTGGTCCTGGTTATGTTGAATTATCTTTTCCTCAGGGGGTAACTTCAATTTTAGTGAAACAGAAGCCAGTCTGGTAACTGGATTTGGGGCTTTCATTCAAATAGGGCTATTAATGTATCCCTTGCTTTTGGCATTGGGTTGCTTTAAAACTTCACATAGATCATAAATTACTTTGTTACAGACATACTAGAAAAGACTTAACTTTTCAAAAAAAGTATTTTAGGGTAGATAAGTATAAACTGCAAATGGATTTCTGATACAATCTATGCATTACTAATGCTTAATCAATATGGCAATGGTTTATTAGTTCCTTCACCAAAGTAAAAATGCAGGTGTTTACAGATCAATATTGATCCAGAAACATGATGATACAATTTCCAGGCAGGTGTCATTCCTCCACCCCTACTTCCCCCCATGAAAGCCTTTTCTCTTACGTCCTCCAGTTTGTCACATTCTCGGTTCTCTGGGATCTCTCCATTTCGGTCATCCTTCAGAGTCTTTAGGAACTCGCTCTTTTTGTCTGTGGTCCGACGGGTCAGCTTGGTTAGGCGGCAGGAACTGATCTCGATGGGAGGGGTGGTGCTGGAAGGGCTCTAAGCAAATACACAATGAGAATTCTGTCAGGTGAGATCGGGGCCTGGGGGCTTCCACAGATTGACTCTTACAGGCTTTAACCTTTAGGATGCCTGGTCCCCATCATTACAGCTCACTCATGCCAATTCCATTAGCAATCTAAAACATCCTTAGTCTGGACAAAGAATCCACCTGGACTCCTTCCTTCCCTGGCAGCCAGTGTGTTAATCAGAGAGTTGTTGTAAAGGTAGGAAGGGCAGGACTTTTTTTTAAAATTAACTTTTGTTTATTTTTAGTTTACATCATTCATTTTGATGAGATTTTGAGTTACAAATTTTCTCCCTATCTTTCCCCTACACACCACCACCAAACAGTGATCCCACTGTATACCCTCTCCCCCAATCTACTCTGTCCTATTTCCTCCCCCTCGTCCCTCTGACTTTCTGATAGGGCGAGATGGATCTCTCTACCCCAGTGCCTGTATATCTTGCGTGTAAATAATAATAATAATAAACATATATATTTTTTAACATTTGATTTTAGAACTTTAAATTCTAGATTCTTTCCTTTCCTCCCTTGTCACCCACCCCCACCTGAAAGACAAGCAATTCAATACAGGCCATATGTGTGTAGTTATGCAGAATATCTCCACAATGGACATATTGTGAAAGACTGACTATATTTCCTTCCTTCCTATCCTGCTCCCCACTTGTTCTATTCTCTACTTTGTCCCTGTCCCTTTACAGAAGTGTGTGCTTCTAACAATCCTCCCCCCCAACCTGCCCTCGCTGCCATCATCCCCCCTCTCATCCCCTTCCCCCCTACTCTCTTTCAGGGTAAGATACCCAATTTAGAGTGTATGTCATTCCTTCCCTAAGCCAAATTCAAGGAGAATAAGGTTGACCCATTCCCAGAAAAGGCAGGATTTGATGACTGACAGGGTACGTGGGCAGATGAGGAGGGGAGAATTCAGGAGAAAACAAAAGTTATGAACCTGGGAGACTGGAAGGATGGTGGTGACTTTGACAGAAATGGGTAAGTTTTAAAAAGGAGAGAATCTGGGAAGATAATGACTTTAGTTTTGGACATGTCAAATTTGAGGGTTTTTTTTAAGAATGGGGGAACTGAGGGCATATCTGAAGGCAAGAAGGACAGAACCAGGAGAGGGAGGTGTTCTGAAGATGCAACTCTCACATCTGATCCTTCCCAGAGTTCTTAAGAGCTCTTGCTTATATGTAAGTTGCTGACTACCTGACTGGCTGCCAGGGAAGGAAGGAGTCCAGGTGGATTCTTTCTTCCTCCAAACTAAGGATGTACCAAACAGATGTTTCTAGAATGCACTCAGCTGGAGATGTAAGGGGAAAGGATTCAGGGCATATAGAGAGGTGCTGACACTGGTGAAAAGAAGAGTCATCTCTATCAGAGACTGGCAGGAAGGAAGACTGGGGCTGATGTCAGGTGGTTTTGAGATGAAGAGAATGGATGTAGAGTTCACATAGAATGGTCTCAATCTTCTCAGTGAAATGAGGCTATATTCTCAGCTGAGAAAAAGGAGTGAAAGGAGATACAGATTCAACTAGGGAAGAGTAAAAGGAAGACTTCTTTGCTGCAGTAAAGGCCCAGAAGAGGTCACATAATATAAATCTGGGTAGTAGGTAGAGTGCTGGACCTAGATTTGGGAAGATATGAGTTCAAATCCAGCCTCAGACTCTTTTAGCTATGTGATCTTGGGTCAGTCACTTCAAATGTGTCTACTTTAGTTTCTTCATCTGTAAAATGGAGAAAATAATAGCACCCACCCTGCCAGGTGAGGGTAGGATGAGACATCTGAAAAGTGCTTTATTAATCTTCAAGTGCTCAATAAATGCACTTTGTTATTATTTCTTTTATTATTTTTTTATTAAATTATTTATTTTTAGTTTTCAACATTTACTTCCATAAGTCTTAAATGTTCTCCCCTTCTTTCCCCAAGATAACTTACAATCTGATATGGGCTCTACATTTTAACATTAGTCATGTTGCATAGAAGAATTATAACGAATGAGAAAAACCATGAGGAAGCGCCCCTTGACCCCCCCCCCCCCCAAAATAGTCTGCTTTGTTCTGCACTCTGACTCCATAGTTGTTTCTCTGGATGTGGCATTTTCCATCATGTGTCCTTTGGAATTATTTTAGGTCCTCGCATTGCTGAGAAGGGCTAAGTCTATCAAAATCAGTCCTTGCACACTGTGGTTGTTGCTACGCACAATGTTCTGATCAATGAATTCTCCCCTTACTCATTATAAGTCTTTCCAGGTTTCTCTGAAGCCCGCCTGTTCATCCTTTCTTATAGCACAATAGTATTCCAATACATTCATGTACCACAACTTGTTTAGCCGTTCCCCAACGGATGGGCATCCCCTCAATTTCCAGGTCATTGGTCACCATGAAAAGATTTGCTATAAATATTTTTGTACACGTGGGTCCTTTTCCCATCTGTTATTATTTCTAATGCACTTGGTCTGTGTGGTTGTGAGACTTCTTGATCCAGTCGGTAGCAGCAGAGGAGGTAGATGGCGGGAGCACAGCAAGAGATGAAGACAACAGGATAAGGGGGTGAGGGATTCAACAGAGGGTGGTGTATGGCTTGAGAAGCATTGAAAGGTAGGAAATAGAAGTCAGAGCAGGGCTCATGGCCTGAAAAAACACTTAAGGGTTATAGGATTGGAGGTTTACATGAAGGCAAAGAATAGTTTTAAGCAGGCTCAGGCATAGACAGGAAGGTATGGAGTGTTCTTTTATCCAGTAAATCTGGCCCTCACTTCCTTCCTTAACTGACTGGCCTCAAGCACTGCCTTGTACAAAAAGCCTTCTTTATTCCCCACCTAGCCCATGTGTGTTCACATGAGAGATGGTGTGGTGTGGGTGGTAGGGAGCTGGCCTTGGAGCCATGAAGATCTGACTTAAATATTCAACTGTGGGCAGACACACTCAGGCTAAGGTGCAGATAAAATGCCAAGAGGCATTGGTGGAGTTTCTCACCTGGTGGTTCCGTCTCCTGGTGAAATAGAAGGCCCAGCCCCAGCAGAATGTAAGCTCCTTAAGGGCAGACCAATTTCATTTTGTTTCCATATTTACGGTGCCTGGAGCAAGGCTGGGCTCATTACTAATTTCACAGTGTACACATGCAAAGTTGTGTTCAAGACTCTCCCCAGACAGCTATGTCTTGCAGCCCCTTTACTAAAGAGCAGTAGGGCATCTTATAGATAAAGCACCAGCAGAGGATCAGATTCTGACTGACAACCCCTCTCTTTAAGATGAAGTTCAATGTTCTTTGACTCAGTAATACCACTGCTAGGTCTCTATGCCTTTAGGAAGCACAGAAAAGGACAAGGACCTGTATGTTCAAAAATGTTTACAGCAGCTTTCTTTGTGGTGGCAAAGAACTGGAAATTGAGGGGATGCCATAAACCAAGCTGTGATTGTAATGGAACATTGCTGTGCTATAAAAAATGACAAAGCAGGACAGTTTCAGAAAAACCTGGGAAGACTGACATGAACTATTGTAAAGTGAAATGAACAGAACCAAGAGAACAATGGTATGAGTTTAACATCTCAATTTATCTAACATCCCTCAAAGTTTGAAATCACAGATGTGGTGGGAGGGACTTCTCCTTTATGTTATACGACAAATAATAAATTTTTAACATTACTTTCTGCATGAAACCTCTCCTAATCCTCCAGTAACAGCAAAACTGTAACAAAGACTTACCTACTCTGATCAAGAAAACGATCCAAGACAATTCCAAAGGACTCTTTTTTTTTTTGGAGGGCAACTGGGGTTAAGTGACTTGCCCAAAGTCATACGGCTAGTTAGTGTGTCAAGTATTGGAAGCCACATTTGAACGCAGTCCTCCTGACTCCAAGACCGGTGTTCTACTCACTGTGCCACCCAGCCGCCCCAAAGGACTCTTGATGAAAAATGCCATCCACCTCCAGAGAAAGAATGAAGAACTCTAAGTGCTGACTGAAGCTTTTTTTTTTTTACTTTTTCTTTTTTTGCAACATGGAGTATTTTTTCAATATGGACATTTTAAAAAAATATGAAGCTCAAATACTGCCTTCTGCATGAAACTGTCCTAATCTTCCAAGTATCAGTGCCTTCCCCCTCAAACTACCTTTAACTACTTTGCATATCTGTGTTTATTCACGTAATAGTTACACTACACAGACACACACCCCCTTCTCTCCCATGAGTATGTAAGCTCCCTAGGAGCACATATCATTTCACTCTTTGTACTTGTATTGTCAATGCTAATGCAGTACTGGGCACACAGTAGGTACCTGGTAAGTAATTGTCGATACTAAATGTATATACTATCAGTTGTAGCCAGTAACACTGGTTTGGCTTAAATGATTTCCTTTGTTGAAAGGGAGACTTCTTGGGAGTGGAGGGAGGAGAAATGACTGGTATAAAAACCAAAAGTCATCAATGAAACTTTGAGATAACTGGGACCAGTCTCACTTAGGCCTAGAACAGGAAGATGAAATAACATGGCCAAGGAATCAATTATTCTGTTAGTGCCAGAAGATACGTGTTTGTGTCTCTGTTAGCAGCTTTGCCAAAGGCATTTATGGGTCCTTTTGATGTTCAAGTCACTGACACCTTTTCTACTGTTAAGTCCAAAAGATTTCAGGCTGGGTCTTATCTGGGTGTGCCTTCTGTGCTAAGGTCTAGGCTGGCAGATGTTGATCTGGGGTATCCAAACTACCCAGAGAACTAAGCCATGAGCACCCACAATTCTACTTGGATTCAGAAGCAGTCATCAGACCCATTCCAGCCAACGTCTTTCACATGCACACACACAATATTCATCAGCTTAGATAAATGTAACTCAATTCATCTGGGTCACATGGTATATATAGTCTGTACTGTAATTTACATGGTATGTAAATCTGAGCTAATCTCAGACTTAGAAAGACAGTATTTAAAATAATCATAAAGGTTAAGTCCCTCCCACCACACTTGTGGTTTCAAACTCTGAGGGATATTGAACAAATTGGGATATTAAACTCATGCCAGTATCAGTGTGGTTCCATGTCAAATAATCAGGTGATAATTTCCTCAAATATGCCTGTTCCAAACTTACAAAAAGGAAAAGATGGTGTGCTCCACTGCAGGGCCTTTGTTTGGAAGTAACTCTAAAAAGCATTGAGAATGAGCAATTTTGCTCCAAGATAAGTCAGGCCAAAGCAATTTAAAAAAATAACAATTTATTTAAACTCAGCCAAATAAACAAGTAAAATAAAGAATAAAGTCCCACGTAATTGAAACCACTGGTGGGAGCAATGCAATCTTATACCATTAAGTGGGAATGGGTTTCATGAGGAAGTAATATAGGCCACTTTAGACACAGGGAATGAAGCAACGTCTTTGAGTCAATAAAATAAAATAAAACTATAAAAAGTAACTGATAAAAATTACGGTATGGAAAAACAAAAGCCTACAGAGAATCCTTAAGGAAGAAGGAAAAAACTAGGCCAACTAGTCAGGCAGTTCACCTACTCACACCTACCAGAGAGAGGCATTTGGAGAGAAGTTAGGGAACGGGTTGGGGGAGAGAAGGATACGACACGCAGCTGTGGATAATCATTTCAAGGGCAGCCATGGGGAAGAGGGATGAACTTGGTCCTGGAGGGCAGAGTGAGGAACACAAGGGAGGTGAAACAGAATCACAGTCAGATTTCAGCTCAATGGATGGTATTCCTAACAACTCCAGCTGTCTAAAATTGAAATGGGTTGCTCAGGGAGGTAGTGAGGACTTCCTAAATGGAGTGGAAATGTATATACCACACTGCAAAGCACTTTACATGCATTATCTTATCTGAGTCTCACAGGTACCAGGGGAAATAGGTAGGTACTAAAGGTGTAACAGCTCTCCATCGACTGGTCTACCTCCTTAGCAGACAAGTCATTTCTGGCTGTCATGTTCTACATGAAATCAGTTTCCAGACTATTTCAACATGCCCCATTTCTCACCCACTAAATATTTTCTCTTTTTCATCCAAATTCAATCTAAAACAATAACTTTTACTTTTTTGGAAAACCTTTCCATTCCAGAACAGTCGCATAATGTCGTCTGTGCCCAGGGGCTCAGTCTATGTCACTCACTGTCTGAGTCACAATGTGAAATCACCTACTTCCTTTAGGAAGCTTTCCCAGGTTGAACTTATTCTTGAATATGTCAAACCAATCTCTGACATACTTTTTCTTCACTGTGAGTCAAAAATATCAGTAAACTGAACAATATTTTCACAAAGTCCCAGACGCTATTAAAAATTCTAACTTAATACATTATAAAAGCTGAGAATAGTATCGCTGAGCTGAAAGACATTTATCTATGTATCAGCATGAATTCAATGGGTACATATGGATCTGTGCTACCCTCTGAATGTTTATAGTTACAACCCACTGGTCTATCTCAGCTGGTTAAACTGGAAGTGAGGTGAAGACACAGACTGCATCTAAGGAGAGGTAGGGTAGCATAGCGGAAACAGCAAAGGACTAGAACCCTAGAGATTCCTAGCTGTTAGATTATGTGATCTTAGGCTAGCAACATAACCTCCACCTTCCTCCTCTAAGGGTCCCTTCTATCGTTACCATCCCAAATTAAATTTTCACTGGTTAGACAGCAGTCCTCTCCAGACTACATTTAAAATCCTGTTAACATGTCCTAGCCCTGGGCATCCTGGGGAACACCTAGCAAACATGTGTGCAATGAAATGACCCTCTTTCTCAGGTTCACAGCATGACGGATTTCATTTCAAGCCGGAAATGACCTTCAAGATCCTCTAGGACTGACCTAACCTCCTTATTCTACAACTGAGGCCAAGATATGAAATGGCTGGCCAATGGTCACATATAGGACAGGAAGTAGCAGAACTATTTAACAAACAAATGAAACATCCAATGCTCTGATAATGATGTGGGCCAGTGGTTTTCACTGATTCCTCCTCAGAGATCTTCTCTCATCTATCTATTGATTGGTAGCAAAATAATAAAAAATAGGGGCATATCATTGCAGGCCTTCTCTGTACCTCCTGGAGGCATAGAGGTTCTTGGAATCTCATCTATGGTCAAGTATTTCATTGGTGATACAGACCAGCACAGCTAACAGAATGTCAACTTGTGTTGGTGTTCAGCCATGTCTCATTCTCTGTAACCCCATTTGGTTGTTTTTTTTTTTGGCAAAGATACCAGAGTGGTTTGCCATTTCCTTCTCCAGCTCATTTTACAGATGAGGAAACTGGAGCCAACAGGGTTAAGCAAATTGCCCAGGGTCACACAGCTAGTCAGTGTCTGAGGCCATATTTGAACGCAGGAATGTGAGTCTTCCTGACTCCAGGTCCAGAGTCCTGTGAACTATGGTGCCACTTAGTTGCCATGAGAACTATGTTATCAGAAAGGAAAACAGACAAGGCCCTGAAGTCCCTGGGAAATGCCATTTCCATCCTTGGTAGCTCTGGCTGGTCCCACTCACCTCTTTGGGAGAGGGAAGTACTGAGCCACTTGCCAGTACTACTGGTTTGGTGACAGCAACTGGACTGGTGAAGGCAGAATCCCGGCTAGAGGAGAGCGAGCCTGCTTTGTGTTCTGTCCTGGTCGCTTTCCATGGACTGGGCTGTGGGGGAAGAAAATAGCAAAGGGCAGTTAGGCCACAGAACAAACAGTCCCCTAGCTTGTTAGGAAATCTGACCTCTAGCTCACCCACAGACTACCTGCCTCTCTCTTCCCCATTAGTGGCAGAAGGGGGAAACAGAGGGAAGGTGGGATGCTTCTTTAGGAGAAGAGGACAATCTGGGTAAGGAATCCTAGTTGGATGAAGGACTTTGGGTGTGCCTGTGGGAGAGACAGACTAAGCTGTGAGAAGAAGGGAGTGAGGAACCGGGCTTAAGAGTACCATCTTGGCAGACATTTCCTTGCCTAGTCAAGAGGGCTTTGGGTACCTACTTCCCCTGTTGAGCCTACTCTATCATTCCTGGCATCATGCTCCATACTGACTCCTTTGCCAAGTTGGCTGAACTGCTAAAGCTGTGTCACTGCAGTGTGGAAAGCCCAGAGACAGCAGAAAAATGGCAGGAATGGAAGAATGGGGCCTGGGAGGCATTTTTTGCACAGAGGCCCATTGTCTGAGTGGGTGCTGGTCATAGCATGTCCTTATGATCTGGCCTATCCTGTTTCTAGGTGGTGGGTGATACAGGGAGCCTCATCTGGGATTTCCTTGCACCCTGACTCTACTGAACTCCTCCAAGGCTGATGCTCCCAGTGTAGATGTCCATATGAACATGGCTCCCTTGCTGGTCTTGACTGTGGCTATATAAACCATGCAAAGATGGAATGGGTTTCTCTGAGGAGCAGACCAAAGCTGCCAGGTGGTATGAAAAGACCCTAAGATGCTGGCACTTGCTGCTGTAGCACTCTCAGGAAAAGACACTCCTTCAGCCTCTGCCATAGTGGTGCAGGGGCACTACAATAGCCAAAGATAAAGCCCCTCCTGGGTGAAGCAGCGCACTAGAGGCTGGTTGGGGAGACAAAGCTTGAATGAGATGCAGCCTGAATCCTCATATAATATATATATACACTATGTAATAGACAATAATACATGATAGAAATTTTAAGATTAATGATTATCTTATGAAGTGTGAAGGAGAAAAATCAATTCAATAAGATATCAATGTCCTATAGGCAATAACGGAACGCAGACAGAAAAATAATGACACTAACAGTGACAACATCAACTTACATAGTTTACTACGTGCCAGCACTCTACTAAGCACTTTACAATTATTGTCTCATTTGAGCCACAAAACAACACTGGTAGTTAGGATACTAATGGGCATTATTTCATTTTTAAATACAAGAGAAACAGAGTCAAACAGGTGAAGTGATTTGCCTAGTGTTACACAGCTAGAAAGTATCTGAGGTTAAATTTGAACTCAGGTCTTCCTGACTGCAGGCCCTAAGTCCCATCCGTTGTACCACCCAGCTGCCCCAAGAAATGGTGTCTGACTGCAGCTTCAAAGAATAACAACGAGGAAGAGAATAATTAGTGCCAGAAAAGTGTATTTAGAGGACAACGAAAATTATAGTTTGGTTAAAGCCAGAGTATGTGGGGAGAGGGTTAGGACTGGACACTCCTTCTGCCAATGCAGGCCACATATTTTCTACAATGCGCAGCCTCGCAGTGCTGTCTGTAGCACCGAGAAGTCATTTCTGGGGGTCACACAGTCAGTTTGGGATGGAGGCGGGACCTGGGGCCTTTCTAACTCTTACTGCTACTTTTAAGTCTCATACAGCTGGACAGCGGAGGACTCCAAACAACAGGCAAAGAGACTACATGTTTTCCATGAGCAGCAGATGATGGAGAGTTCGGAGGAGGTGGAATTCAGTCTGGGATGTCGGTAATAGGAGAAGCAAGGGGAGCAACTGAGAAGGGGTCATAGGGCACCTGAACCACCAAGGACTGATAAGATGTGACAAATAAAACAAGAATGGGAAGATTTCTAACTAACAAACGCCAAGATTCCAAACATAAGAGGCTGTAAATGGTTCTACAAAGAGTGAAGTCAGGAAGAACAGGGGGAAGAAGGGAGATAAATATGGGAAGCTTAGGAAAAATTATGGCCATGCTGAATTTTGAGCTGCAGGTGATGTGTCCAGGTGGCAATTTGTGATCAAAAAGAACTTTTCACAAGATCAAGTGCCAGAACAGTACATTCCAATGGAACCAACAGATCTGGCAAACCGCCACAATGATGCCACTTGCAGCCCATCCTATGAAGCTCCCCCTACTTTCCCAGGTGGGGCTTCAGGCCTTGCTCACTGTCGCCTGACATTGCTAGGTGAGAACCAAGGCAAGTTCTCCCACTACCCAACCAGCCTGTCTTCTCTTTCAATTGGTCATTTCCCCCATTTCTTTGACTCCTGCTACTTTTATGTTTCATGGGTCTCTTCATTGCCATCTACTGGATAATCATTTTAAATGTTGAGACTGTTGTGGTCCATATCTCACGACAATATAATATTACCTTGAGCTATACAAAAAGTAAGCTTTTGTTTCTGGGAGGTGTTTGGGGTCATTAAAGGAGTTCTGTGGTTTTCTGAAGACAATTAAATCCCCTTTCCTCCTCTTCCTTAATTCAGGACCTATGTCACCAACCACTTTTACCGTTTTTCCTAGTAGCTAAAATCGTTTTTATCTAACTACATGTCATAATCTGGGCAAAGGACAGCTTTTGTGTTCTTGACTTTCCTTGTGTGAATGTTGATGTTAAACCACTTTGAGGAGAATACTACTGAGTTTCCAGCACAATGTCATCCACAAACAAGATGACCTGAGGGATATGACTATTCACAAAGGGGTCTGTCTTTACCTGGGACTCTCCCCTGAGGCTCCTCCGCCATGGTGGTAAACACCTTTGTTGAGGCTGTCTCCCTGTTTTCAGTTAGTGAGTGAATAAACATTTATTAAACACCTATGTGCCAGGAATTGTACTAGTTGCTGAAGATACGAGAAGCCAAAAACCCCTCCAAAATAAAAGACCATTAGACTAGGAGCTCCTAGTCTAATGGGGGAGATGACATGCAAACAGTTATGTACACAGACGAGTTACAGAGAAATTGGGAAGGCCCTAGCATTAAGGTAGATGAAAGAAAGGCTTCTTGCAAAGGTGAGATTTCAGCTGGGACGTAAAGAAGCCAGGGAGGTCAGTAGTTACAAAAGAAGACAGAGAATCATCTAGGCATGTAGCACAGGCAGGGACTAGTGTCACTCGATGGAAGACATGGTGGGGAGTATGGTGTTTAAGATCACCGGAAAGACAGGAGGGGGCTAAGTCATGAAGGGCTCTGAAGGCCAAACAAAGCATTTTGTATTTGATTATGGAGGTGATAAGGAGCCACTGAAACTTACTGCTTGTGAGTGTGTGTGCGTGTGTGTGTGTGAGTGTGTGTGTGTGTGTGTGTGTGTGTGTGTGAGAGAGAGAGAGAGAGAGACAGAGACAGAGAGAGAGACAGAGAGAGAGAGAGAGAGAGAGAGAGAGAGAGAGAGAGAGAGAGATAACATGGTCTGATCTGCATTTTAGGAAAATCACTTTGGCAGCTCAATGGAGGATGGACTGGAGAGGGGAGAGACTTTAGGCAGAGGTCGATCAGCAGGCTGTCAGCAATAGTCAGAGTGTGAAGTCTTGAACCAGATCTGTGGAAGTGTCAAAACAGAGGTGGCGGTGGGGTGTAAATGAAAGAAGCTGCAAAGGGTAAATCCTTGGCAATAGGACTGGATATGGAGAGGGGTGAAAATAGTCAAGGATGACACCTACTGAAAGCCTGGGGGACCAGGAGGGCCATAGGTGGTGCCTTTAATAGTAATAGGAGTGTACCAAAAAGTGACGTAGGAGAGAATAGACTGGGGGAGGGGGGAAACACTGGGATGGCTGTTTTGGGGTGGGGAGAAAATATGTAACTCAAAAAAAAATTTAATAAAATAAATTAAAAAAAAATAGTAATAGGAGTGTCAGGAGGGAAAAATAATGAGCTCAGTTTTGGACACAGTGAGGTTAAGAAGCCTGCAGGACATCCAGTTCGAGATACCCAACAGGCAGCTGGAGCTTTTAAGACTGGAGGTCAGCAGAGATCTGAGAATCATCAGCACAGAGACAGTAATTGAATCCACAGGAGTTGATGACGTGAAATAATACAGAGGTTAAAGACATGGTCTAATAGAGCCTTGTGGGACATCTATAGTGAATGGATGTGACTTGGAAGAAGATTCAGCAAAGGAGACAGAGAAAGAACAGATAGGTAGGCGGAAAACCAGGGGTTGGTAGTGATTTGAAAACCTAGAGACAAGAGAATGTCCAGGAGATCAACAGTGTCAAAGGCTGCAGAGAGGTCCAAAAAGATGGGGATTGAGAAAAGGTCACTAGATTTGGCAACTAAAAGGTTGTTACTAATTTTTGAGGAAGCAGTTTCAGCTGAATGATGAATTCAGAAGCCAGGCTTTGTTAAAAACAGAGTAAGAAGACAGAAAGTAGAAAAACCTAATGCAGACTTCTCGAGTTTAGCCCCGCAAGGTAAGAAGAAATACAGGACAATAGTTAACAGAGAC
This sequence comes from Pseudochirops cupreus, assembly GCA_028627135.1. Classification (NCBI taxonomy): domain Eukaryota; kingdom Metazoa; phylum Chordata; class Mammalia; order Diprotodontia; family Pseudocheiridae; genus Pseudochirops; species Pseudochirops cupreus. Next base: position 27,993,744 of record CM053584.1, on the reverse strand, counting down.
AGAAGGACCAAGTGAGAGTTTTTTGACAAAGGGGGAGACACAGGCATATACGTAGTCAGTAGGGATGCAGCCAGTAGACATTAAGAGACAGAAGATAAAGAAGAAAAAATGAGGCTGATGTTTTATGACTTGCCTGATGTTATCATCAAAGGATCACTTGATAAGGCTTTATCTGTTGGAATTTCTTACAAATTTTTTTTTTGAGGGGGGAAGGCAAGGCAATTGGTTAAGTGACTTGCCTGAAGTCACACAGCTAGTAAGTGTCAAGTGTCTGAGGCCGGATTTGAACTCAGGTCCTCCTGACGTCAAGGCCAGTGCTCTATTCACTGAGCCATCTAGCCGCCCCTCTTAGGAATCTTGAATGAAGTAACAAGTGAACATTTATTAAGCAATTTGTATGTTCCAGACACTGGGGAAACAAATTTAAAAAAAAAATCAAGGCACTTTCTACTCTCAAGGAAACATTCTAAACAGAGAAGAGGACACACACAGGGAAGCAGAGGTCGTATCTGGTTTGGGAAGTTACAAGGATTGTGAGTAACTCTTAACCCCACTCTTCATCTTTACTGTGATCTCCAATGCCTCCAACTCTCAGTTCTTTCCCAGGTCATAACCCTTGCATCTCTCCCCTTCACTTCAGATCCCTTGGAGAACCAGAGCTCAACAGATGATGGACTTGAGTCTAAGCAGAGGCCAAACAGAAGACTACTTCAGTAGCCCAGGTGTTAAACGTGATGAGGGTCTGGCACTAGAGTTGGTAAAATCAATGGCCAGTGGCAACAGACTGAATTTGGATGATTAGAGAATAGCTGAGGTTGTGAGCTTGGGGTACTGAAAGGATGGTGGTGCTTTGGTCAGAAAGGAAGGAAGGAGGGAGGAAGATAGAATAAGTTCAGTTTTGGACATTTCTTGAGTTTAATATATCTATGGGACATCCAGTTTAAGATATCTGACAGGTCAGTGGTTCTCAACCTTCCTAATGCCGCGACCCTTTAATACTTGTAAGTGGGCAGACCCATCTGGAGACAGATAGAGGAATGGCGTCTCAGTTCCTAAGACCATCGGAAATATGTGTTTTCCGATGGTCTTAGGCGACCCCTGTGAAGGGGTTGTTCAACCCCCAAAGGGGTCGCGGCCCACAGGTTGAGAACTGCTGTGCTAAAGGACATTATCTCAGTTGTTCCTCACAACTCTGTAAGATAATTATTATTAGGATGCCCATTTCAAAGTTGAGGAAATTAAGACAGAGGTTAAGTGACTTTTCCAGGGTCACACAGCTAGTAAGTGATTGAGGGTGGACCTGAACTAGGGTCTTCCTGACTACGGTCTGGGTGCTCCATCCGTTGTGACACCTAGATGCTGGAGAAAAGGTCATTAGATTTGCCAATTCAAGGGTAACTTTGGTAAGAGCTGATTCTGTTTTAGCTGACTGCTGAGTCTGGAAGCCAGAATGAAAAGAGAGGGAGAGGACAGGAAATAAAGGATCTAATTGCAGAAGGCCTTCTCAAGAAGTTAGTTGGAAAAGGGAGGAGAGATACAGGACAACAGCTCGTGGGGATGGATGTCAAGCAGGGAGGAGGCTGGAGGAGACAAGAACACATGTGTAGTAGAAGAAAGCAGCCAGAAGACAGGAAGAGATGGAAGAGTCCTCATTTCTGCCTTCACATTGCCTGTATCTATCCCTTCTCTGCACTCTCACAGTGATAACCCTGGCGTGGACCCTCATCACAGCACATGGGGAATCTTGCCATGGGGTTGCTGTCTGGTCTTCCCGCATCATCTCTCCTCACTTCAGTCCATCCTTCACTGCTGCCCTAAAGATCTTCATAAAGCACAGGTCTAATCAATCCCCCTAACCAATAAACTCTAATGGTTTCCTATCACCTCCAGGATCAAATATAAAATCTTCTGGCTGGCTTTTTAAAGCTCTTCACAACCTGCTTCCCCCCTACCTCACCAGTCTTCTTACACCTTCTCCCTTCCATGATCTTTGCAAACCAGGGACATCGGCCTGCCTGCTGGTCCTTGCACACGATACTCGCATCTGTGGCTCCTCTTTACTGGCTCTCTCCCATGTGTGGAATGCTTTTCTTCCTCATCCCTTCCTCAAGGCCCCACTGAAGACTCAGTTCAAATTCTATCTTCTGGAAGAGGCCTTTCTGGTAGCCCCCCACTGCCTCTGCCTTCCTTTTGGGACTCGCTTCCACTTACAGTGGATACTTTCTTGTGCATAAAAAAATGTTTGCAGGTTATTACATGTATGTGTTACATATGCATTCCTTGAGGGATGGCAGAGATCACGTATTTGCCTTTCTTTGTATCCCCAAGCCTTAGTACAGTAGCTGATATATAGTTAAGTACTTAATAAATGGTTGACTGACCAATAGGCCTTTTCCAGGCATGGTGGTATTGATGTAATTATTGTACCTTCAGGGAGAGAGAGAGAGAGAGAGAGAGAGAGAGAGTGTCTGTGTGTGTGTGTGTGTGTGTGTGTGTGTGGAGAGAGGGGGGAAGGGAGAGAGGGAGAGAAAGAGAGAGAGAGCGAGGAAGCCACTGTCACTGGATCACAGAGTTAGGTGGGGAAGGGGGCAGAGATCAAGGAAAATGGTCAGAGTACAGCGGTAGGTTTGGGACAGGCAATCTATGATATACATCCCAAGAATCAGAAGCCCAGGACCCCAGGACAGAAGCTAGAGTGCTGGGCCTTGGTTTGGGTCAGAGGCCAAAGCATGGCAGGAAGATGGTGAGAGCTGTGTGTAGTGGGTGTGAATGATTCTGATGTATGGATGGGAGACACCCTGACGGAAGAGATCCTTCAAGATGGCATTCTGCTTTACCCAATCAATCCTGGAATCTTTTCTTCTCTGTTTGAGCCAGCTGTGGGATGGTAAAGATGTGGTTCCACAGTAGAAGCAAGGCTGTCTCTTCCCTCCTAATATGTTCATTAAATATATCTCTAATACATGTGGACACAGGTCTCAAATACTTTGTAGAGATGGAAAGTAGGTAGATAAGACTGGGAGTTGTTAATGTTTTCTTATTCCTTTTTTTTAGTATTAATAAAGTTTGAGATTTTTCCATGCTTTGGCTATATTCTACTTTTTCAAATTCGTTGTGAGCTGCTCCCCTATGGTCCCCACAACTATGATGCTACCAGCACAGACGTACTCTTTGTAGACTTGGTCTAATGCAGATGCTTCTCCGGTCTTTGTTCTTTCTAGCACCATGTCTATGTCCTATAGCTTGCCTTTCTATTAAAGGGATTCTTGGTAACCCAGTTCACTTCACTTTAAGATGGAGAGAGAACAAATAAAACAAGGCAGAATTATGTGTATCACCTTGAAGTCAGGGACAGTATTTCTGCCTTTCTTTGTATCCTTGGAGCTCAGCATGGTGCCAGGCACATAGCTACTACTGCAGTTTAGGCCATCTTGACATCTTGAAGTAACTTCCTAACTAGTCTCCATCACTTAAATCTCTCTTCACTTCAGCTCATGCTTCACACTGCTGACAAAATCAATTTCGTTAAATATAGATTTGATCATGCCACTACCCTAATTCAATCCCAGCAATTTCCTAATACCTTTATTTTAAAAGCCTTCACAAACTGGCTCCAACCTATCTTTCAGCCTCACTCCTGAACTCTAGGTATAATCCAGCCTCCTGATCCTGACACATGGTGCTGTCTCCTGTTTTTAATCCTTTGCACTGACCATCCCCTGGGTCTCAAATACCTTCTGTCATTACTTTTTTTCCTTTAAGATTCAAATACCACCTTTTACAGGAGGTCTTTCCTGGTCCTTCTCATTGCTAGTGTCTTCTCTAACAAACTACTTTGTATGTTAATTTGAATTTATTAAATTTTAAATATACACTACATTTTTATGTACTTGTCACCCCTATTAGAACAGAGTCAGCTTCTTGCAAGTAGGGACTGTTTCATTTGTCCTTATTTCCCTAGGCCTTGAACACAGTAGGCACTTAATAAGTACTCGCTGCCTGACTGATCTGTACAGATTCAGACCTGACAGTGACTTCAGAGATCAGATTCTCTATAGTCTGAGGGCCAATCATCCCTGTGCTTTCTAAGAATCATCCTTCTACCAGCTGTAATCTTGCTTCTTCTCCTGGATCTTGCCCATCCATCACCTCCAATCTATTTTGCTCCCTTACTTTCCTGTTGCTTCCTTTCACTGTTATTTCCCAAGTCCTTTCTTATCTCATTTTTCTTTCCTCATCCTACTTAAAACAAGGCATTTGCAGCTGTATCAGTGTTCCTTCGTTGTCGAGGTGGAAATTTCCTCCAGTGATATAGATCAGTCAACAAGCCTTAATTAAGTACCTACTGTGTGTCAGGTCCTGTGCTAATCACTACCGTAGAAAGAAAAGAAAGAACGCTGTCTCTGTTCTCAAGGACTTCCCAATCTAAGAGGACCATTAGATCATCAAACATTTCATAACCTTAAGAATCGCAGTTGCCTACAACATTGAAAAGTTGTGGCACAGACATGATAACAAGATATATGTTATCAACGACAGGATCTGAAGCCAGTCTTTGCCTTCCCATCTGTTAAATTTTGTAATCCTGCCTCTAATAATTAGAAGCAGTTGGCTGGTATAGTGGATAGAGGGCTGTGCCTGGAGTCAAAAGACCCGAGTTTAAATGCTGCTGTGTGACCCTGGTGAAGTCATATAATCTCCATCTGTCTCAGTTTCCTCGACTCAAAATGGGGATAACAACAGCACCCCCATCCCAGAGCTGCTGTGCGGATCAAATGCAATGGTATTTGCAGAGCCATTCAGCACGTCCTTATTCCTTCCCTGGTCGATCACACTAAGCTATTCTCTCCCCAATCCTCGATAGTCTGGCTCCTTCTCAAAGATCACCTGCAACCTCACTGTTCAATCCAGTGGCCTTCACTCTCCCCTCACGTCTTCACTCGACTTCTGGGACACCTTGTGGCGGAGCTCCTTGTCTCCTACCACCGCTTAAACAAAAGTGTTTCTAAGATTCAGTTCTCTGCTGCTGGCACTTTTCTCCCTTGACCATCCGCCCTTGTTACTTCAGTTCTCACCTCAATGCACGAGACACTTCCAGGACATGCCCCTGAGTTCTGGTCCCTCACAAATCCTCAAACTGTTTCTCTCACTGACTCATGAGTCAGCTTTTTGCTTTGCTCATTTACAATTTTTCTCTTCCTCTTCCACTGGCTGAGAATATCTTTTTTTCCTCTAATTATCCTGAAATACCCAGATCAAATGCATCTTCTTCTATAGATCTTTGTCCTTTTGAATTCTAGTGGCAGCTGTTTGTACATTTATTTGGCAATGAATCACGTAGGACCCTGTGAAGTCTTATTTCTTATTTAATCGTCAATATGAATGTTTTGTTTCAAAGTACATCGAAAGTTATAGGAAGGGGGGACTATGCTTAACTGCCCTTTGTAAATACCATGACACCTCACCCAGCATGCAGTTAATCTGTAGATATGAGCGTTTTTTCACATAGACTAAGCTCGCTGTGATTTAGAACTGCTACCATTCTTGGTTTTGCCCACAGCACCCACCAGTGCCAAGCTCTCAATAAATATTCGTTCAATTAATAAATAGGATAAAACTCAAGTTCCTTCTGCTCTGACTCAAAAGTCCTCATCCCTCAAACTGGTACCTTGGAAGGAGGTGCTGCCGGCTTTGGGACGAGGTTTTTGTAGACACTTGGGACAATAGTTGTGGGCTTGTTCCCATTTGCAAGGTGAGGTCCTGGTGAGGTGAATGCAGCAGAGAAGGCAGCAGCAGGATCCTCTTTGGAAACCTTTTTGATGACCAGCATCTTGGTAGGTTGCTTGGCACTCGGAGGATTTTCTGTGAAAGACAGTAATTCAAAGAGGGTAGAAGAAAACACAATGTAGACCTAGGCACCAGGGACCCTCTAGCTCCTTAGCCCTTAATTTCTGGGATGAACAAAAGAACACGATCAGCAGAATTTAAATTTCTTGAGCACTGGCTGTAGAGCCAGAGGAGCTAGGTTCAAATCCCTTCTCTATACCTGGGACCACAAGTAACATACTGAATATTCCTGGGCCTGAGTTTCCTTACGAGGGGGTTAGATTAGATGGCTCTCAAGATCCCTCCCAACTCTAGACCTAAGGCAATGATCCTTGAGGGCGCATAGGCAGAAAATGCTTTCTGGGACAGAAACAAAAGTCACAGCAAGACTGCCTTTCCCATAACCCTGTCCCAGTCCAGACTGTTTCACTGATCACGGGGCTTGGAGGAGATGCAAGTCACCAAATCTAAATACTGCTCCTAGAGAACTGGAGGACCACCAGGCCTTGCCATCTGCCCTCCCTTGGCCTCTATGGTTCTCCAGGCTTTACCAACAGCCTTGCCTCTATTCCCTCCAGATGCCTAGCAAAGCCAGGACCTTGGCCCCACACAATGATGCAGACTAAGTACTCCTAAGCCTTTCAATGTGCTCTGCAGCTGAACTTTCTTTTATATACTATCTTCCCCAGAGTGTGAGCTCTGGGACTTGAGAGCAGCGACTGTCTCATTTTTTTTTTTTATCCCTAGAATTGAGCACAGTGTATGGCACATAGTAAGCATTTAATAAATGCCTTTACAATCGTTCATTGGTTCATTCACAGGGGAAGTATTTAATAAACCACATTTTGATTCTGTTTAGGAGAGGAAAAAGAAGAAGAAGAAGAAAAGAAGGAGGAGGAGGAGGAGGGAGTATGGCTTTCTAAGCAAAAAGACAATGAGGGTCTGTGTCTTGTTCTAAGCAAATTCTCTAAAAGTCTACCCTGGCTCCATCACAAGGTGTCACACACTGGGACGGCTCCTCAAGAGTGATGTGTGCTTGGTGCCTGCTCTAAAGAGAGAGGGAAAGGGAGGGAACAGGAAGGGAAGAGAGAGAGAGAAGAGGGAGATGAGGAGAAAATGGGAGGGAGAGGAGAAATACAGAAGGAACAGCAAGGGAGAGAAGAGGAAAGGAGGAGGAGGTGGACAGAGGGAGAGAGAAGGAGTCAGAGAGGAGGAAGAGAAGAGGGAGAAAAAGAGGCCTCAATTTGTCATCTTGTGCGGCTAATACTCGTTCTACTCACTGTCAAGTTTCTACTGTGGGTGACTGAAAGGTATTCAGAGAGAAACCAAAAGTATAGTGGTAGTGACACGATATGCCTTGGTAAACCAATACTAGAATTGCACACATGCCTTTTAGTCTCCTTGGAGGTTTCTTAGGTACAGCCCTGGCTTCTCTCTTAATTGCTTAAATTGCCTGCCTGTACTATTTCCAAGTATGTGAGGAGGATGCAGCCAATGGTTCTGGCAGCAGGGGCTTCAATAATTTCAGCAAACTTGACAGTGGAAGCATCTTTACAGACAAATTATTTCAAAAAGGGAGAGTGGTAATTAGCAGGATCAGGCAAGGCCTCCCATAGCAGGGAGCATCTGAGCTGAGAAGCTATAGATTCTAAGAGGCAGGGGGTAATAAGAGGGGCTTTCTAAGCCTGGGGATAGCAGGTACAAAGGTACTGAATTCAGGAAACAGAGAGTGGGCAAGCCAGTCTGACTAGATTGTAGAATCTATGAAGGGGAAATAATGTGAAAGAAGCCTGGAAAGACAAGTTAGAGCCAGACCATGAAGGGCTTTGAAGGCCAAGTTAATGTGTTTGTATTTTATTCTACAGAGAAAAGACCACTAAAGGGTCTGTGAACAGGCAAGCACCATGGTCAGCCATGAGTTTAGGAATATTCTCTTCAGAGTTCCTAGGAGGATGGATTGAAGAGGAGAAAGGCTGGAGGCTGGGACTCAAAAAAGAAGGCTACTGCAGGAGTCTACACAAGAGATGGCAAGGGCCTTACCATGAGTATTAGTTCCCCTCTGTAGTGTGTGAACAGAGGGAGAAGTAATGAGACTTGGCTATTGACTAGACACCGGTGAGGGAGACAGACCAAGGTTTAATGGGTAATTAGGAACCTGGGTGACTATGCCACCCTTAGCAGAGAATGAAGGGAGAGAGTTAAACTCTGGTCACAATAATATGAGATGCTCATGCAATCTAAGTCCTGCAGAGAGCCAGTGACTTACAACTGGATACTGGAGAGAGAAGACAGTTGGGTGCCATCTACCCAGAGCCTGAACCCACAGGAGCTAAGGCAAAAGGGGAGAGAGAGAATTTCAGGGAGGGCAATGCTATCTCCCTTTAGACCCTCCCCAGATACATGTGGATATTCCAACAGTGTTTCACACAAAAACAAGAATCATAAAACCAGAGCAATGGAAGGGAACTCTGTGTTCATTTTGTCTAACTTAGAGGTGAGAATTTTTGAACCCTCTCCATCAAGTAATGAGTCACAGTTTGGAAACCTTGAAGAGGTGGTGATCCACTGGGAGGTTCACTCTCCAGCTTTGCCAGACATCTCTTGTGAGAGAATTCTTCCTGGCAGCAAGACAATGCCCTGTCTTTCTCTACCTACTGCTTCCTAGAGCTGCTTTCTGGGAGACCAAGAACAGCTAGAGCAAGTCTAATTGATTTTCTAGAATGCAGTGATCACACATCCTCTAACTCCCTTGGCCAAACTCCTTTTTTTGGAGACTAAATGTCCTGCAACCTAACCAGCATGGGCTCAAGTCCCTGAATCACCATGGTCACCTCCAGCTTGTCAAGATCTTCTTTAAAATGCAGCTCTCAGAATTTAACGCATTGCTCTAAATACAGTGTGCGACCAGGGCAGAATTAGGCTAGAATGCTACTCTTCCCATTCTAGACCAAAGGCTCTTAACCTTTACTCTTGCGGACCCCTTAGGGAAGTTTATGAAGCCTACAGATACCTTCCCAGAATAATGTTTTAAAGTGCATAGGGGTGGCTAGGTGTCGCGGTAAATAGAGCACTGGCCCTGAAGTCAGGAGGACCCAAGTTCAAATCCAGCCTCAGACACAACACTTAGTAGCCGTGTGACTTTGGCTAAGTCACTTAACCCCAACTGCCCTGCCTTCCCCCGCCAAAAAGCAACCCCCCCCCCCAAACAAATAAAATGCATAAAAAATTTTACACATAAACATGACACAAAGGAAAACATTTATATCTAATTAGTTTTCAAAATTTAAAAAAAAATCAAATTCACAGACCCCAGGTTAAGAACCTCTCTGTTATATAGGCTGTTTTCAGAGGATGGAATTAAAGATATCCATAAGCATATAAAAAATGCTCTAAATCACTATTAATTAGAGAAATGCCAATCAAAACAACTCTGAGGTAGTACCACATCTCATTGGTCAGTTTGGCTAAGATGACAAGACAGGAAAATGATAAATACTGGAGAGGATGTGGAAAAATTGGAACACTAATGCATTGTTGTTGGAGTTGTGAACTGATCCAACCATTCTGGAGAGCAATCTGGAACTATGCCCAAAGAGCTACAAATAAAGGCATACCCTCTGACCCAGCAATACCACTTCTAAGGTTGTATCCCAAAGAGATCATATTAGTGGGAAGAGGACCTGTATGTACAAAAATATTAATAGCAGCTCTTTTTGTGGTGGCAAAGAATTGGAAATCAAGTGGATATCCAGCAATCAGGGAATGGCTGAGCAAGTTGTGGTATGTGAATGTAATGGAATACTATTGTGTTATAAGAAATAAGAGCAGACGGACTTCATAATAACCTAGAGACTAGACTGGGCTCCTCTCAGCAATATATGGTTATAAGACAACTCCAAAAGACTTGTAATGGAAAGAGATATCCACACCCAGAGAAAGAGCTACAGAATCTGAATGCAGATTGAAGCAAATGACTTGCTCTCTTTTTCTTGTTTTGACTCCTCTTTCCCACTGTTCATTCCACTGGTCATAATCCTTTACAACCTGACTAAAGTTTAAAGTGAAGGTATTTGTAGATCCTATATGGGATCTCATGCTGCCATGGAGGGGGGGGGGAGGGGAAGAGGAGGAGCAAATTCAAAACTCAAAGGATTGTGGAACTGAATGTTGTAAACTAAAAGTAAATAAATAAATTAATAAAAAAAGTTTTGAAAACAAAAACAAAAAAAAGAGCCTCTGTTCTAGATACTATATCTTTTAATGTGTTCTAAAATTGGATTAGTTTTTTTTAAATTGCCACACCCACAGTTAATTATTAGACCTGTATTCCACTAAAACCCCAAACTATTGTGTCGTCATGTATCTACTGTCTTGTCACAGGCGCCAAGTCAAAAGGCATTTATTAAGCACTTACTATGTGTGCTAAGCATTAAGAATACTAAGAAAGTAAAAAATACCTCCCGCCCTCAAGGACTACACACTCCAGTGGGGGGGCTAACACAGGCAGAACTATCCAGAGAAGACAGAAGGTCTGGGAATGGCCTCCTAAGCAGTGTGGACTATCCTTAGGAAGGTGATTATTTTTAACATGTGAAGGACTTTATGTTTCTCTCTCTCAAATTTCACCTTCTCGATTTGGCCTGTAATTCTGGCCTGTCTACACCTGCTGACATACTTTATTACTTGCAGAAAGCCTTGCTGAACACTTTCTCACAAGGGGAACAATCATTACTGGGGCCAACAAAAAGAAAGTAATAAAAAGAAAATAATTTTGTTCTGTTCCCCGAAGTATGAGTCCAGTTTAAATGATGCCCCTGAAATCTTCTAGGAGAGAAGGGAGCTTCACATACCCCATACTCCAGAAGGGGTCCCAACAGGTCTGCTTGGATGATTCTGTTTCCCAGCTTCTGGATTCAAAGACGGCTGTAAAAACCAGCGAAAACCATGAGTATAAAGCAGCTTATTTTGGCTGTTATCTTCTCTACAATAGCCAACATTATAAAATGTAAGTGAAAATTATGTAAGAAGAAAGTCTAGTATTTATCACATTTAGCCGTGTGCCAAGTAGGACAACAAACACCCACCGACAGCCCAACTGGGTAGGGTGCTATATGTTTACTCCAAATTCAGTCCTCATCTTTTTGCCTGCAGTCATGATTTCTGTACTTCAGAAATTTTACTGGACTGTTGGATATTCAGATTCAAGCCAAATAATTTTTGAAGGTGACAAACACTGTCTCTGTGCTCAAGAGCTCTGCCCTCAGTCACACAAACAGGTTTTGTTTCATCCTTTTAATTCAGGAATGAAATATCACATGTCAAAAAAAGCTTGTATTCCCCTCCCCCAGTCCCCTAAAACCCCAGAAAACCAGGCCTCACTTGCCCGGGCTAGGACAGATTCAGCTCAGTGCTTCTGAAGACGAGAATCACCCATAGTCACTGTTAACTATTGACTATTTTCACATGAACAACGCACTTTCCTCACAATCCTAGAAGGTAAACAGTGACCTAGAGGCTTTCACGACCATTTCACAAAGGGGGCAACTGAGGTTCAGAGAAATCAGGAATGTCTTGCTCAGGGTCTCAAAGCTTGTACATCTCAGAGCTAGGACAGGAGGCTGATCAGGTCCTTCTGATGCCTTTAAGATCAACATTTGTTCCTTGTCACTCTACCAGGCTGCCTCAACCATTCAGAGTGTCTAATAATACAGAAAAAGGCCCTGTAGGCTACGAAAGCCACCAGGTAAAAGAAAATGTACATGACTCTGGTATCAAGGGCCTTCCAATATGATCAGGGAGAAGAGATGTATAAAAATCACTCCAACATAAGCTGAATAAATCATATACACATAATACCAATGTTGTCATAAAAGAATGTTTAACAAATCTCCATGGGAGTCCAGGATCATGGGAGAAATACTCTCTGACTGTGCCTGGGGGAGAATGAGGGTGGTAATCTGGACAGCCTTAAAGAATTTCTTCAGGTGAACTTGGGGAGGTGAGATGTGGAAAAAGGTATTCATTCAGGTAGCTGGAATAGAGTGTGCCAAGGCACAAAAGGGACTATGTGCTGTGTATGTTCCAGTTGGGAAGATAAGTTTGGGTCAAGATTCTAGAAGGCTCTAATTGCCTGGCCCAAGAGTGCGTCTTTTACTGTTAGTCTAAAAGAACATTGATTTTAATAACTTCTTTCTCAGGATAAAGCTAGGCATGACCTGGTAAACATTCATAGTGTTTCCAAGGTTGCTTTATGATGGACTGAACTTTGAAATCTGCTGTTTTAGCAGAATAAAATTCAAGATGAGACAAACATGATTTTGATCTTTTTGTATTCAGACAGACAGGAAATAAAGACAATAAAATGCCAACAGCTGGGGACCACTATTAGTTGGTACCAGATCGTTTTCATTTCAGAAACTGGGCGTCTCAAGAAACTGTACCCAAGTGGAATCCCGCACTCTCTTAGAAATCCTAAGCATGTCAGTAAAGATATGCCAAGAGAAAAATGATTAGGAAGTCTTAAGTTTCTGTTCATGCAGAAAAGTGGCAGATGGGTTTCATCACAGGCAACTGGATAACAATGAAATCCAGGAAAAGGACAAGTGGTTAGTTTCAGAATATGCCCCAAAGATAAAATTCAAAGATGTTCTACTGACCACAGCATATTCCTCACAACAACCCTGTGAGGTAGGTAGTAAAAATAACACTATGACCACTTCAGAGGAGAGAAAAGGGAGGCTCAGAGAAAGTGTCTGATTTGTCCGAGGTCAGGCAAGCGCTAAGTAGTAGGAAATATGAGCTCAGGTCTTGTGAATCTAAGGCTCTTTGGATCACATCACACTGTCTCTCTGGCGCCCTTTGGCCAGCAGTTTGGCATATGTTACTTTGGCCAAGAAGCAGTTGGGAGTGACCGTGCAAGACATCAGTAACAAGGCGACAAGACTACAAAGCCTGGGCGCTTCCCTCTGCTGTTGGAGAGTAAGTGACAGGGTGGGGTCAGGGAGATTCAGTATAAGGACAGACCTGCAAAGTGGGAAGATCAAAGACAATAACTGGGACTAGCGTGGGAGAAACAAACATGGGCTTAGTTCTGACAACGAAGGAGGAAGGGGTCTTCTCCAGAAGCTTCAGTGAGGGAAACGTAGGACAAAGACTTCCCAAAGGCAAGATAGTAAGAGCAGAAAAGAGGAAAAAAAAAAACCGACTCAGATAAAACCCTGCTGC
>CM053584.1:27940164-27980594 GCA_028627135.1 Pseudochirops cupreus | reverse complement strand
CCCCCCCCCCCCCCCCCCCCGCCCCAACCAAGCTAATGTTCAGGAAGATACTTATGTCTTTATACAACAAAAGTGTCCCTTAGTGTCATATTCAAGACATGCACTAATGGGGAAAAAAGAATAAATGATAAATGCAACCCAGGAGTGTGAGTGATTGAATCTTGGCTCCTCCACCTATAAAATAAGGATCCTTTATTTCTTCATAAGACATCACATCAACAGCAACAATTTTCTCACACTCAAAAAATGCTGAGTTTTACTACAACCATATATTACAAAATGTCATAAATGTAAAATAACAAAAATTTTCCCGTATTTGTCACATTTAAGCTTTGCTAACAATTTTTGGGGGAGGAAGGGAGAAGGAATGATTTCTAGATTTCTACTTACCAGAAGAAGCCTACCTGCTCTATTTCTAAATTTTTTTCCTTTTCCTTTTCCCTAAGCAAAGTAATTACTGCTAATGGACAGTAGAATCATAAGCCTGAAATCTGGGAGTAACCATGGGGCACTATAGCATTGTAAATCGATTTTTTTCCTCCAGACCATATCATCAAGTTTTTCTAGCTCACTACTTTAAAACACACTGCATAAACTGAATGGTGGGTTTATCTGCTAGGAGGCAGAGGTCAACATAAGAACTTCAGGGTTTGTGCCAACCACCTGTTATATGACCAAGTCTTTTGGTCACAATTTCTATGGGCACAGGCCATTTACTTTAGCAACAGAAAGCAAGGACAAGAGAAGGAACTCCTTAAGATCAGCAGAATACACAATCCCTCTAAGAGGGCATACTTTGTAATTACAGAGCATCATATCTAGAAACGCAAAATGCATAAGATAATTTATAACTCTGCCGTCTAGAAAATATCACTTTGCATGAAAGATGAAGTAACCGGGCCTAAAGAAGCTAATCACTTGCTAACACTTTAAATAAGACTAAACATGACTAGCAGTAACAACTGCTCAGGGATTCTCACGAAGCCCTCCCCTCTTCCTTCCAACTGTCTCCTTTCCTCTATAAAAGGTCTTCTAGACTTTGACCAAGGGGCTACAATTTGGTTTCTGGTCCTGGCTCTCTCACTATCTATGTGACTCTTAAAAATTACCTTCCCGCTCTGGTTATAGTGTCTTCCCCTATAAAATGAAGGGGTTCGACTACTAGATGTTCACTAATGTCTATGGCCTGATTCTAAACCTAAACTTAGTTATTTCTACTTCTAGACTGTGTAGTTTCTTAAAAAAAAAAATTCTTGTTGCCAAAGGGTCCTGACTTCTGCTATTATTATGCCGCAGCCTTAGCTGCCCTCAGAAAGTTCCACACTTACAAAGTCTTCCTCCTCAAACTGCAACTTCTCCGCCTTCTCTTCTTTCTTTTCTTCCCTGGCCTCAGTAGGTGGCTTTTCCTGAAAGGCAGAGCCCTTGCGGGAGTGGAAGCTGCCATTCCAGTGGCGGTGGGTCCCTGCTCCCCCCCCGCCGCGCTGGCTCACGCCATCGTGACCCCGGGCAGAGCCATGCCAACCGGACTGGTTCCCAGCGAGTCCGGCATGTGTGCCCTTGGAGACACCCGAATCTACGGAGTCATGGCGGAGCAGGGAGGGTTGGTGCCAGGAATCTAACGTGGAAAGGAAAAGCAACAACACGTGTCAATGTGGCTCTCTGCTGGGAGTGTGGAGGGGGCAGGCCAGGGGCCTCTGATCTGGCTGAAGGCCCTGCCAGTCAGCCAATGGCTAGTCTGATTAGTGTGTTTAGAATGATATGGATTATGAGATTGGAAAACTGAGCTAGAACGATGAAAGTTCAACTTTTCTTTCAATGCCAATTCCTGGAAAGATCCCTTTCAACTGCAACAAATGCTTTTAAATCCATCAGAAGACAAGTCTCTCCCACCCAGTAAAAAGCCCAGCTCGGGTGAGTACGAGCAGTACAGCCTCTACCTAAGACAAGTTCCTACATGGACGGAAGCAATGGTCTGCCTTCCTTCCTTCCATCTTTCCCAGGTGGTGCTTGCTGCACCAGATGGCTCTTATGTGAACAAGAGGACGCTGGGAATCACTCACCTCCTGGAGTCCGTAGGGGCCCATTGTTAAAAAAACCATCAGAGGAGTTATGTCTCCGGCGACTCACTCCAAATCGTCCTTCTCCTCGGGATAGGTGTTCTCCATGTTTTTCAAAGGTGGCTGCAGGAGACTAGGAAGAAAAAGACGAAAGAAGCAAATGCATGAGCAGCAGCCCAATCTAAGCCCCACTGACTTCTTCCTGTGGGTCAAACTCAGCCAGGGTCAAACCTTAACAGGGATAAAACACCACCATAGTCTAGGAGAAACCCACTACTATGTCAGGAGCAAAACACACCTTGGTTGAGTATGAAAACCTTTCCACAATCTAAGCTCTAACAGACGTTTCTGCATTAAACAATCACACACCTGGAATGCACTGCTTGCCTATCCTCATGGCTTTCAAAAGCCTTCACTTCCATCGAGATTCAGTTCTATGTCCACCTCCTCCATGACTCCTTCATCACATTTTCCCCAACAAACGTTGTGTCTAAACTTAACGATTAGAATCATGGTCTGAAAGCTGGAAAGGAACTTTCATCTAAAAGATATGCAACCTGGTTACATTTAATTTGATTTGAGTCCTGAGAGTACATGTGATGTGTCCGATGCTTCCTTTAAAGGGGATTCTGTGGGGGAGAGAGCCTCCGTCTGTTGTCTCTAACAAACCTAACCCTTCTAAACTATCTATCAGTGTACAGGTCACATCTCTCTTGTCACCAGAACTTCTTCCTTATCCCATTTACTCCATGAAAGAATATTTTTGAGGTACTATGTCTTTTTTAAAAAATCCCAAAAAACCAAGATACTTCTGCTAAATCTATTCTTATGATGCTGAACACAGAGAAATATAGAACTATGCAGGCTGGGTCCACAATCGCAACTCAGGCCTTACTGCTTCTAACCATATCACTCCTTGGTGACTATTCTAACCTTCATATACATTGGCAACTCCTTTTCCTCCTTATTCTACACCTCAAAGTCCCTTGATCCAACTCTCATTATTCTTTCATCTTTCGTTTTATTGCTGACAAATCTGTAGCCCTTTTCCTTTGCTAAGACCAACCCTCAGTCTCTTCCCTTCCCATGTTCTCTAAGAGCTTGCCCTTTTAGTGTCCAGTTCACTCTTGCCTCTTAATTTTCAATTGTTCTTTATTCATTGGGTCCTTCCTTGTTGCCAAAAAACATGTCCAAATCTACCTTTAAAAAAAGGCTAACATTTATACAACTTTAGGATTTATAAAGCACTTATCTGACTCTCACCACAGCTTTGGAAGCTAGGCGCTATTATTACCTGCCATTTTACAGATGAGGAAACTGGCTGAGAGAGGGTAAGAAATGACCTGCCCAAATCTGAGGCCAGACTTGAATTCAAGTATTCCTGACTTTTGAAGCAGATATATAACTCAGTGGATAGAAAGAGCACTGGGCCTGAAGTCAAGAAGACCCAAGCTCACATCCACCCTCAGACGCTTCCTAGCTATGTGACCCTAGGCAAGTGACTTACCCTCTGTTTGCCTGAATCCACTGGAGAAGTAAACAATGAAGCACTCCAGTATCTTTGCCAAAAAAGTAGACAGCATTGGCATGGTATGGTCTACAGGGTCATGAAGAGTTGAACATGACTGAACAACAACTGTCTTGACTCTAGGTCAAGCTCTTTACTTCTTCAGAGAAAAGATAGGCAAAATTCTTTAGGGAAAGACAAGCCCAGGGAAAATGGGAAGCTCTTATGAAAGAAATTCTGAAGACATAAAAGAAACCCTTCTTATGAAGTAGCAAAGAAGAAGTGCCTGTCTGAAGACCCTGTTTCTCGCCTAAGAGATTCTAAAATGACATGTACATGAAACAGCAGCACATTCAAACAGTGGAAGATGAAAAAAGTGTGGCATGGTCACTTAGGGATAGTTACAGGACTACGAAAAAAGTCAGAACTGAGGCTCGTGTGAATGCTAGGGACAACAATGAGGGCATTTTTTAGTGGTACCCTGGAAAAAGAGAAGGATCAGGGACAGGATTTGTACTTAGGATGACAAAAGGGCAGAAAATACTCAACTTTTATTTTGCTTCCTATTTTTTCCTTCAAGGAGAAGAATGACAGGGAGTCAAGATTGGAGAACTGAGAGGAAGAAGTGTACATACAGCCTAGCTTGCCCACCAAGAAAACACACCAGATAAAACTCTGATCAGGAAATCCAAAAAAAGTGACAGTGAGTCATTTTGCCACCCAAGAGCAGCTTAGGAAAACAGAACAAGTTTATAGAGATGGGGATGAGGTATGGCCAGGAGTTTGAAGCTAGGAGCATTTTAGTACCCAGGGACTAAAAGAGGGTAATTAGTTCAGGGCACAGGGATAGGTGTCATGTGGTATCCAATCTGTTCTGTAGCTTACTATCTAGTTCTGTGCCATGGATCCATGGCAAAAAGTAAGTACTGGAAGCAAACAGTAGCTGTGGGGATCTTATCCCAGGAGCAGAAGGGGACTCATTTCTTGTCTATAGTGGAATTACCTGGGCAGAAGTCACAGACTAAAGGGTACCCTCAAGTTCAGTTGTTTTGAACCTAAACAGCCACCCATGAAGTGAAATAAGAGTGACTCAGTTAAGCAGCAGTCTGCTGAAACTCCCACCGAAGGAAAAGCTGTCAGACCCAAATGTGGGTCAGGAACGTACAAAGTTCAGAGTAGGAGGACCGCGAACAGACATAGCCCCAGACCATATCCCTGTAGGAGCAGATTTAACAGCAGTAGGTAAGAGGACCAGAGTTCAGGCCAGACAGCTTTCTCAGAAGTTTGCTGAACCCAACACTAACATGGAGTCCAAAGTCAAGAAGGTCAGAAGAAAGCAAACAAATAAAAGAATCTGACCATAAAGAGTTAATTTTGGCAACAAGGAAGCTCAAGACACAAACACAAAAGAGAATGACTTGAAGAAGTCTACAAAGCCTCAAGGAAAAGAAATGAATATTGGACACAAGTCTAACAAGAATTCCCAGGAAGACTAAAGCAAGGGTTAAAAAAAAAAGCTAATAATGATTTTAAAAACCAAATGAGAGTAGTAGAGGAAAAAAACAGGAAAAGAAGCAAAAGGTAGGGAATGAAAGAAATGAAGACAATTAACACTTTCAAAAAACGGGAGTTTTTTGCTAAAAAAAAGTAACTCCCTGCTTGAGAAGAAGAGTTGGTCAAAATGGAAGTTAATGACTCCATGAGACATCAAGAAATAATAAAACAAAGTCAAAAGATGAAGAAACAAAAGCCATGAACAAGAAAAGTAATCTAGACATCCTATTTCAAGGAAAATTAAAATAAAACTTCCCAGTTACCTTAGAACCAGAGGGCCAAGTAAAAATGGAAACAATTTCATCAGTAACCTCCTGAATGAAACCCCAAAATGAAAACTTGCAGGAATATTATAGCCAAAATTCAGAGTTCCCGGGTCAAGTGAAAAGTAATGCAAGAAGTCAGAAGGAAAAGAATTCAAGTACCATGGAGGAACAATAATGATGATGATGATGACAGCAAACACTTACATATTGTTTACTAAGTGCCAGGCACTGTGCTTAAACATGTTATAATTATTAACTCATTTGATCCTCACAACCACTCTGGGAGGTAGGTGCTATATCTTCCCATTTTAGAGATGAGGGAATTGAGACAAGAGGTTAAGTGAATTGACCAGGGTTAGATTTGAATTCAGGTCTTCCTGATTCGAGGCCTGGCACTCTATCTTCTGTGTCACCTAGCTGCTCCCAAAATCAAGATCATGCTAGATTATAATAAAGAAATGGAGAAGTTGGCATAAAATTCCAGAAGGCAAAGGATCTAGGTTACAACCAAGAATAATCTACCCATCAAAACTAAGTATGATCCTACAGGTGGAAAAGAAAACCCATTCCTTTAAAGGAACAGAAGACTTCCAAGCATTTCTGGTTTAACTACTAGAGTTGAGCAGTCATACAAACACAAGAATCAAGAGAAGCAAGAAAAGGTAAACATAAGTGAACAATCATAAAGGAACTAAAATAAGGTTTGGGCCAGGAAAGATGAAACATTTATCCCCTCAGAGTTCTACCAGCATGAAGGTTCATAGAGGAAGTTCTATTGTGTTTGGATGATCTCAGAAGAAGAAAGGGAGGGTGGGGAGGGAGATGAAGAATGGGAAAATAATCTCACATAAATGGGGTACACTGGGAAGAGTTTACATTTGAGGAAGCCACAGGGGAAAGGGGGAGCAAGAAAGACCTGAGCCTCCCTCTCATGTGAAATGGTTAAAAGAAGGAAGAATAAAACACACTCATTCACCACTGAGTACAGAAATTGTTCTTACCCAACAGGGAAGAAGAGAAAGGGAGAGAAAGTTAAGAAGGATAACAGATTAAGGCAGGCAGTAATGAGAAAGAAAATAGACTCTTAAAGAAAGTACAGGAGAAAAAAAAAAGATAAATAGGATGGAGGGAAATATACAGTAATTATAACCACGAAAGTCTGAAGAAGTAATTGATTCTGTATCATTTTAGAATAGACTCTATTATTCTGTATTACCACCCCATTTTGCATGACTGTTCAAAACACCTTTCTATGTCTTTGAGTTGAGCCCAGGAATTCAGTTTTCCCTCTGAGTTAAAGTTCTAATTAATGGGAAAAACTGTTATCTTCAACTCCTGGGAAAATACCAAGAGATCCTGTGTTAAATGCGGAAGCTCGAAGGGATATACTGTTCATCCTTGCCTTTCCTTGCACAATTAAGGCAGCTCTTATCTCCTTAACGAACCCTCCTAGCAACTAAGGAATCGGCCATCCCTGGTCCACTAACAACATACTCAGGATTCAGATGGGTCCCATCAATCAATCATTCCTTATTGACACAGATGTAACCAAATGTTGTCTCCACCTCCACAATGCTGTTTACGTAAACAAATGTTGTCTCCACCTCCACAATGCTGTTTACTCTATAAACAATTGCAATGCCTTCCCCATCTACTCAATTCTGTACTTCCCCCCAAACTATATTAAGGCTGGTGAGCCCTAACCCTTTGGGTCTTGGGTCGCTGAGAGACCACCGACCCAATGGTCACTGCTAACCTAACTAATAAATTGATCATGCTTAGAACACTGGATTAGAAATCAGAATCCAACAATATGCTATTTATAAAAAAATGTACGAAGAGTATAAAGTATATACAGAGTTAAAATGAAGGACTAGAGCAGAATTTATCTTGCTTCAGCCAAGTTAAAAAGGGAAAGGTAGCCATTATGATCTCAGACAAAGCAAAAGCAAAACCAGATCTAAATAAAAGAGGTAAGCAGGGAAACTACCTTTTGCTAAAAGTCACCCCAGACAATGACTCAACAGAACATATATGCATATAATGATGTCACATTTAAATTCTTAAAGGAAAAAGTAAATTAATTACATGGAAGAAATAGATAGTAAATCCATAATAGTGGGGGACCTCAATTTGTCCCCTCTCAGACCTAAACTGAAACAAAAAATAAACAAGAAATTTAAGAAGCTGAATAGAATTTTAGAAAAGTTAGATATGATAAACCTTTAGAAAATACTGAATGGGAACAGAAAGGAATAAGCCTATTTTTCAGCTATGCAGGACACCTTTACAAAAGCTGACCATGTATTAGACAGGGCATAATAACCTCACAAACAAAAGCAGAAAAGCAAAAATATCATACATTTTTTACTGACACTACACTCAATAAAGGGCTGTTGAAGCAAAGATTAAAAAATACTAAATGGAAACTAACTTAATTTTTAACAAGTAGATCAAAGAATAAATCACAGAAACAATTATTAAACATAGTAACAAAAATGAAAAGGTACTAAAGTTTCTGGGAAGCAGCTAAAGCAACATTTAGGGGAAAAGTGTTATCTTTAAATGCTTTCACCAATAAAAGAGAGAAGGATCTGATGAAGGAATCAGGGATGCAACTAAAAGAAAAAAACAACCAGAAAAACTAACAAATCAAAAATCCCCAGTTAAACACCAAACTAGAAACCTGAAAATTAAAGGAGATAAACAAAACTGAAAGCAAAAAACCAGGTGAGTTAATAAAAATTAGAACCTTTTTGGGGGAAGAAGAGAGGATACAGAAAATTATTCATAAAGTAGATAAGCCATTAGATAGATTGATTTTTTAAAAAAAGAGTACCAAATTGCCAATATCAAAAATGAAAAAGGTCAGTTCACAACTAATGAAGAAATGAAAGAAATTAACAGCTACTGTGCCCAACTATACAGACAGTTGTTGCTTTATGTAAAGATTATTCTGCAGACCTCTATGTAAAGTTATTTTTACATAATGTGAATCTGCCTGGAAAGTAGGAACGGAGGTGCCCTGAACTCACCTGTGGAAAGGGCTGGCACACAGTGAGAAAGGACAGCAAGGAGGGAGGGGTGGGGGGTGGGGAGGGAGGGGGGAGGAGGACCTGACCCAAACAAAGAAGAACAAGAAGCTGGGGGGAAGATACATGGGGGCCAGACATGGACACAGACAGGAGAGAACAGGCAACACCTGGAGGCCAGGGAAAGACACTCAGTACCCAAGCGCAGCCAGATGGAAGGGAGAAATGAAAGGACTGAGACGCAGGCAGGTGGGTGGTCAGGCTGCAAAGGTCTCCTCTCTGACCAGAGATCTCAAGCCAAGCCCCTAATACCTCTATAGTGGCAGTTTTTGCTTTCACTGGGAGGGTTTTCTGTTTGTTTGGTTTTTTTGGGGGGGAGGGTGAAGGAGGTGAAATATAGTGTAGAGGAGTGAAGCACAGAGCAGAGGAAAGTGGGGCAAGAGTGGAGAAAGAACGCACAGTACTGTAAAGCTGGCATAGGTGCTTTTCTGCAACGCAGAAATTTTCGGAATATTTTCTGTAAAAAGTCAAATGTGCAGAATACAAATTTACATAAAGCCAGAACTGTATGCATGTTAAACTCACAATCTAAATAAAATGGATGAAAATTTGCAAAAGTATAAATTATCCAAATTAACACACAAAAAATAGAGTACTAAATAACCCTATTTTAGAAAAAAAAATTGAACAAACCATAAAACCCCTAAAGAAAAATCCTAAGAAGCAGCAAATTCTACCAAATATCTTAAAAAACAATTCCAATTATTACATAAACTATTTGAAAAAATAGGAAAAGAAAGAGGTCTTACCAAATTCCTTCTATGACACAAATATGGTCTTGATACCTAAACCAGGGAGTCAAAACAGAGAAAGAAAACTATAGACAAGAGGTGTCAATCTCTTGGATCGTAAAACTTGCAAGTATAGCCTGAACCAGATTAAAATGTGATTGGAAAATGTATAACAAAATAAATAAAAATACAACAGAACACAGATAATGTTAATCTGTAGTTTTCCAAGTCAATAAGCGGTCTACAGGGATCCATTTCTATTTGAGTTTGACATTACTAGAGACCAATATCCCTAAAGAATATTGCCATAAAAAGTATGAATAAAATGTCAACGAGGAGACTGCGGTAACATGCCAAAAAGATAACACACCAAGCTGCATTTACAGCAGGAATATAGGGCCAGTTCAGCATCAGGAAAATTATAAACATAACTGACCATATCAATAACAAAAACAACAAAATCTTATGATCATACGCCAAAAGATACAGAAAAAGCTCCTAGGAAGACATCACACGAATTCCTGCTGAGAACATTAGAAAGCGTATGAATGAACAGTTCTCCTTGAAATAAGTAATATCCAAAACCAAGAAGAACGACAGGAAGAACGGAACGGGCAGAAATCATCACGGCTACCAGGACGAGAACTCCGATAAGCAGAGAGCGCGGGGGCGTCTGGCCCCCCCTGTGAGTCCCTGCCACCCGCCTCTGGGCGCTGAGAGAGCTCGCACAGCGTGGCTGACAGGGCAAGGGCGCGGCGGCAGTCGGGATGCGGCCTGCTCTCATCGAGAACAGGGCGTGTCAGACTAATCTTCAGGCGAATGACACAGTCACGAGCGACTTAGATGTGCGGAAAATGTCCCACAAATTGTGTTTATTCCTATCTATAAGATAAAGAAGCGTGGGCGGGATGGCAGTGAAGCCAAATAGATTCATGACAAACTGACTTTAAGAGTAATGCTGGTCATCAATGTAAGCGTGGAGAGATTTACTGAAGGGCCTTGCTGCTGGCTCAGATCTAATCACTCTTGTCGCCAACTGGGACAAAGACCTACACAGCGTACTTCTGATACGTGAAGATGACAAAAAATCGGGAAAGAGAGCCGACATACTGAGCCACTTACTCATAATCTTAAAATATCTTAATGGACTACGGCTATGTGCCAAAATTTAAAATCTGTTAAAAAATTTACAAAGTGATGCTTTTATGTCAATTTCTTTTTTGATTATATTTCTCCCCACTACCTCAGCCACAGAGCCATCTCTTCTAATAGATGATTTAAAAAAGGGAAAAAGTTGTAGCAAAACCAAGTTTTATAACAATAACAAAATTCAAGAGGAAACAGAAAAGTTAATTTCATTAAAATAAGTATAAAATTCATAAGTATTGAGGAGATCATCTACCAAGGTACATTCAAAACTTAAAAGAAATAGTTATAAAACAATCTTTAAAGAAATGATTTAAACAATTAGAGGGATATTCATTGCTTGGGCTTAGATCACTCTAATATAACAAAAATGATATAACCTAAATTAATGTATAGATTTAGTGCTATACTAAGTACCAAAAAAGGTAGGGTTACAGAGGTGGACAAAATGCATATAGAAAAACAACAAAGAAATTTAGAATCAAGGGGAAATGGAGAAAAAAAGGATAAGAATGAAAGTAAATTGGCATTTTCAGACCTTAAATTACCCTATAAAGTGGTAGCCATTAAAACAATCTGATAATGGTTAAAAAAAAAAACAACCTAGAAAAGCAGAACAGGCAGCTAGAAGGTGCAGTGGACAGATAATTGAACCTGGAATCAGGAAGAAGTGAGTTCAAATTCATTCTCTGACATTTACTAGCAGTGTGACCCTGGGCAAGTCATACTACTGAAGTATCTAGGTGGCTCAGGGGATAGAGAGGTGGGCCTAGAACAGGCAAAACTGAGTTAGAATTTGGCCTCAGACACTTACTAGCTATATGACCCTGGGCAAACCCCTTAATCTCTATTTGCCAAAATCCAGTGGAGAAGGAAATGGGTATTCCAGTATCTTTGCCAAGAAAACCTCATGGTATATACCATGGTCTTCCTCTCCACTCCTTTTCAATAGCATTTGATAAAAAAGGCCTCCTTAGCAAAGTCAATCCCACTTTATATGCTTTTGATTACCATCATCTTTTGTTTTTTCTAAAAGATGGCATCCTTAACCAACCCTCCTTCTCTCTCATCTTTAATCTCTCCTGGTCTCTTCCCTACTGCCTACAAAGATGTTCCAGCTTTCCCCATCCTTTACTAGACCTTCCACTAGACCCGTGGTTCTCAACCTTCCTAACGCAGTGACCCTTTAACACACGTATGTGGGTGTATCTGGGCGTATCTGCATGTGAGCGGACCCACCTGGAGACAGATAGAGGAGTGGTGTCTCAGTTTCTAAGACCATCGGAAATATGTGTTTTCCGATGGTCTTAGGTGACCCCTGTGAAAGGGTCGTTCTGCCCCCGAAGGCGTTGCGGCCCACAGGTTAAGAACCGTTGCACTAGACCACCCCTCATTCTGTTAGCTCTCCTCTTTCTCAGTCAAATTCCTTAAAACTATATTTCCTCTCCTCTAACTTGTTCCTCAATCCTTTGCAGTCTGAAAACCCTCCCCTCTAAATAACTGTTTTTATCCTTCACTTTTGAAGAGGACCAATACTGACATCATGTGCATGAACTGGATTTAAGTGAGGCAAAGCTGCACAAATTTGTCAGCCTTGCTCTCTCTTTCAAAGTCACTGAACTCCAGTGGCAGGACAAAAGCTGAGATGACTAACCATGGCCCAGGATGTAGTAGATGACATAGGTGTTTCTTCAATGTCTGACCAAGTTCTAGGAGTGCCACAGTGCCTGCTTCAGCCGCCTTCATGGCCACTGGATCAAGTTGTTCTCATCTGCCCACTCCGCCAGGAGAAGTTCACACACTTATGATAGACATCCCCCAACTCACTGATGGGTTTGAAGCCTGTTAGTTACTCTCAGCCTGGTTTAGCTCATCTGCTGAGACACTTTTATCTGGGTGTGCCTGTTGTACAAGCTACAGCTTCCTGGAGCCACGGGTGAGAACTGGGACAGGAGGACACCAAAGGTGGCTGCGCAGCTGGAAAAAGGGCTTGGCGAGCCCTGATCCCAGATGTGTCGGTCCTCCCTGAAAACTCTCCTCCCCCCAATTACTGGGGATTACTAAACTGCTGCATCCGAGGGTCTTTTGTTAATTCTAATCTTTCTCAATTTACCAGATGCATTTAATACTCAAATACCCTGTTCTCATATAGTCTCTCCTCTCTGGGTTTTCATGATACTACCTCTAGTTTGCCTTCTACCTCTCTGACTGTTCTTTTTGCTGGTTCATTGTCTTCCCCCAAGTGAGAAAATACCTCAAGATTCTCCCATCTCTTTTCCCTGTACATTCTTTCTGTAAGCCCATCGGCTCCTATGAGTTTTAACTATTATTTCTATGCAGATGATGCCCAGATTTATAGATCCAGTCAGTCCCTCCTCTGAGATTCAGTTCCCTATCATTAAGCGCCTATTAGACATTTCAAAAGGAATTCATTATTTTCCCCCTCTACCTAACATTTTCCTCTTCCAAACTTCCCTATGATCTTCGAGGGCACCAATCCTTCTAGTCACCCAAGTTTGTAAAACTTTATCATTCCGGACTTCTCACTTTCCCTCACCCCACAAGTCTAACCAGCTGCCAATCCCTGTCTCCCTCCACAACATTTCTTACATTCTGACCCCTTCTCTCCATTCACATAACGACTATTTTGGGCCCTCATCAGCTCACATCTAGATGATGATGATGATGATGATGATGATGATGATAATGACTAGCATTTAAATAATACCTGACAGTTTGGAAAAATGTTTTTCAAATATGTCACTCTGTCTTTACAACGACCTTGGGAGGTAGGTGCTGTTATTATCCCCATTTTATGGATGAGGAAACAAAGGCACAGAGTGGTTGGGTGCCTTGCCCAGGGTCACACAACTAGTAAGCGTCTGAGGCTGGTTTTGAACCCAGGTCTCCCTGATGACAGGCCTGGCCCTTTCTCTACTACAGCACCTACGCGCCTAACTTCATGCAACAGCTGCCTAAATAATTTCCCTGCTTTAGGTCTCTCCCATTTCATTCCGCCCTACACTGCTGCTAAAGTTCCTTAAGCATAGCTCTATGTTATTCCCTGACTCAATCAATTCCAGTGGCTCCCTACTGACTCCAGGATCAAACATAAAACTTCTCTGCTGAGCTCTTCCCTGGACACTGCCCTCTTTCTCACAATATAGAATGCTGCCTTCTGGCCTTCTCCTTGACACAGGACACTATGATGCCTCTGGTCCCCGTGTCTCTGCCTCATGTCTAGAATGCTATCTGTCCTTAACTCCTCCTTGGAGCCCCTCTCCCTTCAAGATGTAGCTCAAGGACCACCTTTTGTAAAGTTTTTCCTAACATTCCCTAACTCTCGGGATCTCCTTCCCTAATTACCTTTTATTTAACTAATGTTGCATATATTTGTACTTATTCACTTTATACATATGTTTACACGTGTAACTGTCTTTCCTGTTAGAATGCAACCCTCCTGCAAATAAAAATTGTTTCATTCTTTGTAACTGTAATCCTTAGTGTACAGCACACTACCAAGCATTAAATAGCTATTAATAAATACATCTTTAAATACATGATTAGTGATTGAATCCCTAGACTATTTTGGTTTTTCTGGCTGCCCCATCACTTTGCTGATTCAAACTGAGCTTGTAGTACACTAAGACCCCCAGATCTTTTCCAGAAAAAATGTTATCTAACTAGGCTTCCCCCATCTTGTATTACTGAAGTAAATTTTTGTAACCTTTCACAATAATATTGTGAAACATCTTATAAAATATGAACAGAGTGGAAAAAACAGTACATCTAATTAGTGCTGGGTTTACAATTTAGTTAAGAGGAAGGAGAATTAAAATTTGGCTTCAGAGATTGGGCAACAAGAATTGTACCTTAGCTGACTGTGGCGTGGAGAAATTAAGCCAAGCAGGGACGAAGTCATGCTGCGCCATTTAGGTCCAGTGTCTCTCTTCAGCAAGGTGAGGAGGCATCAAACCTCATGGCCAGGATCTGGAAATGTGGAAGGAAGACAAACATTTCTCAAGGGTTCCTTGTGAACACTAGAAGAATAAGCAGAGGAAGCTAGCTTCCCAGGAATTCAGGGACAGCTTCATCACCTAGGAGGCTCTGCTTCTGTTGCCATCAATGTCCTTCAGGATCTTCCAGTATCTTTCCCTGGAGAGACCTGTACAATCTGCAGCCTATTACTCCAGTCCTCCTGCAGATACATTAATACTGCCTCCCAATCTGGACACCCATTTGCACATGCACATCCACAGGCCTTTTTTTTTAAGACTCAGGGACATGGAGAATATTTACCCCAGAGTGTAACCTCTGCGGTCCTGGTCCTCCAACTCCGTATGCTTGGCCCAGCTGGGTCTTCCACGTTATCCTTCTGTCAAGAGGGTCTGGGGTGGCCTGGGCAGCAGCACGCCTATGCGAGGCACCAAAAGCCACGCCCTGTGCTGACCAGCCCTCTGCCCCCTCAGTTGCTCATTTTAAACTATTCTGTTTCTGACACTTACCCAAATAAAGGGGGGAGGGGGAGGGGGAGAACAGAAAAAATTGTCTGGTTACATTTAAAAAAAGGGAGGGGGGGAACCACACACCTCTGTTCAGCTCATTCACCTGCCTTCAGAGTGGGCACTATGTTGTTGCTGAAGCAGATAGTACATGAGGATCTAGGGAGTTGGTACCAATGCTATTCATAGCAATGCCATGGCTAGCAAGACAAATGTGGTCTTATGTTAGCAAAGGTAAGTGGCAGAGGAAAAATAAAATTTTAAAGTAATAGGAAACTGTGAACTTGGAGAGTCAACTCAATTGAGAAACATCCACACGAGAGTGCATTTAAAATATTAATTTCATTATCCTTAATCATACAGCTGCTAAAAAAGTGTATGCGTATGTGTGTGTCTACTGCAGCCTTCCTTAAGATCTTGGGACTGCCTTGGATAGAAACAATCCAGCAGAAATTTGCTCTGTTTTGTGAAGATTCTGGACAACACGTATCCAATGCTAGACTGGGAGTGGAATGCTTCCAGAGGTGTTGTCTACTTCTTCAATGCTGACCATTTATAAAGTGAAAACAAAATTAAAATGCTGAAATCTGGGGCAGAAAAAGTTTCCCAAATGATGTTTTCTTCTCTTCAATTAGAGATTTTTGTCACTCCTCCAGGCCAACACTGGGAGTACAGTCAGGAGGCAGGCTGAGAATGCTTCTACTGCAACAAGGTAGAGTTTGCTTCTTGTATCCAGTGCATTTCCATCACCAACCAATCTTCAAAAAAGCCACAGAACTCAACTGGTCTAGAAACAAAGATGAGACAGAAAACAAAACATATTCAAGAGAACTTACACAAAAGAATTACAACTCATTTAAGCTACAGCATCATAAGTAGTAGGAGTATAGTCAAAATGACTCAAACAAGGGGTTGCGAATCAAGACTCCTCAGCTTTGTATCTGGTTTAGACATTTGCTGTTATTACCTTTATCAAAAAGTATCAATTACAAAACTCTATGTAGAGTTCGTTATATCAACTACACATTTATTAAGCACCTACCACATGCAGAGTATCGTACTAAGTTCCGAAGCAGATATAATGAGAAATAAAATGAGCTTGTTGTGCTCTACACCACAGAGTTCAACAAGGAGAGGAGGCATATATGTCCCTCAATTCTTCAGGGATCTGTGATTCTGTCAATGGATACTGAACTCTACCCCCCATTCGAAATACTCCATCCACCCCTCTGATGATGGCCTGCAGAGCTGCTGTGACTAAATTATATCTTATAGCCAAACTGGTAGTAATGCTTCTGAAATCAGCTAGGTCAGCTTAAAGATGGACAAATGGGTATATAGCAATCTGGAACTCAAAAGTCATTCCAAGTTGGCAGGACCTGTTGGCAGAGCTAGTGAGAACTCAGGGTCATCTCCATACCACACCGAAGCAACGGAGAGGACCTCAATGGAAGAAAACATATGCTGAAGTCTTCTAGAATACAAAATAAGAAATAAGTGCAAATAAATTGGATCTGATTGGAGGCTCCTCCCAGAAGGTTTTCCACGTCAGTCACATCTCATTCTTTTCCTCACATAGGGTATATTTGTCTTCCACCCCTTTTAGCTTCCTTTTACGTGCTGTCTTTCCTTATTAGGATGTAAGCTCCTTGAAGCCAGAGGCTGTTTATCCTTCTACTTGTATTCCCAGGACTTAGCACAGTATCTTACATAGTAAGCCTTTAAAAAATGCTGATTCAGGCACACTAACGCACTGCTGGTGGAGCTATGAAAATTCTGGAGAACGATTTGGAATGATGCCCACAGGACTATAAAATTGTGCATACTCTGACTCAGCAATATTACCACCACCAGGTCTATACCCTGAAGAGATCAAAGAAAAGAATAGAGGACCTATATGTAAAAAAAGTTTCTGTGGTGGCAAAGAACTGGAAACTAGGGACATGCCATTAACTGGGAAAGGCTGAACAAGCTGATGTCCACAATTGTGACAGAGTACTGCTGCGGCATAAGAAACGACGACGAGTGGAATTAGTTCAGGAAAACCTGGGAAGACTTGTATGAACTGATGAAGACTGAAGTGAGCAGAACCAGGAGAATGTTGTATACAGTAACGCCGTAAAGACAAGCAATCAACTATGAAAGACGCAGCAATTCTGATCAATATAATGATCCGTGACAGTTCCAAAAGACTCATGATGAAAAATACTACCCATTT
This sequence comes from Pseudochirops cupreus, assembly GCA_028627135.1. Lineage (NCBI taxonomy): Eukaryota > Metazoa > Chordata > Mammalia > Diprotodontia > Pseudocheiridae > Pseudochirops > Pseudochirops cupreus. The sequence goes on along the minus strand of CM053584.1, from coordinate 27,963,521 downwards.
CCAGAGAGAAGCGATTGATTCTGAGTGCACATTGAAGCAGATTTTCTTTTTACTTACCTTCACTCCCGATTTCATATACAGAACAGGTAATGTTATTTCTTACCTTCTCAATGGGTGAGGAATAGGGTGGATAAAGGGGATTTGGAATTGAAAAAAATTCTTTTAAGTATTCATTGACTAGTACTACTAGGTAGCATTTGCATAACCCTTTAAGGCTGGCCAAGCTCTTTATGTATCATCGCATTTTATTGGCATTAGCAGTGGGGTGGATGGTGGGGAGGCCATTATCATCCCCATTTCACAGATGAGGAATCTTGGGGGCGGGATGGAGGTAAAGTGACTTGTCCAGGGTGACACATCCAGTGATTAAGGTGGACTTTGAACCCAGGTGTTCTGGACTCCCAAGCCCAGGGCTCTCTCCACTGAGGCACCAAGTTATCTGACAGATACAGCGATGGTAGGAAAGCTCTGGGGAGGGAGACATTTCTGGGTGAGTAGCTGAAGAGTATCGTGATAAATGGAGTTAGACTCTGAAGAACGGGCACCATTTCACTAGATTTGAGAGGAGGGGGTTTGGGGCAGTTTCCTAATAGGAGGAACAGGACATGCTGAAGAGCAGCTGTTTGGCACATACCTGTGGAGCAGTAAGTAGTTCAGTCTGCCTTTGGTAAAGCATATGAAGAAAGGACATAGTGGGAGAAAAGGTAAAGTTAAAGGATCCCATTATTGAAAAGCTCCCTGCCCTGGGGCTCCTCCTAGAAGTTCCTTTTAAGGACAGAGTCCAGGCCAGCCTTAAGTCCTTCCTCTTCTTTCAGCTCCCTTCTTTATGATGCCTTCCCCCATTAGAACTTAAATGACATGCCTGCTCCAGGGCAAGGATCATCTCTCTAATTTATTTGTACCCCCAGTACTTAAAATAAATGATTCTTGAGTGACTAAATGACAGCAACTATAACTGATTTATTTATGCAGCATTTAAGATTTACAACGTGCTCTTAATATGTATCGTGAATCCCTGAACCATCTCAAATTTAGTACCACAGGTATCGTTGTCCCTTTCTATTTAACTTTTTAAAAAATTACTGCTAGGGGCAGCTAGGTAGCCCAGTGAATAGAGCACCGGCTCTGGAGTCAGGAGGACCTGAGTTCAAATTTGGCCTCAGACACAACACAAAACTAGCCTTGTGACCTTGACCCCAATTGCCCTGCCTTCCCCCCTCCAAAAAAAAATTACTGCTGGAACTTAGAAATCATCTGGTCCAACTCTCCTTTCTACCCTTTCCTTTATAGCACTCCCCTCCACACAGACGACTCTATAGACCTCCAAAACTCCCATCTCAGCACTGAACAAACAGACCAAAGCAGATGAAGTATATTCGTTTTGTCCATAAGCACATAGCTAGGAAGTGTCAAGAGGCAAATTTTGAAGCTAGGCCCATTTCTCAAAGCCAGGACTCTCTCTCCACCAGACCATGCTGTACAACTTACATTTTCATATTGATTTCTGGCAGCAAAGGGGGTGGCAAAGGGCTTTCCTCGCAATAATCCTTGTTGTGTAAATATTATCACCCTCACTTATATTTAAGTAAACTGAGGTCTATAAAGGTCAAGCAACTTATCCAAGACTACTCAATTTCTAAATGTGGGATTCTGAAGTCAGGTGTCTCAAATCCCGGTACAGCATTCTGTTCACTACACTGGTGGTTTCCCAATCATTGTACCATGGGCTCCTACAGGGCAAGAGAATTATTCTAAGTGTTTGGCAATACCTAAGCATAGCACATTTTTTAATCTTGTTTGCTTGAAAAAATACGCATATATTAACAGTGGGGTTTTATGCTAATGATTTTCTATTTTTTGGTACTTTATTTATCCTTAACAAGAACTTGTCGGTAACAATTATTTAAAACTCATCTTTGCATCAAAACACCTGGATAACGTTTTGTTTGATGAATTGTTTGATAAAGCTATTAAGAACTTGGGCTTCTTCAAAAAAAATTTTTTTTATTGATTTGTTTACTTTTAGTTTACAAGATTCAGTTCTACAATCCCTTGAATTTCAAATTTCCTCCCCTCCCTCCCTCCCCCCCCTCCCACGGTGGCATTCAGTCAAGTACAGAATCTACAAATACTTTCACAATGGACATTCATTAGTCTGGTTGTATAGAAGGGTTGTAACCCATGGAATGAACAATGGGAAAGAGGAAACAAAACCAAACAAGGAAAAGAAAGAGAGCAGGTAGTTTGCTTCAGTCTCCATTTAAATTCTGTTCTTTCTAGATCTTTCTCTGAATGTAGATATCTCCTTCCATCCTGAGTCTATTTTAGAGTTGTCTTATAACCTTGCATTGCTGAGAAGAGTCCAGTTTATCAAGGTTGGTCATCACACATACGTTGTGTCTGTGATTGTGTACAAGTTTTTCCTGGTTCTGCTCTTCTCACTTAGCATCAGTCCATATAAGCCTCTCTAGGTAAATATGAAGTCCATCTCCTCCCCATTTCTTATAGCACAACAGTATTCCATTACATTCATATACCATAGTTTGTTCAGCCATTTCCCAATTGATGGGCATCCCCTATATTTCCAATTTTTTTTTGCCACCACAAAGAGAGCAGCAATAAATATTTTTGTACATATGGGTCTTCCTCCCAGTAATATGATCTCTTTCGATACAACCCTGGAAGTGGTATTGCTGGGTCAAAGGGTATGCAATTATTTATAGCCTTTTGGGCAGAGTTCCAGATTGCTCTTCAGAATGGTCAAATCAGTTCACAACTTCACCAACAATGCATTAGTGTTCCAATTTTTCCACATCCTCTCCAGCATTCATCATTTTCCGTTTTGTCATCTTAGCCAACCTGACTGGTGAGATGTGGTACCTCAGAGTTGCTTTGATTTGCATTTCTTCAATCAATAGTGATTTGGAGCATTTTTTCATATGCTTATAGATATCTTTAATTTCTTTCTCTGAAAACTGCCTGTTCATATCCTTTCATCATTTATCAATTGGGGAATGACTTGTATTCTTATAGATTTGACTCAATTCCCTGTATATTTTAGAAATGAGGCCTTTATCAGAGGCACAGGTTGTAAAAATTCTTTCCCAATTTTCCACTTCCTTCTTTATCTTGCTTACGTTGGCTTTGTTTGTACAGAAACATTTAAATTTAATGTAATCAAGATTATCCATTTTGCATTTTATAATACTCTCTAACTCTTGTTTGGTCATAAAGTCTTCCCTACTCCATAAATCTGACAAGTAAACTATTCCTTGCTTCCCCAGACTGCTTACAGTATCAGCCTTTATACCTAGATCGTGCACCCATTTAGACTTGATTTTGGTATACGCAGTTAGATAATGGTCTATGCCCAGTTTTTGCCATACTATATTCTAGTTTTCCCAGCAGTTTTTGTCAGATACTGAGTTCTTATCCCCAAAACTGGGGTTTTTGGGTTTATCAAACAGTATATTACTATAGTCACTGACTACTGAGTCTTTTGTACCCAATCTATTCCACTGAGCCACTACTCTATTCCTCAGCCAGTACCAAGTAGTTTTGATGACTGCTGCTTTATAATACAGATTAAAATCTGGTATGGCTAGGCCACCTTCCCTAGCATTTCTTTTCATTAACTGCCTTGATATTCTGGACCTCTTGTTCTTCCAAATGAATTTTGTTACTATTTTTTCTAGCTCTATAAAGTAATTTTTTTGTAGATTGATTGGTATGGCACTAAATAGGTAATTTACTTTAGGTAAAACTGTCATTTTTATTATATTAGCTGGACACGGCCACAAGCAATTGATGTTTTCCCAATCAGTTAGATCTGACTTTATTTGTGTGAAAAGTGTTTTGTAATTGTATTCATATAGGTCCTGGGTTTGTTTTGGCAGGTAGATTCCCAAATATTTTATAATGTCTACAGTAACTTTAAATGAGGTTTCTCTTTCTAGCTCTTGCTGTTGGACTTCATTAGAAACATACAGGAATGCCGAGGATTTATGGGCATCTCTTTTGTACTGAAATCTAAACTGAAGAAAGCTTGACATGGAACCAGATCAAACTCCAACGTCTACAAGTTACAAAACACCACAAGTCACCTCATTATAACTTGTAATAAATGAGTGTACATACGGTGGATTTTAGTGTGTGTAAAGTGAATTTTTGTTATTTCTTAGAGTTCAGTTTCCCAGGATCCATAACCATAACAATCTCTTGTTCCCTAGTATTAGATATGAGTTCCCACAATTATGGCTCAAAACTTCTCCATCACACTTGTGTGGCATTACACAATGATAAATAATAAAAACATCCACTGTGACTGTGCAGTGATATACAAGGACGGGGTGATGTAAACTTGTGAGGCTATTGCTGGCAATATGCATTCTTTGTCTGTTGCACCTATAAAACAGGTGGTCATTGGTCAGTGAACAGGGAATCTTAGGGCTGAATGCACAAATGCTATGTGTGCCTTGATCAGCCCCCATCAAGGCTTGGGGGGAATCTATGTTTGCCTCAACTGGCCCCCACTGAGGCCTGAGGGAATTTAGGGGATGCACAAGTTGTGCCTGCCTCAAACTGACCCCACTGAGACATAGGGTCAGTTGCGCCTCCTTCTTATTGTGGTGAGAAGGGTGATTAGGGAATGCCGTAGGAGTTTGTCCTCCCAATATCAGCAATCCTCTTCTGAGAAAACTAGACTAGGATAAAGTAAGATTATTAACCCCTTCTTGGTGCCTTTTCCTGTCTGACCAGATCAAGAGTGAACCTGTGTTAGCAGCCCTCCTATGTGCTATGTTTGTTTTACAATGAGCAAACACATTTTCTAAGGCCTGATTGTCTCACACACATATATATTCAAATGAGAAAATATCTACAAAGTGGTTAGTACAGCTCCTGGTACAAAGCAGGGACTTAATAAATGCTTGCTCCTTTTTCCCTCTTCCCCTCATTTTAAAGTATCAGTGAATCCACAGCAGCTTTCTGTTATGAATTCTCTAACATATATTAATAGCGTAATTGACAACATACAGATTTGACCCCTCCCCAACATAAAACATGTGTGGAATCATCCTATTCTACTAATGGCCTGCCATTATGGAATGCACTTAATGTCCACCTGAGTTTAGGTATTATCAACAAACACAGTAGAGCCACTGAAGATTTCTGGAAGAGGGAAGTAAGGTAATGAAATTTTGGAAAAAGGCATTACAAAAACCTGTGTGACCTTTGAGTTATAACTTTCTCTGAATATTTTAATTTCATCATTAGCAACCAAATATTTGTAGTATCTTAAAGGATGCCTTAACTGGCATCTCAGAGAATGCAAGCTCATACGGCCATGGGACCTGCCACTCTTAGGGAGAAGTCTACAAAAAAAAGGCTGAATTTTATATACTTACATATATATATATATTTATGTATGTATATATATGGTAGGGTGTTACAGTATGGCCACCACTTATTTAAGAGAAAACAAGTCACATATTGAGGATTACTTAAAAAAACTAAAAGTTTTAAGTTGACTTGAAACAAGGATAGAGATCACATAAAGAATTCTCATGTTTTGGTAGTAAGTTTTTAAACATGTTTTCCTCACAACATGAGACCATGTGGCAAGCGAGTATGTCCTAGGTCAGGAGGAGAGGCTCCAGTCGGCAGCACAGAGGATGAGTTGGAGAATATTGTGGTGCTTTGGGGTAGATCTCCCTCATATGGGCATCCCTTCCTCACTAAGTCATATTCTGGGAACACCCTCCCTCCCCAAAGACGCTGACCTGACCTTCATAGGCTAGTCATGGGCTTCCCAGGGCTGTCCTCCATTCCAGGGACAGCCTCATGCCTTGAGTGGTGTACAACAGGGCAATGTTACGGAGACCCCTGGTTAGGCCTGTAGCTGGAGGCTGGACAACGGTTTCCAAAATACCAAGAACAGCTCAAACCTGGATTCCTTTGTCATCTCAACTCAAACTGTCCCCTCCATGTTCTCTTAATTGCCAAATCTCATGGTCTTTTCTCATCCTTCTTGGTTTCTCTGCAAACTCTGACACCATGGACCATTGTCTCCTCTCTGGGTTTTCTGACACTGCCCTCTCCTGTTTTCTTTCCTGCCTATCTGAATGCTCCTTAGTTTTTTTTGCTGATTGAACTACTTCATTTATGCCAAATCTACTAACCATGGGTGTCTCCCAAGGCTGCCCTGTGTACTCTGTTCTTCTGCCTCTATACTATCACACCTGATCTCATCACTTGCTAGGGATTCAGTTTTCACCTCTATATAGATGATTCCCAGATCTACATATCCCACCCTATTATCTCTTCTGAACTCCAGACTCACATCACCAATTTCTTCCTGGACAACTTGAACTGGATGTCCCACAAATTCAAACTCAACATGTTCAAAACTGAACTAATTATCTTTTCCAAAAAATCCTTTCCTCTTCTCAAATTTCCTATTAATGTCCATCTTGCCAGTCACCCAGGCTTGTAACTTTGGTGCCATCCTCAACTGCTGCTCACTTTCACTCTCCCACATACCTAAGTATGTTGTCAAGTCTCATTTCTACCTTTACAACGTTTCTTGTTTACATCCCCTTCTCTTCCCTGATACTGCCACCACCTTGGTATAGGTCCCCAACATCTCACACCTGTACTCTTTCAATAAGCCTTCTATCTGGTTTTCCTGACTCAAGTCTCGCCCCATGACAGTCCATCCTCCACTTAAGATGCCAAAGTGATTTGTCCTAAAGATCAAATCATGTCCCTCCCCCTTACTGGCAAACTCCAGTAGGCTCTTATTACATCTGAGAACAAATAAAAAATGTGCTGTTTGGCATTAAAGAAAGCCCTTCATAATCTGGTCTCTTTCCTATTGGTTCTAGTCTTTTCACAACTTCCCTCCCCTGTACACATTCTCAGATCCAGTGAAACTGGCTCTCCCTTGGAGGACGTTTCATCTCCCAAGTCCATGCCTTTTCACTGGTTCTTCCCCAGGATGGCACTGCTTCCCCTTCTTCCATATACCCTCTATTTATTTCCTTTAAGATTCAGCTCAACATTGACCTTCTGTAGGAAACTTTTCCTGCTGCCCACACGGCTACTGCTTTTCTTCTTGAGAGAATGTCTAATTTACTTTATATACATCATGTATGTAAATAGTTACTTTCAGGGGTCTCCATTAGCCTGTGAACGCCTTGAGGACAGAAAGGATACCTAATAAGTACTTAATCAATACCTGGCTGACTTATCTCTATGGCATTTTTCTCATAACAATCTTTTCAAAGAACTCGATCCAGAGACTCAAAGTCAGCCTCCTGAGAAGTGAGCTGACAGAAAGACTATGTCTATGTTGCAGCTAGACAGCTATTCAAGGAGAAAGCTTCAGCACTAAGAATGAATAAAAAAGTAATTAAGTACCCACTCTTTGCCAGGCACTGTACCAAGCACAGGGAATACAAACACAAGCAAGCAAGACAATCTTTGGCCACAGGAGCTTACAATCTAGCAGGGGAAGACAACACACAAGGAAGCTCAAATGGGGCAGAGTTTCATGTCCTGCAAGGTTTGGAAATGTCTGGGAAGTGAGCTGGTAGCCTGATTCTGGGCATCCAAGGTGAAAATTCTCCTCTTAGAATCCAGTGACTAAGGGTTTATTCTGGGTGATGAGGAGGATGGCCAGAGTGCAAATGCATGGTCTGGAAATCCCTAGGATTTTTCTAGAGCCAATTGGATTCTGTTGGCCTTCTCCCAAATCACTGCTCATCTATCATTCTTCATGAATCTGTAAAGTTGTTCGGGAAAATTATCGGAAAGTATTCGAATCCTACTGCCAGCTTTGATGTGGCAGAAGATTGCGGAAGACAAAAAGAAGGAAATTGTGAATGTGATCTGAATTTGTGAAGAAGGCCAGAGATTGAAACTGGAGAGGAGAAATATGGGGAAAAAAACTGAGGAAACTGAGGAAAAGTCAAAAGAATCTTCAGGTCCAGATTCTACTTCCAGACTCTGTGAGAAGCTAAAGATGGGGAAGGAAGCAAGAGAGAAAACAAGACCACAAACCAAATAATAACAGAAATAAGTAAGGAGCAAAGGCAATCTGAAGGGCTTGGACTGGTGAAAAAGACTGAATGTGGGGGGAAAGAAGCTGAAAGTGGGAATCCACCTCAAAGTAAAAGGACTAAGGAGTCAGACCGGATGAAGACTCAAGATGGAAGAAAATGAACCACAGAAATGGTGTCTATACTCCCTGTAAGAGTTTTATGCACAAGTATCATCAATCTAAATTAACCGCCACAAGACGCCAAAGGTCCAGCAAACTTCCTTTTCAAACAGAGAGAGGCGGCCACCAAAACAGTGTCAGGTTAGAACGCAAACTTATCTGGAAATTCTTACAAGGAAGGATGGCGAGCAATTATAAAGTACCAGCTTCATAAGGCACAGAGAGACAACTGATGGTAAAACCAAATTAAAGAAAGTTTGGCAAGATATCCATTCAGCCATTACCAAAGTCATCCCAAAGACACTCAAAGACAAAAATGGAAGGATTACAAACAGGAGAAAAAATGGGAGAGATCTGCAGAAAGCTTTTCTCCATTAACAGCAAGTGGAATCATCCCTGGACCCTAAAATCTCAGTTCCAGTCCCAGATGTGCTCATAGGAGGTAGAAAAGAGCAGCACCAAAGAGAACAAGAACGGTAAAAGCAGCCTACAAGCACCCAAGCACCTATGCTATGGGTGACGCAATTGTGAAGGCACTGAGGGACAGACATACAAGATATCTAAAGAAGGGGGGGCTGCCAAAATGTGGGAAAATGTAACATATACCAAAATAATACCAAAATGAGAGCCACTGAGAAAACACCATTAACTAATGACTTATACATGCCTACTCTCTCATCTATACAAAATCTGCTAAATAAGTCTTTTATATATGAATGAAGGGAATCCTGGATGTGAGTATTAGGAGGGAACAGGCAGGTTTTTCTAAGTGACAGTCAGCAATGGAGCACATCTTTACCAATATCACAATTAACTAAAAGAGGTAAAAAAAAAATCTTACTATGCTTACTATCTGTTGATTGTGAAAATGCATTTGATTTAGTAGAACAAAATACTACCTTACAGGCTCTTTTACAATAAATTATCATCTCCTATCCACATAGCAAAATTATTCAAGATTTTTTAGAAGGTATAACAGAATAATCTTGTTTAAAGACCCTCCGGTGAGAAACATCAGGCTAGGCATAAAATAAAATGTATGCCTGCTAAATGTATTTGCTGCTACTGAGATGGAGGAGATCCAGACACGCGGATAGTGAGGTCATTGGGATGCTCCCACTGTCAGCCTTTCAGACAGTGAATAAACTCCTTCCTAAAGAGATCTATAATCACTCAAAATGGTTTCACCTGTCCAAAAAGCAGGAAAGACCAAGTGGATAAAAGTCTACTGCTTAGATTTCAACAAGTATTTGGATGGCACCAAATAGACCTTGTTGATCAGTATGCAAATTTGGGAAAGACACTTTCCAGAAGCAGTACTAAGGCAAACATTTTCTTGGCTGATAAAACAGAAGTCTGTTACATTCCTGGAGGTATCCAAGACAAAACAGAAAGCCACCTAATAAATGTCAACACAGATATCTACTACTCACTTCTGATGACTCACATGGACATAACCAATATTGCCAAAAGGAGACTAAAAAAATTTATGGAGCTTTCGAAATTATGGAACCTTGGGTAAAAATCTGATGACCACAGGGATTTAAGTGTTTTCCTCAATGCTTTATCTCCATGAAGATCTTAGCCTGACAAACCCCAGTTTTGGATTACTCCCATAATCTATTGCCTTTGCTTCTACTATGTGCTGCTGAGGTAGAGAAAATCATGAAACTGTTCAGACTGGATCCACTACAAATTTATGTTTCATAATCTTGGCTTGGCCCTCCCTCATTGCAGAAAGATAATTCTTTTATATCTTCCTAATTGATTCATTAGCCTACTTACCACAGTGGCTTTTTCAAACCTTTTCATCACTCCTCGAATTTCCCACTCCTCCTACCCCTCTTACCTGAGAACTCTTGACACATATTTTCACTGAAAAACTTGAGGCTATTTTCAGAGTTCCCTTTCCTCTCATATTCCTCACATTATTTAGATGCCTTCCTTCTGCAAGTATTTCCTCCTTCACCTGTTTTACCATCTTTACGATGATGACTCTATCTATCTATCTATCTATCTATCTATCTATCTATCTATCCAGCCTTTACTATTTCTTAACCTTCCAGTCCCAAATGCAACATGTCCAAAACTGAACATAAATTCCCTTATTACTCAAGGATACCACCAGCCTCCTAGTCATCCACGCTGGCAACTTAGGTATCATCCTTAACTCCTCACCCTCTCCCATAACCCCATATCCAAACAGTGGTCAAGTCTTATTAATTCTATCTTTGTAACATTTCTGGCATATACCCTGTGGCAGCCCTGGGACTACTGTCAAAGCCAGCTGACTGCCTTCCCTACCTCAACCTCAAGTATTTCCCCACTCTACCCATTCTCTACTTAGCTGTCAAACTGATCTTTCTAAAGTACAGTTGAACTACTTCACCTCCCACTCCATAGATCCTACGGGCTCCCTATTGCCTACAAGAACAAATATAAAATTGTCTGGCTTTTAAAGCTTTTCATAACCTAATCCCTTCTGACTCATACCATTCTTATACCTTACTCTTCTCCATGTACTATGCGATCCAGTAACAATGCCTTGCTGGTTTTTTAAAAACTATGTATTTTTTAATTTTATAGATACATACATACATACATATATATATATATATATATTTATATTTTTGGCTTTTGGAGGGGGGAAGGCTGGCAATTGGGGTTAAGTGACTTGCCCAAAGTCACACGGCTAGCAAGTGTTAAGTGTCTGAGTCCGCATTTGAACTCAGGTCCTCCTGACTTCAGGGCAGGTGCTCTATTCACTGCGCCACCTAGCCACCCATGCCCTGCTGTTCTGTGTGTACAGTATCCCATATCCTGACTGAGCATTTTCATGGGCTGTCCTCCATGACTAAACCTCTGTCCCCTCTTGATTCCAAGAAGTCTTTCTCAGTTCTCTATAACCTTAGTGGTTTTCTTCTAAAACTAGCCCTAATTTATCCCATATATATTATATACACATAGTTGTTCACTCCCCTATTATACTGAGTTCCTCAACAGCAGGGGTTGTTTTTTTTGTCTTTCTTTATATTGCTGGTGTTTAGTACAATGCCTGGAACATAACAGAAGCTTAATAAATGATAGCTGACTGCTATCCACTGGGGGTAAGGGATACAGGATGGACAAATTTGTGATGAAGGTAACAGCTAATGTCTGTGGAATTCTTATTTCCGGACTACAGCTTAAAATACAGTGAAGACGCCTGGCCAAGGCTGGGGGAAACCTCAAAAATCTATTTTCCTATTTTTTTTGAATACTGAAACAAATGGATTCTTTTAATATTTTACAAGGTAAATCAGAAAAAAAGAGGAACGTATGTGAAACCTCAAATATTCTCTATTGCTTGTTTTTCCTTTCAAGTATACAATAAATTCAAAATATAACATTTTTTAAAGTTGGTGTGTTCTGTGGGTTTTTTTCTTCTGTCACTTTGTTTTTTAAATACTTCAATGAGCCTTTTAAAAGTTTTTTTTCCCTATTCCTTTCTCTTTTTTGGCACTCCTCTTGCTCCTCCCTACTTCCTAACTCCCTCCATTAAAAAAAAAACAACCAAAAACAGAACCTATGTAACAAACACATATAGCAAAGCAAAACAAATTCTCACACTGGTTATGTCTAAGGATTTAAATCTCATTCTACACATTAAGTTCATTACCTCTCAGGTGACTAAATTGCTTTATCAACATGTCCTTTGAAATTAGGGTTTGTCACCACACTGAACACAGTTCTTAAGCTCACTTCAGTCAGCATCACTGTTTACAAGTTTTTCAGAGAGTTGTCTTAAACTGCTGAAAAAAGGCACTTTTAAAATAAAAAGGTTTAGTCATGTATGCTAAGTTAGGTCTCATAGAAGGTACCTTCGATGAAGAAAGACTAGAAATTGAGATAACCAGTTCACAGGAGACAAAATCCAAGAAAAGAACCAGTAGTAAAACTTACAATTTAATACATTTATACACAAATGCTCAATGCTTAAGCAAATGCAAGAAGAGCCAGAACTTCTAACATAAGGAGATAAATTTGATCAGTGAAGTGCAGTAGTTGGTGGGAGGTTGGCGGGATAAAACCCATGACTATACTATGTATGGCTTTGGATGGATACATTATTTGAAAGGAAAAAAAAAGTTGGTAAAAGAGGAGAGAGAAGAGAAGGTGGACTGACATTGTATATTAAGATGTACTCATGCAAGGGAGGAATGTGGGTAGGAGTGGGAGGGAGAGCATGTTGGACAGCATTAAGATGAAAATCAAGGGAAGGAGAAACAGAAAATTGCTTTGTCACCCTTGGGGAACAACACACACGTAAGTGAGCAATCAACAAGATTGTTGTAAATATAAATTGTCTTTACTGTGAATTTAATAAACGAATATAAACAGTGCAATATTTCAAGAATAATGGAAAAGGAGGATTGTACATGAAACTGTGAACTTCTCTTATTTACACTCTCCCCCTCCTACCCCCATAGGGGCTTTCTGTGTAACTCAACTTAGCGTATTCTCTTCTGAACTTCATTCTGCTCTCTTCCATTTGTTTGTTTTTTTAAAGTAACTCACTGACACTCTTTTCTTCCTTTTCTTTTTTTCAAAAGTATTACTCAGTACCCTCGTATTTTCACCCCTCAAAAAAGAGAAGTCTTTATATGTTATCTATGACCATAACAGATACAGCCATGCAAAACAAGTGCTGAAAATGTCTGCCTCTTGAGTCCAGCACGTTTCCACCAAGAAATGGGAAGAATGATTCATCCGCCTCCTTCTCCTATGAATGGTCACGTGACCCACACTGTAGCTGCTTCATGGCGGTGAGACACGGGCTAGCGTAGCCTCCAAAGAATAAAAAACTATCGTCATAGGAAGGGCAACAGAGAGGCACACGGGGGAGTGGGGGTTGAGCAGGTCATATCACATGACCAATAAGTTGCTATGAAGAGGAGTAACAAGAGTGAAAGATGTCATCAAGGAATCATATGATAAGGAACTAATACGCTGGTCATGTGACCAATGTGACACATGCTAAGGAGACAGTGTACTCCTCTGGCACCCCAGAAGCAAACAGGAAGGCCTTAAGACTGTTGGGACTGACCCTCTATGAACTTATGGGAGAACAACTGCACAGGGTGGGCAGGCATAGATGGGCTGCAATCTGCATTACCAAAGAGAACTAACAAGAGACACAAGGGCAAAGATCCATTCAAGTATTTCTGAATTACCTAAATGTTCCAACTTCTAAATGGGATAGGCACTTGCAAACAGACTTAGTACTGCCTGCATTCAGGCACAGATTACTAAGAAAAGAGATTGCTCTGTTTTTACAAAAAAAATAAAGTAGATGAAAATTTATACTGTCTGACCTGTAAGTTCAGTGCTCCAGATAAGCATGCATCAACGAGAACTGCTCAAGAAGAAGGTGGACTTGGTTGTATGAAGGTCTAGACAAAGGAACACTGTTACTTGTCTCCACTTCTGAAACAGCAATGTTTACTGGGCATCTATAAGGCTCTGAGAGACAGAACATCAGGATCTTAAAGTAATTAGGATGATAAAATCCTCAGATGGCAATAGAGAAAGGGATGCATAGTAGGCTCAGCACGCTGCAACCTGCTCAAAAATGATCATGTCTTTTGTGCTACTGAGGACCTGTAAAACCAGAAAAGGAGGTAGGCTTGTCAAACATCAAGGTATGGGACCTAGTGAAAACTCTTCCCTCCTCCCATCAGACTCTTTCAAAGAACAGTTTAAATTTCACCTCTTTCAAGAGGCCCTCCTCATCCCCCTAGTTAGGGCTTACTGGGCCTCCCACGCTGAAATTATTTTGTATATATTGTTGTTCATTCATTTTTAACTGTGGGTGACTCTTCGTGACACCATTTAGGGTATTTCTTGGCAGATACCGGACTGGTTTGCTATTTCCTTCTCTTGCTCATTTTACAGATGAGGCAAATAGGGCCAAGTGACTTGCCCAGGGTCCCACAGCTAGTAAGTGTCTGAGGCTGGATTTGAGCTCAGGAAGATGGGTTTTCCTGCCTCCTGACCAGCACTCTGCGCATTACGGCACCACCTAGTCACCTTCTACTATGTATATATTTTATATTCATCCGTGTACATGCTATTTTCCCTATTATAATGTCAGTTCTTTGAAAACAGGAATCTGGGTCCGGCTTTCCTTATGAAGCCAGCATGCCTTATGCTGCCTGACCGACATTGGTCATGGCTCTGGCCACTGATGGGGTGGACTGGTCGTTCTGAAAGCTGATGACTGCTGCGGAGGGGCTGTTTGTGTGGACACTTGTCTCAGCTCTTTACTGTGACACCCAGAAACAAGTAGCTCATTCATCCTAGGCACTAACCCAGCCATGCCGCTGAGAGAGCTGGTGGCCCTTGGGGCCCCCTGCACCCATCAGGATGATGGCTTTGATTTGGAACCAAAGCTGGTGGTTCACACCTGTTGGGGCCCCCATCCCCTCATTGGCTTGGCATGTCTCCCCCGCTCCCCACCCAACGCAGCACCTTCCACAGTGGGGTCTCCTAGTCTCCCCAGCCCAGATATCAGCAGGAAACCTTCAGGTTTTATACTTTCATGAATGTTGGTTTTCTAACAACCAGACCCAGGCCCTGGGAACAGGGCCCAGAGCCTAGTCTGATCCCAGTTCTGTACAGAGCTGAACACTGATGCAAACTTAGCCATAGTGAAGTTTTTGTATACTGAGATTGTCATAAACTTTAAAATGTAGTAAAATATTCTTGGAGGAAAAAAAACCCAGGAATTTGGTTTTGTTTTTTTAAACTATATCCTCAACGTCTTCCATATAATCAGTTCTTAATAAGATGCTGGTTTCATTTATTACTAATTTGACCAAAAGATAAAGAGGTGAATGGTACACTGATTTACCAATGTCCAAAACTATACCTATAGGCCAAACCTCTTTCTCCTAAATTCCTCTCCTTTGAATGTTCTATAGGCCACTCAAACTATGCATATTTAGAATGAAACTCATTCTGTTTTCCACCAACTCCTCCCCTCTTCAAAAGTTCCAAGTTTCTTTCGGGGAACCACCATCCATCAGTTTCTCATCTTCATTTCTCCCATTCCCTCCCTCTACTCACATAAATGTAAAATGGCAGAAATAGTGAATATATCCTTTACAGACGATAAAATAGTAAGAATAGTCATAGGTTGAAGGGACATAAACAAAAGACACAGACCCGTTGCTACATGACAATGAGACATTGAGTAAAGCCGGTTCCAAAGAATTAAAAATTATTATCATACAAAGGGCAATGTAGAGGCACATGGGAGCAGGGGTGAGGGCTGAGCAGGACACAGCAATGAAATCCTAAATAATGGGTATGTCAAAGGAAAAAAATCATAGAAAACAATACTTATGTGAAAGAAAATGACAATGTTACAACATACTAAAATTTGTGAAATTTGTGAGATGTAGATAAAGAAGTCTTTAGGGAAAAAACGCAATAAAAACATATTAAAATAGAAAATAAGAGTATTAATGAACTGAATATGCATTTAAAATATTACAAAACAAACAACTAAACACGACTAAAAAAGCCTTATTATACAGTCATATGAAAACAAAATGAGAAAACACTGAAGAGATAGAGGAATGCCTCCAAAAATATATAAAATAATCAAAAGACCAAATAGACATCTTAAATAATTCAATCTCGGAAAAAGAAATAAGACTAGCTGCACAGGAACTACTAAAGGAAAAACTCCTGGCTCTGGTGGATTAATGGGAAAACTCTTGCAAAACTTTAAAGAACAGTAACAATACAGTACAAATGATTCTCCAGAACTGAGGAGGCTCTCAGCCAGATTCCTCGGCTGTAAACCAGGGAAGGGCAAAGCACAAAACCACAGACCAGCACCACTGATTTAAAAATTTTAAGTAAGATTCTATCAAGACTATAGCGATTCCTCCAAAAAATCATTCATTTTTAGCAAGTTGGATTTACATCAAGGAAGCAAGGACGGCTCAACATTAGGAAAATAATCAGTACGATAATAAAGCCGAAGCATCGCTGGCCACAGCATTACCCCAATAAATGCCGAGAAAGTCTGTGACGGGGTGGCCAGGTGATGCAGCCAACAGGGCCCGGCCCTGGAGCCAGGAGGACCTGAGTTCAAATCAGCCTCAGACACGACACAAAAACTAGCTGTGTGACGCTGGGCAAGTCCCTTAACCCCAACTGCCTCCCCCCTCAAGTAAAATGAAATAAAAATAAACTGGAAAACATAAATTGTTTAGCAAAGAACTCCTTATCTGATTAAAAACTGATGGAAATACTGGAAAGTAGTCTGGCAGAAGTGAGCCTTGGACCAACACTGCACACCGTATCACACAATAAATTAAAAATGAATACATGACCTTAATATTAAAAATCATACTCTCTAAAAAATTAAGATCATCTGTATGACTTCCAAAACTATGGAGACAAGATGAAAACATGGGATACAGGCAATTACAAATGATAAAATGAATAATTTTGATTACATGAAACTGAAACTTTTGCACAAAATTAATGCATCTAGGTTAAGAAGAAAAGAAACTCATTGGAAAAAAAATCTTCAGGATTTTTAAAAACAGGGATTTGGAATAGACCAATACCTTACACCCTATACCTAGAAAAGCTCCAAATGTATACATTACTTAGACACAGAAAAGATAACAAATGAGAGGATAAAAGAAGAAATTACTTTTCAGATTTATGGATAGGGGGGAATAGTTCTTGACCAATTAAGCAAAAGAATTAAATAAGGTAAAATGAATAATTTTGATTATAGGAAATTAAAGTTTTTGTACAGTCTCATATAATTAAAATTAAAAAGGAAATGGGCAAATGGGAGAAATTCTTTGCAGCAGGTTTCTCTGATAAAGATTTCATTTTCAAGATATATAAGAAACTGATTCAAATGTATAAAATCAAGAGCAAATGTTTGAAGGATCAAACAAGAAGTTTTTAAAGAAAGAAATTAGAATCCTAGCCAAGTAGAAAGTAGAATTTGAACTCTTTGAGAACAGGGAGCTGTCTCTTCTTTTTTGGTCTTTGTGTTCCTAAAGCCAAGCTTTTAAATAAATGTTTGTTGAATTGAAAAAAAAAGAAAGAAAGAAAGAAAGAAATTAAAATTATTCACATTCCTATGAAAAAATGCTCTGAATCAGTCCTTCCATCCATCAGACTAGTAAAGATGACAAGAGAAAAATGACAAAAATTGGAGAAGTCGAGGGAAAACAATTACACTAGTGCCCTGTTGGTGGAGTTGTGAAGTAATTATTTTAGAAAGAAATTTGGAACTATGCCCCACAAATTTCCAAAATGTGCAAACCCTCTGACCTAGCAATACAGTGGTGTGAGCCCACACCCCAAAGAAATCAAAGAAAGAAAAGGACAGTTGTGTACAAAACCATTTAAAGCAGCTCTTTTCATTGTAACTAAAAATGGGAGATGGGAGGGGTGGGGAGACTCCTCCTACTGGGGAATGGTTAAACAACTAAAGCATGAGAATTTAATGCAATTTTAAGTATCCAATCTATTATTATATATTGAAGGTGGGCTCCTCCTTTTCTCCTTTGCTTTTTAATTTTCTGGAGGAGGTGGTGGGAATGGGAGGGAAAGATTAAAAAAAAAAGGGGGGGAACCACTTACAAGTTACAAAATTGCTTGCTGAGATAATGCAATTAATGAATATTTCAGTTAATTCTCACAATTAACTAACACAAATCTAAGACAGTTTGTTAGGTTCATAGCTACATACAAAAACGCAAAAAAAAACCACATGTTTAAGGACATGACATGAAGTCAGAATCCTATAAAATGTTCAATTAAAAATGACAGACATCTGCAGGTCACTTAACCCCAATTGCCCTCCAAAAAGCAAATATATATATTTGGAGGGCAATTGGGGTTAAGTGACCTGCCCAAAGTCACATGGCTAGTAAGTGTGTCAAGTATCTGAGGCCGAATTTGAACTCAGGTCCTCCTGACTCCAGGGCCGGTGCTCTACTCACTGCACCACCTAGCCACCCCTGCAGGAAAAATATTACCAAGGTTGAGAGCTCTTTCTCTGCCTTTAAGAACTTTAATGTGTCTAATTTACTCAAGGCAAGGCTCAAAACAATGAAGGCCATGAAACATGTGATGTGCCACACATAGTGCTTAGTTAGTGTGGGGGATAGCAAGGTAAAAACAGTCCCTGCTCTCAAGGAACTCACAGTCTAATGGGGATGAGAAAACAATATAAATAGTTCTGCACAAACAAGTCACACAGTGGAGAGACTAGAGGTCCAGAGAAGGCACTGAGAGTAAGAAGGACCTGTAAAAAGGGTGGGACTTTAACTGAAACAAGAAAGACGCCGGGAGGCAGAGATGAGGAGGGTTCAAAATGTAAAGGCTCTAATTATTAGAAACAATAGCTATAGAAATAAGCATTTCTATCAGTTTAATATTTCAGATAAGCACAAAGCACAAAGATGGGCTGAAATGTATACCCTGATTTGTAGGCTTTGTGTTGTTATATGATGCCACACGTGATTTACAGTTATCCTTGATGATTCCTCAGGACATAAAAATATATATATATATATATATATATAAATATATAATGTGACAGGGCCTCAATTTTTATAGTATGAGGTGACCTCCTCAGCTGACAAGGTGTGGAAGGGGGGAGCCTTGGAAGCCTGGAGAAGGTCTGCAACAGTTGGAGAGGGCATAGCCAAGTAGAATGTCTGACTTGCTGCAATGAGGCCCTAGTTACAAGATAGAACAAGCATTTATTAAGCCATTTACTGAGCCACTCGTGATACAAATACAAGTAAACAAGACAGTCCTTGCCCTCAAAGAGCTCACACTCTAATACAGAGAAACACAGGGGCAGCTATGTGGCACAATGAATAAAGCACTGGCCCTCGAATCAGGAGGACCTGAGTTCAAATCTGGCCTCAGACATGTGACACATTTACTAGCTGTGTGACCTTGGGCAAGTCATTTAACCCCAATTGCCCTGCCTTCCCCTCTCCAAAAAGAAAAAAAAAAGAGAGAAACACAAAAAACTTGGAAGGGAGAGGGAGAGTTGACATCTCAAGAAAGTGGCACAGAGGCCTAACTGCAGGAAAGGCAAGGGTGAAGTTCAACAATCAGACAGAGCCCAGAGTGGTTCCAAGGGCTGAGTTCAAGGTTGAGGAGAAAAAAGGTGTGGAGATGGCCAGGAAGTCGAGATTTGATAATATAAATCTGCTGTAGATTCAACCAGCACAGTTTTGTGATTTCCTTCACAAAACTGGTCAACAGGAACATAGGAGGTGGACAATATTCTGGGTAGGAATTTGGCAAGGTGTGACTGGCAATAATACATACAGGCAAGGGATCCAAAAGTTGAACTGACTTAGCCTGGCAAAACACTGATAACTGGAGAATACTACATATGAGGAATAGGACAATTCAAGGACACGATCTTACGATGGGGGCTAGGGGTTTATTATTCCTCCCGACAAGATTACATGATTTAGTAAAGTCAAGTAGTATATAGTATCTACTGCACTTGGTATTGTAGAAGACAATTATTTTAGGAGTAACCCTAGTAAGAACTTTTAAGGCATGTTCTTTGTCCTCAAAGCAATGACAATTTATCTATTTGGGCAGACATGGCAAACTCATTAGACAGTGCAGAAACAAGACAGTATAAAACCAAATGTTAAAGAGTATGGCAAAAATTTGGAAAAAAAGAAAAATCACTACTTTTTTATACCTTCCAACCTAGCAGTTCCATTGTTCCATTAATGGACATATACTCCAAAGAGATCAAAGACAGAAAGGTCAAAATATATATGTCAAAATATTAAAAAGAGAACTTTTTGTGGAAGCTAAACACTGGAACTAAAGCAGGTGCTCACTGGGAAAGTATTGAACAAACTACATTGTATAAATAAAATGGAATATTCTTATAAGAAACAAAAATAAGAAATTTAGAGAAAAATGAGGAGGTTTGTATGATTTGATACAAAGAATAAAGCAGAACCAAGAGAATATAAACAAGGACTACTTCAACTACAATGACCACTTGGTCCAAGAGAACTAAAGAAGAAACATATTTTTCTTTCAGTAGAAGAGTATGGACTTGCAAGTGCAGAATATTGGTATATTTTGTCTAACAGTGCTTCAACCTAGGCATTAACTTTTCTTTATTACTAGGGTTATGGGAGGAATTCAAGAAGTGGGTAGAGCATATATCAGTAAATAATTAGAATTTTTAAAGGGCATAAATAATTTTTTAAAAAGTAGTGATTGCTGTGGGATTTGTCATTTAAAAGCTGAAGCTGGAATTACACTAGGCCTTAAAGTTAATTGTAAAGCAAGGGCGCCTAGGGAAGAAAATGGAAAGCATTTTGGTTAGAGAGAACAGAATGGGCTGGTGCAGTAAAAAGTGTATGTGGACAGCAGCAAAAGAAACTTGATAGGAAAAGAAGTTTTTCTGTTGGGTAGTGAAAGGAAGATCAGAAAAGGCCTCTGAGAGGCTTGGAGTGCAAGCTGCAGGTGATCTGGTAGATAACATTAAGTCTTTACCAACTTGTAAGGAACAGTGTTGTGATTTCCTCTTAGGAAGGGTGGTAATTAAGAGTCAGACAGACCTAAAGTTAGATTGCTGAGCTCGGTTTGCTTCCTTTGCCTGCTCATGTTGCCAGTCAATTAATTTGATTTTTGAGCCACAGAAGAACTCTGCTTTCAGAGGGGAGAGCTTTGTTCCAAATCACTGGGGTTTTCGCAGCTGCTGGAGCTATTAGGAGGCACTGTCTCTGCAGCCCCCATCAGCTTTGGCTCACTGAAAATGCACCTCAGGACCACCATCCAATAGTGCGATCCCAATCCCGGCCGGTTAAGGTAAGAGCACTTAGCCTCTGAATGATAGCCTGGCCCCCCTGCAATCTGCAGGCCTTGAGCTCTGAAGTAGCCACGTGGAGGCGGCTGCCACTTCTGCTGCTTTCTTGCCCTGGGGGAGGAAGGCTGGACCTGCTTTTCTCCCCCAAATTTAGCTGAGTTCCACTGACCTTTCACTTTGTCCTTGTTTCTTGATGATAATTCTGGAAATTGCCACAGCGCTGCCAGTGATCCACTCTCCAGAGTGCTCCAGCTGTGGCTTGTCCCGACTACCCCGTGGGGCTAAAGCCAAGGTTTCAGGCTAGGCTGGGCTCACGCCCAGTACTCTGTGATGAGCCCTTCCCGTCCCGCCTGCTGGGCTGCCCCCAACAGGAGATATGTTTTTCTGTAATGTTGTGGGTTCTGGAACTCTAAAATTTGTTCAGAGTCATATTTTATAGGTATCTGAGGTGGTTATGGTGGGAGCTGCAGAGTTCTCCTGCTTCCATGCTGCCATCTTGACTCTGGCCCCCGCATTTCAAGCTCAGCAATCCAACTTTAGATTCCTTTTTTTGGGGACAAAAAGGATCAAAGCAGGGAACAGGAGGAAGACAACACAGCCAGAATTCCCACACCAAAAGCTTCCAAGAAAAATGTATAAAGGCCATGGAGGAGCTTAAGAAGGATTTTAAAAACCAAATTAGAGAAGTGGAGGAAAAATTGGGAAGAGAAATGAGAATGATGCAAGAAAATCATGAAAAGAGGGTCCACAACCTGACTGAAGAAAATAACACCTTAAAAAATAGATTAACTCAAATGACAAAAGAGGCCCAAAAAGCCAATGAGGAGAAGAATGCCTTAAAAAGTTGAATTTGCCAGATGGAAAAAGAACCTCAAAAGCTCACTGAGGAGAATAATTCCTTCAGAGTTAGAAGGGAGCAAATGGAAGCAAATGACTTTATGAGAAATCAAGATACTATTAAACAGATCCAACAAATGAAAAAATAGAAGGCAATGTGAAATATCTCACTGAAAAAACCACTGACCTGGAAAACAGATCCAGGAGAGACAATTTAAAAATTATTTGACTACCTGAACGCCATGATCAGAAAAAGAACCTAGAAATCATCTTTCAAGAAATTCTCAAGGAAAATTGCCCTGATATTTTAGAACCAGAGGGCAAAACAGAACTTGAAAGAATTTACCCATCACCTCTTGAAAAAGATCCCAAAAAGAAAACTCCTAGGGGGGCGGCTAGGTGGCACAGTGAATAGAGCATTGGCCCTGGAGTCAGGAGGACCTGAGTTCAAATGCGGCTTCAGACACTTAACAAAACTAGCCGTGTGATCTTGGGCAAGTCACTTAACCCCAACTGACCTACCTTCCCCTCTCCAGAAAAGCAAAAACAAACAAACAAACAAAAAACTCCTAGGAATGTTATAGCCAGGTTCCAGAGTTCCCAGATCAAGGAGAAAATATTACAAGATGCCAAGAAGAAACAATTTGAATACTGTGGAAACAACCAGGATAACCCAGGATCTAGCAGCTTCTACATTAAGGGATCAAAAGGCCTGGAATATGATATTCTGCAGATCAAGGAGCTAGGATTAAAACCAAGAATCACCTACGCAGCAAAACTGAGTATAATGTTTCAGGGGGAAATATGGCCATTCAATGAGGTAGAGGACTTTCAAGCATTCTTGCTGAAAAAACCAGAACTGAATAGAAAATCTGACATTCAAATACAAGAAGCATGAGAAGGTAAACACGGAAAAGAAATCATAAGGAACTTATCAAAGTTGAACTATTTACACGCCAACATGGAAAAACAGTAATTGTAACTTATGAAACTTTTCTCAGTATGAGGATAGGTGAAGGGAATATAAATGTATATATGTATACATACACATATGTCTACATAGGAGGGTCTATATATCCATATGAATACCTATGTGAGTGTGTGTATATATGTGTACATGGACAGAGGGCACAGGATCAATTTAATAGGAAAGGATGATATTTTAAAAGGTGAAATTGAGAGGTGGGAGAGAAATAGAATGAGAGGAGACAGAGAGAGACAGAATAGGGTCACTCATTTCATATAGAAGAGGCAAGGGATAACTGTTACAATGGAGGGGAAGAACAGGAAGGCAAAAGGGAATGGGTCAACCTTACTCTTATTAAATCTGGTTTAGGGAAGGAAATGATATACACTCTAAATTGGGTATCTTGCCCTACAGGAGAGTAGGGGGAATGGGGATGA
>CM053584.1:27895751-27939664 GCA_028627135.1 Pseudochirops cupreus | reverse complement strand
CTCTTATTAAATCTGGTTTAGGGAAGGAAATGATATACACTCTAAATTGGGTATCTTGCCCTACAGGAGAGTAGGGGGAATGGGGATGAGAAGGGGGACGATGGAAGGGAGGGGAGAGTGGGGGGAAGGGTTGTTAGAAGCACACACTTCTGTAAAGGGACAGGGACAAAGTAGAGAATAGAATGGGGGGGCGGGATAGGAAGAAGGGAAATATAGTCATTCTTTCACAATATGTCCATTGTGGAAATGTTCTGTGTAACTACACATGTACAGCCTGTATTGAATTGCTTATCTTTCCAGTGGGAGTGGGTGACAAGCAAGGAAGTGAAAGAATCTAGAATTTAAAGTTATATAATCAAATGTTAATAAATATATATGTATATATATATATTATTATTATCATCACTATTATTTACATGCAACTGGGAATTAAGATATACAGGCACTGGGGTAAGGAGATCCATCTCGCCCTACTGGAAAGTCAGTGGGGTGATGGGGGAGGATATAGGACAGAGTAGACTGGGGGAGGGGGCATACAGTGGGATCACTGTTTTGGGGTGGTGGGTAGGAGAAAGATGGGGAGAAAAATCTTGTGGAAATGAATGACATAAACTAAAAATAAACAAAAGTTAATTAAAAAACAAAAAGAGTTAGACCAGTCAGAAGCTACACATAGTGTGATGAAGACATGGTGCAAGGATTAGTACTATAAAAATGTATTTTTCAAATATTGTCAAAAGAAATAGTATCTGTAAAAGTGTTTAGCACAGTGCCTGCCTGACACAGAGGCAATATAGAAATGCTCACTCTCTTCCCTGAGGCAATGAGAAAGGAATAAGACTGTTAAAGAATAATTAATAGATATCTACATTCAGAGAAAGATCTAGTAAGAACAGAGTTTAAATGGAGACTGAAGCAATCTACACGCTATCGCTCTTTTCCATGTTTGGTTTTGTTTCTTCTTTCCCATTGTTCACTCCATTGGTTACAACCCTTCTATACAACCAGACTAATGTCCAATGTGAAAGTATTTGCAGATCCTATACTCGATTACATGCCACCATGGGAGGGGGGGGAGAGGAAGGGGAGAAAATTTGAAACTCAAGGGATTGTAGAACTGAATCTTGTAAACTAAAAGTAAATAAACAAATCAATTTAAAAAAAGAATAATCAATAGGAAATAGTGATTAAATATCAGGATTAAACATCAGAAATAAAGGTTTCAAACTTGAGAGAAACTGAAACTGCCTTAATGGTCAGCTCTAGAGTGGCAATAATTTGTCATCAGCTTGGAAGGTCTCTAATAGAGTACCCCAGGGATGCGTACTTGTTCCCTGTGATGTTTAACATTTTTATAAATTACTTGGATAGAGGCATAAATGGTATGCTTATCAGATGAACAGATAACACAAAGCTGAGTGGGTGACTGGATGATGACAGGGTCAGTATTCAAAAGGATACTGATCAGGTTAGGGCATCAGGCTGAATCTAGTAAGACAAAACTTATTAGGGATAAATGTAAAGTCTTGCACGTAAGTATAAAAAATCAATTCCACAAATATAAGATGCAGGAGGTATGTACAGGCAGTAATTGTTCTGAAAAGGATCTGTTTATTCGTGTGTTTTTAAAAATAGTGAACTATAAGCTCAATATGGAGCAGCAATGGCAGCCAAAAAAAGCTAATGAGATCTTGAGCTGCATTGGGAGGCAAAGAAAGCTTCTAGTCCCTGGCCTGACCACATTTAGAGTACTGTGTTGAGCTATGGTCTCCATATTTTTGGGATAACACTGATAATCAAGAGGTCATATAGAAGAGGATGACCAGGATACTTAGCTAGGAAAAGAGAAGACCAGGAGTATGCAAGACCATGACCACTGTCTTCAGAAGGGTTGCTTTCATATGGATGAGGGATTAGATTGTTCTATTTGTCCTCAAAGGGCAAAATTAGGAGCAGTGGATAAAAGCTGCAAAGATGCTAATTAAAATTGGATACTAGGAAAAAATTCTAACAATTAGAGCTGTCTGAAAGTAGACTCAGTGGCTGGAGAAGTTATGGGACCACCATCCTGAGAGATCTTCAAGCAGATGGCCAACAACCTCTCATCAGGGATGTTGTAGTGGGGATTCTTTCCACATATGGGTTGGTCTAGAATCTAGACTCTAGATGGTCCCTGAGGTTCTTCCCAACATTACAAATATGTGACTCCCCCAAACACCATCCTTAATCAATCAACAAGCATATATTAATCATTTACTATGGTTGGCGCACTGGGGGACATAATGAAAAAAGCTCAAGACTTTGACTCCCAGGACTTTACACTCTAACGGGGAAGAAAACATATAAACACAAGTGGGAGCAGAACACATAACACAAATATGAGCTGTTTGTTGTTTGTCAGCTGGGAGGCCTGAGGAGGAACTTCCTGAGTCCTGAAGGCACCTCCGAATCCTAGGAAGTCCAGACGTGAAATATAAGTACACAAAGGGAGGAAGGGGCAATGTTAAACAAAAGGGTAAAATGTCACTCCTCAAACTTCCCTATTTTCATCCAGTGAACAACTATCCACTATCTTTCGTTTAACTCCCCATATCTGGCTAACAAGTCAATTTTCTCTCCTCAACGGAGTAACTTAGTAATGAGTCTCAAATCCAGTCTCTTCCCCTCCACACGACAAATTGATATTCCTAAAGCACAAATATGATTAAATAATTCTATTGCTCAAGAAACTTCAAAAGTTTCTCATTGACTACAAGTGTGGCATTTAGATCCCTTCACAATCTGACTCTAGTCTATCCTTGTAGGCTGATTACACATTACTCCTTCTCATATTTTCAGCCAAACTGGACTTGATCCCAGTACATAACATTGTACCTCCTTTGTACACGATTGCTATTTTTCCTCCTCTTACCTCCCTTCCGCCCGGGCAAAATCATGTAATGCCCTGCGCCTCTGTTTCTTCATCTGTAAAATGGGGAAAATAAGAGCAACTACTTCACAAGGTTATGAGAATTAAATGAGATAACATATGTAAAGTACTTAGCAAAACCTTAAAAGATTTACAAATTCTAGCTACTGTTTTATAACCTTAAA
This sequence comes from Pseudochirops cupreus, assembly GCA_028627135.1. Taxonomy (NCBI): domain Eukaryota; kingdom Metazoa; phylum Chordata; class Mammalia; order Diprotodontia; family Pseudocheiridae; genus Pseudochirops; species Pseudochirops cupreus. The sequence goes on along the minus strand of CM053584.1, from coordinate 27,936,571 downwards.
GTTTTATAAATTTTAGCTACTATTCAAAATTCAGCCTGATTCTCCCTGTCCCCCCTGTTTTTAGGGAGCTCCCCACCTCCCATCCTTTGTGAATTTTATACATAGTCTGTATTTACTTATCTGTGATCATGTTATAACTCTCCAGTAGAATGTAAACACTCTGAGGACAGGAACTGTCTTTGTTATCCACCAGGGTAAACTTTCTTAGATGTGAATTTTCTGTTACATGAACAGCTAGCTAACCCATTTATTCTACAGTAGCAAATACTGCACTGTGATATGAAAATCTACTAAAGTAACAAGGAATTTGGTGTAAAGGACCATAAATGGAAGTAACCCTCCCCTCAAAATGGATAAATTCAATAAGTAAATATTTGACAAATGTAAAAACTTCTTAATGTGAAAAAAGCATTAGGCATCACTTTCCTTCCAAACTTGCCAACTACTGTCCAGAGTACTATCATCCTCTTAGTCACACAGGCTTGCAATATAGGTGTCATTCTCAACTCCTCACTCTCTTCCACTTACATCCAACTGGTGGCCAAGTTCTGTCAATAGAGTTTTGCTACTCATCTACCTAACAATCTACTTTTGCAAGGTCTCTCTTATGCTGACACTGCCACTCCCTGGCGCAGGCAGGCCCAATCACCTTACCTCTGTACGACTGCTGATCATCCTCCTTTCCTCAAGTCTCTTCCTCACTCTAATCCATTCAGCTGTCAAAACAACTTTCCTAAAGTGAAGGTGTGACTATGTCACCCTCTTCTAAATAAACTGTAGTGGCCCTGGGATCAAATATTAATTTCTATTTGGCTTTAAAAGTCCATCATAACCTGTCCTCAACCTGCCTTTCCAATTTTCTTATATTTTATTCCCCCCTCCACATATTCTATGATCCAGTGACACTGACCTCCTTTTCTGTTGTTCAAACAAAAAAAGGCACTCCATTGCAACACTCTTATCTCCCAACTCCAGGGATTTTCACTGGCTGTCTCCCATGCTAGGCATGCTCTCCCTACTCAATGTCCCCTCCTGGCTCCTTCAAGACTCAGCTCAAATGTCACCTCCTGCAACAAGGGGCCTTTCCTACTCCCCCTCCTCCCCCATTACTTCCCATTTATACTTTACGTATCTTATATGAACAACTATGTTCATATTTACAACGCTGTTGCCTCCTCCATTCGTAAGTGAGCTCCTTGAGGGCATGCATTATGTTTTAAATTTTCTATGTATCCCAGCAGTACTTCACACAGTGCCTGGCACATAGTAAGCACTTAATATATACTTGATTGATTCTACTTCTCCACTTTCTGCTCCTCAAATTCTTGTAATCTAGTTTCAAACCCAACCATTTAAGTACCACCAATCTCTCAAAGGGTATCAATAACTGATCAACCAAAAACCATTTAAGTGCCTATTGTGTCTCTTTGCAGTCCTTTTCATTCTTGACTGTTCTGCTGTTTTGGGCACTGCTGACCACTCAATCACAAAGAGAAACTTTTCTCCCTTGGGGCTGTCCTTTTACTAATCTGACTGCTCTGCTTAATCAGCATACACTTTCCATTTTCTAAGTGTGGGTGTCCTCCAAGGTTCTGTCCTGGGCACTCTTCTCTTGACAGAATCTCTCAGTGATTTCCTCAGTTCCCACAATTTGACTTCCAAATCCATAAATTTAGCCCCAATCCCTCTCCTGAGCTCTACCACCATGTTACATGTCTATCTGGATATCTCATCAACATCTCAAATTCAGAATTTCTGAAATGAAATTCATTTCTTCCCCAAGACATCCCTAAAAACTTTCCTTCTTCTCTTAAGGGAACCATCATGCTCAGCCATCAATACATTCTACCTTGACTTTTCCTTCTGTCTCACTTCCTAGAACCAATCCACTGTCAAGTCAAGTCCATTCCATTTTCACATCTGTTCTCTTCTCTCTACCTCTGGGTTACCATCTCTAATTTCTTTCTAATTAGTCATCCCAACCCAGTCTAGCCCCCTCTCCAATCCATTCTACTCCCTAAATAATCTTTCTGAGGCAGAGGTCTGTCCTGTCACCCTCTGGCTCAATAACCTTCAATGCTTCCTTACTACCTCTAAAAACAAAACAATAACTTCTCAGTTAAGGCCCTCCAAAATCGTGTTCTTATCTATCTTGTTCTAGCCTGAATCTTATTGCCCTTTGCAAACTCTACTATCCAGCTAACTGGGCATGCCATTTACTGCCCCTCCATCTCTGCCTTCCCATCTGGTCCTTGATCCCTGGAATGGACTTTCTCCTTACTTTTGCCTCTTGGAATTATTTAAGCCTCAGCCTAGGTGTCACTTCCTACGTGGAAGCTCTTTCTGACACCACTGATTGTTAATGTCCTTTTTGGCCTCAATTTTTCTTGCATATACAATCTGCGAACTTGCTAAATTCCTTCAGCAGAAAGCAAGCTCCGTGAGGGAAGGTATAAGGTTTCTTTTTTTTTTGGTCCTTGTATCTTCAGTCCCTACCACAGTTCCCCCGCCTCACTCCCAGTAGAGAAAGCTTAAGAAATAGCTGCTGAATTGATTTAAATTGTTACTACAAAATAAGAAAATACTGCCTTCTGTTGTTATTTGGTTGTTTCATGTTGTGTCCAACTCTTTGTAACCCAATATAGAGTTTTCTTGTCAAAGACACTGAAATGATTTGCCACTTCTTTCTCCAGCTCATTTCACAGAAGGAGAAACTGAGCAAACAGGGTTAAGTAACTTGCCCAGGGTCACAGAGCTAGTACATGTCTGAGGCTGGATTTGAACTCAGGAAGATCAATCTTCCTAACTTCAGGCCCAGTGGTCACCCACTATTACCACACCTTACTCCCCAAATTGCCTTCTACAGGTTAAGAAAAAGCAACTCTACAGTTTGTTATTATGAAAATTCTGATGTGCATTAACATGAGTCATACTTGTCAGGCACGTTCTAAGGAGGAATCCTTTCATAAAGGGAATACTATTCAACATTCAGTTTTTCTAACTTGGTAAAATTTCCAAAAATGAAAGCATTAAAAAAAAATTTCACTGCTGCTGTATGCTGTATTATATGTACCAACATTAGAGTATGTCCTACTCTCACCACAGATGGTGAGTATATGGGGAGAAACATGGTTCCTTCAGGAAATGCCCATAAAGGATCTCCTTTGTTAGTTCTTTCCAAAATGGATAATTATTTTCCAATTAGAACAAGGCAAAATCTCAACAAAAAAATTCTCCCACATACTCTGCTAAATAAAAATAACCACTGGCAGTCCTACAGATTCTCCCCTCACTCATATAACAGGAGGTCTAGGGTTTTACTCCTAGGGACCTAAAACATCAGAGGGAAAGTTTCTTGCTACTGCCTCCTGTTAAACCAGTGAGAGAATTTCTTTAGTCTTATGAAACAAGCCAGGCTATAACACATGTCTAGCAAAATAAAAAGCATTCCTTACATGAAACACACAGCTCTCTTGGGCCCACAGCTAGAGGAAGATACAAAGATGTGAATACAATCTGGTTAAGGGCTCAGACCAGTTTTTAACCTTCCACACATTTCCCTTCTTCCACTATGCAGTACAGCCATATAGGTCTGTCTTGTGTACCAGTTCCTGCTCACATATAATGTTCAGTCTTCCACCTTAGTGCCTTTGCAATGGTTATTTTAGCCATTCTTCAACTGAAAGGCATCTACTTTGTTTCTGGTTCTTAGCTACCAAAAAGTGTCACTATATTTTAATATGGGACCTTTTTGTCTGTACCTCCTTGGGCTAAATGTCTAGCAGAAGGATTTCTGGGTCAAAGAGTACAGACATTTTAGAAACTTTTAAAGCTGTTTGCTAGAGTTTATGTGGAAGAACTGGGCTTCTTTATTACCTGTTACAACATTATAACTGAAAAGTCCCTTTTGGCATAATTCCAAATTGCTCCAGATCCTGGTGACCTTCATGACATTCTCCTTCCTTCTTCTGTGAGTTTAGTTCCTGGCTCTTGTCATTATTTCTTGCATTCATGTACTAGGGAACCTTGGCATTCATGAGAGCCCCTTAAATTCCCTAACTTTCTAGTTCCTCAACCTCTTCATGTTCCCTGACATACTCTTCCACTTTACCTCAACTATTCAGAGATTGTGACCTTGCCTTCACCCAAAAAATGTTCTACTTCCATGTTCAAGAACTCTGAAATTCTTTTTTCTGATCATAACCTTGTATCAATCCATCTTTCCCTCTTCCTTATGATTCCTAACCTGCTCTTATTTCTCAATAACATCTCCAATAGCCTGCCCCTCGGTTTTAACTCGGGTCATCACCCTGAACTAGCTACGACTCTTTTCTCTTCTTTCTCTTGACACCTTAGTGAATTAGTTCAACCATCTTACCTTATCCTTCACTTTGGAATCACTGCTTTCTCAACGCATACCTGGAATTATTCCCAACATCCTCCTTTGATCCTATTAATATGCTGCTTAATGGAGCTGGAGGAGGTCATGAAACTGTACTTACTGGGTCCACAACAAATTTATGGCTTGTAATCAGTGTAGCAAAGAAATCCTTCTACTCTTCCAAACCTTGTCAAATCTCCCAAGGCCCTCCTCTTCCCTCTCGGCTGAGGTCTTCACACTTCACTGAAAAAAAAAAACCTGAGGCTATGTGCCAAGAGCTCCTCCCACATCATTCAAACATCTTCTCCATCTCCTCCTTGACCCCAATCTCACACCAGTTTCCTGGGCCCTCTCCTTCTATACCATTTCACCTGGTGATCTTATCAACTGTTATGGATTTAATTATCATTTTTATGTTAATGGTTCTCAAATCTACTTCATCCAGCACCAATTTCTCTTCCTAACTGCCAGACTTGCATCTCCAACTACCTATTAGACATCTCAAAGTAGATGTGTCCTGGAGACATTTAAACTCAACATATCCAAAACTGAACTCATTATCTTTCCTCTCAAACTTGTTCTCTTTCCCAACTTCCCTATTACTGTCTAAGGGTACCATCATCCTGCAAGTCATTCAGACCTAAAACCTAGATGTCACTCTTAACCTCTTACCCTCTTACTTTCTCTGATCCACCATATCCAAACTGTTGCCAAAGCCTGTCAATTTTATCTTCTTAACATCTCTCTCATAAGCTCCCTTCTCTCCTTCAAACATGATACATGGTGACTGATGCATGCAGGAAATGTTTCAATTTTCCTTTTCTTTTCAATGGGGGGGTGGGGAATAGTATTATTCTTAAAAAGGGTCACTGAAGAATTTTTTTTAAAACACATAGAATAAAAGGAAGTTTAAAAGGAAATGAGCAGAATAGCTTTAAAAGTAACATTAAATTTATTATATACTTAAAATGAAAATAAAGTACAATAATCTGCTCTATGTATGACAAAGCTAATTTTATCTAATATTAAATTAAAAATATATATAATTTGTGCAGAAGCATATTATATCATGTATAAATTTTCAAATAAAAGGGAATCTCTGAAGCAACTGGCTGGTAGAGTAGACAGAGTGCTGGACTTGGAATCAGTAAGAGTTGAATTAAAATCCCACCTAAGACACTTATTAGCTGGGTGACCCCAGACAAAGCCACTTCAACTCTGTCTGGCTCAGTATCCTCATTTTTAAGATGAAGATGACCAAAGAGATAAGTACACAACTACCCAACAGGGTAGTTGTGAGGATAAAATAAGTTAATATTTGTAGAGCACTTTGTAAACTTTGAAGTGCTATATAAATATAAAAGTAACAGCAGTAGTTGTGGTGGCAGCAGTAGTAGTTTATCCTAGGGATCTGTGCTGGGCCCCAAGCTTCTTGATATTTTTATTAATACTTGGACAAAAGCATAGATGGTCTTGCTAACCTTTGGGATAACAAAACCAGGATCTAAAAAAAGATCAACAGACTAGCTGTTGTTCAGTCATTTCAGTCTTGTCCAACTCTGTGACCCCATGTGGGATTTTCTTGGCAAAGATATTAGAGTGGTTTGCTATTTCCTTCTCCAGCTCATTTTATAGATGAAGAAACCGAGGTAAACAGGGTTAAGTGACTTGTCCAAGGTCCCAGAGTTAGCAAATATTTTAGACCAAATTTGAACTCAGGTCTTCCTGGTTCTATCCACTGCACTACCCTAGCTGGCTATAACCCTGGGCTAAACTTAATAAGATGTAACTGAGGAAAAAAAAAAAAACCCTTGCCGCCATGGGGGGGGGGGGGGGGAAAGAGGAGAAAACTTGAAACTCAAGGAATTGTGGAACTGAATCTTGTAAACTAAAAGTAAATAAGCAAATCAATTAAAAAATTTTAAAAAAGAAAAAAACCCAAAAACTTACAAAGGTCCAAAAAAATCACCTTTGCAATTATGAGTAGAAGAGTAGATAGATAGCAATTCGTCTGAAAAAGATCCAAGGGTCTTGGTGGATCGTCAGTTCCATGTAAGTCAACATTGTGAAATAGCAGTTAAAAAAAATTCTAATATGAACTAAGACAGTGACTGCTGCATTCTGCCCTGGACACAGCCTGCTCTCCTCTAACTGAAATTCCATGATTCTTCATTTTTATAGTCTAACCTTCTCATTTTACAGCTGATGAAATTGGGGTTCCAAGTGGTGAAGTGACTTGCCCCAAATTCCCAGAAGGGCTGGGTCATATATAAGTAAGCTATAAAGAAAAGTTTACTAACAATTAAAGCAATCCACATGTGCAATGGACTAACTAGCTGCCTCAGAAATTGGGGCATTATCTATCTCTAAAAGTCAGTCAATTTCTGTTTTGGTCAAGGTAGGACTAAGATGCTTCTGGGGTCCATTACAATTCTGAGATTCTCAGGATACCAGAGTATGACCACTTCCATTTTAATTGGCCAGGAGGATGAGGAGTTAAGAGCACTGTGCTTGGGCTCCAGGACCAGAGCACTACCAAGTATTTACCCATGTGACTTTACTCTGTCTTAAGGTTCCCACCTATAAAATGAGGGATTCTCCCCTCCCCACTTGTAAATATTTACTTTGGGGGGAAAACTTTCAAAAACAGATAAATAAAACAAAGATGTCTAGATCTCTTCTTAGCTCTATCTAAATCCTATGACTTCTCTAGGACAAAGGTTCCAACCCAGGCCTTCTGACAAGACTCTTGCTTTTGTAAAGTTCACCACTTCTTCCCAAAGGATTTACTTTTTCCTCATCTGACAAACATCAAGCCAGGCTTCTCCGGAGCTGGAGACACTAAGAAAGTCATTTAATCTCTCTGGACCCCAGTTTCCTCATCTGTCAAATGGGATAACAAGACTTCTTTAATTACCTACGATTCACTAGGGTGTGAGGAAAGAGCACTAATTCAAGGTGAGTTTGTATACATTTCCTAAGCAACAGCTATATTCCAATGACAAAATCACTCATGTACAGAAAGGCAGAGGACAAAGTTGTTGTTTTTTTTTCAAACAAGCCTCCTTTTAATAATGAGGAAAGGGAAGCTCAGAACTTACGCTGGACTCAGAAACAGGATCAAGTACTGCCTCTGTCATTTACCAGATGTTTGACCCTGGGCAAATCATTTAACATAGTTGAGCCTGTACTGTGAGGGAGCAATAATTCTTAGAGCAACTCCTTCCCAGTTCAAATTACAATGTGCATAAAGATCTCTATAAAGGAAATATCAGATATTGCATGTGGATATAGATCCTACACAGATTTTACTTTAAGTGTTTCAAAACCACAGACAGTTAACAGGGAATTAAACAGCAAAGGATGATTTTATACCTGTTGTTCCACAAAGGAACAGCAAACCCAATCCTCGAAATAAGAAAATCATTCAGTAAAGGTAAGTACTCTTATCAACTATTTTTAGCCTGCTGACCCTGAAGGCCAATAAACACAAACAAGGAGCAGATTTACCTCTATCTGCTGTCCCTCCCCTTCACCCCCCATGAAGCAACATTAGAGATTTTGAAATGATCTTTTTCAGTGAGTCAGTCAATAAGCATTTATTAAGCACCCACTATGTGCCAGGGATTGTGCTAAGCAGAAGCTACTAAATGAAAGCCCTACAGACTTTTCTACTGTACATTCATTTTCACTTCCATTTTCTTGAACATTCTGACTCCTAGAGAAAAACCATCTGTTCTCAGTCTTCAATGACAACAGGCGTTTGGGTCTATTTGGTATAAGAACATAAAAAGTGCAAAACAATTTTTTGAGGAAAATGTAACTAGAGGTTAATAGGCTGAAAAAGTTCAGATTTCTGTAACTAAAATAAAAAACACAGCTATCTCAATTTTGTAATTTAAGGACAGCCAAAAAATTAAGAAAATTGTTAAGATTTGGAAAACACCATATCACCATATTCAGTCAACTTTGCCAGGATCTTAACGAGGCCAGATCTGTTTTCCAATTACTAAAAATTTTCCTAATCTTCAGATTATCCTTGAATAATACAGACACACCTATGATTTTTACATAGAAAACCTACTCCTAACTTACTCATTTCGGTCCAGGGCACCACCTTTCTTTCGCATGCTGCGAGTCACCGCCGCCAGCACGGTCTCAGGGGACCCTACCCCACTCCTCTATCCTACCGGGGGTCGAGGCTTAACCATCCCACCTCCGGGAGGCCTGCCCCACCGAGAGCTCCCCAGTCCAACAGGTGCCCAAGGGCTGCAGCAGCGCCCTGACTGGTCTCGGCGTGCGGACCCCAGCCTCCCTTATTAAAGCAGCTCCGATGTCTCCTCCCCACCGCTCCCGGCCCGAGCTGGGAGCTCCGTGCTGCCGGCGGAGCCGAGGCTGGGCACACACCCGCCGGCCCCCGGCTGGACGGCCCTGCTCACGGAGTCTCGCGTCCGCGGCCCCCGAGCCCCGACCCCCGCCCAGGAATGCATGGCGCACAGGTCGGCACACAGTAGGTGCTTAATGCGTGCAGACTGACAGTTGGCCAGGGCCCCAGACCCGAGAGAGGAGCTGGATGACAGCGGAGCCGCCCCCCGACCCGGCCCCCCCACCTCGGGGTTTCCCCTCCACTGCGCCGGCCGGGGGGCCCCGCCCCTGCCCAGCTGCCGGGCCCAGCCTCCCGCTGGACCTTGCCCGCCAGCCTCTGGACCTTCCCAAGGTCGCGCCGGCAGCACCGCACCCCCCCAGGCTCGGGTCCGAGGGGGGAGGGGAAGCTCCCACACGCGCCCCCCCCTCCTGCCGGCCAACTCGGGGCTCGCGGCAAGGGGGGACGCTCCCGCCCGTCTCTGGCCCGCAGGCGGCGCCTCCTCGATGCCGGGGGTCCCGCCCCGCCCCCCCCTCATTCGCCCGCGGACTCACCGGGTCCCGCGTCGCCCCGCCGCCGGCCGCCTCACAACCACAACAAAGCTCTGCCCAAAATGGCGACCGAGGCGCGCGGCCCCGCGGCGGGGGCGCGCTCGGGGGCGGGGTCGGGAGGCTCCTCCCCCAATCGCCGCGCTCGGCCCAACGTCCCCTCCCGCACCCCCCACCCCCGCCGCCCGTTGGTCCCGCCTCAGGCCCCCGCGCTCCGAGCCCCACCTGGCGGCGCGTGACGGCTGGGGCGGCCTGAGTCCTCTGTCCCTCCGGCCCAGGCCCCACGTCCGTGTCTATGTCCGTGTCTGTGTCCGTGTCCGCTCAGGGACAAACAGCGCCGCGGCAGCTCTTCCCGCACCCGCCTCGCTCCGGATGACTCCGCCCCCTGCCGCCGCCGCCACCACCGCCTCCTCGCGCTGCGTGAGGGTCGGGGCTCGCGCGCTTGTGCGCGGGGTGAGGACTGGGGGAGGGGAGAGAACTAGAGAGCCTATCGGCGCCGAGTCTGCGCATGCGTTCGCACCAGTGTACATGCGCTCTTTGCAGACTGGCTTCCGCTTCCAGTCCCGGCTTCCGCTTCCAGTCCCGGCTTCCGCTTCCAGTCCCAGCTTCCGGAGCGTTCACTAAACGCTGCCGCGCTGCCTTTCTGGACTTGTGGTTCGGTAGTCGCACATGCGCACAAACAAGTCGGAAAATGGGGAAGGCGGTTTGTTCACCCTGGCTTGGGGATTGGGGTAGGTCCAAGTCTCGCAGACTCAGTTAAAATGTAAACTCCTTAAGGGCAGAGTTGTGATCCCGAGTCCCGGGATGCTGAGGCGGGTCACAGGTCCGTTGAGTCTTTTCCGGAATACGTGGACTCCGCCCCTCCCATTCAAGTTTAGCCCTCGGAGAACAGCTACCAGAAGGCTGGAGCCCAACATTCCCGGAAGCGGCTGTGGGAACCATGGAGCACGGGCCGAGTTCCCACCCACCCTGTTTTCTACGGAGCGCCGGAACCGGAAGCGGCTCGCTGCGCTCACTGGCACCCGCCGACACCATGCTCTGCCTCCTCCGTTCCTGTTGTCGGGCGCCTTCCCAGGTAAAGGAACTCGAGTCCCTCGGATCCGCTGCTACCCCGATCCTGGCCCTGGAGACTAGGGGTAAAGCCTCCTTCCCATGCAGAGTTGGGGAACCCTGTATGCGGAATCGTGAACACAAGGCCAGGTCACGCCGGTTGGGCTGAACTCCTCTCAAATTCTAGGTTATCGGGGCTGGCGGAGGGAAGACAAGGCCAGCCCCGTGGCCTCTCCCTCCCGAGGGTCAGCCCGGGGTGCACACTACGCCGGTCACCAGCCGCTGGGAGGACCGGGAGAGGGGCACTCCTCCTCCTTGGTAATAATAGTTAATAATTAGCATTTACATAACCCTTAATGTTTGCAAAGCGCCATACGGATACAACAACCTTGGCAGGTCGGTGCTTTAATTGTGCCCATTTTACAGATGAGGAAACAGGCAAACAGGTTAAGTGACTAGCCCAGGTTCACACAACTAGGAAGTGTCTAAGACTAGATTTGAACTCGGGCCTTCCCGACTCCAGGCCCAGAGCTATGAGCCTGGTGAGTAGCTTTGGGGTCTCAGATACCTGCTGCTGAAGTCTTTGATCCCTCGTGGACAGGCCACTCAGGGCCAGGACAGATCCCCCGAGGGTCTGTTGGGCAGAGAATAAGAGCCCATGGAGACCTGGGTTCAAAGTAAATTTAGGTGTGGATTTATTGATCAAGTGCAAGACCGAGACTACCCAGAGCTCAAACTCAAATCAGGTAGTGTTGATGTAAGGTATAAACACTGTTTAAAAAGGCTAAAACCACAAAAACCTCAATCAGGGAGGGGAGCTAGCATAAGCAATGACTTAAAGAAGCCGAAAACAGCCATTAGTTAGATCTGTAGCTCAGGGGTAATTTGGGAATATGGCACAGGGTGCAACTTTGCTGTGACAGGGGGGTCCCTCTGGGACAGGGCAAGGGGCAGTGGAGAACAGTCAATTCCCCAGAACAGACCTGAGTCCCATGTTCTGGGTGAAGGGTGTGGGGCTCAGAACAGACTGGGGTCATGTTCTGGGTGGAGGGTGTGGGAACCTTGCTTGGTCAGCAGAACAGAATAGGGTGGTCTCTTCTTAAGATAGTCTTGCACCATAACCCTGGGACTGATCCTGGTATAGAATGCTGATTCAAGGAGAAGGGGGGTGGTCAGGGGATCACACCTTGAGCAATTTACCCAGGACTATGCCTTAAGCTGTTTAGAAATAACCTTGCTAGCACAGGGTTTTAGGACAGAGACAAAGACAAAAATATAAAGGGGCTTAATGGTGGGCCACAAACCATGTGGTGTGTAGTGACCTGTGATTTGGTTTTGGGTACAATAGGTCATCACGCTGGCAAACAGTAAGGTCCCAGTGGAAGAGGGTCGAGGCGTCCTTCAGCGGGGTTCCTGGCTAAGCGTCTTCCTTAATTCTCTTACAGATCTTTAGCACTTCTTCGTCTGTGGCCCGAGTTGCTGGGAGGCAGAAGGCAGGCAACCCGTGTGTGTCCCCTTTCTTTCTGAGACCTTGGCTCCCCGCGTCTAGTCCAGGGTCCAAGCATGTGGCTAAAGACTATCACATGTCCTCCCGCTGCTTCAAGAAGAAGGCCCCTGTGGTCCCCACCAGGCCTCTGCCCACTCTCACATACCTGCTGGACACCCCAAAGCCAGCCCTCTGTATGGCTTTGATTGGATTGGTCCCCTTTGTGGCCCCACCCCTGGTCATGATGATGACCAAGGCCTATGTACCTGTATTGGCCTTTACTCAGATGGCCTACGGAGCCAGCTTCCTGTCTTTCCTGGGAGGGGTCAGGTGGGGCTTTACTCTGCCGGCAGACAGTCCAGCCAAGCCCGACATCGTGAATCTAGCATGTGGTGGGGCCTCACTGGTGTTTTCGTGGTATGCCTTCCTTATTTCTGAGGGACTCACTGAAGCCATCCTCATGGTGGTCACGGGCTTTGGGATGGCATTACACAATGAAGTCTTTCTCCTGCCCCAGTATCCTAACTGGTTCAAAGCCTTGAGAATAGTAGTGACTCTGGTGGCATTTTTTTCATTTGTAGCCACTTTGATAATTAAAGATTTTTATCCAGAAACTGGCCCTAAACAGCCTGGTCAGGCTGAGTGAAGTGTGCTCTCCTGGCTTATTATGAGCAGGCAGACTATTAAGAACCTCCTTGACATGCTCACAAAGGCTACTTCTGGTTTCTCTTTGTAATTCCTGCATCTAGTGACTGTCCCTCTCTGGAGGTCAGGTCTCTTCATTATAGTTGCCTGGGACTCAGGCCTACAGTATTGTCATATGTGTCCATGCGCTGGTGCCCACAAGTTTATTTCTGCTATTTATAAGTGAATTGTAAAGCCTTTTAGAAAGATCAAATAAAGAACACAAAGTATCTTTTGGCTAGGGCATTGTGGTTCCTTGGAGACTGATTTCTATATACCTGGGAGAGAACACCCTGGTTACATGTTAGCATTTCAGACCTGTGTTTCTGAAGGATGCTCTTGGGAATTGCCCTTTGGCATTTTTCCTGCCTGGTCATTTGAATCAGGTGCTTGACCTAAACTCCTTCCTTATGGAACTCCTTCTTTCTGCCAGAAGGCAGTAGCATTGAGCTCTGTGTGGAAGGCCACAGATCATCAGAGACCATGCTTTACCAGGGGGGAATGGGCCAAGGCTCTCATAGTGAAGCAAAGGGTCTCGATTTGGTTCTCGAGTAATGGCACCTCCTGTGAGGAGGGAAGGGAAGAATTGAGTGTATGCAATATTTCACTATGGAATGATGTGTCCAGTTTTTTTGTTTTGATAGAAATGCATATGAAATCTGATTCCCATCAAACACCAGCAATGCTTGTGGAGGTGCTGCAAGATCTGAGGTCTTTCTGTTTGCTCACACAAACCCCAAACCAGCAGCCTCATGGAGACACATGAAGGACAAGGGGGCCCTTCTGAGGTGCTGTTTTCATCCAATAGCTTCCCTTTGACCCCTTTCCCACAGCGAACCAGAGGAATCTTCAGAGCTCCTAAGCGTCCCAGAAGGAATGATGAAGCAGGTAGCTGGGAAAAGCCTGGCATAAGACAGCTCTGTTGAATTGGGCAGTTCTATAAGCAAATGGCACTAAAAAATTTGGGGACAAAATTTTTTTGACTTGTTAGGATGTCATATGTTTTTTAAAATATATTTCACTTTAGCCACAGCTAAGGAAATCAATCTAGTGGCAAGCTGCTCCAAACACAGTCATACTATGTCCCAGAATCAGCCACAGAATCTACATATAGGAAGAAACATAGTACCACATACTCATTTTATTAGTATTTTGTTTTAATTAGAAGGCTCCTTAGGCCTTTTCCTGGAGACATGGCTGTAGGGCCAAACCCTAATGACCCCCAGCTCCCATCATATGCTTGTCTCCCTGAGGATTTCACTGCCCTGCTATCTCCTCCCTTTAGTACAGCGGTTCTCAGTCTGTGCGTTGTGACCCCTTTGGGGGTTGAACAACCCTTCACAGGGGTCACCTAAGACTGGAAAACATATTTCCGATGGTCTTAGGAACCGAGACACCGCTCCTCTGTCCTCCAGGCAGGTCTGCCCACATGCAGATATGCCCACATATGAGTATTAAAGGGCTGCAGCATTAAGAAAGTTGAGAACCACTGCTTTAGTAGAAGCCATCCAAGGCCACACCACTCGTGTGGGTGAAGTGTACAAGAAGGAAAAACTAAGGCAAAACTTGAGCCCGGGGGTCGGCTAGGTGGCGCAGTGAATAGAGCACTGGCCCTGGAGTCAGGAGGACCTGAGTTCAAATCTGGCCTCAGACACTTGACACACTTACTAGCCGTGTGACTTTGGGTAAGTCACTTAACCCCAAATGCCCTCCAAAAAGCAAAAAAAAAAAAACAAAACTTGAGCCCAGGGGATCACAAGCTTTGCAGACAGGCCAGAAGACCAAAACAGGTCCTGGGGTTCTCTCTTGATGAAGCCAGCTTGCCAAGCCTTTCCAGGGTAACGACCCTTCCAGGTGACTTTGCCCTGCCTCTGGAGGACTTGGGCTTGTGTTTCATAAATGTATGTGGTGTTCATCCAGTATTCCCAAGTTTGGCCTCCAACAAAGGAAAGTGGAGCTTTTTGACTACAAAAATAGGTGGTTTTCCCAGACACTTGTTTAGCCCTTCTAGAAGTATGTTCTCATGCTGAATGGTGCACAGCAGGAGGGCAGGCCTTGATTCAAGGTGGAGCTCTGGTTTCTGACACCTGCCCAAAAATGACAGAACCACCACATGCAAGCAGAATCTTTCCGGTGTTTATTAGAAGCAGAGAAGTGCTGGCATTTGCTACGTGCTTTACACCAAGATGAATTCATTGGATCCTCACAGCCACCCTGTTAAGGCAGATGCCATGATGATCACATTCTCCAGGGGAGGGGGAAAGTAACTTACAAGGGGTTTTTATACCAAAAGTGCCTTTGCCAAGGTTTACTAATTAAGCTTTTTGGACCTAAGATGCAGCCAATGTTTAGAATGCCACACTAAGGAAATGAAAACTGCACAACTGCTCTATCCATAAGCAACTTGGGGGTTCCGGGTGTCCCAGGCCCTTGAGAATTGGGGAGCTGAAGCTGGCATAGGTGAGCAAAGTGCAGAGAAGCTTGCAGTGCAGAGTCCCAGGCTGAGCTTTCCACCCGTGATCCCACCCTTTGCCAAAGGCCCGGCTAGAGGCAACAGTGGGGGTGAGCGTGTGAGGGGCCAGGGGCAGCCCTTGTGAGGCAGTACTTTTAAGGAGGCTTCACAGGCAGGTGGGTAAACACAGAATAGCTGGAGGAGGAACAGGCATGATCCATGGGTGACCCCTCCTCAGGCAGGTGAGGCCTAGGACTGCTGCCCAGAAGACTGACTAGGGACTTCGGAACTTGCACAGTCAGTAGGGGGTTTGCCATGAGCTCCTGACAGGATCATCTTCATTTTCCACCAGCCTCTCCTAGTAAATATGATGCCAGTTGAGGGTTTGGTGCCAATGAAAGACACCACCTGGCACTAAGGGCTGGGCAGTTATTCCCCTTGTTTTGCCCTGGGCAGGTGTTATGGGCAGTGGTATCATTTTCATAGTAGGTGAACAGAACTCATTGTGAAGGAGTACTTAGACCTCCCAGGAAAAGCCCCTGACAGGACCAAGGGCACAAAAAGGGCAGTGTATGTCCTTGAGCAGGACAGGTCTGGGAATGGGAACCAGATGGCCCCCTGTCAGGGTGGGCTTTGCCTGTCCCATACCACTTTTAGAAGCACGGCACCAGCCAGCCTTTCAGCCCTTTTCCGCACTTAGGGGCATCCACCATTCAGACCTCGGGGCCTCCCTCTCTCTCCTCTATTCCTGTTCCAAGCACCAGAGTCCTCTTTCTTGAGCCCAGGTTTTCTGACATCTCTTACAAGACAGCTACACCCCCTTCACACCGACTGGTGATCATGTTACCAATTTCAGTCCACGTGTCAGAGTGCGGGTTGTATACTTCAACTGAGTCCAAGGTGACGGGGGCCAAGAAATCATGGCTGGAAGACCGGCCTCCAGAAACATACAGCAGCCCATTTATCGCCACCACACACACACCAGCTCGGGGCACTTTCATAGGTGCAACTTCAATCCACCTCTCCTAGTCAGGATAGAAAAGCAAGAGAAATGGCCTCATGATTAGCAGTTGAACAAAACAAGAGTCTGGGGGTGGGGATGCAGGTACAGCTGAGTTAGAATGAGACTGGGACATGACGACCAACTGAGAGAAGGCACCCCAAAACATTCAAAAGCCTGGCCTGAAATGAGAAAAAGAGCTTAATGGGGTGGTAGAAAGCACTCCCTGAGGATACTGAGCCAGTGGTGCTGCTGGGACACAGGCTCAGGAAGGGCCCAGGAAACAAGTTAGGAAAATATCCACCTGCCCTAGGACTACAAAGGGTGCATCCAGCTGCTGCTTAGGGCCAGGTCAGAATATAGTAAAGTTCTAGAGAGCTAAGAATTCACAGGACCCCAGCCCCAGAGACCCCCTTGGAAGGCAACACGGGCTTGCTCACCAACCTAAACCAAGAGGCCTGGCACACCCTCAACATGTACTTTATATCAGAAACTTACTAGACGCAGAGAAATTCAGACAAGGCGAGGATGACTGCATGGGTGATTTTTAGGCTTGAGATGGGAAAGGTCACAGGCCTCTGAAAATGACACCTACATGGTGCTCAAGACACATCCTGGCCTCTCTTTTAGGGAAAGCCATACTGTTACCGTGTCAGGGACAACACATCCTAACTGGCCCAAGGAATTGTAGATCATTCTCAAAAGTCAACTTTCCACATGAAAAAAATGATGAGAAAAGTCACTGCAGTCCACTCCCTTTGGGAGACAACCTAACCATTCTGTGGCCAAATAGAAAGATGCTGAGAAATGGGTGGGGAATCTGGAATGTTAACCAGTCACTACTGGCCTAGCAATGGAGAACAAGTATTGAGTCCTGGATAAAGCATTCCCAGGGGGCCCAGGACAACGTCCAGTGACTATGGATCCCGAAGACCCACACCTAAGACACAGGTCAACACTGTGCCTGATGCCTAGCTCGGGGCAGCACAAGGCACTTCTGGAAGGGTCATGGGACCTACAGTGGGAAAGCTCTGATTCTCATAAATGAGCATGCCCATGGAGTCAATAAATCACAAGGGTACACCCCCTGTGGCCACTGCGAAAGGCCTCTCCTTCCTGAGCCCAGATGGTGTGTTCTGGGACCAGGCCCCACTAGAAGAAAGGAGAGCTATTCATCATCATTGCTTGGCCAGCTTCTAAACACCCCAGATCTCTGTTCCTTCCTTCCTGCTTCTTGTGAAATGAATGACCTTAGGCAGGGCAGACTTCAAATCGGGCTGTCACTGGACCCCCTCATAAACCCAAGCAGCAGAGCCACATCCCAAAGTGTCCTACCGTACCTCTTCAAAAGAGTATTTTTCTACGGAGTGCAGTGTATCCTGGGTCTCATTCCACCCTCCGATCGAATAGATGCAGTCATTGAGGGCAGCCACCCCCAGATAGGCCCTCCTGGTTCCCATGGGAGGGAGCGTGGACCAGCACTTGGAAATTGGGTTGTATGCTTCAACGGAGCTGAGCTCCACGCCCTCATTGCTGATGCCACCAACCACATAGATTAAACCTGGAGACACAGAAGATGCCAGCTCCAACAGAGGCACTAATAAAGCCTTAACATCATCAGAGCTATTAACCAGGAAGGGCAGCCTTACAGGGCCCCTCTCTGAGGAGGGACCCAGGGGCAGGAGCACGCGGCTCCTCCTGGCACACCCGCGCTGTGGTATCCTTGTTTCAAGGCCTAAAGAAGAAACAAACTATAAAGGTTTCTTTCTTTTCTTTTTGGTAAGCCTCATGGAGACCTTTTGTCTTTCCATCACAGAGCTATCCCTCCCTGACCCTCCAAGCTGAATCATCCCCAAAGACAAGAGTAAAACAATGAAGCAGCACTGTGGAATATGGGATGTAGTGCCTCCTCCAGCCATAGGTGTGCCCCACACTGCCACCAAGGCTCTCGCTTTTCTGCCTTTGGGGCTCAGGTCTTAGGGTACATTTCCTCATCTCTTCTCTGAAACTGCCACTGGTTTTGTAAGGATCCACGGTCTTTTTTTGCAGTCCTCACTGTCTCTACCTTCCTCTGAATTCCTCATGTTTCCCATTTCATAGCGCACAGTCACACTCCATCTCATTCCTACACCATGCTGGCTTCAGCCGCTATCCCAAGTTGATGGGGACCCCTGTGCTTACAATTCTTGGCTACCACAGAAAAGGCTGCTATGAAGACATGGGGAGAGAAGGAGCCTTTGACCTCCTGGGAGTAGGCAGGGAAGGTTCCTGTCCAGACTCACTTGCTGCCCACTCCCATGGACAAAATGAGTACCAGGGCACACAGGACAGCAGTCATGAGAAAAAGCATGCTTGCTGTCAGGCCACACGTGTGTTCTACCAAGCAGGTCTCCTCTGCCAGCTTAGGAAGATTTATTAAGTGCCTAAATAAAAATATCTCATTGGATCCTCACCATGGTCCAGGGAGGGAGGGTCTGTTATTATCACGCCTGTTTCACAAATGAGGAAATGGAGGCAGACAGAAGAGAAGTGGCTTTCCCAGAGGCTACTGGGCCTGCTCTGGGCACGGTGGCACCCCTCGTGGCCTCTGCCAGAGCCATCCTGTCTTCCCCTCTTGATGCTCCAACAAGTCCTTACCTTGGATCTCACAGCAGCCAAAGTAGTAGCGTGGCACAGCCATGCTACCAACAACTTCCCAGCTGTTTTCCTCAGGATCAAATCGTTCTATGGAATTTCCTATCTCAGCTCCAACCCATCCACCTGTGACAGAGAACAAAGGCTGGTGGTCCCTTGGAAGAGAGTGCAGGAGCCCTAGCCTGGCCCAGTCCAGCACTTAGAGGAGGGAGCACCCAGTCCGGATGAGTGGGAGAGGTACTCCCCCAGAAGCCTGAGTTCAGTCCTGGCTTTGCCTACACTAGTAGGGTGACTCTGAGCCCTCCTCTCTCTGGATGGCAGACTGATACCCCCACCCCTTCCCCATAGAACACAAGGAACCAAGGTAAAGGAGATGTAATAGGCCTTATTAAGGTTTTGAATTTAGCTAATAAGTAGTTAAAATTTGTGTGGGTGAAATAGGCTTTTAAAATAAATGCCTTTTATAACAGGCCTCTGGGGCTGTTGGCCTTAGTGACACTGACCATTCTGGCTACTTGCCAACTTTGTTCTCAAAGGTAGTCTTTATGAAAGATTATTTGGATTGCACATGATTTTTAAAAACTATGATTAACTCAACTTAAAATTTTCCCACTATTCCCGAGACACTGCCTGGAGACCTTTAACCCTACAGGGAAGGGCCCTTGAACCCAGTCCCAAGCTTCCCCAACCAGTTCTCTCTCCTTGAAATTCCTCGAACAAGAATCAGCCTTTTATCCCACAGTAAGAGATAAGGCTCAAGAGGTCAGTGCTCCTGGACCTCCTGCACAATGCAGTCCAGACTCCTGTGGAAAAGATGGGACATCTTCAGGGAGCTCCTCTCAAACAGGGCTGGCAGCCATGCCCAACATGTCAGATGAGGGAGGCCAAAAGCCTTTCCTTTCAAATAATGCTTCTAGTGAGTTCCAGTCAAGTCAAAGTTCATTAATTCAGGGTCAGTTTGGGGCCTGAGAAGTTTGTCATTCACTACTATGTTTTCAAAAAGTGTTTCTAGCTATGAGAATTGGGTGGGTGGGGGGAATATTTAAATTAGGCAAGAAAACTGACTGCTCACAATGACATTAGTGTGTTATGTGTGTCCGTGCTGCCAATTATAAGCTGATTAGAGTAGGCAGCCACTTAGAGGGCTTCTAACCCCAACTTCCCCAGGTGAAGGAAGAAATAGCTTAAATTCTTTTGGTGTAAAGCACCACGTTTTCTTTATTTGCATAGTGAGTGATTTGACACTTAGAGAGTTAATTGGAAGAAGTAAAAACATGGACTTGATTTAATCCTGTGCCCTGCTCCAACATGCATCTGCAGGACTGGAGATACTGGGCATCCTGTCCTCTCCCTGCTCCCTGACTGAGCTGCATCCACAGAAATCTGGAGATCAAAGAATTCCCCCTTTGAAGAGTCTCTCCCAAGGGACCAGGAAAGGGAGATTCCATTTCAAGATGGCCACACATAGTTACCCAGAGCATAGATAGCCCCATAACACACGGACACCCCCAGGCCACAGCGGGGCTGGTTCATGGAAGCCACAGTGGTCCACTGTTTTGTGACTGGGTCATAGCGCTCGGTGCAGTCAAAGATCATCGAATCCTTTTCCCCTTTAGGAAATAGAGAACATGCCATGAGAAGAGAGGCTGTGCTCTGACTCCCATTGCCCTTGGCAGCTTCCCTCTCCCAGCCTGAGCTCGGTCTGTTCTGGCCAGGGCCAAGCATGCACCCCAAACCCCACCCTATGAACCACCCACAATATTTGGAAAGATCATCTCATTTTGATGAAAAAAACACCACAAAGCCAAGAACACTTCTCTAGTTCTTCCCTTGGACATTCAGATAAATATATCCCTAGGCTAGGAAACTAAATCTACTGTATTTAGCTGGAAGCCTGGCAAGTCACATAAATGAATCAATCAAATATTTATGGCTATGTGTCAGGCCTATGCCAGGCACAGAGGAGGACACAGAAGTAGAACACACAGGTCTCTCTGCCTTCAAGAAGCCAATACCTGGTGGAAGAAAGATTTCCTGGTATTCAACTCAATCCAATCCACCCGGCACCATGTTCTGGCCTGAAGGGGCCAGAACAGAATGACAATACAAAACAGATTCCCTGCTCCCAAGGACTTTACAGTGGAAGTGGGGAGACACAATCTATGAGAGGTGAGCTTGGCATGGTTACTTGAGGAAGGATGGGGCACAAGCTAACAACCAGGGCAAGCAGGGCAGGCCTTCAGAGGAGAGGGCCAACACGGGAAGTGGAGAGAGGCTAAATGCTTTTTTTTCCAAAATGGCAGCTTCCTCTGGTGTGCTGTTTGGGCAGCAGGAGGACCACACCCCAAGGCTGGGTTCTGGCAATCCTTTCTGCCAGGCCTGTTCACTTGGGAAAGATAAATGAGGATGTAGGCACAGTAGGCAGGAGGGCCCACAGAGGCCAGTGACCAGATGTACTGGTGGGAGCACTCTGGGGAGTCAAGTACATCCTATCTATCCTGGAGAGAACACCAAGGAAAAGAGATCTCACTTTCATCTCAATCCGCCAGCAAAGGGCTGCTCATGGAGGGACTGCCAGTGCTTTCTACCACTAACATTGCTGGGCCTTTGATAATGGATCTGCCCCCTCTGCCCCCTAGTTACATGCTGCCACTACAGTAAGGCTCAAAAACACTGCTGAAAATCAAGGTGAAGGGCAGCTAGGTGGCACCATGAATAGAGCACCAGCCCTGGAGTGAGGAGGACCTGAGTTCAAAACCTGGCCTCAGACACTTGACACAAAAACTAGCCGTGTGACTTTGGGCAAGTCACTTAACCCCAGTTGCCCTTCAAAAAGCAAAAAAAAAAAAAAAAAAGCTGACCTGAAAATCAAGGTGAGCCAGAGAAAATGGCTCCTCCCCCAAAGGAGGTAGCAGAAGATGGTAAGGATGAGGACATGTCAGAAAGTGAAGGGCAAGAAAGCTATGGCTATACCAGGAAAGAAGCAATCAGCAATCAGAAAAGCATGAGTCCCTGTGAGAAGGCTGCAGTGGGCCTGCCAAGAAAGTGGCTACCCTGGCCAGAGAAGTCAGCCCAGCAGGTAAGAAGGGAGCCAGCCCAGCTAAGGCAGCAGCACCCCCAACCAAAGGGGCCACAAATGACAAGAAACATAAGAAGGAAAGAAATGGGAGCAGCTCCAGCCACAGAAGAGCCTGAAGACAACTGAAAAAGCAGCTAGGGTTACCACAGCTGCCAGAGGGAAGACTGCTCTGGGAAAGCTGTGAAAGCCAAAGAACCCCAGGAGGAGGGGGAGCAGAGGAAAAGGGCAAATGGCAGAGAACGCCCTCAAGCCAAAGAACAGTAACAGAAGCTGAAGCAGCTACACATTTCAGCCCTTTGGCTGGTAACCTGAATTTCAAATTGACTCTACAGACTTCTCTGCAAAAAAGGACCTTACCGCTGTAGCCATCTGCGCTGACACGTAGGCTACAGAGAACTCAAACCTGCTAAAGACATGGAAAAGGCTTTGGAACTCAGTGGCTCCAAAGTGCTGGGTTCTGAAATGAACTGAAAAAAACAAAAGAGAATGAGAAAGATCTAGATGCTAGGAAGCTCTTTGTCAAGAGCTGCCATGTAAAGTAACTCACTACTGAGGTCAGACCAGCCTGCACCAAGAGTGGGATGCCCAAAGGAACTGCCCATGGGGAATTTAAGACAGAAGCAGACGCAGACAAGGCCTTGGCAATCGGGAGCTCATTCAGAAAAGTCAAGGACGACAGAGAAGGAAGAATAATTACTGGAGAGAGAAGAGCAGCAAGCTGGCAGTCCCAGACCCTGGTGCCAAACAACCTTGCCTCCAGTGGCACAAAGGAGAGTCTGCAAGGCAACATCCATCAGCCTGCTCCAAAACAATCAAGGCTGACCGATGGTTATTGAATCTACCTCTGCAGAAGAGGTGAAAGAAGGTGGTATTCTTGTAACAACAGAGAGAAGGAAGGCTGAGGCACCCAGCCGGTACTGAAGGGACCAAACCTAACACATGTAGCCCCAGGAGCCAGTCCTACAGAAGCCTGTTTGTCAAGGGTCTGTCCAAAGACACAACAGAAGAGCCTGGCTCTGGGGGTGCCAGGAGAGTCACCGTGTCATCTAGAGGGTTCAGTTTGGGGGACTTCATCTCAGGCCCAATAGCCTTGGAGACCCAGGAAATGTTAAGAGTTCAGGATAGTTTCCGAGAAGGCTGAGGAAGAAGAAGAGGAGGAGCAGCCAACAAGCCACAAAGAAGATAAAGTCTGAATAGCATCTCCCCATTATTTGGGGGTTTACTCTGTTGTCTAATCATTGACAGCCTTCTGAGGACATTCCAAGACAAACAGGCTGTCCAGTGGAAAGGAGGCCAGCTTTGAAGTTGGAGGAGTTGGGTTCCTGTTCTGCCCCGGGTGCTATGTGTGTAGCCTTAGGCAGGTCCCTTCAGCCTCCCTGTGTCTCAGTTTCCTCGTCTGTAAAATGGGGGAGCATGGCTATATGTCCTCCATGCCATGATCCTAAGTGACTAGTTGGGAGCAGCACCAGGACAGAACCCACATTTGAATGCCTGAGCCCTTGCCCTGGCACAGGACCTGCTAAGCTGCTAAGTCTTGCTAAGCTGAAAGGGTCTGCATGCCAGTGTGTCACCAGAAGCTCAATTCTGGACTCAATTCTCAACAATGCAGACACTGTTGCCTGCTGAGGATTGCAGGAAGACAGGCAGAGCCCAAACAGCAATTGGCTACTTGAGTCTGGCTAGGAGTGCTTAACTGCAAATGTCAAAAAGAAAAAGCCAGGGAACTCCAACTACGGAAGGGATGCTGGAGGAGCAGTGTGCCACCCAGATGCTCAGCCAGCCTCAGCTGGCAGTTGTTACCCAGACCAACACTGTCAGGGTCTGCACCATCATGACTAGTCACTGTCGCCTAGATTCAGGGCCTGCCCTTTGCTGAGCATCCTCCTGAAATCATTTTTAAGGCCCTAAATTCTGAGCAAGGTTTCCTTCCAAGGAGACCAAGGCTACTACACCAGGATGTGTGTGTGCTGTAAAACACAAGACATCAATTAAAATGTATTTAAAAAATAAAAATACAGAAAAATAAGAAGTCATTGGGGTCAACTTAAATAAAACATCCCCATGTGCTACATGGCCCTTGTCCTCTGCCCCCACCCCTCCACTCCCCCCAACGCCATCATTACCTCCAATGGCATAGATCATCCCTCCCACTACAGCCACTCCCAGGCCACTGCGGGCTTGATGGAGGGAAGACACTGTGGTCCAATACTGGCTGAAGGTGTCGAAACGCTCCACACAGCTGAGGGCTCTGCTGTCGCTCCATCGGCCCCCCTGCAGCCGGGTGTATCCACCTGGGAAAAGGAGAGAGAGTGTGCGTACCAAGTTAGCCAAGCCTCCCTCGGAGGACTGTCCCAGGCCCAGAGAACAAGACAAAGCACGACTCTGTACCCCCTGTAGCCTGGTGAAAAAGAAGGTCAGGTAGGGTGGGCTGCTTGCTGAGAAAATGGCCTGCCATGGCAGCCTATTTTGGGGGTCATTCCGACCCTTTCTTCAGCTGATTACAGCCAACCTGAGGCTGTCAGGGCAGGCCACCCACTGCAGGCTGAGCCCTGCTTGAATACGGGTCAGCAATATTCAGCCTAGTCTCTCCATGTTTCCACAAAAGTCTTCTGGCTTTAAGGGAAGCGTTTTGCCAGGTGGCTCTTTGTCCTTAGCTAAGCTGGGATCAATAAGCCCCAGATTCCAATTACAAAATGAGGAATTTCCCACTCTCTCCTGGTGATGACTCAGGCTGGAAACCAGACAAAGGATGGTGAGCCTGCCTATTGAATGTGGGAGACAGTCCAACCTCTCCACAGCCTTTGTTTGGAGGACACACAGATACTCACCTACAGCATACAGGTACTTCCTGGCTTTCTTGCGAGGCCGCACCTTGGAAGTCTGCAGAAAACTGCAGAACCTGTTATCCTTGGGGGGCTTGCCCATCTCACAGTACTCTTTCAATAGTGTCTGCAAGGCCACTCGGAGGCTGAAGTCAGGAACTCCTTGGGGAAAAGAGAGGAGGAAACATCTCAGGACTGGTCCATGGGTCACTCAATAAACATTTATTAGGCCCCTGCCACGTGCCAAGTCCTGGGGATACAAAGAGGGGCAGAACAACGAGCTGAGTCTAGTGGATGAGACATTTGCAACAAACCATACAAACAAGCCACAGACTGGAAAGACTGGAGGTAACTGAGGAGAGGCCCTAATTAGCATGAAGAGGGCTCAAGGAAGGCTTCCTGGAAGAGGCCAGATTTTAGCTGGGAAGTAAAGGAAGCCAGGGAGGTGACAAGGCGGAGATGAAGAGCAAGAAGTCCAGGCAGGGGATGGCATGATGCTGATGAAAAAGTAATCGCATAATTCTCCTCTCCCTGTTCTCAAGAGTTTATGTACAGTAAAACCAGGAAGTTCACGGGGGAGAAGCGGGAGCAGCAAGACCATTTCCCTGAAGGCCCTGGTCAGTGTGAAAAAAAATACCGGGGCTGGATGATTACAACAAGCATCAGGAGTTCAAGTGGATGAAGAGGTGGCCACTCAGCCCTCTCATCCCCACCTGCCCCAGTGCTGGTCTTCCTCCAAGCTCTACCCATGCACCACCTTCTCTCCTCTCTCCTCTCTAGTTCCCTCACCCCGTCTTCCTCCTCCCGCCTCCCTCTTCCTTCATAACCCCCTCTACCTCCTCTCTCTCCCCGCAAGTTCCTCTTCTTGTCTCCCCCCCGTCTTCCTTCTCTTCCATCTCCCCATCTCCTCCTCCCTCTCCCCCTCTTTCTCCTCTTCTGTCTCTCTCCTTCCTCCTTCTCCCCCTTCCCTTTCCCTCCCCTCTCTCCCTCTTCCTCCTTCTCCATGTAAGCTAACCCTCCGCTTTGCCTGCATTGGGTTCAGCCATCTTCCCATCAGCCCACAGGGTCAGAGGGCAGGCCTGTAGCATCCCCAAGGTCTCAGGCACTGGTTCTCCAGGGTTCTCCTCAGGACTTCCTTCCCCTTACCCACAGTGTACAACACAAATACCAAAGGTTGCTCCAGGGCAGTGGCAAGTGTTAAATAGTTTCAGATCCAAGGAGAAAAGGAAACACTATAAAACACACTGGAGGGAGAGCAGAAGTACAGCTAGGCCCTTCCTTCCCCCCTTCCCCTTTGCATATCTTCCAAACAGATCTTGAAATGCACCAGATTGCATTCTAATGGGAAAATTCAAGGGGAAAAAAATCTCAGTGAATCATTAATCCAGTCCAGGTTAGTTCAGAGAGGACAATGGCCTGTGAAGGAGGGCCGGCCACTCTAACCCAAGGGAAAGGCAGTGCCCAAAAGGCACTCCACATAGAGGCCCTAAGACTTCTTGCAGACTGTGGAAACAGGTGCCAATTGGCAACTATGGTGCCCACTATCCATTTCTGGGGCACAGATTCAGGTGGAATGAAGAGGGCATATCTACCCTACAGGCAGTATTTCCAGGAAAGGACAGCCACAGGCCTTAACAGGCCTTTACACTGAGCTAGAAGAATGTTCAGAAGCAAAATACAGTGATGTGCCTGGGACCCAAAATTGGAGTCAGGTCTCAGTTCCAGTGTCCAGCCCAATATGAAGCCTGAAAACAAATAACCAGGGCAGAAATCCCAGACCAAAGGGAAGCCCACAAGAGACTGAGTCTAGAAGCAGTCTATCCTTGCTCAGACCCAAACCAAGGTCAGGAAGTTGCAGAGAGCAGAGCAAGGGAGTTGTGGGGGGAGGGGTATAGATAAGATGTTGCCCAGGATAAAACCACTTCTGGAGCACTGAAAGCTTATGGGTCCCCAACATCAGAACCTAGAATAATACCCCAAGAAAGCAGCGATAGGAGTAGCCCAGTCTTTCTTTCCCTCTAGAAGTGTGGCAGGACCCAGCCCTAGCCCCAAGTCAGGAAGCAGGCTGGAAGAATGAGCAAACAAAAGAAAGAACCCCACCATAACAAGCTAGTATGGTGGCGGAGACCCTCAAAAGCTCAGAAAGAGAATGACTCCAAACTATCTACAAGTAATGCCTCAGAGAAAAACACAGTTTGGGCAGAAACTAACTCAAATTTCTCAAAGAGATAAGGTGAAAGTTAAAACAAAAAAGAATTAAAAAAAAATTTATCAATGAAATGAGAACACTAGAGGAAAAAATTGGAAAATTAATGAGACCTATGGAAGAAAGGATTAGTAAGGAAAGTAACCTTTTAGCACAAGAGCTATTATAAAACCTGCCCAAGCAACAAACTTCTGAAAAATTCCAGTGGACCAAAGAGAAGCCAGAGAGTCCATAAGACAATAAGAAATATTAAAACAAAATCAAAAGGCTGGAAAAAAAGAGAAGAAAATGTCAAAACAAAAACTCCCCTAGAAAACTGATCAAGGAGAAAAAATTTAAGAACCACTGAACACCATGATAAAAAAAAAAGAGCAATACCATATTTCAAGAAATCTTAGAAGAAAACTGTCCAGATCCTTGAGAACAAGAGGCAAAGTGAAATAGAAAGAACCTGTCTCTGAAAGAAACACCAAAATGAAAATCCCCACCCAGGGATATTACAGACACAATCCAGAGCTTTCAAATCAAAGGAAAAATACTGCAAGTGGTTAGAAAGAATTCAAGTAGAAGGAGCCAGTCAGGATCACACAGAATTTGGGAGCCACCATGATGAAGGAGCACAAAGTTTGTAATCTGATACTTCAGAAGGCAAAGTATATAGGCTTATCCTAGAATAACTTATCCAGTACAACTAAGTATAATACTACAGGGGGGAAAAATTGGACCTTTAATGAATTAGAGGACTTCTAAACATTCCTGATTTAAAGACCAGAGTTTTGAAGTGCAAACACAGGAATAAAGAAAAACATAAAAAGATAAACCTAAATGAACAAGGATAAAGGACTAAACATGGATAGACTGCTTACATCAAGTATAAGGAGATGATCCATGTGTCCCCTCTGATCCCTATCACCATCAGGGGTCATAGAGGGAGTCTACTTAGAAAAGGCCCAGGAGGGTTCTGTTATGACTTAATGATTCTAAAAGAAGAATGGAGAGAGGAAGAGGAATATACAGGAGGAAGGGGTGGGGGAAGAAGGGAAAGGAAGATTATCTCATAGTCAGGGTTCACAAGTAGACATCTGTAGAAAAAGGAGGAAGGGTGGGGGAAGTGGCTGACATGAGAACCTCACTTATCAAAACTGGTCAAAGGAGAGAACACCACACACACACACACACACACACACACACACACACACACACACACACACACAGTTGAGTATAAAAATATATTTCTGTCAACAGGGAAATAGGAGGGAAAGAAGAGAAGGGAGAAGGGGAAATTAAAGGGAGGGTGATTTAGGGTTAATTAAGGATCTACACAAATATTTACAGCATCTCATATTGTTGTGGCAAAGGATGAGAATCTGAGGGACTGCCTATCAAGAGGGGAATGGCTGAACAAGTTATGGTATATGAATGTGATGGAATTCTATTGTGCTACAAGAAATAATGAGAGGGATAGTTTCAGAAAAACCTGGGAAGACTTGTATGAACGGATCAACTGAAGAAGTGAGGAGAACCAGGAGAACAATTTATACAATGAGAACACGATGGTAAAGAGAAATGGTTCTGAAAGAATTAGGAACTCTGATAAGTGTCGTGACCAACCACAATTTCAGAGGACTCATAATGAAACAGGTCACCTACCTCCTGATAGAGAGGTGAAGGATTCAGGAATACCTATTTTTGTGGCCAATGCAGAAACTTATTTTGCTGAACTATATATGTAACAAGTCCTGGGGGTGGGGATGTTGGAATGAGAAGGAGAAAATGTTTTGGGTTTTTTTTTGCTGACTGAGAATATGTATCAAACCCAACTCAACCACATAACACCAACAATAACATCGCAGCTATTGTTTTGGGCTGAATACATTTTGCAATGAAAGGTTTTGCTGCTGTGGTTGAATGGAATTGGGATGGATGAGGACTGGGACTGGATCCAGGATTTCACCAGTATAGGGAAATCTCAGACAAGTAAACGCTCCCCCCAGTGCAAGGAGGTATCTCTCCACAAGTTAGTTTTAGAGAGCTGCCTAGATCCCTGAGAAGTGAAGAAGATTCCCTCGGGGCACACAGGCAGGAGGGGTTAGAGACAGGACTTGAATCCAGGGCTTTCTGGTCCTCAGGCCAGCTCCCTCCCCTCCATGCCAGGCTGCTCCTTCTACCCAGAGCACTGCTGGCAGTTTTCCTCTCAGACATCAATAAAACACTAACAACCAGGAAGGACAGGATCCCATGTCTGGACAGACAAAAAGCCTCCAGGGCCCTCCCCACACTACACACCGCTCTGCTTGTGCCCTACAAAACCCCATAACTGCTGTGCAGATGGTCAGCCCACAGGGGCACAGAGCAGGCCTTACTGAATCTTTCCATCTCCCCAAGACATAGCATGGTGCTCTGTAAGGAGCAGGTGCTTCACCAATCTGTGCCGCTGCCTGGTATTACCAATCCAAACTGAGAAAGCCGAGGCCTCCTTCCTTATAGGCTGACCTGGTCACATGCACTAACCATGAACCTGACATCCAAGCCCAGCCTCCCTCTCTTACCTTCTATATACTTGACTAGCCTCTGTGGAGGCAGCAGGGGGAATCGGACAGGCTCCAGGATTTCGACCACATACTTCTTCCTCCTTCCCAGGTCCTTCAGAACCCACTGCATGGCGGCCAAGAACACCTGGTACTCATCTTCAATGCTCAGCTCCTCGCTTCTCAAAATCTTAATCAGCTGATCCTTGGTCAGTGCCAAGAACTCTTCCCCACTGCTCACCTCCAAGAAATGCACGTGGATGTAGTTCTCCGTGAACTCGAGCAGGTCATGGCAGGCGATCTGCTCTGAGAACTGGAAGATGCCAATGCAGTTGAATGGCTCTACCTGGCCTTTCAGAAACTCACAGCACAGGTCCACCACCTCAGTCAGCTGGAGCATGTCAGCGGCCACTATCAGCTCCTGAACGTTGTTCACCCCTATGTTTACCACACCTGGAGGAGGGCGAGGAGGACAAAAGGGGCATTGGGAGTAAGGGGGTACTTTGTGCACCAAGCCCAGCCAGACCCACTTCTCCTAGGACTCCAGAGATGCTACTAGCACAACACTGGGCACCATGAAGGTCCCCATCCCAATGTGAGGCCTTCAAGATCAACAGATAGCACTTCACACCTCTCTCTCTCCTCAGATATCTTCTGGTTAGATACAGATCATTACACCAGGAGCCCCCTGAGGGCAGGGACCAGTTTTTCCCTTTCTTTGTATCCCCAGAGCTTATCACAGGGCCTGGCACACAGCAAGTACTTAATAAATGCCTATGGACTGACCGGTGCTTTGGGACAGGGGGCAACTGGAGAAAGTGAAAATACAACCTTCTCCCTGATGTTCCAGGTTGGGTGCCTAGAAGGCGAGACTGATGCTCCTTGGATTTGTAAAGGAAGTCTTTCCCACACCCTCTTAACTTCCGCCACTTACTCCCCAGCCACTTACTTCTTATTTCTCCTACAGAGACCTCGCTTTGTTTGCATCCATCTGCCTGCTCTTTCTCCACTAGACTGAGCTCCTTGAGGGCTGAGACTGTCTTCTGCCTCTTTTTGTATCCCCAGTGCTAAGCACGGAGCTTGCCCAGAGTAGGCACTGAGTAACTTTGATTGACTGACTGAAGGGCAAAGGAGAGAATGTGCAGAGGTGGAAATGGGCACGACATTCAGAAGACTGAGCACAATGGTGAATGGAACTTCCAGCACTGAGCATATGCCTTTGCAAATAATAAGGACATCAGAGTCAGAAGCTGCCATGAAGGGCTGGCCACCAGCGAAGCTAAAAAAGCATTAGCTGCGTGGGGAAAGGCTGTCGTGTGCCGGACTCCTTGGGCGGCAGGGCACACAATCGCTGTTGCCTGAGGACCCCTCCTCAAAATCATGTTTTTAAATACAAACAAAAAAATAAATGAAGGAAATTAATTATACAAAATAGTTGCTAAAATTGCTGGGGTTTTCTTAAAGGTCACAGACCCCTCGTTGAAAACCTGTGTCATAAAGGATCAGCCCATGTGCTGAGAATTTCAGTACCTCATACTCTCAAATCCTTCAAGAATCTGTGACTGCATCAAGGTGGGCAGCTGCTCCCCCACCCTCAGGCTCTGGCTGCTGGGACCAGCATAGGCCTGAACCCCAACACAAACCCACCCAGGTGGGTGGGGGTTCCTAGGGCTTACAGAGCTCTCAACAGCCAGGATCATCTCTCTATCCCAATGGAGCAGCAGAAGATAGCTTCACAGATCCTAGCACTACTGAGCTGGACCTCAGGGGCATGCAGCCTGGCCACTTGGCTCCTGAACAAAGAGCTCTCCCATCCCTTCCCAAAAGTAGTATGCAGCACTCTGGAAAGGAGGGGCTCACTGGCTCCCAAGTGACTCAATGTGCAGGTAGCTGTCCTTACCGAGAGTTGTTCAAGGTCTCTCTGCCCCTTCTCCCACTGCCCCTGGTTCTGCCCTCCAGGGCCAAGCAGAACAAGGCTCACCCCTCTCCCACAAGACACCCCTCCTGATATCTGAAGAAGGCTGTTGTGTTCTCCCTGAGCCTTCTCTTTTCTATGCCCAGCTCCCTTCATCAGTCCTATGATGTGAACCTGAGGCCCTCCTCTACCCTGACTATCCTTTTCTGGACACTGCAGCTTATCAATACCCTTCTGAAACTTCTGTGTGCAGGCTTGAGCGTGGTACTCCTGATGGGGCCTGACCAGGACAGAGGCCAGCAGGACTGAGGCCTCCTTAGCCCTGGACACGCTGCCTCTCTGAATGCAGCTTCAGATTACAATCGCTTTCTTGGCTGCCACCAAACACTGCTGACCTACATGAAGCCATCGACCCACACTGTGCAGATGAGCTGAGGACACTGGGGGGAGGCAAGGCTCTTTGAAATGCCTGGGTGATATGTGGGGGCCCATAGAGTGGCCACATCAAAGACAGTTTGAAGTCAGAGATGCGGCTCGCCAGGGACTGGGGAGAGACCCCTGGCAACTACAGGGTCCTTCATGGAGCCACCCAGAGAGCTGGCTGGCTAGTCTGTTCTAAAAGCATTTTTAGAAAAAAAATGGGAAGATGAGCACACAATGACATCTCCAAGCCTGCAAGTAACCTCAAACTGCTCTGGCCAGCAAAGCACTGAGCTAATCAAGAACCCATAGATCCAGGGACTATGTGAGTGGCCAGAGGGAAAGGGCCAAATTGGTCTGGGCCAGGGCCAGGCTATGACCTGCAGAGGAACTGGCCCCAGAATGGCATAGGGAAAGGGAATCCTGGGGAAGCCCTGCCCCCTATCCACACAGGCAAGCCCCTTTTAGGCAGTTCTGGTCTCAGAGAGCCCCCTGGCACACTGTTAAGTTAAGGACTTGTTCAGGGTCACACAGCCAGGGTGTAAGGGTAAGAATTCAGACCTGGGTCTCCCTGGCTCCACGGCCACTTCTCTGTCCACTGTCTCAGGGCTGTCTCAGTTCAGTCCCATAAGCATCAATTAAGTGCCTATTGTATACCAGGCATTGTGCAAAACATTGGAGATACAAGGACAAAAACCAAGCAAACAAAAAAAGATTCCACATGAATAAAAGACGGTGAACAGGAAAATACTGCCAGCCACAGAGATCAAATGATGGGCAGTGAGTCACCAAAGGAAAGAGATCCAGGAATCCTCGCAAATGGCTCCTTGGGTCTCTGTCACCAAAGCAGTCAAAGACTGAGCAGCCTCTGGAGAGGCTGGTCACAGAAAGCAGGTAGGAACCCTCTGTTAGAGTCAGCCAGGTAGTAAGCATTTATTAAGAACCTACTGTGTGCTAAGTGCTATGGATATAAAATAAGCAAAAGACAGTCCCTGCACTCAAGAAGCTCCCAGTCGAATCAGGCAGACAACAGGCAAACAACTCTGTAGAAGCAAGCTATAAGATACAGGATAAAGAGGAAAAAATCAGCTGAGGGAGGCACTAGAATTATGAGGGGTTAGGAAAGGTTCCTGTAGCAGGTGGGATTTTAGCCAGTACCTGAAGGCAGCAAGTGAAGCTGAGAAGTGGAGATGAGGAAGAAGAATGTTCCAGGCATGGGGAGTGGCCAGGGACAATGCCCAGAGCGGAGATGGAGGGTCTTGTTTGTAGAAGGGCCAATGTCACTAGGTCCAAGACTATGTAGTTGTGGGGGAAAGGTAGGGGCGAAGAACAGGGGTGAAGTAAATGTGGGGATTGCAGAGCATGCTGCTGCTGAGGGGAGAACCCAGCCTTCCTGCCAAATCCCAAATTCCACAGGCCCTCCCCATGTCACAAGGTGACACAGGTGAAAACAAACATATTTAAGAAGGACTTGGGGGGTTGGGGGTGGTGATGGGGTGTTCTGCCTTTCTGTATGTGTTGGATCCCTCTGGGTTATCTGGCAAAGCCTTCTCAGAATAATTGAAAGAACTGCCAAATTTTAGAGTTTAGTGCAAAAAAAAAAAAGATACAACTTTTTTCCCATCCAAGTTCATGGGTTCCCTGAGATCTAGCTACCCAAAGGACCCCTTGTTTAGAAAAAATTCCTGATTAACATGTTTTCCATGTTTCCATGCACATATATAATCTACATCAAATTGCTTGTCTTCTCAAGGAGGGGAGTGTGGAGGGAGGGAGAGAAATTGGAACCCCAATATTTAAAAAATGAATATTAAAAATTTTTCTACATGTAATTGGAAAAAAATAGAAATTAAAAAAGAACAAATAAATAAGAAAAATTCCTGGATCTGTAACAGCTGAAGAGGGAAACAAAGATATTTGAGACAAAGCAGGAGATGGCAATGAGAAAGCATCTCTCTTGAGGACCTGACCAGAGACCACAGGCCTAAAGACCTTTGGACCCCACCCTCCAGATACAATCAGCCCACAGTGCTGAGGCATTTCTGACAATGTAACAGCCTTATTTCCTCATCTCCACCAAGGCCAACTCTCACAGGCCCTCAGACAGAAGTGGGAAAGCTGAAAGAGAAACCCTCCCCCAAAGAACTGTAGGACCTTAAGAACAGAGACCTTCCTGCTTCATCTAAAGACCTCAAGGTGTGAGACTCCTCAGTGGGGGGACAGGATGCTTCTAGCTAAAGCTCAGCCCTTCCCCAGTGTCTTACTTGGGGACAAAGCAAGCCCCCAAATCAATGAAGCCCCTTCCTTCAGAAACAACCTAAGAAGGGTTAAGAGAGAAGGCAGGGGAAGTACATGGAGCCAAACTCAGCATGCCAGCCGGCACCCTGCCCATCTTCCAGGGCAGCCTGTGCCATGGGTGCTACCTGTGTAGATGAAATCCAGGAGAGTCTGGAAAATTCCCGCTTCAATGCCCAGGATCTGCACCTCATCTTTGCAGGATTCCTTCATGCCCCCAGTGAAGAGAGCAGCAAAGTAGGGGCTGCTGGCAGCCAGCACCAGCCTGTGCACGCGGAACTCAGCCTCTCCCACCTGCAGCTGCACATCGCAGAAATCCTGCCCACTCCGCATCTCGTTAATCTGGGCCAGGATGATCTGGGCATGTCTGTCAGATGAGAAGGTGCTGTCGGCTGCCTTTGGCCCTCCCTCACAAGCCATGGCTGGAGGTGACCCGGCCCCTCAGCAGCTTCCCGGCTGGAAGGAAAGGAAGAGACCCAGGCAGTGAGCAGCGCCCTCATGCCCAACAGCTGGCGGGACACAGAGCTGGCCCAGAAGCAGCAGAACTGGCCTGAGGACAGGCATGGCCCAGGCTGCTTGGGGACCACTGCCTGCTGAGGGGGCCCCTATTCTGTGCCACGTTCTGTGCTAAGCAATCAACAAATAGCTCCTGTGACCCTCACGACAATCCTGCAAGAGAGGCACTGTTATCATTCCCATTTCATAGGGGAAGAAACAGCCAAACAGAAGTTAAATGACCGGCCAGGGTCCCACAGCCAGTAAGTTTCTGAAGCTGGATCTGAACTCGGGTTTTCCTAGGTTCAGCCCCAAGCCCTGACCCCTGTGCCACCTAGCTTTCTTTAAAAGGACAGAGGCAACCCTGAAGGCTGCAAATACTAGCTAATATATATAAAGAGCTTAATGTATGCCACAGCTTCACAATTATTATCACAGTAATCCTAGGAGATTACCCCCATTTTATAGATGAGGACACCGAGGTAAACAGCAATCAAGTGACTTGTTCAAGGTCACGGAGCTAGTAAGTGTCTGAGGCTAGATTTGAACTCGGGTCTTTCTGACCCTGGAGCTGGCACTGTCTGCTGAACCGCCCGGCCGCCTCTGACATGATAGATGGAAGACCTGAAGACTGCAAAGGATCTGAGGAGAGTCCGGGCCGTCTCTGAGGCGACTTCCCACCAAGGGGGCCTCCAACCTCTGCTTGAGGACCTACAAGGTCAAGGAGCTCACTACCTTCCGAGGTAGCCTATCCTGCTCTAGCTGTCGTGAAGTTCTTCCTCATAATCCGCCTCTTGGCAGCTCTCCCCCATGCTGCCCGTCCCAGCCTCTGGGGTGAAGCAGAACCAGACTCCTTTCCCCTTCAGACACTCGAGCACAGTTCTCCTGTCTAGTCCTGCCTTTTCCTCCCCAGGCTGGACAATCCCAGCTCTTCACAGGACGTGGACTCCAGGCCCTTCCCTGGCCCAGTTGCCCTCCTCTGGACCATCAACGTCCTGGGCCAGGTTACCAGGATGTGAGTGAGCTGATGAGTGGCCATTCTCCACACGGCTGACAAAACGACCCTTCAGGCCACTGCACACAGGCCTGAGGTTTGCTGTCACCCCTAGGCCCCTCAAAGCCTGCATTTTTCCCTCCTGGCTGAAACAATGGCTCCCGTGACACAGCTGACAGGCTACTTGCTGCAGGTAATTTCTCTGTCATCAGATCTGTGGTCTGACAGCAAGGGAGGCAGAGCTGGCCCCACTAGGGACTGAGTCCAGCAGAAAGGGCTCCATGTGCCACCTCAGCTCCCATGTGAAGGGAGGGGGAAGGCTGCTCCTGCCAGGAACATAAGCTAAATCCTCACAGTTGAGTGGCCTGAGCTGTGGACTATGATCGGGTATGACGGCTTGAGGGATGGGCTGGACTCCGGGGCCTCTACTCCCTTTCCACAACAGGGACAGAAGAGATTTTTAAAATAATCATTTCACACAGACCCTGGGGAAAGGGGGAGGTCTTGGTAGACCACAAGCCCAAGTCAACCTAAGTGGTATGGCAGCCCAAAATGCTAATGAGACTGGGCTGCATTATGAGAGGTAGAGCCTCCAGGAGTACAGGCAACCCTCCATTTTCAGCGCTGCTCAGGCCCGATCTAAAGGACTGTGTTTGGTCTGGGCACCCAATGAAGGAAGGGCCAAGACAAAATGTGGCACCACAAGAAAGCATTGAGGATTACACTTATCCAGATAAGGAAACTAAGTCTTGGAGAGGTTTAATGACTAGTCCACAGTCTCATAACTACCAAATTTCAGAGACAACATCTGAAGCCAGGTCCTTCCAGGTTCCAAGTTCACTAGATGGCACTGTGGTCAGAGTGCCCATCCTGGAGTCCAGAACACATAAGATCAAATCCAGCCCCAGACATTTAACAGATGCTGTATGACCCTGGGCAAGTCACTTAACCTATTTCCCTCAGTTTCCTATTATATGAAATGAGAATAACATCAGAACCTACATTGTGAGGATGAAATGAGATGTTTGTAAAGTACTTTACAAACCTTGGAGTGCTACAGAACCATGAGCTATTCTAATATTGTTATTAATATAACATTGCTGTTATTATTACACCACAGAGTGCTTAGCCTGGAGAAGGGAAGACTGAAGGAGGCGGCATTCAAGTCTCTGATTAGCCTTCATCTGCTGAGGGTGTGGGGGGGAGGAGGAAGGCACAAAGGAGAGAGGCAAGATTGGGTCTTAGGGCAGGGCAAACTTCCTAACAGTGAGATTGAAATCGGCTGCTTCAGAAGGTAGTGAGCAGCCCATCTCCACAGGCCTTGCAAGAAGCCTGGGGTTGTTGTTAAATACAGGTTGCCCTCAATGATGCCCCTGAAAACCCCTTTAAGAGTTACAAAACACTTTCCTGTGAAGGATCTTCAAGGATTATGATCTCCACTTGTCAGAAGGACATGGAGTGGTGATTGATAAAATATTCATGCTTATGGACGGATTGCCCAAGGGTATACAAGGGTCAGAGACAGGATCTGAACCAGCCTATTCTCCCCCTTCTCCTGCGCATCCCTAGCTGGCATCCTTTCTTCCCTGCTCAGGCACCACCTCTTCCACAAAGTCTCCCAGCTTCCAACTGTCAAAGTACTCTGTCTGGTAACATTTCTTTGCCATTTCACTGGCTTCAGTGGCCTAGGACCATGTTGTATGCTGTAAAATCTCCCCACAACCCATAACTTGAATCCCTGAAAGCAGAGCTGGGGGCCTATTTTTGTTTCCGCAATGGAAAGTCCAGGTCCTTACCGAAACCCTGCCCTGAGCACCTGTAAAGTATCAGCTCTCGGACCTGGCATTCAAGGCCCTCTACAAGCTGCCCACACTTTGGCCCCTAAAAGATTCTGTGGATGTGAAGCCAGAAGGTTCAAAGACGGGTTCTGCCACTCACTCCATGTGACCGTGAGCACTGTCACCTCACCTTCGGGCCTGGCTTCTTGTAGGAAGGTTAGCCCAGGAGACCCCTACCACTGTTCCGACTTGGGCATGGTGTCATGACTGTTCCGACTTGGGCATGGTGTCATGAGGGTCCTGCCCTCAGTGACTGTTGACGGGCCTGCCCTTCCAGATACAAGTCCCGGTCTGTAAAATGGAGATAATGCCAGGGAGGCTCCCCTGAGGTCGCGGCGCAAGGTTGATAATGAATACCAGCGTGGAGTGGCGTGCGCAGCGTGGCCCGGATCGTTCCCCAGACTAAAGGCGCCCCTCCCCCCAGCTGTCAAACGAAGGGCTCCGCCCAGCCAGTGGTTCCCAGATGCCAGGCCAGCTCCGCTCCAATCCCATCAGATCCACCATCTGGGGCCCAGCGCCCAAGACGCGGAAGAGCCACAGGACCCGCCCCTGCCTTCAGAGAGCGGCCATCGAGAACAGGGGATGCAACAAGTTTGGAGGAGCCTGGATCTGGAGCCGGCAGGGGCCAGCCCCCTCCTCTGACGGGGGAGGGAACTGAGGCCGAGGGGTGGAGAGGATCAGACAGCCTGCCCCCCGGCTGGCAGGGCACCAGGGCCGGGTAAAGCTACACAGAGTAGGGAACATGCTGGGGCCGGGAGGGCCTTCCCGGCGCAGGCAAAGGCCCGGCGGCGGGAGACGACGCACCTGAGGACCCCGGGTCTGCGGCCTCCATCCTAGTCCTTCTCTCTGATCCGACCTACCTGGACGGCGATGGCGGCGTTAGTGGCGGGGCCTCATCCCCGCTCTCCGTGGTCACCGACACCTCCCAGGGTCCGGCCCGCGCCTGGTCCCGGGTGCGCACGCAGCTGGGAGGGGGACGAGCGAGAGGGACCTGCGCGAAGACGGGGCGCGTCACGTGCGTGCACCCCTCCCCGAGTGGGCGGGGCTTCGGGGGGCGCGCAGGCGCCTGCTAGAGGCTTTGGGGGCGGGGCCGTCGGGCGCGGGTGTGCTTGAGCTTTCCAGGGGAGGGGCAACAGTTGCTCCTCTCTGGCCTCGGTGTCTCCCTCTGCAAAGTGAGGAATCGGGACTGTCCATTTAGGGTGATGTCCCTCAAGGATCGGGGCCATTCTCCACGGTTCCCTCCTCCGTAACCCCTTCTCACCCCCATCACCTTTGACCTTCCTTCCCCCCTCCCTGTCCAATCCCTATTTCACGTGGCTGCTAAAATCAGCATCCTGGGCAGTCAATGAACGTCCTGAGTTCCAATCCAGCCTCAGACAATTGCCAGCTATATGTGACCCTGTCTGAGTCACTTGACCTGCTTGCGTCAGTTTCTTCATCTATAAAGGGGTTTGTAATAGCACCTACCTCCCAGGGTTGCTGTGAGAATCAAATGAGATAATTGTAAAGTGCCAGGTAAGCTATTATCCTTAGGTGTAGCAGCAAAGCAAATAATACCTCTTCTTTAGTGTCATTTCCACTGATGGGGTATGTAGGGTGCTAGGGGAGGACTAGCACCTCTGGTGTGAGGGCTTGCCAAGTCTCTTTCAGTGAACCTTCCACCTTTGGGGTCCACCTGTCCCTCAGTTCTCACCTGTGACTCCAAGAAACTATAGCATGCACAGCAGCCACACTCTGCTAAAACCATCTCAGCAGATGGGCTAAACCAGGTTGAGGGTAACCAAGGGACCTCAGACCTGTCGGGCAGTTGGGGGGGGTGTGTCTACCCCAAGCATGTGAAGACTTTCCCTAGTGGAACAGGGGAAGTCTGCCATGAAGGTGACTGAAGCAGGCGCTGTGGCCCTGCTAGAGCTTGGTCAGACATTGAAGAGGCACCAAGGTCATCCACTACATGGAGGCCATCCCCAGTCTTCTAGACTTGTATCTTCCCACGGAACTTTAATGACTCTGGAATCGATAGGGAGGCTGAGGACTCTGGGCAGCTCTGCCTCACTTAAATCCTCTTCATGCTCAAGTCAAGACATCACCTATAAAGTCATCCATCCTCTTCAGAAATGGAGGAACAACATTTTCACTCCTAAGATCTTACCTGTTTCTGATGGTGAGCCATTTGATGGAGCCAAGACTTTACTGTTAAGAATATCTGTGCTGTTATACCTATGGAGGGCACAGTTGGCCTGCCAATGCCTGTTACCACCCCCTCCTCCCTAAGACTTTCTTATCTCTGGAGATGTAATCATTTGCAATAATCAGTTACAACAATTGCCTTGCTTTTTTAAACCCAGGGGCAATATGCTGGCACCTCAGGACCACTCTTTTGATACTTTATGGAATTTATATCAGATGAAAAGTAAGCAGTACAATCACAATAGCTCAGAGCCCCCAGTTAGGAAAATTCCTAACATTCAGAGGGTTGGCTCTCTGTTCTAATTTATATTTGTGTTTGGGATGAAAAATATCCTTCATCCTTAATTTAGTGAAAAGAAATAGACACAGAGATCTCTTAGGATAAGAACAGGACTTTATTCTCTTCCCTGGAAGAAGAGGGCAGTCTTCCCCATGACTCATCATGGAGAAGAGGCAAGTTACAAAAGATAGTGCTGGAATTTATAATCTAACTTAGTCAAGACCCCTCCCTGACTGTTTCCCCTCTCACTGGTGGAGAGGCATACTTCACCAAATACTTCCCCAACTGGGACAGCAAGGAAAGATAAGGGGAGGGTCCCACCAAGGTGGGAAAACAGACAAAGGAAGATAAAAGTGATTGACAGAAGCAATTTGAAAAGTTAAACCACCCCAAACTGAGAAGTTTTCACTCATCTCATACAGTCCCCAGTTTTGTTTTTTTTTTACTCTGAAAACGTCTCATGAAATGGCTCATCCTCCCAAGATGGGGTTTCCAGGAAAGACTCAGTCTTGATAAAGGCCGGGTCCGAACTCTTGGGAAAGCTGACAACATCTGATGTCTTCTTCTTCAGATCCCTTGGCTCAGAGGAGGGGTAGTCTTCAGATGCTTAGAATTCATATAAACCAGCCAGCATGGCCAACCAGACCTAACAGGGTTCTCAGAAACATGATTTGATATCAAGGGTACATATAAAGGTCCAGTTTTTCCAGCCATTTGAGACTAGGTCCAAACAGTGCAATTTAATAGTTCAGTTTTTCTTAGCCACTCAGGGGTAGGCTCAGGCAATACAATAAGGCTTTCTCACAATTTTACAAAGTTACATGCTTACATTAAGTCAGGTACAGATTAAATTTCTTAGATGGCTCACAGTATACTAGCTTTTAGAAAGGTGATTACATGTCTCCAAGGTAATCAAGAAAACTTACACACAAACCATACCAATTAACAGATTCATTGTTACCAATGTCTATTAACATCCAATTCCTTGCCAGTCTAGGGGTTACCAGATAATTCTGACTTGATATAGGTTGGTATAGTCATTTAAAATTAGTTCCACTTTTGCAAAGATCTTTTAAAAAAAATGATTTCATCTGCCCTTTAAAAGTTTTGATTTTTTTTTTCAGAATGGGGAAACTTCACTGTAAATTATCCCTCACAAATCC
>CM053584.1:27859013-27876505 GCA_028627135.1 Pseudochirops cupreus | reverse complement strand
GTATTTTGGGGTGGCTATGTGAGAGCTGCGATATGTTGCTGCTGCTACACTGCCATCTTGGCTCCGCCCCGGTTGCATTGACTTTCAACAAGCACTTATTAGGTACCCACTGTGTGCCAGGCAGTGCTAAGTGCTAGAGAAACTAAGAAAGGTAGCTTCTCCTTTCCTTTTACCCCCCAGCCCCAACAAAAGCTAGCTCCTGTTCTCAAGGAGATGAGTTTAATGGGGGAGACAGCATGTAGACAACTATCTACAAACAAGATAAATACAGAGTAAAGAGGATATTTATTGGAAACCAGTGAGCTATTGCTATAGTCTAGACTACAGTGACAAGGGCCTGCCCCAGAGTGCCAGTAGTTGTTGTTTGTCCTTCATTCTTGAAGAGGACAGTGACATCAGGGAGGTGATGCCACGACTTGCAAGTGAACTGGATGTAAGCAAGGCAGGGCTATGCTGTCACCAGCCTCACTCTCTCTTCTGGAGCCATCGGGGTCCAGTGGCCAGATATACATCAGGACAATGGCAGTATCAGAGGCATGAAGGAATCATATATGAGAGATGTTATTAAGGTAGAATTGATAGGACTTAGCAACAGATTGGTCAGGAGGGATGAGAGTGTGAGGAGCTAAGGATGACACTTAGGTTGTGAACCTTGGGGATGGGGAGGTGGGGCACTCAGTGGTTTGAAAAGAGGGCTGGTTTTGGGGAAAGAGTTCAATTTTGGACCTGAGACATTTAACAGGTCCACAGGACACTCAGCTTGAGCTATGTAATAAATAGTTGGTGATGCAAAACTGGAGGTTAAGAGAGAAATTTGGGCTGCTTAAGTAGATTTGAGAATCATCAGCATAGAGAGGATAAATTAATTGGAGGGAACTGATGAGATCACCAAGTGATATTGTATAGAGCAGTGATGTCAAACTCAAATAGAAACTGATCTCTTGTGGGCTGCATATTGACTTAGAAAAACACAAATAACATTATAACTATGCCATATTATATTTTTATTTCTTTCGTTAAACATTTCCCAATTACATTTTAATCTGGTTGACTGTACCCTTCAATTTCACATCTCTGGTATAGAGGGAAAAGAGGAGAGGGCCTAGGACAGAGTCTTGGGGGACAGCCATGGTTAGTGTGACTTGGATGAAGATCCAGCAAAGGAGACCGGGAAGGAGTAGTCAGACAGGGGAGAGGTAGGAGAGAGTAGTAGTAGCACAGGAGCCTGGGGGGAAGAGATCTAGGAGATGGTAATTGATGGTGTTAGAACGGGAAGAGAGGTCAAGAAGGAGGAAGATTTTGTTTGGCAGCTCCCCACCATGTTCTTTGCCACGATGCAAAGAGCTGCTGTAAATATTTTTGTACATTTGGGTCCCTTTCTTCTTTTATTGCTCTCTCTGGGCAGAGACCTAGTAGGATTGTTACTGTCAGACAGTAAGTCCAGTTTAATCACTTTGGGAGCATAATTTCAGATTGCTTTCCGGGATGTCTAGACCAGTTCACAGCTCCATGAACAGATAATCATTGTGACTTTTCCTACAGCCTCTCCAGCATTTGTTATTTTCTTTTTTTGTCCTCTTTGCTAGTCTGATGGGCTCAAGGTAGAATGTCAAAGCTTGTTTTAATTTATTTTTTCTTATTATTAGTGATTTGGAGCAGTTTTCATTCAACAGTTTGGATTTCTTCCTTTGAAAACTGACTATTCATATCCTTTTACCATTTCAAAGTAGGGAATGGCTCTTATTCTTTAGTTTCTTCTATGTCTTGCAAATGAGACTTTCACCATAAAATTTTTCCTCCTTGTTTGCCTTCTAATTTTAATTGCATTGATTTTGTTTGTGCAAAAAAACCTTTTAAATGTTATATAATCAAAATTGTCCATTTTATCTTTGATCCTCTCTTATCCCTGTTTGGTCATAAACTCTTCTTGTATCCACAGATATAAAAGGTACTCATCCTTGATCCTCTTTTTATATTTAATTCATAAACTCATTTTGTGTTTCTCTTGCTACCTGATTTGAGAGGCTGGTTTAGACCTAATTTTTGTCAGACTCATGCCTCATTTCATTGGCATTTTTTGTCCAGTAGTGAGTCCTTGTTCCACTACCTGGGGCCTGTGGGTTTATTAAACACTAGCCTAATTATGTTTATTTGCTTTGATATATTGTCTACCTCATCTGGTCCACTGATGGACCTTTGTCTTTTTAGCCATTACCAAATCATTTTGATGATTATTGATTTGTGGTACAGTTTGAGATTGGTTACTAGTAGTCTCCTTTCCTTTCCTTTTTTTTCCTTTCCATTATTTCCCTTGAGATGTCAAGAACACTTGAGGAAAGTTCTCAGCAAATGGAATAGTCCCTCTGTGGAGCATTTATGGGAGGGCATGGACAAGCATTTCCCAGGGTGAGGCAATTTGTAATCTGCAAGGCTGGATAAAAAACCTGCACTGGTGAGATTGTGGTAACATTGAAAGTACACTTCATGTGCTTGCAGGGACTTTTCTTAATGCTGGAGAGGGAAGGTGGCAGATTAGAAGTAACCCTTCCAAAGAACTTTAAAATAGCACTTCAAATCAAATTTTTGAGCAGCAGAACCAACAAAACGTCAGGGTGAGACGTTTTTCTGGCCTAAGAAAACTCATCAGGTTGGCAGGAGAAGTTTGTGACACTGGGATGAAAGCCTCTCTGGAGACCACACAGTGGCAGCAGCTTTGAGAGCTCTTAGCCTGACAACTGGTCAGAAAGAGATTATAGGGAACCCTTTGCTGGCACTGGGTACAGGTGGCACTGATGGGAACTCTGTGGCCCATATGCAGTTCTGTGTCATACTTCTGTGGTGGAGAGGAGTGTTGGGGATTGGTCACAAGGGAGCAGGAGACCTGGTCACAGTTCTGAGGAAAAGAGAGTGTGAACACTTGTGGCTGCAGGGGACCTGGTCCCCTTCCTGGATAAAGCCCAGAGTACAGACCAGGAGAACACTGACCATACCTTTCCCAAGATCACACTATCTTGGAATCACCAAAAATTTGCGGACTCTGAGAACTAGCTATGAAAACAATGGCATGAAAAAGCCTCAAGCTTGGTACAATATCTTCCTGCCCCCAGGTGAGCAGAGCCTAACTTTAACATAAAGTTCAGAGGGAAAAATAGTCTCAGCAAATGAGCAAATAGACTTGACCATAAAAAGCTACTATAGTGGCAG
Organism: Pseudochirops cupreus; assembly: GCA_028627135.1. Lineage (NCBI taxonomy): Eukaryota > Metazoa > Chordata > Mammalia > Diprotodontia > Pseudocheiridae > Pseudochirops > Pseudochirops cupreus. The sequence goes on along the minus strand of CM053584.1, from coordinate 27,873,301 downwards.
AGAAAACCAAGATACAAACTCAGAAGAGGACAGTAAAGCAAAACCAGCTGCAAAAAACAAAGCCTCAAAGAAAAATACTAATGGGATCCAAGCCCAACAAGAATTGCTGGAAGAGTTAAAGAAAGAGATAAATGTGGTAGAGGAAAAGTTGTGAAAAGAAATGGGAGTGATGCGAGAAAATTATGAAAAAAGAATTAACATCTTGGTAAAAGGCACAAAAAATACTGAAGAAAATAATACCTTAAAGAACAGAATTGACCTAATGATAAAAGAGGCAGAAAAATTCACTGAAGAAAATAATTCCTTTAAAAGTAGAATTGGCCAAAATGAAAACAACGTACAAAAGGTCACTGATGAAAATAATTCCTTAAAAGTTAGAATCAGGCAAGTGGAAGCTCATGACTTTGTGAGACATCAAGAAACAGAAAAAACAAAATCAAAAGAATGAAAAAAAGAAGAAAATATGCCTCATCCGACAAATAAGTGACCTGGAAAGTAGATTGAGGAGAGATAATTTAAGAATTATTGGACTACCTGAAATTCACAATCAAAGAAAGAGCCTAAACATCGTATTTCAAGAAATTATCAAGGAAAAATGCCTTGATATCCTCAAACTGGAGGGTAAAGTAGAAATGAGAAAAATCCACCTGTAAGAGATCCCAGAATGAAAAGTCCCAGGAATATTATAGCCAAATTCCAGAGTTCCCAGGTTAAAGAGAAAAATATTTTTGCTTAACCCCAGTTGCCCTAAAAAAAAAAAGCAAAAAAAAAAAAGAGAAAAATACTTCAAGCAGCCCGAAAGAAACAATTCAAATATTTTGTATTCACAATCAGGATCACACAAGATTTAGCATTTTCCACATTAAAGGAGTGGAAGGCTTGCAATATGATATCCTGGAAGGCAAAGGAACTAGGATTACAGCCAAGAATAACCTACCCAGCAAAACTGAGTGTAATCATTCAGGGAGAAAAAATGGGTATTTCATAAAATAGAGGATTTTCAAACATTCCTGATGAAAAGACTAGAGCTGAATATAAAATTTGACATTCAAACACAAGACTCAAGAGAATCATAAAATGGTAAGCATGAAAGAATAATCCTAAGGGTCTCAATAAAACTAAACTGTTTACATTTCTATGTGAGAAGATGATACATGTAAGTCTTAAGACCTTTCTTGGCATTAGGGCAGTTAAAAGAAGTTTACGTAGACAGAGAGCATGGATGTGAGTCAATTATGTTGGAATGATTCCCTCTCCCTCCCCCCCCAAAAAATGGAGGGATGAGAAAGAGGGATGACCTGGGAGAAGGGAGAGGATGGGAAAAACTTTCTCATATAAAGAGGTGTGGAAGAGAACTTCTGCAGTGGAGGGGAAAATGGGGTGGTGGTGGCAGGCAATGCTTGAACCTCAGTTTCATCAGAATTGATTCAAAAAGGGAAAAAGAATATGTATGTACACACACACACACACACACACACACACTCTCACTCAATTGTGTATAGAAATGTAACTTAACAGGGGCGGCTAGGTGGCACAGTGAATAGAGCACTAGCCCTGGAGTCAGGAGGATCTGAGTTCAAATCCGGCCCCAGACACTTACGGCAGGTCACTTAACCCCAATTGCCCTACCTTCTCCCCTCCAAAAAGCAAAAATAAAAAAAAAAGAAATGTAACAACAAATAGGGAAATAGGAAGGGAAGAAGATAAGAGAAAAGGGAAGGGGAATGAAGGGGAGGAAAAATTAAGGAAGGCAGTAGTTAGAAGCAAAATAGACTTTTGAGGAAGGACAGGATAAAAAGAGAGAAGAAGATGTGGTGGAGGGAAAAACACAGCGATTGCAACTGTGAATGGGAATGGGATGGACTTACCCATAAAATGGAAGCAGATAGAAACCAGCAACCAACAGTATGTTGTTTTTACTAGAGATTCTTGAAACAGAAAGTCTCACATAGAGTTAAAATAAGGGACTGGAGCAGAAACTAATATGCTTCTGCTAAACAACAAAAAAAGAAGGCAGGGGTAGCAATCATGATCTCAGACAAAGCAAAAATGACCTAATTAAAAGAGATAATCAGGGAAACTTTGTTAGCTGTTCATTTGTTTTCAGGTGTGTTTGATTCTCTGTGACCCCATTTAGGGTTTTCTTGGCAAAGATACTGGAGTAGTTTTGTCATTTCTTTCTCCAGCTCATTTTACAATCAGGGAAACTACATTTTGCTAAAAGGTACCATAGACCAGTGCTTCTTAAACTGCGGGTTGTGACCCACAGTTTAAGAAGTGTTTGAAGGGGTCAGGAGCGGAAAATGTTTTAAGAAGCCCTGCCATAGACAATGAAGTAATATCAACATTTTTATAGCAAGGTTCTCTGATAAAGTATATATTTTTCATATATATACTGAGTATAAAATTGAGTCAGATTTGTAAAAGAATCAGTCCCTAGTTGATAAATGGTCAATGGATATAAACAGGCAGTTTTCAGAAGAAATGAAAGCTATCCATAGTCTATGAAAAAATACTTTAAATCACTATTGATTAGAGAAATGCAAATTAAAATAATTCTGAGGTATCTTCTTCCCCCCATACCTATCAGAAATAATAAATGCTGGAGGGGATGAGGGGAAAATAGATACACTAATGAATTGTTGATGGAGTAGTGAAACTGGTCCAACCATTCTGGAGAACAATTTGTAACTAGACCCAAAAGACTGTCAAACTGTGCATACTTTTCCACCCAGTAGTACCAGTACTAGGTCTGTACCCCAGAAAGATCAAAGCAAAGGAAAAAGACCTATATGTAAAAAAATTACAGCAGCTCTTTTTGTGGTGACAAAGAATTGGAAATAGAGGGATGCTCATCAATTGGGGAATGGCTGAATAAGTTGTGGCATATGATTGTGTTGGAGTACTATTGTGCTGTAAGAAATGATGAGGGGGGTGGTTTCAGAAAAATATGGAAAGACCATATGAACTGATGCAAAGTAAAGTGAGAAGAACCAGAGCATCATTGTGCATAGTAACAGCAGTGTTGTAATGATGATCAACTATTAAAGCTTGGCTACTCTGATCTGTACAATGATCCAAGATAATGCCAAAGGACTCATGATGAAAAAATGCCGTCCACCTTCAGAGAGAGAATTAATGAACTCTGAGTGCAAATTTGAAGCATAATTTTCTCACTTTCTTTACTTTTCTTGCCTTTTTAAAAAATATGGCTGATAATGGAAATGTGTTTTGTGGGATTTCACGTGTATAATTGATGTCATATTGATTGCCTTCCCAGTTGGAGGGAGGGAGAGAATTTGGAATTCAAAGTTTAAAAAGAAAAGAATATTTAAAATATTTTCAAAAAGATTTTTAGAAACACTGGAGAGGGGCAAAAGTCATCTCACTTTTTTTTTTGCTTTTAGGAGGGCAATTGGGGTTAAGTGACTTGCCCAAGGTTACACGGGTAGTTTTCGTGTTACGTGTCTGAGGCTGGATTTGAACTCGGGTCCTCCTGACTCCAGGGCCAATGCTCTATTCACTGCGCCATCTAGCCGCCCCCCCCCCCCTTTTTTTTTAATGGTGCCAATTTTAAATAGATTTCATTTTCTAGGACAAGAATTACATTTCCCCTAGTTTACAGAACTGATAAAGTTCAGTGTTTCTCACTTCTCTCCCTCTGCACACTTTCGGGTACTCAGGACGCCCACATTTATGCAGTAGTTTCAATGTTATTTGTAAGCTGCTGCTGCCTTGGCTGTAAATTGGAGCCCTTCACTTTTGAAAAGCACGTCTGGAATGCTTGATCTTCTGGTGCTTGTAGTCTACCTCTTCAGGGGTGTGTCTGGAAAAAGCACCTCCCCAGGGGGCTGCTCCACCCTGGGGAATCCACCAGGCATGTCTCACTCCAGCACAGCTTAGTAATGAGGGGCTTGCAGACCTGCTCCAGTTCTTTCTGCTGTTGCTCAAATGCTTCCTTCTCAGCATTCTGGTTCTTATCTAGCCAGCTGATTATTTCATTACATTTGTCAAGGATCTTCTGTTTGTCTTCATCACCAGTTTTGCCTTGGGGTTTCTCATCCTCTAAGGTTGCCTTCATGTCGAAAACATAAGATTCAGGAGAATTCTTGGAAGATACTTTGTCTCTCTGCTTCTCATCTTCAGGCTCCTGCACCATATGCTCAGTGTCTTCTTTGCTTGGACGACCTTTGTCATTGGTGATGGTGAACGTATTCTCCTTGCCTGTGCTCTTATCCGAAGCAGAAACATTTAGGATGCCTCCTGGGGGTAGGGAGGGATTCCTGTGAGCTCAAACATGCCAACCTGGTCGTTATCTTTTGTCATTACTCTTGCCTTCATAAACCTGAATAAACATGCCAGGCTGGTTATCTGCATGGGTGTTAAAAATCTGTGTCTACTTGGGGATGGTGGTACTGTGTTTGATCAGAACTGTCAGAACTCCAGCAGCACTTTCAGTTCCAGGAAAAGAGGAGTGAAGTCCAACAGCAGCAAGGCCTGCAGATTCTTATTTGTCTCCAGACAGGACGGCAGCTTGGACAGCTTTATCAGGATTGATGCTCTTGATGAGCTCCTTGCCGCTGAAGAACTCCTGCAGAAGTTTCTGGACGGGGGGCATCCAAGTGGAATGGATCCACCAAGATGTCATGAGTCTGTGATTTGTCTAACTTGGCATCTCTTACGGCCTTTTTCACAGGGTCCAGTGTGCCACGGAAGAGGTCAGCATTCAGCTCTTCAAAATGGGCCCCAGTGATAGAGTAGAGAAGTCATTGCCTTTCTAAAGGGTCTTTATTTCAATATTGGCCTGGCATTGGAAGAGAGGATGTGCTTTGTACGTTCATAAGCAGAGCACAGATGGTGGAAAGCCCTCTTGTTCTCACTGATGTTCTTGTGTTTTCATTTGAACTCAGCAAGGAAATGATTGACCCTGCTGTTGTCAAAGTCGTCCCCATCCAAGCGGGTGTCCCCAGCTGTGGGCTTGCCTTCAAAGATGCCATCTTCACTGGTAAAAATGGAGACATCAAAAGTATCACCTCCAAGGTCAAAGACCACCAACCTTTTTGTCCAAGCCATAAGCAATAGCCACAACAGTCGGCCCATTGATGATTCAGAGCACGTCGAGCCCAGTGATGTTTCCAGCATCCTTGGTGGCCTAATGTTGGGGATTGTGAAGTAGCCTGGTACTATGAGGACAGTATTTGTGATGGTCTTTCCAAGGGAAGCTTCAGCATTTCTTTCATCTTGGTCAAGACTATAGAAGACACTACTTCTCCTTTGTATTCCATTTGGACCTTAAGTCTGTCTGGGTCATTTATGACCGCAAAAGACCAATGCTTCATGTCTGACATAACTTATCATCAGATCTGTGACCAGTCAGATGTTTGGCATCAAAGGCTGTGTTGGTGGGGTTCATTGCAATTTGATTCTTTGCAGCATCACTGATTAAACATTCTGTGTTGGTGAAGGTGACATAGCTTGGGGTGGTCGGTCATTAGCTCCCATGTTGTAAGACTAATGCACAGGAATAGGTGGTGCCAAGATCAATGCCAGTCCCTTTGACGTGGTTGTTGGGGTATCGGGGGTTACAGCTGATTGCTGTGGAATGAGAAAGGCTGCCACTGCACTGAGTAGGGTCACTTCACTTTTCAAAAAAAGGAGTGAGTCGTCTGTAGGTTGCAGTCAGCGAGCTTGACTTGGATTCTTGGTAACTCTTAGAATATGGTTAAAAGGATAGTTGTAGTTTAGTCACATCTGACTCTTCATGACCCCATTTGAGGGTTTTGGTTTTTTTTGGCAAAGATACTGGCATGGTTTGCCATTTCCTTCTTGAGCTCGTTTTCTAGATAAGGAAATTGAAGCAAACAGGGTGAAGTGACTTGCCCAGGGTCATACAGCTAGTCAGTGTCTGGCGCCAGATTTCATTTCCCGAAAAAGAGTTTTCTTCCCTCCAGGCCCCATGTTCTGTATGCTGTAGCGCTACCTAGTGGTCCCAAAAGGATGGTTAATGATCCTCTAGGAACAAGGAAGGGCTTCCCCAAGAGCAGGCTGTCCCAGTATTACCTCAGTTCTTTTTTGGAAAGAATTGCTAAATTGGCATGGTTAGTAGAGTTCTATAAACATAACTTACCCAGATTTAATTGGTTAGTGTTAAATTTATGTAAGTTTCATTTCTGTTTTTCTGTATTTTATTTTTACTATTTATTGAAAAGCTTTATGGTTGACTTTTCTGTTTTCATGCCCAGCCTTCCAGTCAATCCATTATTGAACCTTATCTCGTAGCAAAGCAAAATTGTTGCTCAAAACTGACCAAGTGATTGTGTCTTTGATTGAGTGTTAGAGCCCCTCACCTGTAATCTCCTGCCTTTCTCCCAAGCCAAGGAAGGTTCTCTGGGGCCAAGATTGGTCACTGCAGTTAATCTGAGTATTTAGCTGCCTCGTAAGTGATGTTATCATTAACACAATATTTATCTAGATTTTTTTTTTTTTTTGCTTTTTGGAGGGGGGAAGACAGGGCAGTTGGGGTTAAGTGACTTGCCCAAGGTCACACGGCTATTTTTTGGGTGTGTTAAGTGTCTGAGGCTGGATTTGAACTCAGGTCCCCCTCACTCCAGGGCTGGTGCTCTATTCTCTGCGCCACCTAGCCGCCTCATTCATCTAGATTTTTTAGCACATTTTCTAATCAAATCTCCTACTGTTGTTGAAGAAAAGATAGAGATATATAGGCTGGGCAGAAGCTCAGTTAGGCTCCCTGGGAGCAAGTGCCTGGGGTTGAACGGCCAGGCCTGGAGAGGGAAGTCATATGTGGCTTGATGTCCACGTAAAAGAAGCTCTTCAGAGGAGTGCCCCAAGTTTCTCTGCTTAATTCTGTCCTTTTCAACAATTTTTTGATCAATGATTTGGATAAAGGCGTGGATGACATTATATTTTTTTTGTTTGACCTGTTTAACACAAATGTTTTTGATGTCTTTAGCTTTATGTCACATTTATTTCAGATATATTCCCTGACACCCCCCCACCCCCACCCCCGGCCCAGGACCCTTTCCTTATAACCAAGGTCATAGCTGTTAGATGGTATATGTAGCATTCCATACCCTTAGTTCCCCACCTCTTCAATGAAAGGAGGGAGGTGCATTGAAAAAAAAAGTTTTATTGGTGTCTTTTCTTTACATCTCCCAGATTTATATTCTTTTCCCTTCCAGGTAGCCACTTATTATAATAAAGAATTAAATAGAGTAAAAATAAAAATTCAGCAAAAACAGATGAAACATCGTGGAAAAATAACTTTATATGCAGCGTTCTATACCCATAGGCCTCCTGCCTCCAAAAAGTAACTCGGGGAAGTGTCTTCACATCTCTTTGGGGCCAAGCTTGTTTTTTATACTTTTGAAAGTTTTAGTTTCAGTTATTTGATGGTTCTTTCCATTTGCTTTGTTGTAGTCACTGTGTATGTTGTTTTCCTGTCTCTGCTTACTTCATATTGCATCTGTTCATGTGAAAGTCTTTCTAGAGTTCTCTGTGTTCATTGTATTTGTCATTTGTTACGGTGCAGTAAGATTCCGTTACATTCTTGTATCACCGTTTGTTTAGTTAATCCCCACTTGATGAGCATGGACTTTTTCCAGTTCTTTGCTACCAAAAAGTGTTGCTAAAAATATTTTGGTATTCGTCGAGCCTTTTTGTCAGTAGCCTTCTTGGGGTATATGCCAGCAGTGGGATATCTTGGTCAAGGAATATGGGTGATGTGGTTACTTTCTTTGCATAATTACAAATAGCTTTCCTGGAAGATTGTATTAAGGGACTGCTCCACCGACAATGCATTAGTCTGCTCCACCTCCTGTTTAGCATCTACTGTTTCCATCTTTTATTCACTTTTTCTGTTTCTTGGGCAGGGAGAGAAATCCCGAAAACTTGATTTGCGTGTTCCTTATTGCAAATGATTCTGAGTATTCTTTCATATGGTTCTTAATAGTTAGTTGGTCAACCAGCATTTATGAAGCACCTGTTTTGTTTTAGGCTTTGTTCTAAGTGCTAGGCCGGGATACAAAGAAAGGCCAAAGATGGTTTCTGTCTTCAAAAAGTTCGTAGTCTAATGGAGGAGACCCCAAAAGTTCTGTACAAACAAACTGTCCACAGGCTAAATAGAAGAGACTCAGCAGAGGGAAGGGACTAGCATTGATGGGGACCAGGAAAAGGCTCTGGTAGAGGGAGGGGTTTTAGCTGGGACTCGAGAGCTGAGAATGAAGATAGAGAAGTTCCAGGCATCGGGAACAGCCGGGGACAATGCACCGATGATTCTCATTTACAGCTGTTCCTGTTCCTGGGTCACTTCTCTGTTGGAGACTGGCTTTTGGTTGGGTCTATTTCTGTCAGTTGTCTGTATATCTTGACCACCAAGCACTTATGAGAGATGTTTGATACAAATATTTTTTCCCCCAATTTGACTGCCTCTCTCCTTATCATTGATGCATAAATTTTCTTTCTGCACAAGTTTTCCAATTTCCATATAATCAAAATAGTTTTATCTTTTATAATTGCGTCTGTCTCTTGTTATCTAAGAATATATCTTACCTATTGCTGTGAAAACTTTATGCTCTGCTTAATCTTTTTATGATAATCTTTGATATTCAGTTCGTGTATTCATTTTGAATTTATTGTGTGATGTGTTGTAAGGTGTTGGTCTAAGGCTGGGTAGTTGATTGTAGTGTGTGTGCTTTGGCCAGGCTGCTCTATCTGGCCCTCGGTGGTAGGGGTGGTAATTGGGGTTGGAGGGTATTTTCCTCAGTTGGCCTGAGCGCTCACTGGCTCTGCTCCTTCCATTATCAGGTGCCAAGCCCTAGCATTTCAGTTCTGTTTGATCACTCACTCACTATCGGTTGACTTTTACAGAGGGGTGGTTACTTCAGAGCAAATATTCCTGAACATTTCCCAGAGCGTACTCTCCCTTCTCCCACTTTGGCCTCTGGGGCTGTGCTCTTTTAACTTAGCGCTTAGTTGCTTCTTGGTATTGACTCCACCAAATTGGTGTCCAGATGCAGAAAGATGGTCAAATGAGCCCTAAGTCTCAGGCGTTGCTCCTAAAGGTCAATCCTTGCTCCCGTGCCCCACTGGATACAAAGCCTGGCTTGGACACTGTCTCCCACTTATCAGGGTCTAGCCCTTCAGATACTCACAAGGCTAAAATTCCCCTTCTTCCACCTCAAATTGAAAGGCTAAGGCCTGTTTCTTGGGGTCTCATAGCCTCAAAACAGGGGAAAGTCTTAGCTACTTACTCCCTTACTGTCAGGAGCAAAGGAGGCCTGGCTGGACTTGAGAGGCTCTTTTGAATGGCTCGAGATCCTCCCCTTCCTCCCAGGGTCAGCCCACTTTACAGAATGTCTGCAGGTGCTCTAGTCCCCCCAGAGTGCGTCATGATACTCTGGGAATGCGTCTTCCCTCCCTACCCCCCCCAGTATTTGGAGGGCTTGTGTCAGTCAGGCATGCTGATGGGCTTTGCACTTGCCCAGACTTCTGCTGCACCGAGTTTCTGAGAATCAGACACTGGGTTATTGAGTTTCATTTCTGATTGTTCCCTGTCTACTCTTTTTCTGTTTTTTGTTCAAACCAGTACCAAGTGGTTTTGCTGCTTTCTAATACAGCTGGGTGCTGTTTCCCTTCATTCCTGCCTTTTTTCCATTGTTCTAGCTCTTGTCCTCCCCCAGGTGAATATTGTTATTATTTCATCTAGTTCTGTAAAGGATCTCTTTGGTAGTTTGATTGGCAGAGCATTGCAGGGAGGTCTTCTCACTCATTCCCCGTGGCCCTGGATCCCTGGACCGTATCAGAAATGCTTTTGCACATTTAACTTTCAAGTCTTAACATTTTGCTGGGCTACAAAGGGAGATTTTGACAGCTTTGTCCAGTGTTGGGCTTTTTCTCAGTGCTCTGGGCTATGGGCAGAGGAAGAGGCATTATTAGTGGTTTTATTTGGCAGCTCTGGTTTCTTAGCTATGTGGAAGGTGCCTCGCCAGGAGCACTTTTAAAATAAATGAACAGGACAGCATCCTCACGAAACAGGAGCTGTTGGACTAGGGACAAGATGGTGGCCTTGCAGAGAGGGGCTGGGGTGAATCCCGTTCCTGATGATATCTGCTAGCTCTGGGTCCTTCGGCATACCATGTAGCTTCTAGGCCTCAGTTTCTCCCTCTCGAGTATGCAAGCATCAGAACTTGTACTGATTTCGTCCCAGGATTGTCAGGGGGACAGCTATTCATTTTGATGACCAAAACAATCAACAAAGAGGACTTTCTGCCCACATCCTGAGACCAGTCGCCTTCCTGGGCCCCAGGCTTTGTTATTAAGGACAAGTGTCCATTGTTCTTCCTTGGATCTCTCTAAGTCCAGGTCCAGCCAATGCAGTGCATGCCCCACTGCAGGTTACCTGTCTGGTTCAGTTCAGTTCAGCAGGCGTTGCTTAAATGCCCACTGTATGCCTGGTTCTGTGCTAGGCTTGAGTGACACAGGGACACAAATGAGCCAACTTCAGTGCAGGCGTCGGGACGTGGGCGTGGTCCATTTTGATACTGGTGCAGGACAGTCGTACTCTCATTCTTCCCAGCGAAGTACGGCGATAAAACTTCTGTGCTGGTGTTTCTTCAACAGGATGTTACAGCTGGAGGAGCCAGCCCCTTGATATTCCGGAAGCTCAGCAATCCTGACCTGTTTTCTTCAAGTGGAAAAGCCAAGCTTCATCGACAGCTGAGTCAGGACGATGGCAGGCTGCGGGGCCGGGGGAGCCTGGCCACGGCTCTGTCTCTGTCAGGTGAGTCCTGCGGCTGGGCCAATAGTCCCCTGGTGCATTTCCCTGAAGTCTTTGGGTCGTTCTGAAATCAACTGACCAGTCACCAAGCCTTTATTAAGCACCTCCGTGCAGGTCTGTGCTAATAAACATTGGCAAAACAAGTAAAAAGCTCCCTACTCCCAGGGAATGCCTGCTCTGAGGAGATGACGTCTCAGTAGCTGGGTGTGAACCAGGTAGCTGACACAGCTGGCAGACAATCTCAGAGGGCAGAGCCTCCTGGGGGACTGCCAAAGGGCTCCCGCAGAGGGAAGCCTGGGAGGGAGAGCATTCTGGGCCCATGGCTGGCATTTCTAGAATATGTCAAGGTTTGCAAAGTGCTTTTCTAAGGACTCTTTTGTTTGATCCTCACAAATGAGGGAGAGAGGTGCTCTTGTTCCCACTCTACAGATAAGAAAACTGAGGCAGAGTGAGTTCTCCAGAGAAGTCAGCTAGCGTCTGTGTGAGGCCAGATTTGAATCTGGAGCTTCTGACCCCAACTCCAGTGCTCTTTCTTCTCTGCCACCTGGCTGTCTCTGAACTTTAGCAGTCAGCTCTCTTCAGCCTCAGCTGCATGTGGGCAGACTGAGGACCCCCGGTGCCTGGGCCAGGCAAAGAACCTTAGCTGAGCACAGTTTCTCCTTGCAAGGGCAGGGACCCTTCGCTTCTGTCTTTCTTGGAGGTTGTGTGGGGCTTGGGGGAGCTCTCTGGCCAGGTGGGCCTGAGGACGTGGCTTGGCATGCCAGCTGTTCCCCCAGTTGGGCCTGTGGCCTTGGGCCCAAAAGTCCCTTATCTTTACCTGTCAGGTGGGCTCGGGGAGGGGGGTTTAACCTGATTCTCTGTCTAGGTCTTGGCTGGGGAAAATGAGGCATTACCACAGGTAGATTTTCATTTGTTCTGGGCTCCTGAAGGATCCCATTGTGCTCTTGTGGTCTGGCCACTTGGTTTTCAAAGTTGTTTCCAGATGTTTCTGTCAAGCAATCAGCACGCATTCATCATGTACCTGTCATGAGCCCAGCACTGTGCTGGGCACTGGGGATTCAGAGACAAAATGCGGGCAGTCCCTGAGCTCAGGGAGCTTACGTACTCTTGGTGGGGAAGACTCTGCATATACACACGTCACTCCTCATGTGTGCTAGGTACTGTTCTAGGCAATGGAGATCCATGCACAGAATGCCTGTGTCCAAGATAAACCCAGGGTAACAAGGCGGATGCTATGTTTATTTGTGTCATTGCAACCACAGCTCCTCGTGGGCTCACAGCCCATCCCTGCAAGGTTACAGTGGCCTGTATATACTGTATATACTGTATAGACAGAGCCAGTATAAACACCCCCATTTTAAAGATGAGGAAATGCCATATAAATGGCATGACATTGGTTGTGGCCCAGGCTCAGGGATTGCCTTAGTGAGTGACCCCTCCCCTGCTGTAGGAGGCAGCCCCCATGGCCAGTGGGTGTGTGGTCAGATCATGCAGAGTAAGTGCTGGACAGATGAGTCAGAGAGGAGCTTCTGGAAGGCTCTGGCAGAGAGTTGCTGGGTAACTTTGTGGTGCCCTGAGTGACCACAGCATGATTTCTGGCACAAAGTGAGATTATAAGAGACGCTTGTGGACCAAATGAGGCACTCCCTTGGAAAAGGGAAAAGGGCTTCCCAGCAGCAGAATCCTTCCAAGGCTTCCTGACTGGCCAGAGAGGCCCCTCTGTCCATCCTCTGCTGACAGTCCAGGCCTCACTCAGAGTCGTGCTGGGGCCTGGTTGGTCTGCCTGGGGGCTATTGAGGCCTTTGTTGGCCTGAGCTCAGGACAGTCCCATCCAGACTGAACTCAGATGGTGGGAAGTTCACTGAGCCCTTCTCTCTGGGCTCCTATGAGGCCACAGGTGTCTAGCTCTCTGTCCGAGCCACATTTCTCTTTCTGGACCCTTTTCTTGAATGTGGTGCTCATAGGCCCTTTGGGGCCATGCCTCCCCCCTCCTTCCAAGGCCATGGGTTTATTTAAGACCCCTTTATAAGTCTGTAATGATTCTCCCCCTTGCAGGCAAGCAGCTGCTGCCATTGTCTAGTGGAGGGCACGGTGGCATGGGACAGCCAGCCTGGCAATGCTCAGGGGAAGCCTCCAACCTGGTCCGCATGCGAAACCAGTCTCTGGGACAATCTGCCCCATCGCTGACAGCTGGCCTGGTGAGTATGCCCAAGTTCTCCATTGTTGCCTTAGGACTTTGGATTTGATGATTTTGTCCCCCTCCATGGTGTGGTAGTGGGAGGCACAGGGTCAGCTTTACATGTACGGGGAGCTGGGCTCTCCACTCACCACATCTTTAAAGCAGCCTAGCCTCTGTGTGTGGTTGTCCAGGGGTGAGGGGCCCAGAGATGGGCACTGAGGTGCTCATTGAAAGACCCCTGTGCCCTTCACTCCACCTTGGGCTCCTGCTTGGGGCAGCCCTGCTGAGGGCAGCAGAGGTCAGCCCTCTGGCCCCAAGAAGCAGGGCTTTGTGGCAGGGTGGGGTGGGAGGGAGCCATCTCCTCTTCTCTTGTGTTTCTGCTGGCCTCACAGACTAACACTGGGCAGTATTGCAGAGTCCTGTCATGTCCAGGCTCTGCCTCCCAGGCTTTTGGGGACAGAATGAGATATTTGTAAAGCAATTGCAGAGCTCAAAGCTCTCTCTCAATGCTGGTGATCAGCTGTAATTTCTCTACACCCTCTGTCTTTGACTCAGTACTTAGGGCCCAGGACAACCTCTGGGCTCCCCTGACTTGGCAAAGAGGCTTCTCAGCCTCCCTGGCTGATCCCATGCCTTGCCCATCCCTAGGGGGCATGAAGGCATGTGCCTGTTCTCTCTGGCCCGCTCTGCCTGCCAGGCCTGGTGCACTGTGGACTCATGACTGAATGCCCTGGCCCCCGAACCACTGTGGCCTCTGCAAATCAAATTGGGCTCTGGGACTCTGAGGCTGTGGGTGGCCACACTCACTTCAGGAGGAGGATGTTGGAGTAAAAAGCCCTTCGGCAAGATTTTGGATAACCTGAGTCACCTTTCGCAGGGAGGGACTCTTGTGGACTTCCTTGGGCTGGGCTGGACACGGGGAGCCTACCCTCTTCTTCGCTGGGGTTTTAATGTAGCTTTTACAATGACATGTCGTTTTATCTTTTTTTGTTGTTATTTGTCCTTCATTTTTTTTTCTTTTTTCAATGACTTGTTTATGTACTTTTAGATTACAAGATTCAGTCCCACAATCCCTTGAGTTTCAAATATTCTTCGCTCCCTCTCCCTCCCCCCCCCCCCCATGGTGGCATGCAATCATGTATAGGATCTGCAAGTACTTTCACGTTGTACAATAGTTTGGTTATATAGAAGGGCTGTAACCAATGAGTGATCACTGGGAAAAGAAAGCAAAACCAGACATGAAAAAGAACGATAACGTGTTTTGCTTCAGTCTCCATTTAAACTATAGTCTTTCTACATCTTTCTCTGAGTTTA
>CM053584.1:27782419-27858513 GCA_028627135.1 Pseudochirops cupreus | reverse complement strand
TCCCACTTCTGTGATCTCTTTGGGATATAATCCCAACAGTGGTATTACTGGGTCAAAGGTATGCAATTATTTATAGCCCTTTGGGCATAGTTCCAGATTGCTCTCCAGAATGGTTGTATCAATTCACAACTCCACCAATAATGCATTAGTGTTCCTATTTTGCCACATCCTCTTCAGCATTTGTCATTCATGTCATTGTATCTTAATATCTTTAAAAAGGAAAAAGCTTCATCTTTGTAAGAGCATGTCTCATTAGTTCCAGATGTTAGAGATTTATCTGTTTTTTAGGAAAATCAGATATCAGGTGTGGAAACCCTTGAACTGGGGGAGGGGGGAAACCTTCAGAGGAAGGAAAGAGAATTAGGGCTGTTCAGGCAGCAGACATTGGTGAAGTGCCTACTCTGCCAGGCCCTCTGATGAGCTGCCATCAGGGTGCTCATATGCCAGGGGGCAACATGTAAATAAAACTTGTACACACAAGACCCATGCAGGGTAGAGGAGGTAGAGGCACTTATCTCATACCGCAGGGGGACTTCCTCCAGTTTGTCGTGTTGGTGAAGGGGTGACCTGCTCAGATCTCTGCTTCTGGAAGATCCCCTGATTAGGAGGATGGGTTGGAGTGGTGAAAGGCTGGAGGTGTGGGAGGGCAGGGTGGGGTGGGTGGAGAGGAGGAGCCCCCAGCTTTGGGGAGTTTTAAAAAGTGCCAGTTGTTAATTGTAAACATGAACTCTCTTGAGGCATTGCTGAGATCTTGGGCTGTTGGTTAGTGGATATGGTGCTGGGGTTCTTTCTGAACCTTTTTCCAGGATAACTTTCTCAGGGTTTCCAGGTTAGTTGCATCTATGTTCCACAAGGGATATTGAGTGAAGGCTGTCCCTGGGAGGGTAGTGGACCTCCAAAGGTGGTTCCTCTGTTGTTCTTTCACTAGATAGGAGGCGCCCCTTCCCTGGGGCAGCCTCTTGGAGTGTGTGAATTTCTGTGTCCCCCCCAGATGCATCTCTTGGCTCCTGACCTTGTGGTATAGACATGGACAGAGATAGAAACAGGGAAGGGAGCAGGATGAATCTAAGAGTGTCTCATGCCTCATGGACAGAGAGTGGGCCATAGAGTCAGAAAGGACCAGGATTCAGCTAGGAGCAGCACTCCTTAGCTCTGTGACAGGAAAGGGCCTGGAGGTGCTCAGGGTCTAAAAGAATTGGTGGATGGCCTTGTGGAGCCACTGCCCTCCAGTATGCCCAGGAGGATCGTCAGAAGATGGGACAGGAGCAAAGACTTTACATTTCAGCCTACTGACCTTGTTTTCAATTCTTGGCTGAGTCTCCCAATTTGTTATTAAAAGGATAGTCCTGAAGGCCTTCTCAAGGGGTGGCATGTTGGTGAGCAGCTATGGACAAGAGCCCTCCCCTGCCCAGGGGCCTTCTCCAGCTCAGGCCTAGCCCCACTGCCCCTGACCAAGCTCCCACAGCTTCTCTGCCCTTTCCGGTGGTAAGGGGACCCTCCCAGAACACAGATTCCCACTTGTTGTGAAACTGGATATCAGGGGGACACAGTCTGGTCATGCCCTTCCTCAGCTGACCTCTCCTCATCTACTGATGCTCAGCTGGGCTCGCTTGGCAGGGGCTGGCTGCTTCTGCCCACCACACCGTCCCCACTGCAGTCATTGTAAGCCTTGTTCCCTTCTCCCCTCAGCTCTAGTCCTTGGTGTCCCCAACATTCCCAGCATCCTGCTGCAGATTTGCCTGTGCCTCCCACTGCTTATTCTCCTCCAGGCTTTTAGGACCTTCTCTCTCCTGGTTCTTGTTGAACTTTGAGTCAGGAAGACCCCAGTTCTGCTTTTGCTACTTACTAGGTGTAGGAGCCTTTCCCAGGCTCACTTTTCCCATTTATAAATGGGGATGATAACAGCACCTTCCTCTTAGCATGGTTGTGAAGGTCAGTTGAGATGAATTCAGTAAACATTTTAAAACACCTGCTATGCACCAGGCACTGTGCCGAGCTGCTGCAGATCACAGAGAAGAAAAAGATGGTCCCTCCCCTCGAGGAGCTTCCAGCCAAAGGGGTGAAGACAGCACACCAAAGGAAAGCTGAAAAACCAGAGGGGTGAGGGGTGAGGTGGGAGGTGCCCAGTGCGGGGAGAAGCTGAAAAGGCCCAAAGGAGGCCAGTGGCGAGAAACGAGGGCACAGCTCTCCTGCCTCCTGCCTTCCTCTGAAATGATGTTCAAGACTGATGCTGAATTTGCTGGAGGAGCCCAGGAGGAGGGCCGGAGGAGAAGGAGGAGACAATGCCCAGGAAGCCCTTTGCAAGCCTCTGTATGCTGTCTAAAGGCCTCTCCTCAGCCTCCTTTGCTGCATCTTCCTCCAGGTCACACATCTACCAGAAGTTGCTCCCAGGGCTCTCTCCTGGGCCTCTTCTCTCCTCTCTACTATCACACTCAGGGCTTCCATGGGTATAGTTATCACCTTATGTTTGATGGTTGCTAATCTTGTCATCCAGCCCTAGCTGCTCTGCTGAGCTCCAATCCCTTGTCACCAGCTGGCGTTTGGACATTCTGCACTAGATGTCCCACAGGCATCTCAAAGTCATTCTCCTTCTCCTCCAGCCTTCCCCTCTTCCTGCCCTCCCTCTTACTGTTAAAGGCACCACCATCCTCGCAGTTATTTCGTTGAGCGACCCATGTGTCATCTCAGTTCTTTGCTACCACTAGCCCCGTATTTTCATACTTAACTCCTCACACAAACCTCACTGTCCAGTTCTTCTTACTTGTGCTCTATCTTTAATCTGCCACCTCCTTGCCTCTGCACTGACTGTCTTCTCTGCCTGGAATGTTCTTCCTCCTTGTCTTATCTCCTGGTTTCCCTGGTTTTCTCCCTCAGCTCCCATCCCGCATGCTGCTGGCCCCCTTGCCCAGCCTCCCACACCCAACTTATAGTCCCTCCCCTCTGAGATTGCCTTCTGTTTACATTGTAGTTACAATGCAGTCCTGCCAGACTTGACTCCAGACTTTGTGGCTTGTTTTCTGCTGGCACCTAAAGGCGCGGTTCCTAGACTGTAACTGAGCCCGTTTACCCAGCCTTTCAGAAGTGCCTGTCCCCGCCACCCCAAGGCCTGGGCTCCATACCAGGCCCACAGGGATGGTTTGTGGGACATCCTGAGCGGGCCTAAATGTGAATGGAAAGAATCCTGTTGCTCGTGGAGCTCATGGTGACTGGCTTAGTCCTGGGTATACACAATAAAAAGAACTTTTGCCTTCAAGGAGCTTCCGCTCTTTGGTCAAGTGAAAAGTATGGCAGCTAGCCAGCCTTCCCCTTTACTGCACAAGTCAGACCCCGTCACTCTGCTCAAGAACTGATAGTGGATCCCTGTTGCCTCGGGGACAAAAGATCAGCCTCTCCTCAGCATTCATTAGTAAGCATTTATTAAGCACCCTCACCACAAAAGCAAGCCGGAGCAATGAAACCTAACTTGTACAGTTGAGCTAAACCCACCCCCGTTGGCCATGGCTCAGTCTGCCTTCTGTGTCTCCTGCCTTTCTCTCTGGAGCTGGGCAGCTCACTTTATCACGAGCCTGCTGGGCCTGCGGTTGGTCGATGGATTGGTCAGAGTTTTTTTCTGAGGTTTTTGTCTCTGCGGTTTTGCTGGTATTTGTTCTTCTGGTTTTACTTATTGTCACTGCATCCGTTCTACAAGTCTTCCCAGGTTTCTCTAAAACCATCCCCTTCATTTCTTGCAGCACAGTAATATTCCATTACATTCATATACTTGTTTAACCACTCCTCCTCAGTCAATGGGCACCTCTTCAGTTTCCAGTGTTTGCCACTGTAAAAGCAGCCCTCACTCTCTTTGCTTTCTTTGGGGCACAGACATAGTGGTGTTATTTTGGGGTCGGAGGCTTTGTACGCTTGAATAGCTCCCCAGTGTGGCCAGGCCAGGCAGCACCTCTGCCAGCAGCCCTCGTGTTCCTGTTTCGCCACAGCCCCTCTAACGTGTCGTTTTCTTTTTTTGTCAACTTACCCGGTCTGCAGGGTGGGAGGTGGTGCTACAGACGCCATTTAACTTGCATTTCTCTGATTATTGCTGGTTTAGATAACTTTTTTTCACATGGCTCTTCATAACTTGAATGTCTTCCTTTGAAAACAGGCTGTTCGCATCCTTTGACCACTTATCAGTTGGGGAATGGCTTTTTGGGAATTTATTCATGTACTTTTTTACCTAGAGGCAAGAGGGAATCACTGAAGTGTCTTAGTAGCACCATTTACGTGATGACCAGCATACAGAGCACTTTAAGGTTTAGAAATACTGTGTCACTTAGAAATGTTGCCTCATTTTATTCTCACAACCACCTTGGGAAGTAGGTGCTGTTAATAGCCCCATTCTACAGTTAAGGAAACTGAGGCATAGAGAAGTTGTGACTTCCTCTGGGTCTCATAGGTAGTAAGTGTCTGAAGCAGGATTTGAACTCAAATCTTCCTGACAACCAGAAATGACATGGTATTTAGCTGTACCGATTTGGCAGGTTTGTGAAGGATGGATTAGAGAGAGAACAGACTGGAGACTAGAACAGGCAGAAAGCTTTTGCAGCAGCAACAACAGAGGGTCATTGCACTGGTCTAGGTGATAAGTGGTGATGACCTGAACCAAAGTGGTGTGAGAGAAGAGAAAGAGACCTGTGTTTGATCCTAGTATCAATCAGAATTTTTAGTTCTTTCAAAGTTGTTTTCCTTTATAGTTAATATTATTGTATACATTGTTTCGGTTCTCATTTCACTTGGGCGTGCAGAGTTTTATCTGTGGTATTAGGGTGAAGTTTCCCCCCACCTCTCAGCCCATACATATATGTTCTTCAGTGATTCTACCTGCTCAGTGCCGAGCATATGGTAAATGTTTAACAGATGCTTCTTGAATGAAAGTGTGCATTAGTTTCACTTGTGTAAACAACTTTAGAATTTTATGTAATTAATTGATCAAGATTATCTAAAGTATCTTTTATGATTGCTTCTGTGGTTTTCCTTCTCAGCTTTATCTCTCTCTAGCTTGGGTAATATAATTATATTTGTCATATAGAAGAAGTTTAGTAGTTTCCTTTCTGTATTTTACAGATAGTTCACACGTAATGGGAGTTATTTTAAAATATTTGATAGAATTCACTTGCAAATCTATCCAGACCCTTTTTTTTTTTTTTTGCTTTTAGGACGTGTTCATTGCCCACTCTGAGATTGAGTGATTTGGATTCTCCATTTTCTGTTTTGTTAATTTGGGCATTTTGTAATTTTAAGAATATTTGTCTATTTGACTAAAGCTTTTAGTTTTATTGCCATGTAATTGGACATAATTTCCCTTAATTTTCTCCAGGACCAAATGCACACAGTACTATGCTTGGAGTGGTTTTCCTCCTCATTTCTGTCTCCTAGAATCCCCTTCAAAGGGCATAAGACCCATCTTTTAATCTTTCTAGCCATCTCCTCACTATGAAGCCTACATCCTGACCATCACCCTCAAATTCACATTTCTCCCACCACAACCTTGGTAGTTTCCCTGGGTGCTCTGACTGTGATACCTTCTCTTATCTAGAACCAGGTCTTCATGCTACTTCATGCTCATCTTAGCACTGTGCTGCTGCCCATAGAAATCCCCCTCCCTCTTCCAGCTTCTGTTTATCTGTCTGTCTATCCATCTTAGTGTCTGTCCATCTGTCTGTCTATCCATTCATCCATTTACTTATTTATTTATTTATAGGAAACCTACCTTCATCACTACAATTGCTTGTGCCCTTGGAAAGAGATTACTTTGTACTGCATACTTTTTAAAAAAAAATTATGTTTATTTTTAGTTTACAACATTCATTCCCACAAAATTTTGAGTTACAAATTTTTTCCCCGTCTTTCCCCTACCCTCACCCCAAAACAGTGATCCCATTGAATACCCCCTCCCCGAGTCTGTTCTTTCCTATATCCTCCCCCATTCCCTCTCTGGCTTTCCGGTAGGGCAAGATGAATCTCCTTACCCCAATGTCTGTATATCTTATTTCCCAGTTGCATGTAAAAATAATAATAATAATAATAATTTTTTTTAAACATTTGGTTTTAAAACTTTGAATTCCAGATTCTTTCCCTTCTTCCCTCATCACCCACCCTTACTGGGAAAATAAGCAATTCAATATAGATTGTACATGTGTAGTTATACAAAACGTTTCCATAGTGGATATGTTGTGAGAGGCTGACTATATTTTCCTCCATCCTATCCTACCCCCCACTTGTTCTATTTTCTACTTTGACCCTGTCCCTTTTCAAAACTGTGTGCTTCTAACTACCCTCCCCACCATCTGCCCTCCATTCTGTCATCTCCCCTCTTGTCCCCTTTCCCCCTACTTTCCTGTAGGGTAAGATACCCAATTTAGTGTGTATGTTATTCCCTCCCTAAGCCAGATTCAATGAGAGGAAGGCTGACCCTTTCCCTTTTGCCTTCCTGTTCTTCCCCTCCATTGTTAACAGTTATCCCTTGCCTCTTCTGTGTGAGATAATTTTCCCCATTCTGTCTCTCCCTGTCTCCTTTTATTATATTCCTCTTTCACCTCTTAGTTTTATTTTTTAGATGTCATCCCTTCCTGTTCAGTTGGTCCTGAGCCCTCTGTGTACACCTGTGCACTTGTATACACACACTCACAGGTGCATTCATATGCACAGGTGCCCTCCTGTACAGACATACATACATTTATATTTATATAGTTTCGTAAGTTACAATGATCGTTTTTCCATGTAGGCGTGTAAATAGTTCAGCTTTGATAAGTTCCTTATGATTTCTTTTCCCTGTTTACCTTCTCATGCTTCTCTTGCTTCTCGTATTTGAATGTTAGATTTTCTATTCAACTCTGGCTTTTTCATCAAGAATGCTTGAAAATTCTCCACCTCATTGAATGACCATATTTTTCCCTGAAACAATAGACTCAGTTTTGCTGGGTAGGTGATTCCTGGTTTTAGTCCTAGCTCTTTTGACCTCTGGAATATCATATTCCAAGCCCTTCGATCCCTTAATGTAGAAGCTGCTAGATCTTGTGTTATCCTGATTGTGTTTCCACAATATTCAAATTATTTCTTCTTGGCTACTTGTAATATTTTCTCCTTGATCTCAGAATTCTGGAACCTGGCTATAATATTCCTGGAAATTTTCTTTTTGGGATCTTTTTAAAGAGGTGATCAGTGAATTCTTTCAATTTCTATTTTGCCCTCTGATTCTAAAATATCAGGGCAGTTTTTCCTTGAGAATTTCTTGAAGGATGAATTCTAGGTTCTTAGTTTTTAGTTTTTGTATTCCCAGCAGACAGTCGGTAAACAAACATTGATTAAGCACTTACTGTGTGCCAGACAGTAGGCAAACTTGGCAATACAGAGAAAGGTAAAAACAGGATCTCAGGCCATGAGGATCCTGTGTTTTATTGGGGTAGAGAACATGTAAATAACTGTATCAGGTAAAAGTAAAGTAGTTGGAAAGGGAGGCCCTGCCTGCTGGCTGGGAGCAGGGCCTCTAGGGAAGGTGGGATCGGGGCTGAGTCTTGAGGGAAGGCAGGGGCCAGGGAGGAGTGGCGGGGGGCACGGCCAGCAGGGAGGCTGGCTGCTCGGAGGAGAGGCAGGGGAGATAGCCAGGAGGTGTACGGGGGCACGGCCAGCAGGGAGGCTGGCTGCTTGGAGGAGCAGCAGAGGCCACACTGCCCAGGAGTCATGAGGGGCAGTCACATATCAGGAGGCCTGAAAGGCAGGAGGAAGGCTCTGAAAGCCCAAGGGAGGATCTTCTCTTTGGGACTGGAAATGTTAGGGAGCCACTAGATTTTACGGAGGGAATGGAGGTGGGGCGCTCTTTGGGGAGATCTCTTGGGCATCTGATCAGATGATGACCTGCAGGGGGGGACCCCGTTAGGCAGGGAGACCAACCAGAGGGCCATGGCTAGCAGTTAGGCCACGCAGTGTGGCAGTAGGTTTTGCTTGACAGTGTATATTTGTTACCAAGATTTTTTGTTTTCTTTCTCAGTGATAGGTAGTTAGGAGATAAAAATAAATATTTGTTAACCCAAAAACAATCATTTTAGAAAATAGTGCATCCATGAGGGATGAGGGCCTGCACCACAGGGGGGCGTTGTCAGTGGAGGGAAGGGGGGATATTGGAGATGCTTCAGACCTGCTTGGCACCTGCTTGGATCTGGAAGGTCAGAAAGAGGGAGGGGTCCAGGATGACATCAAAGTCTTGAACCTGGGTTACTGGGAAGATTTTGGCACCCTCAGCAGTAATAGGTGAGTTAAAAAGGAGGGACATGTAGAATTTAAGGTGTCTATTGCAGAGGCATGAAACATAGGCCTGAGGCCTCTGTGGTGCCCACAGCATGCCTGGATGTGGCTGAAAAAATGTTACCTTATCTGGTTTCAGTATCTGGATGCATGTATACACACACACACACACACATACACACACACGTGTGTATATATATGTGTGTGTATATATATATATATATATATATATATATATGTAAACATTTGTGGTCTTACGAATTGGTATGATCCTTACGTACAGTTAGTGGCTGTTTCTGACCTACAGGATATTTAGTTTGAATTGTTTAGTGGGCTGTTGGAGATGGGACACTAGATGTCGGTGGAGAGGTTAGGACAGATAAGCAGATGTGAGCGTCTTGTTCGTAGATGGCTGCTGACCATATCAGGCCAGATAAAGTACCGGGAGAAGAGGAGAGGGCTGAGGACAGAGCACTGGGGTCCATCCATAGCTGGCTGGCAGGATGTGGAGGAAGGGCTAGGAAAGGAAAATGAAAAGGAGAGATCAGAAGTCTGGAAGAGAACGAGGAGAGAGCAGAGGGTATCTGGGGGGCTAGGACCTGAAGGACAAGGATTGAGTCATGACTGTTAGGCTTGATAATGACTTTGGAGAGAGTACTTTTGGTTGGGGGATGATATCAGGAGATTGCAGGACTGTAAAGAAGAGAGGGAAGAAAGGAGGTGGGAGCTACTGTGGTGGATGTGGCTTCTGTAAAGAAAGAAGGGAAGAAATGGGAGGAAGGGATTACGTGATGTGAGGTCCTGCTTGTTGGCAACAGACAATGAGTGAGCTAGTACACACACAGAAGATTAGTGAGAGTAGCTGTAATAGAACATCTGGTCTTAGACTCCTGTTCTCTATGTGGACTCCTTCTAACTACCCTAGTAATGATAAAGTTCTTGGAAGTTGCATAGATCATCTTTCAATATAGGGGTGTGAGCAGTTTGACTTTGTTGAGTCTCTTGTGATTACTCTATCCTCCTTTCCTCCAGGGGTCTTTTGACAGGGTCAAGGTGCACCAACGCTACCAGGCTCCTCCTTCCCTCCCTCTGGCTCCGTGGCTTCTAATGGTACAGTGGGAAGTTGACTTAGCTTCCTGGCTGCTTTTCCATGATGCCTGTGGAGTTGACTCGAACCCCTGGGCTTTAGCCAGTGGATGCATGTGAGATAAGGGCATCTCCTAACCCTACTTCTGCAGTCAGGTTTTTGGAACCTAGCTGTATTATTGTGTTTATCATACAGAATTTCATTGCATTAGTTTGGGCCCATGTCTCTCGCCAATTGAAAACCATTAGGGCCTTGATCTGGTCACCTAGGTAATGTCTTAGCCATGGCCCCTAGCTTTTTTTCCACAATGCTAATCTGATCTTCTCACCTTTAGGCCTTTCTGAAAGTCAGGGATGGGAGTGTAGAGCAGCCCCTGCCCAAGGAAAGAGCTCTGAGGGTCTTACCAAGGTTTCCCTGTTGACCATCTAGTCATCTGGGCTCTGCCAACCCCCTCTCTGTCCACTCTGCTAGGAGACCGACTTGTTTTTGCCTACTTCTGCCGTGTTCCTGATGTTTCCTAGGGAAGACTTTGAGGGCAGTTAGGCAATATCTTACTGTCTCTTCACTAGTCTTCCTTTTCTGTTCACTGTTAAATACTTTTATTTTCCCTATTCTGGCCTGAATTTCTCATTGGCTGATGAAACAGAAGCAGAATTCTGGCGTGTTGGCCAGAATGGGAAATGAATTTCAGCTTTCTCAGCTGCTCTCCAGGCTGAAGACCTGCTGGGTAGAGGGCTGGGACTCTCACATTAAAAACTGCCTTCCCTGGCTTTGTGTTTCTCCTGTGATTGGCCTGTGTGGGCAGACTCCCTGACCTCAGGGCTCTGAGGGGGTCAGGGTCATGGTTAGGTGCAGGGCAGAACCTTGGCACCCACAGAAACAGAACCTTTGGACCGTGTCAGCTGCCCCTAGGCCTTTGTCCTGCATGTGAGTTTCACAGCCCCAGCACCCATCTCTGATCTTTGTGGTTCCGTGGGCACGTCCTCACTGCTGCCACATTCTTGGTCCGCCTCTACTACTCAGATCTTCTGAACCTTCTCTGGTGCAGATCCCTGTCCTCCCTGAGCACCCATTGGGCCACACTCACGGACTGATTCCCTTTTCTAGACACAGCTGCTCCTTTTGCAGCCTATCTGATGTTTAGCAGAGAGCCTGATAAGTCTCTTGTGCTATTTTATGGGCCAGATGAAGAGGACAGGATCCTAGGAAAAGACTTTTCGAGCTTGGACGAGACTTGGAGCCTCTTGTTTGAGAGATGGAAACTGATGCCCATGTGGCGAAGTGACTTGCCCAGGGTCACACACCTAGTGAATATCAAAGGCAGCTCTTTTTGACCCCAAGTCTGATTTCATATCCCAACAGTACAGTTAGCATCAGAACTGAAGGGCATGGCCCAAGGTCAGCTGTCAGTAAATGAATTCCTGACTGCTCTCCCTGGCCCCTGGCTCCCCTTTCCAGTTCACCTTTCTACCACAATAAGCTTCGTAACACACAGGGATGCCTTTGTCCCCCCCCGCCCCCGGTCAAGAAGATTCCCTGGCTCCCTCTTACCTCTAGAATGAAATGAAAACTCCTCAGCCTGGCACTGGAGAGTCCTCTCTAGGCTGCCCTTGAGAACGATGTGGTGGCCCTTTCTCGCTGTGCCATCCTCTTAGGTCTGTGTTCCCATTTTCCAGGTGCTTGCTCGTTCAGCCACCCCCTCTGTTATTTTTATGTTGTCTCCCCAGCTCCTTCGCTGCTGCCTACAAACACGACAAGATTCCCCCATCATACACCATAACTCGTTCAGCCATTCCCCAATATTTTGCTACCACAAAAATAGCTACTATAAACATTTTTGTTGGTATAGATCTTTTCCCTTTTTCTTTGATCTCTTTGGGATGTAGATCTAGTATTACCTGGTCAGAATGTATGCATCAGGGGTCGGCTTTTGGGGGCACAGCTCCAAATTGCTCTCCAGAATGGTTGGACCAGCTTGCAGCTCTACCAGCAGTGCATTTGGGAACCTATTTTCCCACATCCTCTTCAGCATTTGTCATTTTCTCTTTCTGTCATCTTAGCTAATCTGATGGTTGTAAGTTGATACTTCAGAATTATTTTAATTTTCATTTCTCGAATTATTGGTGATTTAGAGCATTTTCTTCATATGACTGTTGATAACTTTGATTTCTTTCTCTAAAAGCTATCTTTTCAATCCCATTTATCAATTAGGGAATGGCTCTTACTCTTACAAATATTGTTCAATATCCTGTATATTTGAAAAATGAGACTTTTATCAGAGAAATTTGCCGTAAAGATTTTTTCTCCTCAGTTTCCTGCTTTTCTTCTAATTTTGGCTACATTGGATTTTTTGTGCAAAAACTTGTAAATTTTATGTAACCAGCAGCAAGTGGATAGAGTGTAAGGCCTGGAGTCAAAAAGATTCATCTTCCTGAGTTCACTTAGTAGCCATGTGACCCTGGGCAAGTCACTTGACCCTGTTTGTCTCAATTTTCTCATCTGCAATTACAAAAACAAAACAAAACTGATCTGGAGAAGGAAACAGCAAACCAGATCTTTGCCAGGAAGATCCCAGACAGAATCCTGAGGAGTTGGACAGAGCTGGAGTAACTGAAGAGCAATAAACTGAAGTTATGCATCTTGCCTCCCAGGGACCTGAGCTCTTGGGTTCGTCAGACATTGGGTTACTTTGCTCGTTTGCTTCTGTGTGTCCTCTGCCCGATGTGCTCCACTGGCCAGCCCCCCCGTCACCCAGGAGCAGGTCGTTTTGGGGGTGTCTGGTACTGCCGTTGCACCCCCTTCTTTTGTGTGTGTTTCTCTTGACCGTTTATTCCTTCAGATGGCTTTTGTTTTGTTTTCCCCGCTCTGTAAGGCAGTTCTTTGGGGGTTTAATCGGCGCGGCACTGAATGGGTAAATTAATTTAAGTACTGTTGTTATTTTTGTTATGTTGGCTTGCCCTCGTCGCGAACAATGGATGTTTTTCCAGTTGCTTCGATGTCTTTACTTTTCCACATCCCCTCTAGCATTTGGCATTTTCCCTTTCTGTCTGTGCTTTCTTGAAATGTGATATCTAAGATTTTTTTTTGTTCGTGGCTTTCTGGTCGTCCTGTGATTCTTAATTGATCTCTTCTTGATCTGTTTTCAAGGAGTTATTTTCCTCCGATGTGTTTTAAATTTTTTTCAGTCTTTTGACTTTATTGTTTCTTGATGTCTCTTGGAGACACCAGGCTCCGTTCGACCTATTCTGATTTTTGAGGAGTTATTTTTTGGGGAGGTTTTGTGCCTCTTTTGCCAGGTTGTTAATTCTCTTTTCATAATTTTCTTTCACAGCTCTCATTTCTTTCCCCAGCTTTTCTTTCACCTCTCTTGTTTGAGGTTTGAAATGATTTATTTGCTCTTTTAAAAACTCTTTTTAAGCTTTTCTAGAAGTCCTTGTTGGGCTTATATCCAGTCCGTGTTTTTCCCCACAAGCTTTGCTTGTGGGTGTTTTTATGTCATTGTCTTCTTCTGAGTTTGTGTCTGGGGCTTCCCTGTCACCAAATAGTTTTTTATGGGTGGGGGTTTACTTGTTGTCGTTTCTTCGTTTGCTGCTCGTTTTTTCAGTTTATTTCTTGATTTTGGGTTTTATGTTAGTGTTGGGCTTTGCTTGCTTCTTGGAGTGGGGATGTCTGGTTTGAGTTTTGTTCTTTTATGTTCTGCTGCTTTCAATGCTTGGTCTGGGGTCCTTGGAGTTTTTGGTGCTTCTGATATGGTGTTTTCTGGGGAGAGGTCTCTTTATTGCCCTCCTGGTCTGTGCTCTGGGTCCCTGCTTGTGACCAGGACTGCTCTTCTCTACCTTGGCACTGTGACCCAGAACCGGCTAATTGGTGACAGAGCTACCAGATGACACCTGATCCTACACCCAGTGCTAGTATAGGGGTCTCTTGGTATCTCTTTTTGCCCAGGTTTTCAGTCCCCCCCACTTCCTGGGGCACTGAGCTGCTCCCTGATGCCACTGCTGCCACCACCCTGTGCCACTTCCTTCCACTATACTGAACTCCTGGCCATCCCCTGTCCCAGTGTCTACAGACCTCTCTGTCTGTCTCCCTAAGCTCTCTTGGGCTGTAAGAATGACTCAGTGATTTTTTTCCTGGTCTTTCTGCTCAGAATTTGGCTTAGTGCATATTTTAGGTCTTTGAGGAAGAAGTTCTCAGGGATCTGTGTCAAAGTTGCTAAGTCCTTACTCTGCCATCTTGACTCTGCTCCTCCAGGACTGAACTTGTCCCAGAGGACCTACGTGGCCCTTCTTCTGGATGTTAGGACTCGGTGACTGGTTGGAGAGATGAGTGTATTTGTGGCTCGGCCCTTCACCTTCCCTGTCTCTAGGTCAGTGCTGCCCTGAGCAGCTTGCACTGCCCAGAACTGGAAGCCAGAGCGCATTTCTGAGCCTCAGCATCCTGTAGTGTTTGTGTGCTTTTTAAAGAGACTTTGAGACAGATATGTCACTGTCATTGAACAGTGCTCAGTGAGCCTCAGGGAACCGGAGCTGCCGGCTGGCTAGACCTAAGTGATCCAGTCCTCAGGGCCTCAGTGGCCCCATTTGGGCAGCTCTTCCACTTTCCCTGTTTTCCCAATCTCCCAGCACTTAGAAATGGGGCTTGTGGAGCTGGTCTCTGGCAGCCTTTTCTTGCTCCATTTATCTTACTGGGATGCAGGGGAGAGAACATGCTTAGCTGTGTCCCATTTTCCAACATGCATGGTTGTCTTTCTTCACATCTCTATAGTATTTCCCCTGGGGATCTCATCACCTCCCATGGATGCAGTGATCATTTTCATGTTGATAATTCTTAGACCTATTTATCCAGCCCTCACCTCCCTCTTGACCTTCAGTTTCGTTTTTGTGACAGCCTGTTGGGCAGAACATCTTAAACTCAACATGTCTAAAACAGAGTTCACTATTTTCCCTCCTTCCTCAACCTCCTCCTCTTCCTAATTTGTCTCTTCTTGTTGACATCTTATTCTCAGCCCCACAGACTTGCTTCCTGGGTGTCAGCCTTGATTCCTTGCTCTCTCTTGTGACTGTCTCCAAGTTCTCTCTGTTCTCCCCTGGAACACTCCCTCACACACAACTCCTTCTCTCCTCTGCTGTTGTTGTCCCCCTGGTCCTCATCACCTCATGTCTGGATTATTGCAACATCCTGCTGGTTGGGTCTACCTGCTTCCACTCCCTTCCATCCTTCCCTCAGCTTCAAGAGTGATCTTCTTAAAGATTCCATCTGACCATACCTGCCTCCCGCCTCCCCCCTGCTCATTAAACTCGAGTGAGTCGATCTTCCTTCCCAAGATCAAATAGAAATTCCTCTGTGGCTTTTAAAGTCCTTTCCAGCCTTTCTGGTCTTTGTGTAGCTTGTTGCTCCCCCCGCATTTGGGGTTTTCCTGGCTGTTCCTGCGCACGTTGCTGTGTGCACCCAGTATGGTGTGAGCTTCTTGGGGCCAGGCATTGTTTCTTTCTTTCTTTGTGTCCCTAGCACTTAACACGGTGCTTGGCACAAAGTCAGTGTCTAATCAGTATTGGTTGACTTGACCTTAATTCTGTGCTTCTGTGTGATTTTCAGTCCCTTTACCATTCCTTGTCACCCTCCTCTAGGTGTATCCGTTTCCTTCCTAAGCTGTGGCACCAAGAAGTGAGCCCAGACTCTGGATGGGAGAGGAGCAGGGCAAGGCAAAGCAGGCTCATTGTTTCCCTCTGCTGTCACATTTTTTTATCCCCCAAAGCCAGGCATATTTTCACCTTTTCACTTCTTTTACCTGGTTGGGAAAAATCCCCACCTTCTTGGATGTCTTTTAGTTTTATTTTGGAGGCATTTCTGAATATTAAGTCACCACTGCCCCATACCCACTGAACCCTTCCTTATAAGAAAGGAGAGCTGTAACTTGGGGCTGCTGATGTACATGGCGTTCC
This sequence comes from Pseudochirops cupreus, assembly GCA_028627135.1. Lineage (NCBI taxonomy): Eukaryota > Metazoa > Chordata > Mammalia > Diprotodontia > Pseudocheiridae > Pseudochirops > Pseudochirops cupreus. The sequence continues at coordinate 27,843,210 of CM053584.1, read as the reverse complement.
AGACTGCCCCAGCCCTGATGCACCCAGGATTTTTTGTTCTCTTTTCCCAAGGTCAGTTTGCTTTGAGGGAGCTCTCTGTGTATGTGTCCAAAAGCGGGCCCCTGACCCTGACAGTTCCTGCCATATAGACTCTCCTCTCCTGTGTAAGAACAGTCCATCAGGATAAGACATCGGGCTTCAGCAAAGCGCTTGAGAAAGCTTTCCGGCAGGTCTTGTGGAAAAGGTAGAAAGATGGGCATGGGGATATGCTGTAAAATGGGGGATGGAACAGGAGCAAAGACCCGCCCTTGTGCCCAGAGTAGTTGGCCAGCGTCCTTGTAGAGCCTCCCCGGCCCTCACGTTTCAGAATCCCTGGGATACTCCCTTCTGTCCCCCCCTGGCGTCTGTCTGCTCTCCCAGGCCTCCCCACCAGGAGCCCACTGTTTATTTAGCTCTTTTTAGTGTTGAAACAGCCCTTTGCTTTTACCCCAATCTGGTCGTGTCAGTGAAATCATCAGTTTGGCATTTCCTTGATTTGTTTACATATTTGGGTCATCCACTTAATCCTGCCAGGAGCAGCCATGTGGTGGGGTGAGAGGCTGTGCCCCTCACTCCTGAGTGGGCTTCCTTCAAGCTGCCATGGTTTCTCTTCTGATCAGCCTCTGTGGAATGGCCTAGTGGGCCATCCCCCTCTTTTCCTGTTGCCTTGTTCTTGTCCCTGTGCCAGCCAAATGAAGCCATCTCTTCTGTGCCAGATAGACTGTCATAGTGTCTGGATAGTAGCACCCATGTGTGGGATTTAAAATTCTCCCACCTAGCCTCCCGTTACCAAGGGGAAATGTAGTACTGTGAAGGTAGCAGCAGGTTTGGATCCTGGCTCTGCCACTCAGTGGCTGTGTGGCCTCCCAGGGCCTCAGGCCTGGACTCTGGTGTGGGAGGGCCCTTCCAGCTCTGGATCTCCAATCCCTGATCCTGGCAGCAGGGGTTCCAAGGCAGAGTGCATCCTTTGAGTTGCTGTGAGGAGGATGAGCCTAAAGTCTGTGTGGGTTATGCACTTGGCCCTGAGTCTTTGCTCATGTTTCTGTACAGTTCACCTGACTGGGCTATGGAAGAGACATGTTTTTTGTGTCCAGACCTGACCTTTACTAGAGCAGGAACATGCATCATTCATCTGCTTCCTACACAGAACTCAGGGCATGGGGGGGTGGGTGTGAAGGGGGACAATGAGGGTTATTGTGGCTCAGGTCCGAGAGAGAGAGAAAACAAGAGAGAGAATGAGAGAGAACGAGAAAGAGAACGAGCATTCCCAGCGGCTCATTCTACTGTGGCAGTCAGAGCACCTTGTCTTTGGGGTCCTGGATGCTCTGGAGGGGTCTGAGGCCTTGAATGTTGTTATCAAGTGACTGTGGCCCGTGGGTGAATATGCTTTGTTTTCTCGGGTCAGATTACTCATAGCCATCTCCAGATGGGCCAGAGATGTCTACAAGTTCCCTGTTCGTCCTTTTGATGCCCCTTGGCATGGCTGGAAGTCCTCTTTTTCCCAGTGACAGGGCTCACTGGCTTCTGGGTGAGGCGGTCTGGCCACATTCCAGGCTGTGCTCTGAGGGTGGGATGTCCACAGGCTTGTTCTCCCCTGCCTTTTTTCCCAGAAGCATTCGTGGCCCCAGAAAGACAAGATGACTGACCTTCTCTGAGGAGTAGGAGTTCCCAGGGCCACGAGTCCAGAGGGGGCTGTGGCCTGGAATGTGACTCTCCCAGTCTGCTTCATTCCAGGCATTTTAGCGGTGTTGATTACGTACACTGGGCATGAAGCCTTTTCTAAGAGATCATCCAGTCCAGGTCAGTGGGGGGCCTTTTTACCAGGGATAGCGCAACCCATCATTCAGAGGCCGATGTGATGTCACAGTGTCCTCCATGCTTTCCTGGGTGGCCTTTGAGCATGGAAGCCAGACAAACAGCAGTACACGTTCTTATGACGCAGGTCACTGGGTCGTTTTACAAAATGGCCAAGGCCAACAGGAGAGGAACAGTCCTTTTCCTCTCCTGCTATCGTCTTGGAAGTATTTAGTATTCCTCCTGTTAACTGTGAGTGGCAGAGAATTCAAGGCTTACCCTCCTGCTGCCTCTGGATGTGCGTGGCCCTGCTAAGCAGACCAGAGCCAGAGGCTGTGACCCCACAGTCAGGAAGCTCTTTTTGTTGTTGACTAGTGTCTGCCTCCTTATGACCCCTTTTGGGGTTTTCTTGGCAGAGATCCTGGAGTGGTTTGCCATTTCATTCTCCAGCTCATTTTACAGATGGGGAAACTGAGGCAGACAGGGTGCAGTGACCTGCCCAGGGTTACCCAACTGCCCCTAGTTAGGAAGGACAGAGACAGATTGAGGGTACAGAGTCCATGGTATATGAGTAGCAGGGGCTGGTGACTCTTGAGAAGCAAAGGCTGCATTCCCACACTTACAGGACTGTCATAGAGGTGGGGAGGAGGGGTGTCAGGCTTGTTCTGACCTGCTCCCACAGGGCAGAATCTGAAAAGTATGTGAAAATCTCCCAAGCCGATGTAAGTGTGATAAAAGAGAAAACTTCCTGGCAATGAAGGAGGCTGTGGTACGTAAAGACCCTAGGAAGGTCTTGTGTGGTGTAGCCTGTCCTGGGTGTGTGGTCATGTAGCTGGGGCTACCCTGCCTCCTCCTCAGTTATTTAAGGCGCTTTTGTCTTTGTGTGTCCCCGTCAGTGCTGGCTGCAGTCCCAGTGTGGAGGGGCCACCCTCTTCCTGAGAGGTCTTCAGGCAGAAGCAACTTGGCAGAAACATTGGAGGCATGAGGAGAGGGGGCTCTGCCAGAAGGCTGGTTGGGGGAGAGGAAGCCCATTTGTGGAGGGCCTTGAATGCCAGACTGAGGAGTCTGTTTTTGTCTCATGGGTTTCTGAGTAGAGGAATGAGAGGTGAGGCCTGTGTCTTAGGATTCATCTAGCTTGTGGTCAGATGTAGAGGTTCTAAGGTATGTTCAGGAAGGATGGAGATGGAGGCCCAAGGGCTTGCTTGACACCTTGTGTTTGCTTTTTTTCTTTTAGAGGTTTTTTGCAGAGGCCAGAGAAGAAAGGCTGCAGATGCGCCATCCCTCATTCACTGTGTCTCGTGGCCTCCCTGGGTCTTGGTCACTGAGCTTCAGGAGCTGCTTTGGGTGGCCTCTGCCTAGAGTTCTCTTTTATGGCCTCCTTGTGCCTGGTGTTGGTGGCTGTGAGCTTGGGCTGGCGGAGAGAGTGGTTACCCTTCCTCCTCTTGCAGCGGAGTCTGCCCAGGCTGAAAATGCTCTCTGCTGCCTGGAGCTGGGAAGCTCCTTTGGCAGCCAGGCTTGTCAGGGGACACTCTCTGCAGTGCCTTCCCAGACTTGCCCACCCCAGTCCAGAAGTTACCCCAACAGCCACCCCCAACAAGATCCCTTGCTCTGGCTGTGGTCTTGCATCTTCTCTTTCTCAGAAACAGATGCCCCAGATGTCCCAGATGCCCATTTTTCACATGAAAATCCCAAATCTGTTTGAGGCTGCTCTCTGGTAGAACTGTGAGACCCGGAATCAGGGGAACCAGAATTTATTCTCTCTGATGCTGGCTGAGGCAGAGGGAGTATGGCTCATGGCCCCAGTGTTAGAACCCGGGATCATTCCCATCTCTGGGGCGTCTTCCCTCTGGGGCTTTGTGTAGGGCCCTCCCTGTCCTCAGTGGTGAAGCTGTTGGGTTGGCCCAGAGCAAGTTGGGGAGAGGTCTTGTATTACAGCCTGCAGATTTGGGGGCTAGGGAAGGCCTTGACCATCTAGAACAATGACCCACATCTGATTAGATGAAATGTAATCAGGGCATGCTGATGGCAGAGCACACCCACATTAGCTGCTACAGAGGCATCTCTCAGTACTGGGTGTGAGCAGCAGGATTAGACAATTGTTGGTTCGAACAAGGCTGCCCCAAACTCCTGGCATCTTGGGCTTATAGTAGGGGTAAAGTGCCCAGGACCACAGAGGGTTCCTTCCCACAACAGGTAGAAGATGGCACTCCTTTAGGCTCTGGGTCGACAAACTGTCATCTCTCTAGAGGAGTCGCCAGGAAATGAAGGGGACCAAGCCCTACGGGGAGCAATTGAAGGTAGGATGGGGAGCCTGCAGAACAGGAGAGATGTCCTCAGGTATTTGAAAGGCTGTCAGTGGAGGAAAGGCCCAGTGGGGCAGCTCAGCCTGTGGGCCAGCTGTGGGGTTAGCACCATCCAGCCGCGCAGCAGATTTCCCAGGGAGGCCACTCTGGGAATGGCAGTGCTACATTAGACTGGGCTCCAGCTTTCCTTCTTTCCTCATGACTCAGATTCTGTGGAAAATCACAAGGTTTCCCCCTGAAGGGAAAGTTGGCATACCCTCTGTCTCCCGCCTGAAGAGTCCGTCAGGAAGCCTCTGTTGCTGCCCCTGGTTCTCCCTGTCCCTGTCTGATGTGGACACAGGCGTCTGTGTGTGCTCGGGTCTGCCTGTCTTTGTTGCCCCATTGCTGGGCACATAGTTGGCACTTAATTATTGCTTATCCCCCGACTTCCATCTCAGCCACCATGTTGCTCTCTCCATCTGCTGCTCAGTAAAGTCTCAGCTCCTTTTCTTGGCCTCTCAGGCCCTCTCTGATTTGGTTGTGGCTGACCTTGCTAGCCTTCTCTGAGGCTGCACCCTCACTGCTCCCTCTGCTCTCTTCCCATCCATGTCTGGGTTGGACTTGACGCCTCTGGGACTCTTCCCATCTGCCCTTAGTGCCCCCACTTCCAGTAAGCTTCCTCAGATTGCCTCCCTTCTACAGAGTGCTCCCAGCCCTTTCCGGACCCTCTCTCTTGCACCTGTCACATCATGCCTTGTGTCTTAATTATTTGTGTCTATCATTTCCCTCATTGGGTGGGAAGCTCCTTGGAGGCTGAGCTTTATTTTCTGTCCCTCCTCCTCAGTGTCTAGCACAGGGCTTTGTAGAGAGGAGCTGCCAAGTCAGTTTGTGGCATTTAATGTGGCTGCCCAGAGTCAGAGGCCCCTGATCCTCAGGAGGTTACCAGGGCCAGGGTCTCTTCTCTCTGGGATCAGGGAGTCAGTTCCACCTTTACGGAGTGAGTACTCACTGTGCTGTGTAGCGCCCAGCCCTGCCCAGGGGAGACGGAAGGAACACAGATGGGACAGTGGAATGGGGAGGGTGTAGTGGGGACAAGTAAGTGTATTATGCAAGGGAGTGTCAGGGCCAACGACAGAGCCAGCAGGGGCTTGGTCAAGATTTGAGGGATGTGGACATGTGGGGGCTTCTCAGAAGCCTGTACTGCAGCTTTCTCTTCCCTGCATGTTCTTTCTGCTTTTCTCCAGAGCTTTCTCAGTTTCTCTCAAAGTGAAGAGTGGAAGAGTTATGTCCATTTAACAGAAAAGGCCGTTGAAGCTTGAAGGGTGGCAGGCTTGTCCCTGGCCTTACCCAGAGTGAGAATGGGTGACTAGCCCTGGGCTCCCAGGGCTCCTGCTGGGCTTTTCTTCTCTGGTCGCTTATTCCCGAGCCTTGCAGAGATGTATGAAGCCGCCCAAGATGTGCTGGCCTGCCGTCTTGTGTCTTCAGGACATGGACTTCATTAATTTCCACATGAGCAGCCAGAATCGTCTAGGGCTGCTTTTACTTAAAAGGAAAAGCCAGTGAATCTGTGCTGTGATTGGAGAAAGCAGGCTGGGGTGGAGGCCTGGAGGCTGGTGATGTTTCAGAGGTGGGAAGATGCAGGGAAAGCCAGCTTTGGTCCTCGGCTTGGTCCCCGGGCTGTCTGCTCAGCTCCCTCCTCCCCTGTCCCCCCATCCCCCACCTGGGCTGGGGATTCGCTCTGGCTGTGCCTTCAGTCGAGGCTGAGTGGCTGGCTGCCTTCTTTCAGGCTTGGTTTTTTTCCTCTACTGGTTGTCTCTCTTCCTTGCCCTAGTGGGTCAGTGTGGCGTGCACATGATGCCCAGTCCTGGCCATGTGACCTGCCTGTGGTGACCTGCCCTCCTCCAGTCCTTGGCTCTAGCCTCCGCTTGTCATTGCTCCTCTTGTCAACTCAGTTCTTTGGTAGAATGGGTCTGTTATTGTTTGCACTGCCTGCCTCCCAAGGTGATTGCAGTGGTGTGGGTGCTCTTCCTGTGGCAGGAGAGATGGGGGTGCCTCTTGGAGGCTTGTATAGTCCAGGCTTGGGTTGGGTTTTGAACCAGACCTGGGATATCTCTGGTAGGGAGCACCTAGGGTCATGTAGCCGCCAGTGGGTGTCAGAAGTGGGACTTGAACTCTGCACTTTCTCATGCCAAAACTGACTATTCACTTGGCCACACTGCCTCTTGTCAGATGAGTTAGTCTAAGTTGTTTTTCTTTGGATTAGAACTGTGGAACTCTCCTAGTGGGTCAAGTTCCTTGAGTGTTGCCGGTCAGCACCCAGTCTGTAGTGGCTTGGGGCACTGGGAGGTGCAGGGTCCCAGCATGGTGTGGTCAGAGAGGAGGCTCCTGCTCACTGCCCCTTTTGTCTCTTGTGAGCCAGGCCTGTGATTTCAGGGTCTCCCAGGCAGTGTTTGACCGAGAGAGGCTGTGAATCCAGATCTCTGACTCTGGAGACTGGCTTGCATACAAACACAGTGCTCTCATTTTGACAGCTGAGGCAGCCAAGACCCAGTGCAGTGAAGTGACTTGCCTGAGGTCTTACATTCTTGTCACAGTTGGGATTCGAACCCAAGTCTTTCTGACTGTTCCCAGCTCTTTTCACAGCATGACTATTCCTTTGGGCCCTTTGGAAAGCAGTTTGTGGGTTGTTGGAAGCTCCGTGTGGAGAAGGAGCTGGTGACATGAGAAAGGACACTGTCCACAGGCTCCCTGGGAGGTGTCAGGGCCTGCGTGGGACCTCTGCAGGACCCTGACTTCCTGCTCCTGCCCAGTGCATTCTTTCACTTTCAGAGGCCTTTCTCTCTAGACATGGTTTCTTGTAACTGCCTTGCATGTAGTGCAGGCCTTGGGCCCTGAAGGCTGGCCTACTGGGGCTCTGAGGATGGGGAAGGAGCTGGGTTTGACGTCAACTCTGAAGTGCCTCCTAGCTGACTGGGTTCAGGCCACAGACAAGATTTGCCTGTTAAGATCAAGCCCTTCCCCTGACCTTTTCCTTCCTCCGCTTCCAGATCCCAGACCCCTATCAGAACTGGCTTGTAGGCTGATTCTCTGATGTTCAGCCTGGTGATACTATACTGGATGCTAGGGGTACAGAGACAGGAGTGGCAGGCCCTGCCCTAGAGGCGTTTACATTCTTTGTGGGGCTTGATAGGACACCCCACATGCACAGATAAGTCTACTACACAGAAAGTGGAAGAAAGAGAGGGCATGAGCCCCTTGGGGCATGAAGGGGCAGGCTTCTTAGAGAAGGGGTTGAGCCTTGAACACAAAGACTCTGAGAGATGGTGGTAAAGGAGGACTTTCCAGGCTTGGGTGATGGCCTGGCTGACTTCAAGGAGGAAGGCAGCGAAGAGCAGGAATCATGACCAGTAGCAGTTCAGCTTGGCATAGAGCACAAAAGTGCAGCAGAGTGTGAAATGAGGCACGAAGAAGGGATAGGAGGGCCTTGGATGCCTGGCTAAGGAGCTTGTCATATTTGAGAAGGTAACGGGGAGCATCTGAAGGCTTTGGAGCAGAGCAGAGAGTATGGTTCAGCCTGGGCTGGAGGACAGCTATCTTGCTAGTTCTGCACCAGGGGAGAGCCTGGCAGCAGGAAGAGCAATGAGAAGGCTATTAGAGTAGGCCACAGTGCCTGGCACATGACAGGTACTTAATAAATGTTTGTTGACATGACTAATATGAAAATATTTAATGTAATTGTACATGCATCACGCATAGCAGGTTGCATGCCCCCTTGGGGAGGGGGAAGGGGAGGAAGTGGGGAAAAATTTAGAACTTAAAATCTTATAAAAGTGAATGTTGAAAACTAAAAATGAACAAATAAATTTTAAAAATAAATATTGGGGGGTGGGTAGGTGGTGCAGTGAATAGAGCACTGGCCCTGGAGACAGGAGGACCTGAGTTCAAATTTGGCCTCAGACACTTAACACTTACTACCCATGTGACCTTGGGCAAGTCACTTAACCCCAATCACCCTGCCTTCCCCCTCCAAAAAAAAATATTGGTTGATTGATTTTGTCTCTTTGTAAAATTATATTTTATTTTTTAAAATAAGCAGAAAATAAGCTTTCTGTCTCCCATTTCATCCCCTCCTCCCCAATCAAGAATGAAAGAGAAACACAATCCCATTACAAATATGTATTCAAATGGATTCCTGTCTTGGCTACGTCCAGACTGTAAATCTAAATCTGCGTGTTTCTGCTGCGCTCTGCGTCCTTCGCTTCTGTGCCGTGAGTTGAGTGAGGCTGTTTCATTATCAGTCCTCTGGAATAGTGCTCGGCCGTCATGCGGATCAAAGGCCCCAGTTTTTTCCAACTTGTTTGCCTTTATGGTATTGTTATCGTTGCATAAATTGCTCTCACTTCATGCAGCATCAGTTCAGTACAAATCTTCTCAGGTGTCTTTGAATCCAGCCCTTTGTTTCTTACATCCCAGTGGTATTCCATCCCATTCATAGACCGTGACTTGTTTAGCTGTTTCCCAATTGATGAACATCCCTTCAGTTTCCCATTCTTTTGGGAATAGGAACGAGACTTTGAAAAATACAAAAAATTTGTATATCCTTAGTTTTGCTTAGGATTAATCCCACTTTAATCTGCCCTCTCTCTAATTCCCTCTTTCCCCCTTACTCTCCCATTCCCTACCGAGTGAAATGTATTTCTGTTCTGTGTGTGTGTGTGTTCCTCTCTTCTTTGTCTAGTTCATTTCCTGTCACCTTCCTTTCTCTTTCCCCACAAGTGTATTCCTCTCCTCTTCTTTTTCCATTCATTCCTTAGAATCCTCAAGACGTAACAGAAGCATTCCAAGGCCTCCTCTGACCCCTGATGGTGATAGTGATCAGAAGGGGCACACAGATCATCTCCTCATTTGAATGTTGTTTCATCTTTTATTGTTCATTCTGTTTCTTTTTCTAAGTCTCTCTTCTCTCCTGGTTTTGAGTAGTCCAGAAGAGAGGTGTTGTACTGAACTGGGGTCCAGGTCATGGCTGTAGAGAGAAGAGGCCAGATTAGAGGTGCTGTAGAATTGGAGGCAGCAGGAACTGGCTGCCGGCTGAATATTGGGTGAGGGAAAGAGACAGAAGCAGCAGCGTTCAGTGGGGAGAGGGAAGAAAAGGGAAGGGGGTGAGCATTGATACAGCTCCTACTCTGGGCCAGCATGGTCATAGGTGCTTCACAAATATTATCTTAGTTGATCCCGGGAGGTCGGCAGCCTTATTATTCCCTTTTTACAGTTGAGGAAAGTAAGGCAAAGAGAGGTTGAGTGGCTTGTACGGGGTCACCCAGCGAGGAAGTATGGGTCTGGGTTGAGCTCAGGTCTTCTTGATGTCAGGTGCAGGAAATCTGTGCACTGCACCACCTGGCTATGTCGGGAACAAGTCCTGGCTCTGGATTCAAAGTTGTCTAGGACTTGGGCAGCTGAGGGGCCTGGTTGATAGTGTTATTTGGATCATTCTTTCTCTGTAGCTCTGGTCTTTTTAATCCGGAATGCTTGGAAATCCTCTATTTTGTTTTTCCCTTGTGATTTAAGTCAATTAATCCTGAATGTAACCCTCTATCCTTTACTTTCTGTAATACCGTGTTCCCCTACTCTTCACTCCTTTAGGTGGCGGCTGTTAAATTGTGTGTGATCCTCACCATGGTTTCTCAGCACTTGAATTGCTACTTGTAGTATTTTTTATTTGACTTGAAATCTCTGAGTTTTTGTCTGTAATGTTTTCTTGGAGTTTTTATTTTGGAATTTCTTTCAGGAGGTGACAAGTAGATTCTTCCTATTTACATATTGCTCTCTGCTTCTAGGAGATCTAAGCTGTTTTCTTTTAAGATTTCTTGAAACACAATATCTGACTCATGATGAAACATGCTCTCCACTTCTAGATAGAGAGTTGATGGACTTGGAATATCTTGAAGCATATTATCTTCTCTCCCTTCCTTCCTTCCTTCCTTCCATCTTTCCTTCCATCTTTCCTTCTTCCTTCCTTCCTTCCATCTTTCCTTTCTTCCTTCTTCCTTCCTTCCTTCCTTCCTTCCTTCCTTCCTTCCTTCCTTCCTGTTAATTCCTTAATTCTTTCTTCCATTCCTCTCATTTCTTTTCTAATTTTTTTCCCTCTAGCACTCATTTCATTTATTTAAAACAAACAAAACCTTCTCTGAGCAGTTCTGGTTGAGATTGTGCCCAAGTTGTATTTTTCTTTGGGGCTTTGATGGTAGATGTTTTGGATTCATTCTCTTCTTCTGGGTTTGTATCTTGAGTGTCTTTGTCACCGTTTTTATGGGGAGATTTTTTTGTTTGTTTGTTCATTCATTCTTCCCGTCTACATCCTGACTTAAGATTTAAGGTTGATACTGAACTGAGCTCACTTCTGGAAGGAAGGTCTAGGCTTGTCTTACTGTTACCGGTACAGGTGCATCCTCAGTCTGCCCTGGATCTCTGCATTGCCAGTGGCCAGTGCAGGGCTGGGACGTCCTCTTTTCCTGGAGCCCCAGCCTCTTCCTTAACCCCAGAGTGCCCATCACCTTATGCTGACATCTGGGCCGGAAAAGTGACTCAGCATGATTTTTTTTCTTGAACCTCCTCATTGTGATTGTGCCAGTAGATTTTTGGGGTGTGTTTGGAGGCGTTTGGGTAGGGGAGCCAACTGCTGCTTCCTGCTCCACCTTGTTGGCCCTGTCTCTCTGATTCTGTCTTGGTGTCTACCCCTCACACAGTGCCTGTTCAGGAATGTCGCCTGTTAATATCTCACAAGAAGGGGATCTCATGTTCTCCCTGAGCAGCTGCTCGTCCCTTCCGGGGAGTCTTCCGTGAGGTTGGGCTCCTCTCTGTGGCTCAAAATATGGAGTCAGCCTCCCTGGCTGCTTTCTTTCTCTCTCTGTCCCTGACTTCCCCACAGTCCTGGGCTGGTTTCAGCTAGGCTATGTTGACAGGTCCGTGGTCCAGTGGCTGCCCAAAGGATTTGGGGTGGGGCTCAAGTGGAGGCCTGAAGGGGCTCAAAGACCCACAATGGACCCAGATGGGTTATGCTGGGAACCAAGTACTTTGCTTCCAGCAGTCTTGGCTTGTTGTCCGCATTTTATGGAGGGGAGATTGAGGAACAGAGAGAGATTTATTAAGCAAGTGGCCTTTAAGTCTGCTCCCATCAAACCAACAGTATTTATTGCATGCCTACTATGTGCATACTTTGTGCCTACTGTGTTTAGTATTGGGAGTCCAGGGCTCTCCAGCCTGCCGTGGGCCTGCCCCTCCAGTGTCAGCCACAGATGAGTACAGACCAGAGTGCCCCACTAGGCAGGCTGGAGCCTAGCCAAGGAGGTAGGGCCAGGTGCCAGGCAGAGGGCTGGAAGCTGATGATCAGCGGTCGCTCCACACACCCTCTGTGCCCATTTCCCCAAGACAGTAGTTCTGCCTGACTTTACAGAAGGCCTGTGACTTTAAGAGCTCCGCCCCTCCCTGCAGGGCAGGCACACAGTCTGCAAATGGACTTTCTTCTCCGGCAGCTGGCAGCAGCCTGGGGAGGTTCACAAAGACACAGGCAGATGGAAGGAAGCAGGCTCCAGAAGCGGGACTGGGAGAGGAGGAGGAGGCAGCGGAGCCAGCGGCATCCTCAGCCCTCACAATGAAAGCCCTCCCTGGCCGGTCCCCGCGCACTGAATTGCCAGCACTGTTGGACTGATCAAGGCATCTTTAGGAGCTAAAGCCCCTTGTTTACAGGGGCACCCTGCCTGAGCTTTTGGAATTCTCTCTCCCCTGGACCTCTAGACTCAAGGCTGGGAGGAGGAGGAAGAGGAAGAGGAGGAGGAGGAGGAAGAAGAAGAAGAAGAAGAAGAAGAGGAAGAGAGACTGGGGCATCTTCTGTCCCTGGCCAGCCCTGACCATCCCCTTGGAGCTGGGCTTGTCTCTCTTTGGAGGGTGGGTGTGGGTGTGTATGGGGGCGTGGCTTGGTGGATGGCTCGTGTTCCAAAGAACAATGATGAGGGAGTGGAACCAGATCTCTGAGACTCCAGGAGAGCCGACCCAGCCTGGCTGGCTGCCTTTTTGATCTGCTGCTGGGACCCCAGTGATGACCATCAGCCTGGGGGCTTCTTCACTGCTGCACACTTGGAATTCTCTCCAGAGGACTCCCCTCACTTTGGAATTTAACTCCTCCACTAGGGACTGGCTTTGAAGGGGACCCAAGGCATTTCTCAACTTGGCCCACGTTGAGAGGGCTGGAGCCGGGCAGCTGATAACCAAAGAAAACTCGGAACCATGAATGCCTCAGCAAGCCGTGGAGACCCAATTTCTTGTGCTGGTGGAAGGAAAAAGGCTTCCTTCCCGGTGGCAGGAGTGATTGACTGAATGAATTGTGGCATGCTCAGAGCTCACACTGCACCTGACCTCAGGGACCAGGGGCTCCTCTGCTGGGCTCAGGCCAGCTGCCTCTGAAGATGCCTGAGATGAGAGCAGATCTAGAATAGAGAAACAAAAGAGTGTGCTGCCAGAGTGGATGGAAGGGATCTGCCTGCCCTGGACTTTTTCTGTCTAGAGGATTCACGGGAGACCATCCTTTTACCTGTAGATGTATGTGACCAGGGCTGTATTCTGGCTTTGGGAAGGTGGGCTTCCATGACAGGGGGATGAGTCTTGCTTCGGAGGTGAGAAGTGGATGGGAGAGTCTGGGGTGCTTTGTGGCCCCAGGAAAGGGACTCTAGCCCATCACTGTTGGATTGTATTTCCATTTGGGGACATTTCCTTAGTTTGGGGCCCCCGCTTCCTGATATTAACCATATCAGTGATACAGGGAGAAAGTACTCAGAAGAGAAGAGTCTGGCCGGGTCTGCCAGCCCTTGGGACGTGACCGAGCCCTGCTGGTGGGAGGGGGGGGGGGTCGGGAGCTGAGTCCTGGACGGACACAGTGAGGAGGCCCGGGAGGCCCGAGGTGGCCAGGTTTGCATGATGGCTGACTCTGGTATTCTGCGCAGGAGAGGGTTGCAGGTGAGTAGAAGAAAGGCTCTCTGGAAAACTTAGGGCACATGGGAAGGCCTGGGGGGGGGAGTGGTGCTGACTTTTGGGGATTTATTTTAAGGGGGATATTCCACGATGTTGAACTAAGCAGGCCCACGACCCAAGTCACTGCTCTAGACTGCTTTGGAAGCTGCTGCCACCAGGCCATGTCCCTGTGTGATCAGCTCCTCGACTTTCTCCCTGCCTTTCAATCTGATTGATCTGTGGGGCATTTTCTCCCAGCCCTGCCTTTTGTCTCTTCTTCTTTAAGGTTTCTTTTGCAGAGGTCAGATATCTGTGAATGGTGTTTTACAGACCATATAATCTGAGTCGCTGAGTTCTTATGTATGATTGTGACCGGCAGAGGACCAGCCTGTGGAGGGCAGGACCTGAGGGCCCATGGCTGAGCCACTTTCTCCTCCCTTGACCTCAGCATCTCAGTAAAGCAGATGCCTCCCTCTCTTTAGGCCACCACATACTGTCCTATGCCCTGGTCTCAAACCTGCAGTTTACCAGCCTCTCCTAAGACCTGCTGCAGAGCATTTAACTGGAGCACTTATCTTAGATCTGCAGAATTGTCAGAAATTCTTCAGGTCTCTGTCTCCTTGCCATATGTTCTCTTCTCACCCATTTTTTCTTTCTAATCCAACAAATGTTTATTATGTTCTTAGTATAAGCTTGGCCCTGGGTTACAGAAACCTAAGGAAGAACTGAAGCTTGCCCTCAGGGAGCTTAAGTTTTCCTGGGGCCAACGGGAGGAAGGGGTAGATTTAAAATACAATGGTACTTTGATGTTTCCTCCACAATTTCAGCCTAAGATGTTGCCATGGTTCTTTTAGGAACAAGTCCACCTTTTCCAGGCACATATAGCAGCATCTGGAATCATATTTGGGGCACCTCGTGGGCACTTTTCTTGTCCTGTTGACACAGGTTTCAAGGGTTAAGGGCATAGAATTTTGAATCACACTGCCCTTTTTCAGTCTCTCCCATGCTACAGTTAGATTAATGAGGCCCCCAGGAAGGGGGTACTCACCCCTTCCCAAGGAGTAAGTGGTTCACTCTCTTGGTTAATAAGTTCTTTTTATTAAGTCTGAATTGATCTCTTTGGCAATCCTTTTCATTGTTCCTAGTTCTGTCCTCTGGGGTCCAGTGGAACAAGGCTAATTCCCTTTTCCCCCATGACAACCCTGCAGATACACAAAGGTAGGCATCCTGTCTTCCCTGAATCTTATCTTCTCTGGCCTCAGCAGCTCCAGCTCCTTGTACTGGCTGTCCCCTGGCATGCTCAGGGTTCCCATGTGATCATCCTGAATTCCTCCAGTGGTGGAGATCAGGGTCAGTGGGATCCTGTCATGGTTTGGGCTCCCCCAAGGTGCCAGGAGCTGAAGACGGTGTTTTGGTGGGTTCTGCTCCCAAGGTGCCTCTTGGCTGCACTGTGGTCAAGCTCTATCGCCCTGGGCACCGTGGATGTTTGAATTCATAAGCTTCTTGGAACCCTGCACCTTTAATGGCTCTGAGCTTCCTTTTCAGGCACAATGAACAGCCTTTCTCTCTTGCAACTACACGTATCTGTGGGAGCAATGCTGCTTTCTCTGTAGGATTGCTGGTGGCCAGAGTTAGAGGGCTCCGCCCCTCCCCTTATCCAGCCTTCATTGGCTTTCTTCTCCATCCAGGTGCCTATGGAATCTTCCTGTAACCCCTGATGGGGTCAATGTTTGGCTCAAGGCCTGAAGATTTGAAGGTCTTTCTCCTGCCATCATTGACCCTTCTAAGTCTGTGGGGTGCTTTTTTTTTTGTGGGGTGCTTTAACATGCTCTGGGAGCCCCAGCTATAAGAATGATTCTCTTTTCAGGGTACAGTGCCTTGGCCTAACTAGGAGCAGCTGCATGCCCATATCCTTTCCCTACTCATCTTTGATTTCATTCCAGCCTGATCCCCTTGGCCTGGAGGTTGCTCCCTCTTTGGTCTACTTTCTGTTACTGTGGCCTGACCCTGCTGGGCAGGAACTCTGGTTTTTCGTGGATCTGAGTCTCGCTGCAGGTCATTCTCAAAGAAAGATTTTCTTTGTCTTCAAGGAAAAGGGCTGTCATTTGGTCAGTTGGGAACCCTTGGCCTCCTCCGCTGATGGCCTCCTATTGGAGCAGCTCTGCCATTTATAATTAGGAAAAACTCAAATAGGTGAAATCCTCATTCCTTTAGGCTGATTTTTAACCCGTGTCTGAGTAAAAGTCAAATAGGAGCAAGAAGTACATGGAGAGATGACAAGTCCAGGCCAGTGCTTGGGTAGAGAAGGACCTTTGGAGGAGCTGGGACTGGGCCAGCCCAGGCTCCTGCACCCTTCACACCCTTATCTCCTCCCCCGGTTCCTGAAGAAATGAGAAAGCTCCAGTTGTCCAGGAGGAAGCCTGCTGGCTTCCCACAGGTCATGGCAGAAGGGCAGGATGTGGATGCACACAGATTCTCAGCTAGATAAACAAGCAGCTTTTCTATTATCCAGGAAATTCAGACCATAGCCTACCTTTACAGCCAGCACCCTGGACAGAGCCAGGTGAGGCCTGTCATTGCTGGCAGTGTCTTGTGTTCTCTCTGGGCTCTGGCCCCTCCCCCTTCCCCCCCCCCCCGCTGTGTGTGTGTGTGTGTGTGTGTGTGTGTGTGTGTGTGTGTGTGTGTGTGTGTATGTGTGTTCCTTGGGGGGGGGGGGTTGGGGCTGGTAAGTTCTTTCTGAGACCATATCCTGGCAACTTCCGGGTCTTTCCCCTGGCCCTGGATTCCTGGGCTCCTCCCTTTCCATCAGGGTTATTTCAAGCTTCTTGACCATGTAAGGAAATTCTAGGGAACCTGCAGATGAATAAGGGGGTCCCCTTTACCAGGTTGGTCCCATTCTTCAGCAGGCCCTGCTTGGAGCATCAGAACTAGACAGGCCTTTGGAGGTCAGCCAGTCCAAGCCTCCTAGCATGCTTTGTGGTTTTTCCTCCATGGTTTCCACGCTCCTTCAGCTGTCTGTTCTCTCTTTGAGCTGGTACTTTTGGCCTGCCCTCCTCACTACCTGGTATACTTTTGGCTTCTGGCAGGAATGCTGTTAACATGTGTCCCTTCTTAGTAGCTTTTTTGCAGAATCTGCCTCTAGGCTTTCATACTTTCTTGTAGAATGCTCTCTCCATACCTGCCCTGGCTGGGTGCCCAGTGCTGCTGCCCTCTTTCCTCTAACTCCCACAGGACAGCTTCCACTCAGGGAGGCCCTGGTTTTCCCTGAGTCTTCTACTCAGTTGGGGTTTTCTGTGGCACAAGTCAGAGCAGTGGCTGCTGACCTCGATTCTGTGCCTGAGGCCTTCCTGGCACTCCCACTCCCAGCCTTCTCTGGGATGCTGTAACTTGCCCAGCTGTTGGATGAAGTGTTGTTTGTGCTGCCAGCCTTGGTGTCCTGCTGTTGCTATGGGAACAGCCACCGCCTAGGTCCCACGGGAAATCCTGTTGGGGCTTGTGGGAAGTGGGGAGAATGGGCTTCTTTCCAAACCTCTTCCTTGTGGTTCAGAGATGTCTTAATCTGAAGTCTTCCCTTAAGGGCTATGGGTGAGGTGCGTCTGTATGGCTATACCTGGAATTGTGCCCTGGGGCTCTGCCCATCCAGCTTTGACTCCGGTTACTGGCTTTAGCTGGGAGAGGACCCCAGTCTGGGCTCTTGGACCTTCCGCTTGTAAGAACAACTGTGACCTTACGGTTTCTTCACCTCCATAGATTCTCTTGTGGGTTCTCCTAAGAAACAGTGAGGACTGTTCCAAAGTGGGATGGGCTGCCTCTGGAAGAGGTGAACTCCTCCCTATTCCAGGTCCCCAGTCGGAGGCTGAGCCAGCATTGGTGGGTGGGGAGGGTTCTTGTCAAAGTGATGCTTGGACTAGGCCACTTCTGAGGTTCCTTCCTTTCACTTGAGCAGGAACAAGGGCAAAGTGTTTGAGTTTCAAAGGGTTTCTTGTGCCAGCACAAAAGTTGCCAGAACAGCCTGAGTAAAGAGAGGGAGCGAGATTGGCCAGGCCCATGATAATGGTAATCTATTGTCAGCAAATCCAGAAGACACAGTTGGTGTGTGTGTGTGTGTGTGTGTGTGTGTGTGTGTGTGTGTGTGTGTGTGTGTGTGTGTGTATGTACATGTACGTTTACGTGTGTGCATGTGTGTGCTTGCCTAAGTCTGGTGCTGATAGAGTGCCCAGGCCTCAGAAAAGGGCTTGAATTGTCCATGTGATGCTGAGTTTGTATTTTGGTCTTAAGCCTTCATTAGCTGCAGAATGGTTTTGCCAAGTTGGCCACACAATAATTTAGGCCTACTTTTAGTTCAAGGTGATCTACCTGTCCCAGGCTACCAGACTGTTACAGTCCAGGGGGAGGATGCCTTAGGGAGGGCTCAGCCTCAGCTGCTGCTGTTGCTTCCTGAGAGACCGTGGGTCAGGCCCAGACTCCCGGGGCCCCAGAGGCTGATCTACGAGTGGAAGAAGGGTGAGGGGAAAGTCTGAGTGTTGCTGAAAGAGTCCTCAAAGGGACAGAGCCCTTGCCATTGGTGCTGCAGGAAAAGTTGTGACAGTGATTAGTAAAGGTAGATGGCTGGGATCATCTGGTGGGAGCAGGGGTCAGCTGGAAGAAGGGCCATGGGTGGTGGCAGCTTCCTCCTCAGCCCCCTGTGCCATGTTCAGGCAGCACTTGTGCCTGCTCAGGGCTCTCTTGGCCTTGTCTCTGACATCAACTGCACTTGCCCAGGTACTTATCACCTCTCACTTGGACTGTTGCAATACTCAGCTAACCTGTCTTCCTGATGCTTTTTCCTCCTCTCACCCCAGATTAGTCCTTAGGAGTCACTGTTTTGTCCCTGGTCCCAGCCGAGTTTAAAAGCACCCGTGGCTTCCCCTTGCTTGGGGCTCTCCCTTCTTGGCTTGACATTCAGGGCTCTGTAAGATAGAGCCCACAATATCTTCGAAGTGCCATGAGCCACTGCCCCCTCGAACTTCTGGGCTTCTTTACCTTTGTTCTTGACATTCCCTCTTCTTCTTCATCCACATTCCTCCTGTCTGTTGGAGGTCTTCCCATTCTTCAGCACCCAGGTCAAATGCCACCTCCTCCAAGAAGCTATCTCTGATAACACCCAGCAGGAAGTGATTTTTGAGCTGGTGGAGGCAGGGAGAATAGAAAGCATGTTGTGCTTGGAGTCAGGACAGTCCTGGGTTTGAATCCTCACTAGCCGTGTTACTCCCATTCCAATCTCTTCTAAACTTGGGCAGTATTTTATCTGTGGGATGGCTCATCCCTTGATATTATACTTCACAGTTATTGACTGCAGCCCTGAGAGCTGCACATGTAATTGTCTCCATTTACTAGGTCAAGGGACTTGCCCATGGTCACAGGGCTGCTAGGAAGTGCTGGGGTTTGGTGCCTTCTGGCCAGGATCTTTTCCCTGGGCCAGGCTGCCTGTTTTCCTGCCTACTACCTTCTCATGGGCGGGACTCTTCTCTTGGAGTTGGTCAGCAGGCATTGATGAGGCTTCTGTGTATATAGGGCTCTGTGCTAGGCACTCTGTAAGCATACTGAGACAGGGCTTGCTTTCTTGGTGGTTGTGGTGGTAGGAGGTTATATAGCATGTGCACAGTAATGGGAAGAGGCAGAGGACAGAAAGAACTGGGAAGCCTTCAGTGAAGTGGCTCCTCCCAGGTAGAGGCAAGGAGGGAACACATTCCAGGTCTGGGAAATGACTTGACCAAAAGTGTGGACATTGGAGATGATGGGACGTTGAGCTCTGGGAAGGCTGTGTTTTGTTTTTTTTTAATTTGGCTTTTGTGTGAAGGGGAATTGTGAAATATGTCTGGTGAATGAGGCTGGAGTCACATTGTCAGTTCTCAGCACTGGGTCAGGATCATAACATATGCTCAGGAAATCCCTGTTGATCATAAAAGGGTCCTGAGTGCCAGGTGAAGGGCCTAGGGAGGCATGGAATGACTTTTTATTGGAATGCCACCATCAGACTTGTGCCTTAGGAAGAATCTCTGGGCACTTGTGTGAGGAATAGCGTAGAGAGGAGACAAGTCTGAAACAGGAACACTTAGGAAGGTTTTAAAACCCTGAAGGTGAAAGGCAGTGAGGGTCCGCATTTGGGTGGTGGTCATGCCAGATGGATACAAAGGGTGTGGCGTACGTAGCCTCAGACAGACCTGGCAGTCCATCAGCTGTGGGGGTGGGGCAGGGGCAAGGAGACAAGAAGGACTCCCAGGTCTGGAACTTGAGGGATTCAGAGGATGCTGGTACCTTCGGAACCAGTAGGGAAATTCAGAGAAGGAGCCATGTTGGAGATGTTAGTGAAGCCTTCAAGTGGAAATGATTGGCAGGCATGGTAGGACTGAAGCTCGGGTGGAGAGATGGCACTGGAAGCTGTACCATGATTTGAACCTATGGAGGCTGATGAGGTCATCCAGAATGCCAGGAGAGGAGAGGGCTGGGATGGACCCACTAGCCCAGTGAAGGGGCCTCAGAAGGGGCTGAGGGACAGGTGGGAGGGAGAGAGCCAGGTTGGGGGGGCAGTGCTCCTCAGGCATGGCAGGGAGGATGAGGGCTAAGAAAGCACTTAGGGTTTAGCTATTGAGGGATAGTTTGGTAGGTGTGGGCAGAGGTCCTGCTTGGACAAGTGTTCTTTGTTAGCTCTTTGGGGGACCCTGTTATGTTTTGAGCCCTCCCTCAGGGTGCTCCCTAGCGTCAGACAGGGAGCAGCCATGGGACGTGCCTCTCACCTAACCCTCAGAGATGCTGAGTGGTGATGCTGAATGGTTCCATCAGGTCTGCTGGGTGTGCAGTGCTGGCCAAGGTCTTCTCTGTGTTAGGTAGGAAGCTGTCTTTTCAAATTGCTAGGACTTAAATTCCTCCTGGTGGCATTTGTGCTAGTTCTGAGCCTCCCCTAGACACCTCACTTGTCACCAGACCCACACACTTTCAAGAGCCCAAGGTTGCCTGCACACTGTGATGCTTTTGAGTAAGGACAGAGCAATGCATTCCCTTGGGAAACTTCATTTATTATCTACAGAGAAGAGTTAGAAAGTTGGGTTGGATATTAGTTGCCCAAATAGGAGAGCCCTGGGGGGTTGGGTTTGGATCTGGCAATCTTAGGTGGACACTGAGCTGTCTTGGTGCTACTCAATGGTATCTTAGCTCTCCCTGGAAATATACTTGGAGGTGATGGGAGGATCTGTTCTTCTGTCTCCATGTCAACCCTGGATTAGCTTGCAGCAGTCAGGGATGGAGGCTGTGCTGGGATGGGGAACATTGTAGCATCACTGGACCTGAGTTAAGGCTGGCCTCTGTGTCCTCCTGGAGTGGCAGGGACACTGTACAGAGTGGAGCCCACAGGCTCCCAGGCTCTGGGCTCCCTCTGGTCAGACACACACCATAGGCACCCATGACAACATTTGCAGGTCACAGAGCCTGTGTCTTTTGGGGTAAATAGGAGATAGATGAAGGAGCAGAGTCTCAGTCAGGGAGAGCTAGCCTCTGCTAAACAAGATGGAAGGACTTAATCCCAGGAAGTTCCTTTGGACTG
This sequence comes from Pseudochirops cupreus, assembly GCA_028627135.1. Lineage (NCBI taxonomy): Eukaryota > Metazoa > Chordata > Mammalia > Diprotodontia > Pseudocheiridae > Pseudochirops > Pseudochirops cupreus. The sequence continues at coordinate 27,822,537 of CM053584.1, read as the reverse complement.
GGGCCCTTGGGCCGGTCCAGAGTGCTCAGTCAAGCTGTTGGCTCTGTGTTCTGCATAGACAGACTCATCAGTGAAGGAACAAGTCAAGTGAACAGGCGTTTGTTAGGCAGCTCCTGTGTTCCAGGCCCTGTGCTAAGGGCATAGCAGCATCACTGTTCCCCTGTTGAGTGCTGAGGCACTAGAGACACCAGGGTTGCCTTGTGGCTGCTGGAACCCCAGCTCCCTTATCTGGGGCAGTGGTCAGCAGTGGTAGGAGGTAGCTGCTTCTACACCTGACAAGGGCATTCTGTGCCTTGTCATCATGGACATGGGCAGTGGTCAGAACTGCATGACTTTTCTGTACCATTCTTCACCTAGTCCTGGCTCTCCAGTTTCCTTCTCTCTTTGTCCCTTCCTCCTTCCAGCTGAGCCTGAGTCTTTCTTGCCAGATGGACAGAGGGAGCCAAGTCTGAGTGACTTGCCAGCGTCTGGTCCCTTTCCGTTGATTTTAAGATCTGGCTGGCGTTGGCAACTGAGCTCACCCTGTGTTTCCATGATCTGGGGCTCCTTTGCTCCCCCTACCCCCTTAGCTGAAAGAGGACCTTGGGAAGTTCAGAGGATGGGAATATTTTAGACTGCCTCTGTTCCCTTTAGCTTCCTAGCAATGCCTCGGGAACAGCTGGTGGCAATGTTTGCATTGGGAGCCAAGGACAGATGGGTGAGGTGGCATGATCCAAAGCTCTGCAAGGAGCCCAGCCAAAAAAGCTACACCAGACGTCAGGGGAGCACTCCACCTGGAAGACTCCAGCAAAAGGCCTTCCTGGAGCTGGGAGTCACCCCTTTTGTATAGGTGGTCTCTCAGCCTGGGGCCATCTTCTTCTGGACTTTATATATATACGTGGGCAGGAGTGGTCCAGACCTTGTCGGGGGTGGGGTGGAGGTGTACTAATTTCTTGCTCTGCCCCCTCAGTTAAATACTCCTTTCTAAAACCTCTTGAGTCTAGATAGCTAATTGACATCAATTGACAGTCATGGGGGAACTGGTAGGGGCTTATTTGCTTTGCCAGCAGAAAGACTATGGGAGCTCCTTGGGGCCAACCCCAGAGCTGTGAGAGGAGGTAGAGGTCATTTTAAGGATCCCAACAATGTTGGGAACTGAGTTTTCTTATCCTGTAGATTTTCTGATCATCAGCAACAGTGGACAGTAATGCTTTAGGCAGACTCTTGTGGAGAAGGAGCTTCCATCCCCCTCCTTTATCCCTGTCCCCCACTGCCCACAGCAGGCGAGAGGAAGTTTTGCTGCCAGCACTTAGGATGGGGGGAAGCCTCATTTGGGAGAAGCCACTTGGTAAGGTCAGGTGAGCTTTATGCAGCCTAGAAAGGAGCCCCAAGGAAGGCTCCAGATTTCCTCCTTCGTCATTGGAGTATAGGTTTCAGCTCTCAGCAGGCTGAGGACAAGACCTGGGCGTGTGCTGGTCTTCACCCAAGCTGCCACTTAGACAATCTCTTCTCTCCCCTGAGTTAGCAAGACTGTGCAAAGGTGCAGGTACGCCTTGCCACTGGCCACCAGGGAGGCGGGTGAAGGGTGCTAAGTGGACTTAGTTGGTGACCACCAGTGGTGGGCATGCAGGCAGCTGGCAGCTGTTTGAAATGGGACAGCCCAGAACAGTCTAGTCCAGCCTTCTTTGGCTATCTCTGATCCTTCCTGTTCTTCCTGCAGCACTCATATTCTGTCCTCTAGGGCCAAGCGTAAGGAGACTCATCTCATTTCCACACTTGGACACTGCAGCCTTCCCCTGCCCCAATCAGGTTCTCTCTTTTGGGCCGAAACATCGCCAAATTTTTTTTTATAAATCATTTGCATTTGCCGTGATTAGTCTAGCCCACTGAGGCCAAACCGAGCTGGTTATATTCCTTTTCCATGTGACTCCATTTCAGAACCCAGCCATCCAGCCCCTCCTGAATCCTTCAGATAATCAGTCCTATCAGTCATAATCACCAGACCTTCTTGCCATCTGGTCATATTTTTCTGGGATGTGGCCTCCAGAGAGATGCAGTCCTCCCAGGCAGAGGGCAGGAGCCAGCCTCTTGTGGGTCCTGCTCTTCTCAGGTGTACCCTAGACCAGGCAAGCTTGGCTGGTCCTTGAGTGGCTGTACAATTTGTACTCCAGCCTTGTTCATTTTGCTAAGGCCTGCCAGAGAGAGCTGGCTGTCTTTTAGGATAACCTTGTAGACCTCGGCGTCATTCTCCATCATGATGAGGCATCTGCACAGCCCTAGACAGACCTCCTGGAAGTCAGAGCTGGAAGGAAGGAGCCTCTGGCATCTAGGCTCATCACACCTGTACAGAAAGTCTCTCAGCCAGGCACTGTATGTGCTAAGAGCCACAGAGCCGCAGATAAAAAGAAGGGCAAAAGATAATCCCTGCACCCCGCCCCCCCCCCCAGTGCCCCCAGTTCCTCTAGGAGGTCATAATCTAATGGGGCAGGTAACTGTAAACAAATATGTGCAAATAAAGCTATTAACAGGATAAACTGGAAATAATCAGCAGAGAGAAGGCCCTAGTATTAAGGGGGAATCAGGAAAGGCTTCCTTGAGAAGGTGGAATTTTAACTGGGACTTGAAGGAAGCTCAGAAGTGGAGATGAGGAGGGAGCGCATTCGGGCTCAAGGTGTAGTCAGAGAAAATGCCTGGAGCTGGGAGATGGAGGGTCTTGCTCTAGTTTGGTAAGATCAGTTTGACGTGTGGGTGGAAGGTGGATGGCAGTGTGGAGAGATTCCTGGCAGGCAGGACTCCCCCACCCCCAGCAGCTATGGCAGTAGCCTGGGCAGGAGGTGATGAGGGTCTGCACTGGGGAGTGTCAGTGTCAGAGGAGAGAAGGGATAGTCAAGAGATGCTGTGGAGCTGAAATCACCAGGCCTTGGCAGGAGATTGGATGGGGGGTGGGGGTGGGGTGGAGTGGAAGGTAGTGAGGAGTCCAGGGTGATGACACCCAGGTAGTGAGCCTGGTGACTGGGAAGATGGGGCTGCCCTTGACAGTGATAGGAAGTTAGGAAGAGCAGAGGGTTTGCGGGGAGGGTAATGAATTCCATTTGGGACATAATGAGTCTGAGTTGTTTATGGCAACTCCAGTTCAAGATGCCTAAAAAGTCATTGGAGGTGGGAGGTTCAATGTCAGCAGAGAGGTTAGTACTGGAGTGTCATGATTAAATCCATGGGAGCAGATTGGATCAGCAAGTGAAGAGGTCTGGAGGGAGAAGAGAAGGGGGCCAGGCCAGAGCCCTGGGGGATAACTAGGGGCTTCTGCTTGGAGACTACCAGAGAGATAAAACCCAGAGCCCCCCCTGCTGCAGCCCATTCCCCACATTCATTGTCAGCAAGCGTTCTGTTTTGCTACAGAAAGTGTGTCCTGATAGCCAGCTTGAAGTGACTCCCTGAGCCCCCTCCACTCTCAGCCCCCTTCCCTTCAGGCTCTTGCCCCCAGCTATCATCATGCACACTCTCTACCCAGCCTTCCCTTCTCTCTTCAGGCAGTTGATGATGGTCATTAGGTCTTGCAGAATACCGTGGCTTTGTGGTAATTTCAGCTGGTGGCTGATCCCTGGCCAAGAGCCAGCCAGCCTATGGGTCAGTTTTTAAACTTTCATAAGTAATTTAATGATGATAAACATGATTCAGCAGGGAAACTTCTCTGATGGCTTTTTCTGGTGGAACGAGCCCCCACCGGTGGCACCTTCCCTCAGGAGCAATAATGAAGACAGCTCACCTATCCGGACCCCTCTGGGGAGATGTGTAGACAGGCTCCTGAGATGCTGAGATTTCTCCTAAGTGTTGGGACAACTCTAGCTCATGCCATTCTACATTTAGAGGTCTGTTAGGAGATTCTACAGCATTTTACAGAACTCACCCAGTTACCATGGCAGTTTCCTTGGGTTTCTGACCTTAGACTACAACCTTGCTGCTAGCAGGGAAGGGGAGGGGGAGGTGGTGTCAGCGGACAGAAGCAGCACCAACGCAATCTCCTACCCCCCCCCCCCCCCCCAGCCCCTGCCTTCCCTCTCAGGTGTCAAGCTTTCTGTGGAGCTTTGTTCTCTCCCTAACTACACCACCTGCAGAGCCTGGCTGGAGGCTTCCCTGAAAGGCCTGCTCTGGCGGCTCCTCACTGGCCGCCTTGTCATTGGACCTGCCTATATTAGGTCTCCCTTGGTCTGAATGCCATTTGTTTCCCCCCAATAGAACGTAAGCCCCTCGAGGGCAGGCCGAGGGGTCACTTTTATCTCTTTCCACATCCTTTCCACATAGAGCCTGGCACACAGTAGGAATTTAATGAATTCTTGTTGAATTGACTTGAGGAAAGTGCCAACAGCAACTAGGGGGCTTTTTGATGCCCGGCCCTTGTGTGTAGGGGGAGGAGGACAGGGAAAGCACCAACAGGTTGTCTTGCCCTCCTGCCGAGAAGGCCTGGTCAGGGGGGCCAAAGGAGGAGTGTGTCATTGTGCCTTTACCTGGCCTCCCCTCTGCACAGCTGCCTCTGGGGCTCTGCAGGGGTTCACATCCCAAGGGTCTGTGTCTGCTTCCTAAGTGCTGAAACCTCAGGGGGTTTGGAAACAGGTCCTGCAGGGCTAGGGGCAGGGCAGCCCTGGGTACCATATAGGGCAATGAGATTGGTCTCTTTTTCCTGGCCACCTGGGGATTGCCTCCAGCAGATGACAGGGAATCTGAGATGAATGAGAATCTGGAGTAGGAGGAAGCTGAGGATACAGGCTGTGGTGGAAGGAGCTGGGACTTTGCAGGGGCTCCGACCAGGTGCTGGGCTGGGGAGGGCCAAGGCACCTGCTGGACTATTTTCTTCTCTTGTCAATGAAGGTAGAAACCCATCAGATGGAAGTAATTTAACCAGGATGAGGGATTCGGGTACAGACCCCTCAACCTGGCCTGCCTTTGCTCCTCCGGTGCTCTCCTCCCCTTGTGTCTCTAGCTTTTAGCCTTGGGCTGTACCCTGGGGGACCTGGGGATCTGGTCCAGACCTCTCTTCCATCTGGATTTTCACCAGAGCTGCCTCTTGTGCCTTCCCTGCACATATGGCTTCAGTAACTGCTGTGTGCCAGGGCCTGTGCTGGGCCCTGGGGACACCTTTGTCTGTAGGCACTTCCCTTCTCGTGTAGATGGTATACACAGAAATAAATTTATGCAGAATGAATGTGGAATCTCTTGTATTTACCTGGTAGCTTGGATAAGCAACTGCATTCTATATGGTGACCAAGCACACATTTCTCAGGGTTTCTCATTCGTAGCTGGGGGCAGAGCAGCAGATCTGCCAGGCCTGTCCAGTTCTGGGTGCCAGGTTTCATAGAACCATAGACTTAGAGCATTCAGGGTGCCTGGGGAAGCTCTTTAACACCCTAAGGAAGTGGGAACAAAGCTCTAGTTGATGCTGAGAATTAGGAGACAGGAAGTGGTCAGCTTCTTGTGAGGAGGGGGTCAGTGTGGCTGGAGGGGGACCCTAGAGCCTACCACGTGCCTGGGACAGAAAGGCAAAGACCAGTCCCTGCAGCCCAAAAAGGGAGGCAGCATTCAGCCACAGTGAAGGCACCAGAATTATGGGGGACTGGGAAAGGCTTCCTGTCAGAGGGAAATTGATTAGGGACTTGAAGGAAGGGGGGAGGTAGAAGTATAAGGGGGGCTCAGCCATAGAGGAAAACCAGTGAAAATTCCAGGAGTCAGAGATATGGAGGATCTAGTCTGAAGAGTGTCACTGAATCACAGAGTGTGTGTGTGTGTGTGTGGGGGGGTATGTGCAGACTGGAAAGGGGGGGCAGGTTATGAAGGGCTTTGAATGGCAGAGGATTTGATATTTGATCCTGAAGCTACTGGAAAGGGGTGCAGGGGAGAGGGAGAAAGACAGAGAGAGAAGAGAAGATGAGACATGGGCAGTGCTGTGATTTAGGAAAATCACTTTGGCAGCTGTGTAGAGGATAGCCTGGAGCAGGGAGAGACGTGAGGCAGGCAGACCTCAGAGTGGCTGGTGCAGTAGTACAGGTGTGAGGTGACAAGGGCCTGCATGGGGGTGGTAGTGTCAGAAAAGGGAGGGGCAGGTATTGCAGAGATGTTACAAAGGTAAAATCAATAGACCTTAACAACAAGTTGGGTGTACAGAGAGAAAAGAGGTGAGAGGGAGGCAGAGAGAGAGTCAGACAGAGAGAGAGTGAAAGAGAGAGATATGAATGTGTCAAGGTTGCCTGGGTGTTCCTGGACAGTAATAGGGAGGTTAGGAAGAAAGGAGGTTTTGGGGTAAGTTTTGGACATAATGAGTTTGAGTAGTTTATGGAACACCCAGTTTGAGATTTCCAGTAGGCATTTGGAGATGGGAAAATGGTGGTCAGCAGAGAGATTAGAATCGAATAAACATATTTGAGAATCCTCAGCATATAGAGAGGGTATTGAATCGGTTAGTATAAAGGGAGAAGAAAGGAGGGCCCAGGTTAGATCCCCCTGGAAAACCTCCAGGTATCACGTGTGACCAGGACGAAGGTCTAACAAAGGAGACTGAGGGGTCCTCAGATAGGAGAACCATGGGAGAGCCATGTCACAAACACTTAAAGAGAAGAGAGTATCGATGGTGATCAGTAGTATCCATGGCTACAGAGAGGTCAGGAAGGATTAGGACTGTGAAAAGGTCATTCACTTTGGAAATTAAGAGAACCATGGCAACTTTGGACAGAGCAGTTTCAGTTAAATGATGAGAAGATAGATTATAGAGATTTGAGCAGATGGCAAGAGGAAAGGAAGAGGAGGCGTCATTTGTAAATGGCCTTTCCAACAGGTTTAGCCTCAAAGGTAGAAGAGATATGGGATGGTAGCTGTTGGGGATGGCTGGCTGGCTGGCTGGCTGGCTGGCTGGCTGGCTGGCTGGCTGGCTGGCTGGCTGGCTGGAGTGAGGGTTTTTAAGGATGGGGAAGACATAAGCATGTTTGTAGGTAGTAGGGAGGGAGAGATGGAAGATTAGTGATTGTGTGGGGTTGCGGGAAGGGCTGATGAGCTAGAGAAGGTGGATTGGAACGGGGTCTCATATGTATGTAGAGGCCACCTCTTTGTGTGAGACAAGAGTAAAGGATGAGATAGGATCAGAAGGCACCTGTGCAGTGGGAAGAGGGAAAGCAGTAGAGGAGCAAAATCGATGATACAGTAAGACAGCAAAGGGGGTGGACAGTGTAGAGCTGAGCTGGTTCACCAAGGGGTCAGGGTGGGAAAGGTAGGAACTAGTGCAGGGGAGATGGTTTGGGAAAGAACTGAGGGATTGGAGGAGCAGCTAAAAAATTGATTTGGAGTGGCGAGGCAGAGGAAGAGTCAGAATGCCAGCAGTTTGTGATTGGAAAGGGGGCTGTCCCCTGTCCCACTCTGGACAGTGTGCCCTGCTAATGTTCATGAAGTAATTTGTCCCCCTTAAACACAGTAGCAATGGGAAATCTTTGTCCCCCTCTTTCTGTTATTTAGAAAGGAAATAAAGGGGAATGGGACCTTGGTCCCTTGGGCCTGAAGCCTAGCCAACCTTCCTTTGCAGGATCCCAGGAGGGGACACTGGAGGCAGCTAATGGGCATTTTGACCTTTCATCAGCATTGCCAGCAGTGCTGAGCCCAGTGGGCCCCCATGGCTTCTTTCCTCAGGTGGCAAGTAAGGGAGATTCTGAGTAGTTGGCCAGTGTGTACAGTTAATTGGATTTGTGCCCATCTGCCTAGATTCTGGGTGCTGTGCACCATGAGCATGAGGAGGAGTGACCCCTGATTGGCAAAGAGACCTCTGAGCATGGGGGTTGTGCCTTCACATGTCCAGAGAGGAGCAGAAAGGGAGTGACCTTTGGAAGGGCTTGACCCAGTTAGTAGAGCAGCCCTGAAGCCTCCCCAGGGCTCCCTGGGTGTCCAACACCTTCCTCTTCAGAGATCACAAAGAAAGGGCTTCTCTGCCGAACTCCTTCTCACTTTGGTTACGCTGCCCATCTTCCATCTTGCTCCTTCTGTGGATGCTGCTGTTTACACTGGCATGTGCAATTGGCTGATTTCCTTGGGGAGGAACATGTTGGTTTATTCTCCGTGATTGCCGCTGGTGGGAGGGAAGCCAAGTTGGCTTTGACGAGGTTAACCAGGCCCTGTCCAGTCTGGAGAAGGACTCCCACCCACCCGGAGGACCAGGCAGTGTGGGTTTGGTTCTGACCTTCTTGGCATCGTGCCCCTAGACTGCAAGTGTTGGATGCGGCCTGGGAGTGAATAGTCTGAGGCTCTTAGACCTAGGAGAAGGAAGCAGTGATCACCCAGTCACGTCCCCCACAGTCTTTCTTGGAGACATTGAATGGGGCGTTCCTTGTCCAAGATCTCTGTCTGTCTGTTCTACTGAGGCTTCCTTGGGCAAACTTTTATGTAAATAAATAATTTATTTATTTACATAATGGTTCAATACAAGGAGTACAAACGGGTGAGGAGATAATAACCGTAAATAATAGTAAGAATTTTTGTTGTTTAGTCATGTCTGACTCTCTGTGGGTTTTCTCGGCAAAGATACCAGAGTTGCCACTTCCTTCTCCAGCTCATTTTCCAGATGAGGAAACTGAGGCAGACAGGGTGAAGTGACTTGCCCAGGGTCACACAGCCAGTAAATGTCTGAGTCTTCCTGACTCCAGGCCTGGTGCTCTGTGCACTGTGGTGCCCATGGCTGCCCCAATAAGAATAAGCCGGTGCTTGTAGAGCACTTTATGGTTTGCCGAGCCCTTGACAAATGTGGTTTCATTTTATCCTCCTGACAGACTGGGAGAGGTGCCATTATGGTCTCTGTTTCATAGATCAGGAAACTGAGGCAGGTGGAGGTTCAGTGAGTTGCCTGGATCACCCAGCTAGTAAGGTCTGAGGCAGGATTTGAACTCGGGTCTTACTCCAGGGACTGTGCTCCATCCACTCTGGCACCATCTGCTCAGGAAAGGGGCACACAGATGGTGCTGGAGCCGCAGGAGTGTGAGGGGCTGCCAGTAAAGAGAGAGAGAGGGCATTACAAGGCTCTGGTCAGGCCGGGCCAGCAGCCAGACCTGCAGGGTTCTTGGCCAGGGAGATGCTGCCCCCTGGTGGCCAGCCAGAACCCTGTGGCTTTCTGACCGTTTTCCTCTGGGCTCCCTAGGAGGGAATGAGGCAGCCGCGGTTTGTTGGGCCTGCTTGGGCTCTGGCCTTCTCCCTGGGGGTCTCAGCACCATCAAGTGCAGCCCAGGCCCTCAAAGCGGCCCTCCTCATGTCCCCAGGCACCGCTCCAGGACACCCCCCACCCTCCTTCCTTCTCTGGCCCTCGGGCCCCAGCAGGCGCCCTTCAGCTCCAGCTGCAGTGTCTTCTGTTCTCCAGGCTTCCTTTCTCTGCCCCTTTTGAGAGGCACACGTGGCAGCTGGGTGGAAGACTGGTAATCCTGGCACCTACCTCCCATGGTGGTTCTGGGAAAAGAATGAGATCATATTGGTAGAGCACTTTGCGAACCTTAAAAGACTGTCTAATTGCTAACCATCATGGCCATCTGGATGACCCCCCACTTCTCTAACTTGGGCCTTTCTTTTGTTTTTCAGAAGGAGCTGAGCCTTCCGAGAAGAGGCAGCTTGTGAGTACCTTCTTCTTTGTCTGTCCGCCTCCCTCCCACCTGATGCTGGGGGGAGGCGTGGGGGAGGGTCAGTCTGGCTTGTCCCCGGCTCCCTGCCCCCACCATCTGGCCACCACCAGGCCTTGGGACCCTTTGTCCTGCCTGGACATGGCCACTCATCTTCTCTCAGTGGGCCCAGAGAGAGCTGAGCCACTCGTGGCCTTGGCTTCTGGTGGTCTGGGGATTCTCTGCATGTTGCCCATCCTCCACATCCCTGAAAACTGTCTCCAGGACAGTGTCTTGGATCCAGGACGTGTCTGGCTCCGGAGGCTCCAGGTGGTTGGGCAGTTAGCCCTGGCTGATGGGGAGGCAGGATAAGGACTTCTCTTTCCACTCTGCTCCTTGTCCTCCCCGTATGACTGACCTTGCCCTGCACTCGCCCCATGGCCTACCCCTCCTCTCGATCTCAGTTCCCTCCTCTCTGGTCTTCCTTTGTAGCTCTCGTTCTTGGGAGCTGTTGGGAGGCATCCGCTGCAGGTGGTGGGTGGGCCCCAGATGGCCCCTGGGCTTGGCCTGTGGCCTTGTCTGCTGCTCCAGACAGGAGGTGTTTTTGGGAAAGTCTGGGGTCAGGGGGAGGTGTCTTGTTCCTCCTGGAGAGTGGAGGTGACTTTGTACCTGGAATGGTGCGTGTGGCAGGCAGAGTGCTGGACTCCATGAGTTCAGCCCCAGGTGCTCTGGAACTGTGTGACCTTTCCTCAGGCTCAGTGTCTTATCTGTAACATGGAATGGTAATGCAATCTACCTCACACGATGGTTTGTGTGGATCAGTATTCATGAGGTACTTTGTGAACAGATAACAAATGCTAGTGATTATATTAATACATAGTGGCAATGTTATTTTTCCCCTTGTTCTCTGAAACTTTTGGGGATCGGTCATCCATAGTGATTTTTGGAAAGCCAGGGGACCTTTGTTCCTGTGTCCTTTGGTCGGTCTGCCTCCATGAGACATCCCCCCAAAGCCACCATGCTCGGGAGCAGACATTCCTCCTCATTGGCTTCCGTCTTGGGCTGTCCAGCTTCCAGGCAGCAAGTCCTAGGCACAGGGCAGCAGGGCGGCCAATTCTCACTTGAGACTAGGCTGGGTGTGTTTCAATGGTCACTTTTTCTCCTTCAGATCAGCAAAGCAAACCTTTATGAAGCATCTTCTTCCCTGCTTTCTCCCTCATGTCTGTTGTGTTGAGGAGGTGCTGAATTGGGGCATGGGCCAGGCCAGGCCTGAACGGGCTCTGAGGCTCTTCCTTGGCAAATTCTTCATGGGCAGCTCAGCGGGAAGGCGGAGAACCAGGAATTTCAGTCCTAGCTTCTGTCCTGAGGGGCAGGCAGCATGTACACAGATGAATCCATACTGAATCTTTATGATAGAAACATTACCTAACTTTTGGAGGGGCGGGGAGAGTCCTGGCAGCTGGTGGTGGCCTCAGGTGGGAGAACTGCCCCTGAAGGGAAGGGGGCACAGGGCAAAGGCAGAAGTGGAGGGGTGTGTGTGCATGTGCATGCGTGTGCATATGTGTGTGAGAGCACATGTGAGTGTGTGTATGAGTGCGTGTGTGAGTATGTATGTGCACATGTGTATGCGCGTTTGTGTGTGTGAGTGTGTGTGAGTGTGTGTGTTTATGTGTGCCAGCTGGAGTGTAGATTGGGTGAAGGGAAATGGTATGTCATCACCCTGGAAAGATAAGCTGGAGCTAGGTTGGGAAAAGCCTTAAATACTGAACAAAGGAGTGCCTAGTTGATTGTGGAGGTCAGGGGATAAAGTTTTAGGAAAACCATGGTAGTTGCTGGGTGGAGGGCCGAGGGAGGCTGGAGGGACTGATGGTGATGGCTCATCTTTTCAGACTTTGTGATTATCATCAATTGGTTGTGCTGATTTTTCCCTTTTTTCTTTTTTTACCTTTAAATAGCCCTGTCTTCGATATGGGATGGCTGACGGGGAGAGGGGAGATGCTGGGGAACTTGAGAGAGATGTAAAAAACCAACCGATATCAATGAAAACTTAGTTTAACAAAAGATGGTAGTTGGGGAACAAAGAAACCTGAGCTGGCCTTTTGTGCTGGCTCCTGAAATCCATACCTAGACTGAGAGCCTCCTGACTCCCAAGCCCAAGGCCATGTCTTGGTTTGGCTGAATTCACGTGGGAGCCAATAAATGTAGTTAAACGGGCTCCCAAAAGGAAGAGCAAAGCCACATGTTTCCCTGTATCCAGGGAGGGTCTCGTCCCCTCCATCTCCCCAAAGCCAGCCTGCTGACTCCCCCTTGAGCTGCCCACTCTTCCCTTTGGAGCTGTGAGTGTGTTCTGGGCTTCTTTCTTCATGTTTTCATCATCTGCGGTTTCTCTGCCAAACTGCAGTGACAGGATTTGGGGTGCAGAGATTGGCCCTGGCACCTTGTGCTCTTGGTGAGCTGGCTTGGCCATCAGTGTCCTTGGATCAAAAGCCAGCCGAGTTGCTGGTCGTTTTCACCATGTCATGGATCAGACATTTAGGGCTTCAAGGGATTTTGTAGGCTAAATAACCCATTTAACAGAGAAGGAGATGAGCCCAGAGATGGGCAGTTACCTAGGGAGCACCTGGTAGAGCTTGGGTTCTAGCCCAGGCAGGTCCCCATGCCCTCCGATGTCATCCTGCTGCCAGGCCTCCAGGGGCACCCCTCTCAATGTAAGATTCCTGACACCCACTTTTTTTTTAAGTTTATTTAGTATTTTATTTTCCTTCCAGTTATGTGTAAGAACAGTTTTTAACATTAGTTTTTAAAACTTTGAGTTTCAAATTCTCTCCCTTCCTCCCTTCCCACCTCCTACCCCCACCATTGAGAAGGCAAGCAATTTGATGTAGGTTATCCATGTATAGTCATGCACTCCATATCCCTAATAGATTGTGAAAGAAAACATAAACATAAAAAGCCTCAAGCAAAATAAAGTTTAAAAAGTATGCTTTCTGTTTGTCTTCTATATCCAGACTCCACCCGCTGTTTCTCATCCTGCGCCCCTGGGGCGTCTTGGGTCACTGCTAGGTCGCTCACAGCTGATCCGCTGACAGCGCTGCTCTCACTGGTGTGCGGCACATTTAATGTTGCACCAGCTCACGCGAGTCTTTCCAGGTTTTTCCCAGGGGGTTCTGCTTGTCGTTTCTTGTAGTGTTCTGTCATGATCACGTACCACAACTCGTTCAACTGCTCCCCAGTCGTTGGACATCCCCTTAATTTCCAATTCTTTACCCCCACACAAGAGCTGCTATAAGTATTTTTGTACATATAGGCCCTTTTCCTTTTTGTTTTTTATCTTTTTTGGTATACAGACCTAGTAGTGGTATTGCTGGGGCAAAGGGTATGCCTGGTTTTATAGGCCTTTGGGCACAGTTCCAAATTGCTGTCCAGAATGGTTGGATCAGCTCACGACTCTACTAGCAGTGATTAGTGTCTCATTTTCCCTGCATCCTATCCAGTATTGACACCTACTTTGAAGAGGGAGTCAGACAGCCATGATTAACCTTTTATGCAGTTGAGGAAACTAAAGCCCTGGCAGAGGTTTCAGTCACCCAGTTGAGGCTTTGAGCCATAGCCTTTGCAGATCACACGTGAAGAGCTCCTTTTCATTCCATGACACGGATTTCCACATGACTGGAAAACCAGTAAACCCCCTGGAGCAGCAACCTAGTGGTCTGAGTGGACCGAGGAGGAAAGAGTCGCTGCTTGCTACAGGTTGCGGGGTGAGGAAGGCCCAGATGAGGAAAAGGCTTCTTGGGTCAGATGGGCCTTGAAGGTGGGAGAGTCTGTTCCAGGCTTGGGAGACTGTGGACAAAACATTGGAAGTCATATGGGCCACAAAGACCTCCCGAATCACCAGAGGCGGTGACCAGATTCATCCTTTCTCCCTTCTCTCATCTCTCCCTGCTGGGTCTTGTTCCTCTCTTCCTAAGTCAACAGAAGGCTTAGCTGGGCCCTCTCCTAGTCCCCCATGTGCCATGCTCAGCATTAGGGCTGGTGCAGCAAGCCAGGGCCTCTGGCAAGTCCTTGACTGGCTGCTAATGCCTAGATTGTTCAAAGCTGCACAGGACAGCATCATAGCATGTTGAAGACTGCGGCCTTCCCTGCTCTCTAGGCTGAGGACACTGCTAATAAAAAACAAGGACAGGACTGGAACCCTCTTGAACCCTCCTCAGGCTTGAGTCCAATGGTCTTGGCAGTGATCCCTAGCCTGTACTTTTAGGGACAGAGGGCTCACCACCAGTTACTAATTAACATGGTAGCTAATTATTAGAAACTGAATGCCATCTGCCTCCCTGGTGCTTCCCCCCTTTGCCCTGGTCCTGCCCTCTGGGGCTGAGCAGAGGAGAAGCGATCCCTTGCCCAACTTCTGGTCCTTCAGATACTTGTAGCCCCTCTCTGCTCCGAGGTGACCTGATGTAGCTCTAGGCCCCCTTGTTGTCTTGTTTGCCCCAGTGTGGCATATCCCTTTCTAAGATGCGATCATGTGCAATGTGGTAGGAGTCAGGGGTCCTGGCTTTCAGTGTTTAAAAAAAATATGCTTTCTGTTTGTGCTGTGCATGTGCTGCCCCCTACCATATGAGACCTTGGATGGACATGTCTTTTACTGGCCTCAGTTTCCTCACCTATAAAGTAAGGAATTTGGTTGGATAGACTCATTCATCTCCAAGTTCTCTTCCAGCTGAGACTGTGTAAGGTTTTTCTACGATGTTTAATTGTGTTCTGTTTCCTGCTCCTGCCTAGCCTGTGGTTGTGAGAGGGATGCCAAAGGCACATAGCTTTCCTATTTGGTTTAGGACTGTTCACCTCCATTTCTCATTCTTAGGGCCAGGTTGGGCACACTCAGGACTCTTGGAAGCCCTTGACAAAGCCAGCTTGGAATCCCTTTGTCTCCTGCCTGCAGTTCCCTTTTTTGGGCTGGGGGCTGCTTCATCTAGCAGAGGCTCAGCTCTCAGGCCTTATGCTTGGGTCGTTCTCTAAAAAAAAGGCAAAAGAATGGCCTACACTTGGTTGGAGGGACCTTCCCCTTGGGTGGATAGTTGATTTCATTTTAAGTCAGAAGGCAGGCAGAAGAGAGAGGGGAAGGGTCCCCCAGTACAGGTGAGGCAGCTGCTGCTCTGTCAAGCCCTGCCATTGGTTGTCTGTACTTGCCTATTCATGGCATGTCGTGGCCAGCGTCAGCCCAGATCCTTATCCATATTGAGCTGCTCTTTAGACCCACCTGAGTTTTCTCTTGGTTTTCAGCTGTAATATTGGCCAGAGGCCTGACTCCAGCAGGAGAAATACAGATCACGGCCTTCCTTCTTGGCATCGCCATCATCTTTGCTTTCATCTCTACATCTTCTTTGCACCTTAGGGTTCTCTCAGAACAGCGCTATTGAGTCGGTGATGGGTGCAGACCCTCAGAGAATCCTCCAGCTTTCACTGGAAACCCTCCATTGATGGTGAGCTCACTATCTTCCACAGCAGCCGTCTCATTTTCAAACAAGTCTCAGTTCTTCTGTGGGGTTGAAATCTGCTTCTCAGCTGCTCTCACCTGCAGCGTGACCCAGAAGAACAGAGCTCAACTCTCTTCGTGGCAGTCTCCATCTTCCTCCTCAGTGTTCTTTCTTCGTGGCTCAGCATCCTCAGCTGTCTGCTCCATCTCCTGGGCCCTCTCCAGCTTGGGGGGTCTTTCCTAAAATGGGACCCCCAGAGTTCTAGCTGTGAGCTGACCCCAGATTCGCAGCCCTCTGCCTCAGTGAGCAGCCTAGGATGTGTTGCACAACGTTGACCCGGATTCTGCTTGTGGCCCACCACACCCTCTAGATCTTTTTCAGAACTGCTGTTGACTGCCTATGTCTTTCCCATCTGAGTTTTGTGAAGCTGGTTTTTTCAAACCTAAGTTTGTCCTTACTCAGTTTCATTGCTGTAGTTGGGACTTTTTCAGCTTGGGCTCCAGACGCCAGTGTGTTAGGTATCCCTTCAAGCAAATAAAGATGACCATTTAGGTCACCAGTCAGTCAGTTCTTAATCTGCCTGGTTCTGCTCTTCTTCGGACTTTGTCCGTCCTGTCATTAGGGGCTCCCCCCACGCAGAAATGCAGTCAAGTGTCCCTGTATGGTGAAGACACAGAGCTTGGGGGTCAGGGCATGGAGGTTCTGACCCAGCTCTGTGGTTCTTTTGGCAGAAGTTCCTTCTGGCCATGAATCCAGTGGCTCCTGATGGAAATAGCGTATTTGGGGTCATGCTTGCCTGCCCTAGTGATTGTGGGGCAAGAGCTTTGGGGGTTTCTCAGCCTGAAGAGACAAAATCCTCTTGGACATTTAGAAACAATGGGGGGGGCAAGAGCAAGACCCTCCCAAAAAAGATGTGTGTGGCCAGGTCATAGAAACCAAGTGTTGGCATGGCTTGTCGTATGCCCTGGTGTGGTGGATCTGCCAGGTTGTAGCTACTGCCCTGTCTCCCCAGAGAGGCTTCTGGGAGGGCAGGGATGTTCTGTGACAGTGTGGTAAGAGGCTCCTTCTCTGCCCCATCCCTAGCAACCTGGGGTGTGGGATGAGGGCGCTGGACTTGGGGGTGGCAAGACCTGAGCTCAGTCTGCCTTAGGCAGTTGATTCCTTGCTGTGGACCCTGGGCAAGTGTCTTAACTTCTGAGTCCTGGCTTCGTGTTCTATAAAATGGGGAGAGTGATTATTATGATCTGATGAAGCCCCGTGGAAAGTGCTCTGGGGGCAGGAGCTGTTACTCACTGTTAATCAGTTAAACATTACTTTCGAGCCCAACCCCTGGGCTGTTCATCAGTCTTCGAAGATGACTGACCCTGGACCTGCTGCCAAGGGGCTTCCTATTCCCCAGAAATAAATGGCATGGGCATGAACAACCATGACACAAGAGGCCAAAGTGCCCTGGGGCATTTTGGGGGGGGGCCCAAGGACCCACTCCAGAGGGGGTAAATTAGAAGAGAAAGGGGCTGAGCCAAGAAGTCTGGGTTGGCTGGACTCATAGCATATCAAGGGCAATGGTGTGACCAAAGACTGGGAGGCAGCTTAGAGCCAATCCTGGAGGGCTCTGAATGCCAGGGTCAGGGATGTCTGCTTCACTTTGCAGGCACATTGGAGTTTCCTGGAGGATTGTGGAAAGGAGAACTGCCATGGTCTTCTAAGTGCCTCTTTGTGGTCCATACTGCCAACCACCTCATGGCTGGTGAGCTCCTTCCTGTTCCTTAGGGCCTTTACTCTGGCTAGGTCTCATCAGGGGCATTGTGTTCAGCTGAGGATGTTGGAATACAACCAGGATAGGGAAAAGTCTGGAGTCCAGGTCACCGATGAAGGACATGAAGGGTGTTTGCCTGGAGCCTAGAAGGACCATCCTCACTTGTTTGAAGGACTGCCCTATGGAGGAGGGATGGACCTTGTCCTGCTAGACCCAGAGGGTAGAACTAGACGCAGGGAGAAGGTACAGAGAAAATCCTAATAATTAAGGCAAGTCTGAGAGAGGAATGGAAAGATGACAGCACCACTTACTGGAGGTGATGAAAGGGAGCCCATGTTCTGGGAGCTATGGATTAGGCTATCTAATTCATTTCTGGCTCCTGACCCCAACCTCTGGTTCAGTTAAATCTGATAAGTCCCTTCCACATTCAGAGCCCTGTGTGAGGTGCCCGACTGGCCAGCAGAGCTGTCCCCTGTGTTTTCTGTGGTGGTTTGGAAAGCCTGTCTTCTTCCTTGTTTTTGTTAGCCCTAGTGCTTACGTGGGAACCGAAGGCTCCTTACCTTTTCTGTAAAGACCTAGACATAAGGCATACTGATGTTCCCTGGGGAAAACTAGTTGAGGGGCACTCTACTGAAGTTCAGATGTTCTCAGATGTGAGCCCCAAAGGTGTGATCAGTGAGAGGCTACCTGTAGACCCAGGGCTTAGCTTTGAGTTCACATGGTTTATCAGGAGCTGTAAGGGGGTTGATTGATTATTGATCAGATTGTAGAGAATAAGGGTCAGTTGATGAAGCATTCCTCCTTAAGTGCCTCCTCAGGGAGGATTATATGAGGCTTTTGGGGATTGTGGAAAAGAGAGCTGCTATGATCTTCAAGTTTCCTTGTCTGTGGGCAAGGAGGTAGAAAGTCTGTTATACAAAGCAATTTTGGGGGTGAGAAAGCACTGATCTCTCAGGGGGATCTGGAAGAGCTTGCTGGAAGAGGCAGCCCTTGCCCTGAGCTCTGGCCAACCTCCCCGCCACCTCCCTGCCCCTTCCCTGGTAGGCGGTGGGTCAGAGAGCCCAAACCAGCCTCTGGTGTCCTGCTGCTCACTTTGTAATGACTCCAAGAGATCTTCTGGAAGTTGGATGGAGCCTCTGAGGCCATCCGGGCCAGCCTGCTTTCACAATGCAGCCTACAGGAGTGTTTGATGCCCTTGCCAGGCTCATTACCCATGGGCCTGCCTTTGGGCTTCTTCCTCTCGGGGGCCCAGGAATCCTGTTTGTGGTGTGAGGTTGTCTGATCAGTTTGGAAAGGCCCATGTGGCTCTGGCCAGTACTGTGGGCCCGTTGGTGAGCTTGGGTGTGCAATGGCCTGGTACCAGCCTGGTCTTTGGGAACATGGGTCTGTGTGACTGTGTGGCCTGGAGGAGCAGCAGTGTGGGCCCAGTTCTCCTTTCTGCTCTCCTCTCATTGTATGTATTTAAAGGTGCCAGTGAACCTGCTGGGGTCATGTGGCTGGGAGGAAGCCCAGGGGTCTGTAACGTGAGCAGGGGGTGGTGATCACTGGGATCGTTGTGGTCCCTGCCCAAGGCCACCAGCCAGGGTTATTTTTGGGTTGACTATGTTTGGAGTGGGGGGAGGGGAGGTTATTAACCCTTCGACAACCAGATTTCAGGAGATTGAAATTCAGACCCTAAGCTGATGATATTTACTGTCTGTATTGCTAGAGAATATTGGTCAGCACTGAGCCTGTCGGCACTGGCAAGTATTCCAAGAGTGGGGACCAAGGCCCAGGGTTGGGGGCCAATTGGGGCCCGGTTGCCTCTCTGGCGTGCCCTGCATAGCACCAGGCGGTGCGAGGTGATGGCGGCCCTGGCGCCCCTGCCTCAGACCCATGGGTCTGGGAAGCACGGCGTCCTTCTGGGCCTCAGTTTCCTTAGCTATAGAATGGGAGTCCTATGGTCACCACTGCCCTTACAGCTATTAAATCATGGAATCGTCAAGTTCTGCCAGAGCATGAGTGTTCTGTTGTACGCATACACTTTTTGTAAGAGTGAATGAACCAGAGCTGAGGTTTTTCTGCCAGCCTCACTTTGTCATTCTCTGGCCCTGGGCCCCCTCAGGATCAGCCCCTGCCTTTCTTCTCTCCCTCCGACAGGAGCCAGGGGCCCAGTGGGTTCCTGCCCGGGGAGGCTCGGATTCTTAAGCACTTTGATTTCCAAAAATGGCCTGATGAGCACGCTCGGTCCTCGGTTCCCCCAGCCCCTGCCTGGAGCAGCTGTTCTGTGGTCTGCTCACAGCTCTTGGGTTTCTGTGAGTGATAACTGTATTTCTGTCCCAGTGTGAGTCTGCCTGTCGGTATGTACAGTCTGTGCCAGGCCTCCTCCCCCTTTCCCTCCCCCATGGGAGCTTGCCTGACGTGTGGACAGTGGCGGGTGGCACAGAGCTGGGGACACGTTTCCAGACAGACCCTGGCCATGGGTTGCTGCTGCTGCTACCGCTGCTGCCGCCGGCCAGAGTGAGTGATGTCAGGAGGACCCTGCCGGCAGATTCGTGCCTTCTCTTCTAAATCATTGTCATCCAGGGCTACCTTTCCATTTTTTGGAGACTCCAGGGCAGTGGCTCTTAGGTCCATTGGGCACAGGAGGTTGAAGTCAGGAGGGCCGGCCCTGTGAAGTCCCTTGGATTGAGCCCTGGGGTGTCTTGGAGCTCAGTGTGTTGCTGCCTTGGCTGGGTTCTGCCCCACACCCTAATCCCTGCTCTGAGCTCACTATAACCAGGGCTGGAGGTGCCCAGGCAGCTGCCATAGCAGCCGCAGCAGCAGCAGCATGAAACGAAGGCGAGAGAGATTGGGAGCCCCATCTCTTCGGATCCAGTAAGGATTTGGCGGGGTGGGGGGCTGATGGTGTTAGCCTGGGGCTCCCCGGGGTGACATGGCCGACAGATATCACCCTTTTGTGGCTGGGCAGGTTTCGGTGTCAGGGTCAGGGGAAGCTACCACTTGACTGAGCTGAAAACCCTGAGGAGTGGGCACTCACTGCCACAGGCCTGTGGTCCTTGGCCCCCTTGGTTGTTCCCACCAGCACTGGGATTTGGTGTCCCTCCTCCCTCCATTTCTGGCCCCAGCTAGACTGAGGGGAGGCTGGCTCGTTCCTCTCTGCCTGCAGCCAGGAGAGAGGTGTGAAATTGGTTCAGGAGGCAGTGGAATGGGCCCACCAAGATTGGTGGGTTGTCTGGAGGAGGCCAGAAGGCAGGCTGTATGTGGGTCACTGCCTCCTAAGCTGCTGGATTCTTTAAGCAGAGATTACCAGGCAGGGAGCTTCTATGACCTTACTGACAAGATGTCCCTGGAGCCTTCAGGGAATTGTAGATGCAGAAAATGAGGGGCTCGAGCTCCCAAGTTTTGGTGTTTGTAGAATGCCCAGGGAACGTACACGTGCCTCCTGTCCTTCTGGGTCCTGCTGAGTGCCTGGGCTTAGCATGAGATCGAAAGTACCTCATGAAACAGAGGCTGGGGTTCATCCCCTATGCTTCAGGAGGGCTGCCTTTGTTCCCCCCCTGCCCCCAGGTTCACTGGGTGCGTTAATGATTCCCCGAGGTCTTAGATAATGGCCCAGCTTGGGGTGTAGTTGTGCTGGGACCGCCCTTGCATTCACTGTGCCTGCTCTGGCAGAATGGATCTCATTGGCCATGTGAAATGTTTAGGGGCAAACGCCAATAATGGAGAGGAGAAGGGACCAAAATCCAGCTGGCAGGAGGGAAACAGCATTGGCTGGGGCCTCAAAGAGCCCCCCTATCCACCCACGGCTCCAGCCATCGGCAGGGTGCCCTGGGAGGGGCTGGGGGCCACCTGGGTGACACTGACACTTAACCCCAAACGAGATCAGACTCGCTGTATTGGGGTTTCCTGCAGATGATGTGGGAGTGTCCTTCCCTCCCCTGGCCCGAGGGGGAGCAGTTCCTTAGTGGCTCCCGGGGCCCCCAAAGCTCTAGAAACTCCCTGCCTGACCCTGCAATCCATGATGGGCAGCAGTTGGACCTGGTGGGGGGGTAAAGGGAACTCATGAGTTTGAAAGTGACTGGAGTCACTAAGTCTAGTATTTGCTTTGAAAGATAGAGTTGAACTTTTAGCCAACTGAATGCTCGATATTTGGGCCTGTCCCTCAAGGATCAGCCAGTTAGGCTGTGACTGTGTTTACACGTCTCTTTCCAAGCCTATGGCTGACTTAGGGAGTGCTCTGTGGTCCCAGAGTTCCCCATTCCAGTGCTTGTCAGGACCTCAGGGCCTGGGCTCACACAGAGATCCTGGCTTGCCTGGTGCTCTTCTAAGCAGGAAAACCACTAGTTGAGTAACAGGCAGGCCCTCCTGGCTGCCACGTTCTGGCACAGTGACACGGCCCAGGACAGGCAGGCAGGCAGTTAACAAGCATTGATTATGGGTTAGGCAAACAAAGAAGGGCCAAAACAGGGTCCATGCCTTCGGGGAGCTCACGTTCTGAGGCATGATGCTGCTCCTGGCTCCCCTTCCCAGCTTTAAGGCTCCCCCTCAGGCCCAGGGCTCTGCTCAGAAGCTCTCAAGAGCCTCTGCTTTGGCTGGGTTTGGGGTCTGGCTCTGAATGGGCCCTGACCATCCAGAGCTTGTCACTGACCCTGCCTTTTTCTGTTGGGATGCCTTGGCAGAATCTCTTCTCTTGGTCGAGGAAACAGCGATGTCCATCCGCACTTACCCTCCTCGGCGTCGGTGCCCACCCTGTGCCACCCCCAGCTTCCTCTCAGTGCTGATGGGGCCTTTGCCACAGCTCCTCTGGTCTTTTTCCTGAATCTGCCAGCCCAGAGTGGCCCTGGAAGCTGCCACCCATTCCTGTGGAGGTAAGGACTTGAGCCACTGCTCAGGATGGCCAGGCAGCTTCCCCCAGCTCCCACAGGCTCTGTACTGGACTGTGCCAGAGGCCAAGCTGGGAGGGGACCTATGCCTGGCAAGTAGGCATCCAGTCCCTGCTTGGAGACTTGGGGTGGGAGTGGGGAGGGGGAGAGCTCTCTGTCCTCTAAGGCTTATGACCAGTTCCCTAGCACTGGAGCTCTTGAGGAAGAAGGACGGAGGACCCTTAGTTGGAGATGTTTTCATGGGGATTCCGGTCCTTGGGGAGCTGAAGCCGCCTCCTAGAGGCTGTGAGGTGATAGACTGATGTGGGTTCCGGGTGAGGGAGAACTTCCTGGCTCTGGAGCTGGGCGGAAATCCTGTAGAAGTGCTAATTATCATTCAATTGCAGTAGTAGCATTTGTTGTAATAACTTATTATGATGATGGCTTTAAGGTCTGCAAAGCCGTTTAGAAATATGATCTCACTTGATCCCCACAGGAGCCTGGGGGGTAGGTGTGATTATTATCCCCACTTTACAGATGAGGAAGCTGAGGTCTAGAGGACCGACTCACATGGGCTCACTTGGCTATGGAGGCTGGGCTTGATCCCAGATCTTCCTCCCTCCAGGCTCAGCCCTCTATCCACTGTATTCACTGTACCACCTTATTACCTCCGAAAAAAGAGAATAAATCCAGTATGTGCAAAGTAGTTAAATACAGGGCAGGGGGAGAGGGGAGGGGCACGTTAGGAGCAGGTGCTTGTCTTGGGCCAGGAGCAGGAGGCCTCTTTGGCTTGGTCAGGCAGCATGGGGAGGGGAGTTGTAGAAAGCTAGGCTGGGGCCAGGCTGTGGATGGCTTTAAAATTAAACAGGAATTTCTGTTTGATCCTAGAGTCAGTAGAGAGCCAGTGTCAATTAAGGAAGGGGTAGGTACCATGGTCAGAACTGTGCTTAAGGAGAATCCCTGTGGCAGCAGTGTGGAGGATAGAGCTGAAGCAGGTGGTGATAGGGGCCTGAGCTAAGGGGGTGGCTTTGTGAGTGGGAGATGTGGAGAAACAACAGCATTTAACAACTGAATGGTTAGGGAGTGGTGAGCTCCCAGACCTGTAGTGTGTACCGTGGCCACACCATAAAACCATCTCTGAAGCCTGGTAAAAACCAGGCTCCAACCCATCAGTGAGTTAGAAGTGTGTCTACCCCAACGATGTGAAGACTCTTTCGGTTCAGTGGGCAGATGAGAACAATATGTTCCCGTGGCTCTGAAGGCAGCTGAAGCAGGTGTTGTGGAGAGCTCAGAGCCTGGTCAGACATGGACGATGGCAAGGTCATCTACTGCATCCTGGGCCATTGGCAGCTGCCCTGACTTTTGTCTGGCCACTGGACTTCCATGACTCTGGAAGAGAGAGTGATATCATTGGTCCTCTTGGAAAACGCCTAAAGCAACATGAAGGGGTAAGCAAGAGTGAGGAGTCCAGGATACTATGGAGGCTGGGAAGACGGTGGTGCCATTAGCAGTGTTTGGGATGAAAAATATCCTTCATTCTTAATTTAGTGAAAAGAAATAAACACAGAGATTTCTTAGGATAAGAACAGGACTTTATTCTCTTCCCCGGGAGAAGAGGGCGGTCTTCCTCATGACTCATCATGGAGAAGAGGCAAGTTATAAAAGATAGTGCTGGAATTTATAACCTAACTTAGTCAAGACCCTTCCCCGACTGTTTCCCCTCTCATTGGTGAAGAGGCATACTTCACCAAATACTTCCCCAACTGGGACAGCAAGGAAAGATAAGAGGAGGCAGGAAAACAGACAAAGGAAGATAAAAGTGATTGACAGAAGCAATTTGAAAAGTTAACCACCCCAAATTGAGACATTTTCACTCATCCCATACAGCAGAAATAAAGAGGTTAGGAGAGGGAGGGCAGATGTTGATGTAAGACGTCTGTGGGGCATCCTGTTTGAGACACCCAATAGGCAGTTGGAAACAGGGACTCGGGGAAAGTCTGGGGTTTATAGATCTGGGAATCTTTGACATAAAAATTATAGCCTTTTCCCTCAAGGAACTTAGTCTAGAGGGGGGTATGGCGGGGGAGAGAAGACCACCCACAAAATAAAGCTGAATCATGGCGTGGTGGGGGGGGGTGGGAAGGCCCAGATGAGGGCACATGGGTAGGAAATGAGGAGATGTCCGTTCTGTTCCTCCATTTTTAAATGGAGAAGGTTATGACCCCGACTTCAGTCATGGGGCAGAGAGTACCATTGAGCAGCTGGAGGAATCCGAAAGAAGGAGAGCCAGTGGGAATAATACACTGTTGTGTTTGGAGGCTTGCATAAGAGTTCCCCCACAGCGACCCCCTGAGGTGGCCCTCACCACGGCAGCTCTCAGCTTCCAGGGAAGCCTGTATCTGCACAAGACTAGGGACCTCCAACCCGTTGGGTGGCAAATTGATTGTTAATGTAGGAAATTATAGGAGCAGGCACACCCAGTTCTTTGGGTACTCACTGAGAAAGACTGTGACTGGCAATGGGAAATAGGGCAGCAATCACAGTTAATAATTTTGACTGAGTCCAAGTTTTGCAGAACAAATCCTTTTATTAAGGGGTTTTGTTCTGTGAAGTTTGGATTCAATCAAAGGGCTGCACTTGAGGACCTAAGGGGCCACATGTGGCCTCGAGGCTGCAGGTTCCCCACCCTTGCATTAAACACAGAGAATATGGGGACAGAAAGCCTTAAGAGGCAGATGGTGGTGTGGGGCCAGGTCTTGTGAGGAATAGGTTGGAGAGGCTGAGAGTCTCCTTCACGTTCCTGTGGGTCAGAATTGGGAGCATGGGACAGCATGGACCCCAGGGCTTGAGGGGGTAGGAATTGGAGGGCTCCTTTTTATGGGGGTTTTTGGGGAAATAGACCATCTCTTTTCTGTGACACCTTAGAGTTCATTAACATGTCCACATCTTCTCAAGGTCATCACCTCAATGTTGTCGGCACATTTATGATGTTTTCTTGGTGTGAATTTTGTCTGAAATATACAGATCATAGATGCAGAAGTCTTGGCAAGTGATGCCTAGATGGGGACTCAGGAAAACTACCTGTGTAACTTAAAGAAACTCTCTGAGCCTCAGTTTCCTCATCTGTAAAAAATGGAGATTTTCATAGCTGCCTTGGGTAGTTGTTGAATGGCCCAGCTGAGGTGCTGGGTGATGTGCTAGGTCAGTGTCAGTTGTAAGAGCCCCATACAGTCACTTATTCTTTCCATGGGGTACAGAGGTGGGATGCTGTGTGGGGCCAGAGGTAGAGGCTGACTCTAGAATCCCAGGAGCCCGGGCCACATCCTGCTTCTGACTCTCCCTCCCTAGGTGAACTTGGGCAAGGCCCTGTGTGTCTCCGACCCTGTCCTGCCCCAGACTTCGATCCTGGCATGCCCAGGTGTAGATTCCTTCTGGTTAGATTCTATTTTGTTTTCTTCCCCCAAATCTGTCCTGTTTGCCATGTTTGCCCCTCTTGGCCCCTCCCTCTCAGAGCTGGTTCGTTCCATGGTTCTTCTCCCCAGCTTCAGGTATTGTTGGGGCCTCTTGGGTCAGTTGACAGTCTTAGGAATGGTCCTTCTACATGACCCATGAGGGTGCTGCCCCCTCCCTGCCTTGGGTCTGGTCATTGCCGCTCAGGGCCTCTCCCAGCACAAGGCCCTGGAGGGATGTCCTGTCAGGGCTATTGCCCAGGGGTTGGGTCCTAGAGCATCACTTTGGAGCTGGCAGGGAGGACCTCAGGACCACAGGAAGAAGGTGATCTGCAGCTGCAGGTGGCTCCCAGGCTGAATAATTAGGTTTCTGCAAACACAGGGGATGGGGGTAGGGGGAGGAGAGAAGACAAGGCAAGAAAGGAGTCAAAGAGCACAGCAGGGAGCTGGAGGCAAGGGGAGGAGGGAGAGCATTCCAGCATGAGGGAGCAGTCAGAGGCTCGTGGAGGAGGACAGTAAGCCAGCCAGTGAAGCTGGGTCTTGCAGGATAGAGAGAGGCAGAAAGTACAAGTGACCAGCCCAAAGGCTTGAGTCAGGATTGGGAGCCAGGTGCTCTGATTCCAGGGCTGCTCTGTTTTCACTGCCCAAGTGCAGTTTGGATTGGCGGGAGGAAGCAGAAGCCTGCTTGTTGCTGTGTCCTTACAGGGTCACTTCTGAAAATGGGGCAGAACCACCAAAGAAATCAGCACATCTGAATCAGCCTCAGAAACGATTTTCAAACAGAGAAGGGCTAGTGGGGTGGCTGTAGTACTTTCTAGCGACTTGGTGTGGCTGGGTCCATGCTGAGCACTCCTGAACATCTGTGCAAGTGAAGTGATCGTGATGAGGTTGGGGAAGGCTAATAATGAGTGAAGTAAATGGAATCGTAGTGTCTGTAAAGGAAGGCTCTGTTTGTGCAGTCCCTGAGTGTAGAGGGAAGAGCCAGAATCCACAGGCCTGTCTGCCCTGGCCTTCCTGGGCCAGCTCCATGGGGATCAGGTGAAGCCTGAGTGCCGAGGCAGGCACTCCAAGGGATTTGGTACCAGGGTGTAATTCCTAGTGTCCTCAGTTCTTTATGGCCAGGGGCCTGAGAGAACACAAAGCCTGAAGCCTCAGGACCTGGAGGAGAAACCATGGCCTGGGAGCGAACAGTAGGAAAGAACTCTGTATTGGGGAACCCTTGGGAGAGACCAGGGGTGATGTGAGGAGGTGTCTACTTCTGGTGGGCACAGTGGCTAGGGAGGTGAGCAGTCTAGATGCCAACTTTGACTTTGTCCCCGGCTGTGTTATCTTCCATGGGCATATAGCATCTTTTGGAAGGGACCTGAGAGCCCATTGAGTCTAACCTGCCTGTTTGACATATGAGGAGACTGAGGCCCAGCTAGTGAGTGTCAGGTGGCATCTGGCTCCTCCTTCTAGCTCTCAGGGACACAGTGGGATATTTACTGACTGGTGTCTGGCCCTGGACCTCACTGGTGACCTTGGGCAAGTCCCTTCCACTCGGGGTTTCTGCATCTGGGAAACAAGGGGGTTGAACTGCACCGGATGGTGCCCAGTATCACCACTCCATGTGTTCTCTCTTCATTCTAGTACTTTTAAAAAAAGCCTTCTTTTTTGGTCACTCTCTGGTAGCAAAGTGTGAGAAATTGAGCTCCTGGAAGGACCTGCTTTCGGGGATGTTTTGATGCTTCCATAGGTCTGAGGGGAGATGCTCTGATGCAGCCACTGCCTGCCTGGCCAGGAGAGGAATCTTCTGTGTCCTCCCACAGATCCTCTGCAGAGGCTCTGTGCAGGACCCTGGTATCCTTCCTCTGGGCTTCAGAGAAATTCCTGGACACCAGGGGAGTGCTTGGGCAGCCCACCTGTGAGCCATCGTTGTTCCTTCAGGCATGGAGTCTGGGAGACCTGGGTAAAATCTGACCACCAACATTCAGCAAGTCACTGTATGACCCTGAGCCTTGGTGTCCTTATCTGAAAAATGGTGATACCAGATAGGGTGGCTGTAAGACTCCGAGTTCATGTTATAAAGTGTTTCACAAACACTAAGTGAATAGTGTTGTTGCCAGCAGCAGGAGCTCACCAGCCTGTCTCCTCTTCTCATCGTGTGTGCCATAATGATCTGTGTGCATGGGGGCATTGGTGGCCTGTTGGGATCTGAGAGAGAGAGAAGCATTGAGCTATTGTGTGTGCTAAGTGCTGGACATTGGCCCTGCCCTTGAGGGGCATTCTAAGGAAGACTGGACACGAAAGAGAGATGGGGGGGAGGGGCAAGGCTTCTGGAGGGGAAATTCCTAAAGTTGTGAACATACATGGCTGAGGCCCCTTCAGAAAGAGTAGTCTGAGCAGGCCATAGCCACTAGTCTGGAGAACAGGGCTTCAGGGCAGAGCTTTGTCCAAGATGAGAAGGTGGCTTCATGGGGGGTATCAAAATGGGAGTGAAGTGAAGCCCAGTTTCACCTCATACTTGGAAGGGCACTCAGAGGTCATCCAGTCCGGCCAAGGCCTGAAGCCCAGGGTACCACCGGGGTGTCCAACAACCTCACCTCGCCCTTGAGGCTCCCAAAGAGTGGGAGACCACGTCCTCCGGGGTGGCCAAGGCACTGGGAGCTGACTGCTCCTGATCTCCAGCCTCAGTCTCTCCCCATCTCCTGGCTCCACCTTCAAAGGCCCTAACAATCATCTCTGCTCCAGGCTAGACGAGCTGGTTCCTTCAGTTGGTTCTTCTCTGCTGTGTGCTCAGGGCCCTTCTGCAGCCTGCTTATCCCTGTTCTTCCTAGAGCCCAGAGCTGGACACAGGGTTCTGGGTACAATCTCCCCAAGGCAGAGGATAGTCAGCAGGGCCGTCCTCTCTTCTTCCGGGATACAGCCCAAGTCTCCATGAGTTTTTTGAACTGCTGTCATCCTGGCTGCCATGAGCTGGGGGTCCACTCACAGCCTCAGATTGTCCTCAGACAAGCTTCTGTCTAGCCATGCCTCCCCATCTCAGATCCAGGAAGTTGATTTTTTGCACCTCAGTGTCAAATTTGAGATTACCCTCATTTTGGTCCAGGGTTCTGGCCTGTGCAACCCCTCTTGGATTGTGACCCTGTGAAGTATCTCTTATCCCTCTCGGCTTCTTTGCATCCTCTGAACATGCAGGCCCACGGGGCCTGGAGAAGGAGGAGGAGGAGGAAGAGGAAGAGGGACTTTGTTAAAATCCCCTGATCCTCGATGAGGTTGGTCTGGCATGACTGCTGCCTCTTTGGAATCACGACCTCGCTTTCTACATTTCACTAACTGGCCCCATTGAAAACATGTCCCAGAAAATTTCTGGGAATCAAATCCATACTCACTGGCCTAGAGTTGGAAGACTCTGATCTTTCCTGTTTAAAAAAATCAGGCCATTGGTGCTTGTCCAGGCCTTTGGTACAAACGCCTTCCATTTTCCGTGTCCTTTTCCAGCCATTGGCGGTGGCGGCCCAGCCACGTCCCTGGCAGCTCTGTTGTAGAGCTCTGGGTGCCCGAGGACTCGACCTCAGCAAGTCTGAGCACTCCCTTACCATAGACCCTTGTTCACTGTGGTTGTGTCAGCCCTTATCAGACATTTTTGTCTGATCATTTCCAGTCCAGAGATCATCTCCTTGGCAAAGAAAATGGAAGCAAACTCTTAATAAGAATGAGAATAAGCATGGTGCCCACTTCTGTAGCACTTGGAGGTTTGGCAGAGTGTTTGTCTTTCCTTTAGGCCTTGGGGCAGCCCTGCCCCGGAGGAGTTGTTGTGTGCCTTGGACAGAAGAGATCATTTCATTCATCAGGCACTGCTTGCGTGTCCTCGGTGTGCCCTTTTGTGTGTGATGGGTGCTGGGCAGACCAAGAGACAAGTGACAAAGAGCCTGCGAACCTAGAAACATACATAAATACAGAGTTATTTTGTGGGAGTGGGGAGAGAGGCTAACATCTGGGCAAAGCAGCAAAGGCTTCCTTTAGTTGAGCAGATGGTGCTTGAACTAAACCTTTAAGAAACCTGAAAATTGTGAGGCCAGGGTGAAGAGCAAACTCCCTCCAGGCATGACTCCTAGGCAAAAACATGAAGGCAGGAAATGGAAATAGTGAGCATGCAGGAAGGGGACAAGTGTGAATGTCTCTAAAAACTGGTCCAGGACCAGGCAATCAGCCCTGGCCAGAGACGGGTGAAGGTGGACTGCAGAAGAGAGAGGCTAGAGGCAAGGAGGCTAGGGAGGACACCAGGGGACAGAGGAGGAGGGCACTGGGGGACAGGTTGGAAGAACATTGGGCTGAATTAGATAACATGGGAAATGTTAAGTATCACCCTTGGACTCTTGAGACAGTCTGGATGGCTCTTCATTCGCTACATTGTCGGGTTGTTGTTGTTTGGGTGCTTCTGGTGTTGGCCTCCTCATCTCCCCCTGGACTGTGGCAGTAGTGGCTGGTGCATCTGCCTGCCGCAAGGCTTGCCTTGCTCCAGTCCATCTTCCATCACTCCCTACTCAGTGACCTCCACGGGCTCCCTCAGGCCTCTAGGAGTAGATACAAAACACTTTGTTTGGCATTCAAAGCCCTTCACACCCCAGCCTCCTCCTACCTGTCCAGTCTCATTACACCTTTCTTCCTGACACATACCCCGCGATCCAGTGACAATAGCCTCCTGGCTCTTCCACCAATAGAACCCACCATCTCTTGCCTTGCAGCATTTTCTCTGGCTAACATTCAGTGATTCTGCGAGTCTATGCCTGGATTGCTCCTCTGGGCCAGGCTTATGGGTTGTTGCCCAAATTTCTCAAATGTTTCCCTTTTTGGCCTAGGTGGTCAATGATACTGGAAAACCTCTGCATAGCGGGATAATGGGTATCAGGAAAAGGCCACTTAGAGTGAATCCATTTACCATTTCATAAGAAATAGTGGGACAAACGGTTGGATTGGGATTTCATCTTAAAAAATTAAATTTAAATTGTCAACAAGTTTTTTGGTCTTCTGGTTTACTAAATTTAGGTTGTTACTGTAGTTTAGCACTAATCCTTAGAACAAAGAACACATTGTGTAGTTATAATAATAATAATAATAATTTTTGGTGAAAGTCTTCTCACAAAATCGTGTGCCATTTCACCACCGTGATTTGCATTCTCTGCTTTATTGGCCCAGCATGATGCTGAAGAGGGCCTTTGTGAACGAAGGTTTCTTCTAGTTTTCCCAAGGACAGCTTTTTTCCCTTGTAGCCTTTTAGTGCTAAAGTCATTCTCTTGTAAATTGGAGGTGGGCCACAGGATTAAGAGGAGAGGGATGTGTGAGTGTTGTCAGATTGTCAGTGATTTTTTTCCTTGTTATGATGACTTGGGGTAAGGCATAGATGAGGACAAGCGGAGGGATCAGAGCCCAGATGTTCTACCTGGGACACATAAGAGCAGCTCTGAGAATTATGGGCCTGCAACTGATGGGATTTGACTCAGATAGAGTTTCCTCACTAGGATCTCTCCTAGCATCAATAATAATATGATCTGGGACAGAGGTGAAAACCTGTGACCTCGAGGCCTTTTGGCTGAGTCCAAGTTTTACAAGAACACATCGTTTTATTAAGGGGATTTATTCTGTGAGGTTTAGATTCAAGCCAGAGGGCTGCACTTGAGGACCTAGAGGGCCATGTGTGGCCTCAAGGCCACCGGTTCTCCCCACTTTGGATCATTTAAAAAACCAAAACACTCCAGTCAGACAGTCACATCAGCCATTGAATCATTCGTGAAAGTGGTATTTTGTAAGCTCCTCTGGCGTGCCTGGTACTGCCATAGGCCTCGGGAATCCAGAAGCAGTCAGAAGAGTATTCTGCCCTCAAGAAGCTTGGGAGGGAGATGGAGAGGTAATGCTCTATGCCCCAGTTCACACACAGAGCACCGGAGAGTCCAGAAAGTTCTCTTTAGAGAGATGATGGTATGTGGGCTGAACTCTGAAGGAAATGGGCAGTTATAAGGGGCAGAGGTGAGGAGGGACAGATGGCGTGGTGACGGGAGGGAGAGGGCATAGTGTGTAGGGAATAAAGCCGGAGCCAGGTAGTGAAGATCGTGAAATGTCAGAGAGAGCAGTTGTGATCCTAGAGGGAGGTCATTGAGTAGGGGAGTGACAAGGTCAGACCTGGCCTTTGAGAAATCCCCAGAGTGGGGACAGACTTGAGCCAGGGGTTCAGTGAAGAAGCTCTTCTAGAGCTCTCAGATAGATGTAGTGGTTGGGGAAGATGGGCACAATACGAAGGGGAGATGAGGGAGACAATGGATTGAGGAGGACTCCGAAGTTAGGAACCTGAAGTTCAGAAGGGGAAGGTGGGGTCAGGGAAAAGGTAACAGATGAGATGAGGGTCGTCTGGCTGGAAATGTCCTGTGCTGGACCTCAGGAGAGAGATGAGGTCTGGATATGGAGATCTGGACCTTATCTGCTTGGAGGGCCATGAGCCCTCGGTGGCTGACGAGGTTGCTCCAAGAGAGCATGGTGGGAGAGAAGACCCAGAGCAGAGCAGATGAATTGGTTTTGTTTGTCATGGTTGTTCACATGCTGTTTCCTCCATGAGCCTGTGAGCTCCTCGAGAGTGGGAGCTTTCTCTCTTACCTTTTTTTGCGTCTCTGGTGCTCATAGTAGGTGCTCAATAAATGAATGCTAGTTGACTGAGTAGAGAAAAGTGATCAGAAAGTGATTGTCTTGTGTTTAGCATCATCAGACTTGAGGCTTACTTCTTTTTTAGGACCCAGGCCCAAATAAAGATACCCCTGCTGGTGACTGAGCCCTTAGGCATCTGTCGGGGGCATCTGGATTATTTTTCTTTTCTTTTTTTTTGTGGGGGGGGGAAGATGACTTCATCCCCCTGTTGTAGGAAAAGCCATTTTGGCCCTGTGGAACGTTGAATGTGCCCAGAACCATCATGAGATCATTAGATTCTTAGGTTTCTTCCATCCTGGCAACCCCTTTGCCTTAGTGCCATTGTTCTTGGCTCCTGCGCTCCTAGAAGAGGCTGTGCATCCGGATGTGGCATGAGAATATTGTCCAGGGTGCCCAGTGGCTCTGCTCGAGGGGGAAGAGGGAACCGCTGGTGCCAATGATGAGGGCATTCTGGTGTCTCTAGCCACCATTACTTGTCGCTTCTTCCTGTAGCCATCTCAGGATGGTTCATTGCACGTGGAACTGTAACATTCACTCTTGGAACCCAAGAAGCTGCTTTCTCCAGGGATGTCCGACCCCAGCTGCCAAGGATGACCAGGTAGAGCACCCAGTAGAAGGGTAGAGGTGGGATTTTCTCTGTTTCTTGTATACCTGTGGACCAATACAGTTCTCTGTTGCTTGAAATTTTCACATATCCTAGGGATTTTGCAGAGGTTTAGGCTTTGCCTTCCAGCTCCGAGATTCTCTAGGATTGAGTCCTTTTCATCTGTGAGAGTCTGTGTTGATCAGTGTTTTGGGAAAGCCCATTAGCTTGTTGGAATGTGCTCAGGGACGCTCTGTGCAGGATGTTGCAGGGTGTCCTTGTGGGGTTTCCCAGTGATGGGAGCACTTGGCACATCAGCCCTGTGGGCTGTGGACTTTGGGTCTGCCCGCTGCCTTCTCATCAGCCTGGGTTCTTGGATCTCTGCTAGCGTGGGATTTATCTCATTCTCTTTTTCTCATCTTAGGGAGTTTTGTCTGTGTCTTTTTGACAGTCCCTCACACATCACTCAGTAAATGTTTATTAAACCCCTGCTATGTGCCAGGCTCTGTGCTAAATGCTGGGGATACAAAAAGAGACAAAAGACAGTTCTGCTCTCAGGGAGCTCACAACCTAATGGGAGAGACAGAAGATGAGAACCATGGATGTACAAACAAGCCACATACTGGACACAGGGGACATAACTCAGAGCAGAAAAGCATGGAAGCCAGAGAGGTGGAGAAAGGCGGCGCCCAGGACTGGAGGACTTCTCTGGGTCAACTCTCCATCTCACATGCCCAGAAGCTTTTTTACTGTGACACTGGAGTGCCAGCCCTGGTCCACCCTCAGTCAGCAGCTCCTCATGGGGGCCTAAAGCTAAAGACAGGGTTCTGGATGTGGATTGGGAAGTGAGGGCACTGTGGTCTCTCTTGGGTGTGGCAGGTCATGAAGACCAGCACACGCCCTCTGCCACTTCATACCTGTGTGGGCGGCCTCTGGGTACACAGAGAAGGTGACTCATGAAGGAGCCCTAGAGAGAGGATGGCAGTGTGGCCAGTGGTCCTCAAGATGCACTTGGGCTGCAGGATGTGCACAGGACAAGATGTTTCCCTTTCATTCTGTCAGTCTGAAATTTCCATTAGTGGACACTGTGGCCTGTTGCCAGGACTGTGATGCTTGCTCGTAAGGGTGGGGCCATACTCACAGGCTGTGCATGCTGTGCCACAGACAAGGGGACAGACACCTCTCCTTGGGACCACAATCTTGCCAGTGGCTGCTCTTCTTATCCTGCGCAGAACTACCCTGACAGCTTCCAAGGCTAAAAGTGTTTGGGCTGAGTGTAATTCAGCAAAGTTTAATAGGAATAAATATTAAATCTTACTTGGGGGCTAAAAGAGTCAGTGTCACGAACATGAGATAGGGGAGGGGTGGTGTGGCTACATAGCTATGCATCTGCAGGAGATCTGGGGGTCTTAATGGACCACAAGTTCAACATGAGTCAGCAGTGTGGTCTACCCCCCAGCTAATGGAATCTTGGACTACACTCTGTGACTTGGCTGAGCTTCAGTCTCCTGACCTGGAAAGTGAGAGGGTGGCACGGAATGACCTCTGTCTTACTTCCACCCTTAAACAGATGATCCTTTGAGTCCTGCAAGGTCATCTAAGTGATTACGTGTTGAATTAAATAGTGTTTCAGAGAGGTGGCCTGGAGTCATGGGCACAATGGGCTTGGGCTTGGAGACAAGAGCCGCCTGCTTCAATGTTTGTTAGCTTTGTGATCCTGAGCAAGCCGCCATCCTGCGCCTCAGTGTCCTCCTGCATAAAACATGAGCATGGGGCTCCATGGCCTCTAAGGCTCCTTCTGGCTTCAGCAATAGGTTGGAGAGAGCCCCTCTGTCCTTGGCCCTCATCAACACCTCCTGTGCTCCGGACACCACAGCTTGGAAAAACACTGATAAACTGGAGTGGCCAATTCCTGGTGGACAAGAGAAGAAGATTGGAAGCTGCTCCACCTCGGGGGGAAGACTTCCTGGGGGGATGGTAGCCGTGTCCAAGTATTTGAAGATCTGCATGTCCCATGGAGGAGGGAGGAGGCTTGTTCTGCTTGGCCCAAAGGGCAGAGGCAGTGTGGCCTAATGGATAGAGGAGTGGGGAATACTTGGGATCAGTGAGAACTGGGTTTGAATTTTGCCTCTGACCCCGATCCTCAGTTTCCTCATCTATAAAATGGGGCTGATAATAGGTCTGATCTCAGTGGGTCTTTCCGGCACACACAGAAGATGGTGGGTGTAAAGTGCTGTGGACTATAGAGCTTCATCCTCACAACGGCTGCTGCGTCCACGTCTGCTTTGTCTTCAGCCCTCACCGGGGACTATGAGAGATTCAGTCGATAGCCGGGTCCAGGCTGCAGCAAATCTGCCCCACAGGGAAGGGAAGGGGTGGCTCCTCTGTCCCTGGCAGCGTGGGCACTCTCTGACCACCTGTTGGAGGCGTTGTCTGTGGCATTCTTGATTGCTGCTGAGGCTTCTTCCAGCTCTTTAATCTTGTGGCTATAGCAAAGCAGCAGCGCCCATCGTTGAGTCCTTGGAGGGGTCCCCACGTCCCCTCAGGCTGGCCAGCACTCCTGTCAGGTCCAGCGTGGTTCTCAGTGGGAACGAGAAGGCAGATTCTATGTCAGATCACCAGTCTCAGGCTGGGCCTCCCGCTGATCTCGGCTGCCAGGATGAGTGAGGCCCACTCAGATGGGGAGCCCTGCTGCCTTTCTTGTGCCCTCCCACCCCCGCAGTCTAGGCTTTCTCCATCTCAGTGTGTTTTGGCAGCAGCACACACTGATTGCAAACCAGCTTCTGGGGTGGGAGTGGGGTGCTGGTGATTCATCCTTGAGGCCAGCGCTTAAAATGGAGCCTGACATGCCCTCAGACCCCATAGAGCCTCCTGACTCATCACAAGGGATTTCCTTTCCTCCCAATGTCATCCTCATGTTAAACTGATCCCATTCTTAAGTTTTGAATAACAGTTCCCTATCTCACCACATTCAGCGACAGATATGCACTTGGATCTCGTCATCCCTCACAAATGGTCTACTTCAGTGACGTTCTCCTGTCTGAACAGGACCTCCTGCCATTCCATCTCTTTGTGTCTCCTGCCTCCTCATGCTGTCCTTAATTCAGCCTCTCTGCCCTCCCTCCTCCCAGGCCATTACCCAGATCCTGCTTCACTTTCCTCCCTGGTCGTTAACCAGTTCAGTGTTACACTGCCCTCTGCCCCCCCATTCCTCGTTTCCTTGGCCTGTCTCCACTCATCCCTGGCCAAACCCCTGTTTTGCATCATTCTCAGTATCTGCCTTCTCCACACCTACTCCCATGGTGCCAGATGGAGCTGAGCTGACTGTGGCCGCTGGACGCCGGTGCTCTCCTGTCTCAGCTAGAGTGTCCTTCTCTTCCTCCCTTGTGGATTCTGCCCCATTGCCCATGCTGTCATTCCAAACCTTTTCTTCTTCCATCCAGCCTTCCACCCTCTCACGGGTCACTGAGGACACAGAGGTCATTGGCCTGCAGTTCTCCCACGTCTCAAGAGCTCTGGACGCCATCTTCCCTCCTTTCCCCCTTTACTGGAGTCACTGACAAAGAGGTGGCTCTTTTTCTTACCAAGGTCATCTACTATCAATGCCCCGTCCCCTGGCTCTTTCCCTTCTGCCTCTCATGCTTACAAGCCTTCACTAGACCAAGCTGTCAGCCTACATCACTCCTGCCTTTCTCTCTTGGTGCTCCTTGGTTCTGCCCCTTCTCTCATTCTCTTCTAACTCTGATGTACTCACGGCTATAGCATGTGGTAATAATGACCGCCTTCCCCTCTTGGACCCTCTCTCTCTTCTTGGTTTTCAAGACCCTATTCTTTCTTGATTCTGCTCCTTCCTTTCTGGCCACTACTCGGTACCTTTTCTGTATTGAGCCTGCTAGCTGTGGGCACATGTCCAGGGCTCCATCCTTGGCCTTTTGCCTCTCTCCCCTCTCTCATTGACCTCCTCAGCCCTCGGGGTGGGGGGGGAGGTGACTGCCAGATCCGTGTCCAGCCCTCGGGCTTCCTCCCGACTTTTCAGTCCCACATCATTATTCAGTCCCAGCATTTTCATGTGGATGCCCTAGAGACATCTCAAACTCCACATGTCCAGCCTAGAACTATCTTCCAAAGCTGCCTAAGTGATTTTTCCTTAGCTGAGGTCTGACCATGTCACTTCTCTCCTTGGCTGCTTCATCTGCCTCTGGTCTACCTTGCAAGTTTTCTTTAAGCTGCTCTCCTTCCCATGTTCTCAATTTGTGCTGAACCAGCCAGGATTCCCTCTAGGCGACTGTCATTTTCCTGTGTCCCTGGGTTAGCGCTGCCCGTCTTCCCATTTCTGGCACACTGTTGCTCCTCCCCTGGCTCTGGGAATCCCTTTCTTCCTGTAGTACTTGGTTCCCACACCATCTCCTGCCACTTCCTACAGGAGGCCTTCCCTGATTGCCTGTCCCCACTTTGTCTCTGCTTTGCTTTGTGAGTGCTCTGCCCCTCTCTCTCCCCCCAGTAGAATGTAGGCTCCTTGAGGGAAGGGGATATTCCTTTTTTTGGCTTTGTTTCTCCAGTGCCTAACACTGATGCTTAGTAAATGCTTGTTGATTGAATGAATGTGCCAAGATCATAAAAGGAGCCCTGAAAGGCATGACAGAGAGAGAACTTTGTCCCATAACCCTCTGATTATTAGTAATCCATCGAGAGATAAAATAGCAGGGAGCCCTTGCCAGAGGCCTCCTTGCACTTGTTGAGGCTGGCCTATGCAGCCTCCAGCGAGAGAAGAAATCCCTGGGGATGGTGAATTAATGAGGTTCATTATAGAACCTGCTACAATGGGAAAAATAGTTTGTTTTAATGCAGTATTACATTAATCACTTCATAGGAGTATAAATATATTTTCAAATAAAGTTATTGATCTAAAAATGCCCGATTGTTGAAAAACTGTCCCCTCTCTTTTGTGTGTCACCTCTCCAATATCCACACAGGACTGTGGTCCTGCTGTGGGTGATATTGTGCTGATGGTATTGGGCTCCACGGTGTAGCAGAGCTGCCAGAGTGAAGCCTACAGCCACTTTCTGTCCTCAGAGGATGAGAAATGCCTGTTGTCCAGGTTATGAGAGGCAGTTGGGTGGACAGCCAGCCACGGGGTTGGTCCGTCAGAAAAGAGACACATGTATGAACTAGGAGCTGCAGGAAGAGGACAAGCTAGGAGGGCATTTGGGAAATGGCACTAAGCCACTCCTAAAACAGATTTTGAGTCACACCACTGTTCTTGGGTGCTATGTGGATGCTTCCATGTCCAAAGGTCTCCAGTTGTGGTGGGCCCACCTGGCAGTGAGGAGTGGGATAAGCTTCAGCAGACAGCCAACAGAGAGATGTGGACAGAAGATGGCCTTGAGCCTACCTTCTGGTGGCCGTGAGCAGCTAATGAGATTCCATTGGTAAAGCCCTTAGCACAGTGCTGCCTGGCACCGGCCTTGGATGAGAAGGTGAAGATGGGCTGCGATCAGCACTGATGGAGAGCTGGCCCTGATCCTGAGCCATCGAGGTGCTCCAGTTCGGTGGCTCTCTTGGCAAGGACACAGGCTTCTTTGGCAGGGCCAGGTGTGGTTGCCAAGCTTGTAGTATATGTTCAGCACCATTGATCACTTTGGGACTGTGACGTCCTCTGGATGCTCTCAGGGTTTCATCAGCTCTCTTTGTGCCGCAGCTCTAATGTGGGATATCGACGAGGGGCCAGAAGCAAGCCTCCCTGTTGTCTGAGTGGGGCTGGTGGCTCTCTCCCTCCCCTGGCGCATGTGTGACCAGCACTGCCACCATTATCAGAGACTTTTATAGACCACTTGAAGGTGCGCAGAGCTCTCTGTGCACATGACCTCTTTTGAAGCTTACCGTCTCCTTGTGAAATAGGCATAATTTCCATTTCATGGAGGTGGAGACTGAGGCACAGAGATTCCCAGGAAGAGGCAGGTTTGAACCTGGTCTTGCCCTCTTCCCTGTGGCCTGTGCCTCCTGGGTACATCCTAAGGATCCAGCCCCATTGGTGCAGTACTGGCAATGACAGCATCCTTCAGGGCTCTCTCTGACTCTTGACCCAGCCACCTGCTGTTTCTTTTCCTCATCACCTGACTGATGAGCTAGCTGCCTGGCACCATTGGCCCATCCCCCTCATTTTACAGAACAGGAGACTGAGGCCCCGGAGTTGCTCTGAATCATGCAAGTCAGCCCAGATGAGTTAGCGCAGCGCTGCAATTCAGACACCAGCTAGCCAGGTCCAGGTCCAGTGCTCTTTAACTTCATCTGGTAGGCAAAGGGGAGCCATTGAATGCTTTTGAGTGAGAGGGTTGCCTGATTTAAACTGTGCCCTAGTGAGATCGGCCTGGCCTGAGTGTCCATGCAGGCTGAGGTCCTGTGGTAGTGAGGGCAAAGGGAACAGAAGAGAAGGAGGGGGCTGATGGGAGCATGAGTCACAAGCTGCCAGGTAGAAGGAGCATGGAAGAGACGTGTGGTTGATGAGGTTCACGGGATACTGCCCGACATGTGAGCAGAGGAAGGGCTGGAGGAGGAGGGCAGGGGCTTTGGGACGTGAATGGGCTGTTGGCCTGGTTCCAGGTTACAGAGTCAGAGGGAGACCAGCCCTGCCTTGAAGAAGCTTCTGTTAGGTTGGGGGAATAAGACGCATAAATGTACGTAAGGTAAAAACAGGTCATGTTTATAAGGGAGGCCCAAGCAACTGGGGTGGAGGTGCAGGTGGGGGTGGGGGTGGGGGAGAAGTCAGGGAAAACTTCCTGAAAAAGGCAGAGCCTGACAGATTTAAAGCTTAAAAAGAATGGCTGGCTCCTGGCTTCTGGTTCCAGAGCCCCTTCAGAGGCCGTCTGTGCTGCCCCCTCAATCTCCCCACAAAGGAGGAATCTGGGGTCCAGGGAAGTTCAGTGACTTACCCCATAGTTACAAAGTTACATAGTAAGCATTGGAGAGAGAATTTGAACTTGGTTCTCGTGGCTGGAACCAGTGCTCCTTCCACTGGGCCTGGGCCTTGCTGCCCTTGTTGCTTATGGTGGGCTTGAGTTGCTTGTGGGACATGCAGGTGGCAAGCTTGTCTCATAACAACATGGTTGGGGCAGGGAGGAGAGCTGGCAGTCAATGTAGGTAAGGCCAGAGATGTATGTTTGGGGCCAGTGCCAGATGAATAAGAGTGAGCACGTAGAAAAGATGAACTGAGGGCACTGCCAGAGGGTGACCAAATCGAGGCGGCAAAGAGAAGGAAAACAGTAATTGGAGGGGGGGAGCAGGAGATGTGAGTCACATGGAAAGCAGAGAAGGAGAACCTGTCAGAGAGGGTCAGTGGCCAGGGCCAAGGAAGAGAAAGACTGAGAACGGCTTTGGATCTGGGGATGGGGGAGCTGGCTCTTTCCGTAGGTTTGGTCACAGAGCCCAGCTTCTGTTCTTGAGCAGCATCAGTGGAGAGGGAGGGAGAGGATCAGGCCTCATTGAGGGAGACCAAGGGCTGGGTGGCCTGGCAGTATAAACGGGCACTGAGTGCCCAGGCCTGCTGCCCTCTGGACCCAGCCAGACCACATCCCCTCTCTGGGCATAGTCCTATTCTGGGGTTTGGGAGTGTATCGGCAAGCACCCCAGCACACCCAGGGTGGCTACTAGCACAGGTTCTTAGATCTGCTTTTCTAAAGGAAAGCAACTCAAAATGGGTTAACAATCTTACTTTAATCGATCAAATACCATTTACCTAGTTCAGGGGAAAAAG
>CM053584.1:27765585-27781919 GCA_028627135.1 Pseudochirops cupreus | reverse complement strand
GCGCCACAGGCTCCACGTGACCACATTCAGCCTATTAGGGAACAGAGTATACTTTCAAATATCCAAGGGTCCTCAGGGTCACGTAGCCACTTTAACAAAGGGCCTAGGGGCAGGGAAGATCTTCAGATTCCCATAACAGGGAGGAGGGGGTAACTGCCCTGGGCGTCAGGGGTGAGGGCCCCTAGAGTGTCTGCGGTTAGGTCAGAGCTGTCTTGACTCCATGGATTGAGAGGTTTTGCCTCCTGGGTCTCTCTGTTCCCATGTTTCTTCCATGATTCTTAGGAGGCAGGGGTGTTAAATGAGACACAATTGGGCATTCCTGTGGAGACTGGGCAAGACCAGAGGAAATGCCCAGAGCATCATGTGTGGCGAGTTGGCAAGAAATTTGGCCTTGAGTCTTTCTGGGTGACAGTGGCCCCTGCCCCTCTGTATGCATGTGTGGACCCTGCCACAGGCACACACATGCTTCTTGGCTCTTCCAAGATATGTGGTGACACATGAGAGGACGTGTGTGTGCCACACACCATGAAGTGACGAGTGCCCTTTTTCCAGTGAAACCCTGCCCCCAGCTGGTAGGGGCTCCTAGCTGCCCTTGTCCCTCTCGAGTTACTTCATAAATGGTCAGATGAAATGAGCTGACCTTTCCTGACTGATCCCCTGGCGCAGTTTTAGGGGCAGTGAAACAGGAGAACAGGAAAGCATTGGTGGAGGTCAGGGCTTTACCTGGGAGCCAGGAGGGCATAGTTGGAGAGAGCAGGATACCCAGGGCTAGTCCCACCTGCTGAGGCCTGAGCTGTTCCAGGGCTGGCCTGTACCATGGGGGGAGGGGTCATACCAGTGCCCCTCCTGGATGACTCCAAACCAGGTCATTCCTGGGGGCCTTTTTTGGGGCCTCATCCTCTTGACCTCCCTGGAACTTTAGACATTGTTAACCCCCGTCTCCTCTTGGATGCTCTTCCCTCTCAGGGTTTTGTGGGGCTCTTTGCTGACTTATCATCCACATCATTCCCCCTCCCCAGCTGGGAGTGTTCCCCAAGATTGTGTCCTGGACC
Source organism: Pseudochirops cupreus (assembly GCA_028627135.1). Taxonomy (NCBI): domain Eukaryota; kingdom Metazoa; phylum Chordata; class Mammalia; order Diprotodontia; family Pseudocheiridae; genus Pseudochirops; species Pseudochirops cupreus. The sequence continues at coordinate 27,780,867 of CM053584.1, read as the reverse complement.
TTCTTCTCTTTGTATGTTCTCTCAACTGGTGACCTTGGCAGCTCACGGGGGCTTAATATCCTCTCTCTGCTGATCTGTCCATCCAGTCCCAGTCCCTGTTGCCTTTTGGACATTTCAGACTGGATATCCTAGAGATGTTTTCAACTAAATAGTCCAGAACTAAACTATTTATCCTCTCCCGCCCCTAACCCTCACTTCTCCCCAACATCCCTATTTCTGCCAAAACCACCACCATCCATCTTTCCAAGCATCCTTGCCCCCACTGCCAACTATCACACACCACCTGTGGGCCAGCAGTCAAGAGCCCTGGGAGGACCATTGGCTCTACTTCTAGCCTGGCTTCTCAGCCATCCCCCCAGGAAAGGGACCCTCATAGAGGGGAGGCCTGGCAAAAAGAAAATTTTCCTTCCCTGAGTCTTTGGCCCTGCCACGTGTCCCAGCCTCAGAAACCGATATGGTTGGATTAATGGGAGCAGCAGCGTCAGAGATGTGTTCCCATCTGTTCTGCCCGAGGACCACTGAGCTTTTCCGTCTGACTTGCAGCTGAAGCCTCCTCCCTGGCTTGCCTCCCTCTGCCAGACCTTGGGCTCCTTGAGGGCATAGCACTTTGCACATAGCAAGTATGTAAGACATGCTTTTTCATTCATCCAATCAATCATTCCTAATAACTGGGGAAACATTCCAAGCTGGGTATAGAAGCACATGAAGCCAGAGTGGGCCAGATGGTTGATGGGAAAGGGTCAAGGTCACATCTGTTTATATCCTATCAGCAAATCTGTCTTTGACAGATGTTGGGAATACTTAGCTGGGCCTGGAAATATGGTCTTAATAGTGATGGTGATTTGGGAGAGGATTGGTGTTGGGGGAGGGGAAAGAGACCCCATTGGGACATCCGGGGGTAAGGCTGCAGCTTCCTCCAGAACATGCTCAGTGCAGAAGATGGCCTAGGACAGCAGGGTTCAAATTCCAGCCCCACCACTCTCCACCTCTCCTTTGCCCAGGTCCTTGCTCTGTGAAATGAGGATACAAATACTTGGACTATTCATCTCCCATTGCTAAGTGAGCTGACCGGAGGCAGAAGCCAGTGGGCCTGGATGGGGACAAACCTTTGGGCTCTTAACTGGATGCAGAGCCTTCTGGGGCTCAGTCTCCTTTGTGAAAGCAAGAAGGAAGGATGAGAAATCAACATTCATTAAGCACCTCCTGTGTACCAGCCCTCTGCTAGAAACATTCCCTGTTCTGTGTAGCTCCCAGTTTAATGGAGGAGACAGGCGAGCAACTCTGTGCTGACAAGGTATGTGCAGGTTAAATGAGAACTGTCCAGCGGTATGAAGGTGCTAGACTGAGGAGCAGAGAGGAGCCAGCTCTGAGAGCAGTCCCTGGAGGAAGGTGGGGAAAGGCACTGTACCCTAGTGGAGCATCCTAGGGATGGTGGGGAGTTGCTGAGTGTGCTGGGCTGGCTGCGGCTGGCAGAGATCAGAGAGCTGCCCCTGCCCCGGCATCTTCTGCTGCCATCTGCTGGTGTCCAGCCACCCCCCTTCTTCAGAACCAGCTGCTCTTCTCTGCTGTGTGTGTGTGTGTGTGTGTGTGTGTGTGTGTGTGTGTGTGTCTTAGAGTTCTTTAATGACTCACTTCTTTGGTGTGTATTAAAGGCAGCTAGGTGGTCTAGTGGAGAGAGCGTTGGGTCTCAGACCCTGTGACCCTGGACAAGTCACTTAACCTCTGTTTGCCTTAGTTTCCTGAACTGTAAAATGGGGATGATAATAGCACCTCCCTCCTAGGGCTGTTGAGAAGCAGCTGAGGTAATGTCTGTCCAGATCTTAGCACAGAGCCTGGCACATAGTAGGCTCTTAATTAATACTTATTGCCCTTCTCCTTCTCTCTTTCCTCCCCTTTAAGGGCTGTGTGTTACTAAACCCAACTCTGCAGCCAGCAGAGTGCCTCGGGATAAGACAGAGTCTGTTCTGAGAACTGACTAGGGTAATTCAAAGTTCAGGATGCCACCTAATGATTCATCTTAAGGTAGGGAAATCCCCTTTAATTCCAAGTCTATCCATGATTTGAAGCCAGGGAACTCTGGGAGCCAACTCAGCTCTGCACTGGCAACCTTTGCACCCTGATTCTGTGTCCGGGGATGCCTTAGATGACCCACCTCCATCTCTACTGTTCTTGTGCTGCTGACCAGAACTTTGGAAGTCGTGCATCTGTGTTGGCCTGCAATCTCCGCAAGATAACTAATCTCATTGGGCTCTCACTGCAGCAAGGCAACCTTCCTGCATGTGTGGGATGAGTGAAAACTTCTCAATTTGGGGTTGTTAACTTTCCCTTCCCCCTTCCTCCATTGCTGCTGTCAATCACTTTTATCTTCCTTTATTTTCCTGCCTTGGTGGGACCCCACCCCCTCTTTTCTTACTGTCCCATTTGGGGAAGAATTTGGTGAAGTATGCCTCTCCACCAATGAGCGAGGAGACAGTTGAGAAGGGGGCTTGACTAAGTTAAGTTATAAATTCTTACACTGCCTTTTGTAACACGCCTCTTCTCCATGATGAGTCATGGAGAAGACTGCCCTCTTCTCCCGGGGAAGAGAATAAACTCCTGTTCTTCTCCTAAGAGGTCTCTGTGTTTATTTTTTCACTAAATTAAGGATGAAGGGTATTTTTCATCCCAAACACTGCACATCCCTAGTCCATTTACTCTACTGTCTATAACAGCTGTTCCAAGCCTTCTCAGCTCTCAAGGCTCCTATAATGCCCTCTCCCCTCACTCTCCTGAGACTTCACCTTATTCTTGAACAAAAAAACTAAGACCATTTGCTGAGAGCCTTCCCCTTCTCCCTTCTTCCTCATCCTACATCATTCATCTTCCTCCTCTATTTCCTCTTTCACTTTAGTCTCTGGTGAAGAGACAGCTCTTTCCTTGCCAAGGCCAACCCCTCCCATGCTCCCATCCCCTCCCACCCTTCTTTAGCAGATTGCCCTCTCTGTCATCCTCATTCTCCCTCCAGACTCTCCCTGTCTACTGGTTCCTTAAAAAACAAAACCATCTCCCTTGATCCTATCATCCCAGCCAACTGTTGTCCTGTATCATTCATCTCCTTCTGGTTAAACTCGTGGAGAAGTTCTACAGGGACTTCCACTTCCTCTGGTCCTAGTACAGAGGCTTCACCCTTCCCCTCAAATGGCTCTCTTCCAAGTTAGGGTTGATCTCTTCAGTCTCCATTCTTTTTGGCCTTTTGGAGGCCTCAGATAGTGGTGACCCATCTCCTTTGGGGTGCTGTCTTCTATGCCAGGTCGTTCATTCTATCCTCTGCAGATTCTTGGCCCACTAGCTTTGGGTGTCCCCCCAGGCTCTGGCCTGGAACTTCTCTTCCCCTTCTCTGCTTGGTGAGCTCACCGGCTCCCATGGTGCTCCTGAGGGCCAGTTCTTCCTGTGTCACCAACTGCCCATTGGACATCTTGGACCAGATATACCGGAAATATCACAGACTCTTGGCCAAAGCAGGATTTCTCTTTGCTGTCTCCCAAGGCACCACCATTCTCCTGGTTCCTTAGGCTTTCAGCCTTGAGGTTAATTAGCCTTGACTCCTCACCATATTCACCCTCATTCACATACCGATCAGCTGCTCAGACCTATTGTTTTTTCTTCACATTATCTCTTTTGTCCCTACGCTTCTCTCTGTTTATGAGTTGGTAGCTCCTCTTAGCCAGACTATTGAAATAGTTTTCAAATGGGTCTCCCCTTGGTCTCTCCCCTTGCTCATCCATCCTCCATTCTGCCACCAAAGTTGACTTTCCTGAAGAACGGCCGGCCATATGTGCTCAGTAAACTTCAGTGGCTGCCCAGCACCTCCAGGTCAGACAGAACATCCTTCATTTGGCCTTCACAGCCTGACCCCTTCCTGCTCTGCCAGTCTCCAGGCACTTTGGTGTCCAGTCCAGTCCTGCACAGGGCATAGCCTCTCTGTGGCACCAGCCTACCTGACTCGGGGCTGAGATCTGGCCTGGCCTGGGCCTCCCATTTTGAGATTGCCTTCCATCCCCCAGATCTTCCTGTTCATCCCTCATCATTTGTGGGTCATCTTTCTTTGTCTCTTCAGTTTACGTAGAGCCAGTGCTTGGTGTGCCTGACGGAGGATGCCGAGCATGATGGCCTGCCCATGCTCTCTTGATGCTTTTTGCTGATTGGCTGGTTCACCTGTGTAGTTTTCTTTGGGTTTTGCTTCCTTGTCTATTCTGTGATAACCTTCCTGAGGGCACTGTACCTTAGGCAATGTTTGGATGCTCCTGGGGGCACGTTGGCTTCTGGCTGGGAGGAGAGGGGCCGATGTGGGGTTCTTGGGCTGGGCTGAGTCTGGGGATTGGGAGGTGTTGCCTTCCTTTGTTGGGGGCGGGGCTGCCCCCAGATACTCTCCCCCCACACTCTGGCCTCTGGAGTCTCCATCGATCCTGTGCTGGTGGGTTAGGAACATGATCTAAGCTTGCTAATGTGCTGGGGGTGGGGCAGACTGTGATTCCTGAGCCCCAGGCTGGGGAATGGCCCGTGGGCTGTAGGGGGGAGGGGGACACTGGGTGGGAGGTCCCTCTGGCTCGGCCCACTGCCTGCCCCGCCCCCGCCCAGTGTGGGAGCAGTGAGGTCAGGCCGGCAGAAGCGCCAGTAGCCCTGGCAGCTGCTCCGTGAGTGCAAGCCTCGGGGTGCCGGTCCCCAGGGCCACAGCTGGGGCTGCTGGGGCTGCTGCAGCAGCTGCCGATGTTAATGGAGCAGCCCTGGGCCCCCGGGATTGCTCTGGCTCCAGCTCCTCCCCGGCCATCACTAGGCATCTTCCTGTCCTCTGCCATGTCTGACTCGTGGACTGTGCTGTCCAACTTCTCCCTGCCTCCCACCAGCAGGCTCCGGCGCTCCAAAAGGTAGGAGCCAGGGCCTCCAGCCCAGAGAGCCCCTGGTGTGGCTGCTGGGCCATCTGCAGGATGCTGGGTGAGGGGACCCAGCCTCCCTCCGGGGGGACCTCTCTTCAGTCCCTGCCTTTCTTGCCTCTTCTGTAAAGTGAGTACTTGGGCTTGGTAGCTGATCTTGGAGCTCTGTCCCTGTCCCGGTGTGAGCAGGAAGGCCCAGGGCCTGACTGAAGATACATCCTGTTTGGTCTTGGGTGGGTGGCACGTAGAGCAGGAGGGATGGCTGAGGGCTGAAACTGGGGCCTCTCTTTGTCCCTGCAGCCCTGCCAGAGAAGCTGGGGGTCCCAGGGCCTCCGTGTGCCTGGAGCTGAGGGCAGCCCTGATCCCAAGTATGTGGGCTGGAGGAGGGTCTCTGGCCTGGGTGTCACCTTATTGTCTGGGATGGGCGGGCTCTCCCACGTGCATGGGCCAATGCTGCCTCTGCTGGGGTATTCCCCAATAGTCCACAAGCACTTACTACGTGCCTTGCACTGTGCTAGGGGCCAGGCATCCAGAGAGGAGCAGGAGGCCTCTGCTCCTCCTCTCCAGCTTGGTTAAGAGGCCTTGTGCCTCCATGCCTGCACCTCACATTCAGGGAGGAATTCAGCACCTGCTAGGCTGGGCCCAGCACCCAGCAGCACAAAAAAGAAAATGAATCAGCCCCTACCTTCAAGCAACTGGAGAAGAAAGGCTCCTGTAGGGCTGGCCAGCTGAGCCTTACAGGAGCTTTACAGGCGTTCCTGGCATGGGACACAGCCTGTGCAAAAGCCCCAGGGCAGGAGATGGCTCTAGGAAGCGGCACCCACAGAGGAAGACCCCAAGGATTTGGGTTTAGAGCCTACTTCTGGCACCTACTGCCTATCAGTGGGGCTTCTTTCAAGGCCACAGTTTCCTCATTTATAAGATGAGGGTTGAGCACTCTCTGTCCTCTGGAGTCTGTTCTTGCCCTCAATCTATGAAGCTACCATCGTTACACACAATGTTACCAGCCAGGAACACTGGAGAGGCGCAGCCTCTGCTGAAGTAGAGGCGGAGTCCAGGGCGGGGATGGTGGGCAGGAGTGGAGAGTGCTGAGAGAGTCAGACTGTTCCTGGGTGGCCACTAGAGGGATTTTTGAGCAGAAGAGAGGATATTCAGTGTGGACAGGATGGATATAACCAGGTTAGAGTGCCAAAGCCTCTGTGCTATACCCCCAGCCTTGTAGGTAGGTCCTCACTAGGAGCCCTGGCCCTAGATTCCTTCTGAGTTTGTGGAAGCAGCAGACAGCCTATCATTATAGCTTAAAGCCTCTGAGCCCCCAACCTGCCATAGGACTATTTCTCTTTACACCACCCACAATCCCTGTTTCTCTCCCTCTTCTCTCCTCCTGGCTCATTTCCTTCAAACTACCCCGCTTTTATCTCTTTCCCAACTGGAGGGCTCCCATGAGCCTCCAAGGGCTGGCCTTGTAGTGTTGGACCAGAGTCAGGAGAGACCTAGGACCCACCAGGGCATATCACATTGTCTGTCTAAACCTCACTTTCCTCATCTCTGAGGGGGAGGGCAATATTTGCATGTCTACATGACCTCTATGGTCCTTAGAGAGGGTTGGGAGAGTGATCAATGTTTCTGCTAGACCGTGGCATGGGATAAGTGCCGCTAGCCTGGGCACTGTGCTTCTACCATTCACCTCTCTGATGTTAACTGTGGGCTGTTAGCTTGGGACATCAGCTGGTCTGACACGTGTCTGGGTCACTGTTATGTCTGGGTATTTGAAGGCAGCAGCCGGATCTGCAAGAATGCTCTTGTTCCATTTTAGTTTATTGGTAAAGTTCTCTACAATGAGGGATTTGACATCTGCCAACTTGTGAAGTTGCCTGCACATGTCTTCTAGGTTCTGGCTTATTAGCACCATCATTTCATGCTTCTCTTCTGTGGTGACTTTTGTTGTCTGGGGACAAGACAAAAGCACCAGCTTTTGTGTGAGCCCTCACACCCAAGGGCTTTGTGAACTTCAGAGCTCTCTGGGAATGCTGTCTGTGTCTGTGGGCCCCTCAGGGGTCATTAAGGAACCCAGGATTAGAGAAAAGTGAAGGTCTGGAGTTGTTGGAGCCACTGAGCCAGGTGTCCCTTCCTGGCAGGATTCCGAAGGGACTATGAAGAAAGGTGGTTTGTGGGGATCTCTCCTAGTGCCCTGGGACTCAGAAGAATTCCGACCAGGCTGTTGGCTTGGCCCCCGGGTCTAGACCTGGCAGGGTTAGTATAGGGATGGGACCTGCAATGTTATTGGTAGGGGGGACTTCCAGAGGAGCAAACTCCCTCCACCTGTGTGGGTTGGCACCTTTTCTACACCACATTTTTAGAGGGTTCTCTGAGGTTCAATGCCTGGGCCACCCAGTCAGTGTAGACCCAAAGTGGGACCTGAATGCAAATCCTCTTGGCTTTGAGACTGGTGCTCTGTCTGTTGGGCCACCCTGCCTTTCCAGTTTTTAATTCAGTAAATATTTATTAAGCAGCTCCTATGCCCCAGGTTCTATGCTAAGTGCTGGGGATACAGATAGAAGAAGACAGTCCCTGCCCTCCAGGAGCTCACTCTGATGGGGCAAGACAGCATGTAAAAGGAAGCGGAAGGGGGAGCCATATGTTGGGGCAAGATGAGAATCAGCATGACAAGAGCGAGAAGAGTCTGTGATTTCTAGATGGCGGTCAGGTTTGTGAGGCCGGGTCACTCAGCCACAAAGCGAAGTGTCTGAAGCAAGATTCAAACTCAGATCTTCCTGCCTTGTGGCCAAGCACCTGATCCACTGCTTCCGTGCTGTCTCTGCCAAAGATGGGTCAAAGGGCAGGGCTCTGTGCTGGCCTTAACACTGCTCAGCCTGAGAGAGCAGAGCTGGGAAGGCTGGCTTGGGATCCAGAAAGTGAGGCCAGGGTAGAATGATAAGCTGAAATGAAAGTACAAGTCAGCAGAGATCATGACTTGGGAACTAAAAGGGGCCTGTGAGACTGTCAAGTCCAGTTGCCTTCACTTAGTAGCTGAGGTCAGACTGAGGCAGCCAGCAGAGAAGTGACTGGCCCAGGGTCACGTAGCTAAGTAAGGTTCTGAGGTCAAATTCTAACTCAAGTCTTTCTGGCTCTTGTGGTGCCACCAGGGGATCTCCCTCATAAGAACATGATGAGGTCGGGTGACTAGAAAGCAGGTCACTTAAAAATGATCAGAAAGTTCTAGTGGACTGCAAGCTCAATGCAGGCCAGCCGTGTGCCACGCTGGTTCGCCAGCTGTCTTTGGCTGCCTTGTCTAGAAGCAGCACATCTGAGCAGGGGCTCCTTGCCCTTTTATTCTTGTGACTGTTTTTTTCTCTTGGTCTTTTCTGTATCACAGACCTCTTGCGTAGGCTGTTTTAAGTAAGCCTGAGTCGACTTCTCATATATTCTTTTAAATTAGTAATTAATGAAAGGAAACACTAACTCATTGGAGGTGAGTGAAGATAAAGATGCCATTTGCTTCCCATCAAAGTTCACAGACATCTCCATCACAAGTGAAGCCTCACTGGCCCCCTAAGAGGGGTGGGGGTGAGTGGGAGGCCTGGTTATCCACTTCCTTTATTAGAAGGACTTAACAAGTTGAGGGGGAGTTGGGGAAGATGAATGACTTGCTTTGCTTGCCTCTAGGTTAGAGATTCTTGATCTGGAATCCATGAATTTTTTTATTAGAATATTTTAGCTTAATTGATTTCCTTTGTAATCCTATATACTTTATTTTATACATATAAGCAAATGGTTCTGAGGTGGGGTCTTGTCTCATAGGCTTCACCAGACTCCTTAAGGAATCAATGAGGGTAAAGAACCCCTGCTCCAGGGGGTCTAATTCAAATCAGTATAAATGACTAACAGTCAGAATTTTTCCAGAAATACAAGTATGCCCAGTGGGAGAATGCGTTCTCTGTCTCTAGAAATATTCTAGTGCAGGCTATTCCCAAGATTGTTATGGAGAGGATTCAGATTCGGGCCATGATTGGCCAGATGCTCTTGGAGCTCTCTCCAGTTGTAAATTCCCAAATTCTATGAAATGGGCCTTCACTTTGAGCCTAATGATGGATTTTAAGCTGAAGGAGCCTTAGGGGGCACAGAGTCCATATGAAAGGAAAGCGGCCAGGATTGTAAAAGGATTCCTTTCTTACCTGTTTGGTGTTTTCTCTGTTTTCACATACCTCAAGAACCCACCAATGCATCCTTTAATCCTTCAGGACTGTGTGGCTCCCAGTGCAGCTTTCTTCTGGTCTAGCTGGCTGTTTTCTCTAGGCCATTTCTGTCTCCTTGTCTGACACTTTGGAGCAAAGCGTCCACAGGTGGTGCTTCTGCTGTCATCAGTGATGAGAACGAATCCTTGTGGAAACGTGGGCAGAGTGGGCTGGTTTCCCTTTATGATTTCTTAAAATATGATGTCTAGGCCCTTATTGTGATTATGGCTTTCTAATGGTCCAATAATTCTATGGACTGTGACCTGTTTTCCAGGTCATTTATTTTTCCTCCGAGGTATTTGACATTTCCTTCTATTTTTCCTCAGTAGTTTGACTTGGTTTTCTGGTTTCTCGATGATTCGTGAGTCATTAGGTTCCCCTTAGCCAGTTCTGGTTTTTAAGGAGTTATTTTCTTCAGTTTCTCGATCCTCCCCATCACCATAGTAGTTTTTTATGATCAAATTCTTCTTTTGCTGTTTGTTCATTTTTTTCCAGCCTGTTTCTTGACTTTGGACTTTATGTTAGAGTTGAGCTCCTCCCACCTAGGGGTGGGGAGGGACGTTGACCTGAACTTCTGGTTTATAACCCCTCCTGCTGCTTTGACAGCTTTACTGCCCTCTGGCACTGGTCTGGTCACTGCCCTCCTGGTTTGTGCTCTGGTCCTTACCCAGATGGAGCCCTTGCTCTTTTCCATCTGACACTGCGACATGGCACTGGGGGTGCCTGGTCCTGTGCCCAATGCTAGTACAGGAGTCTTTTCTAACCAGGTGGTCAGTCTCCTTACTGCCCTGGGTGTTGACCAAGCTCTGGCCTGGATCCCATTCCAGTTTCTGCAGAGCTCCCTCGTTGTCCTCCAGAGCTGCTGTGGGCTGGAAAAATGACTCACTGTCACTTTTAAAAATTACCCTCCTCAGAATTCAGTTTGATCTGCTTTTTGAAGTTGTTCAGAGAGATGAGAGAGTTCAGAAGAATTGCTGACTCCCCACCCCTTCCTGGCTCAAGCCCTCTGTTTCCAGCTCTTGGTTGAAATTCCATTTTCACCTCTGAATGTCCCCGGGGTGATCTGATAGAATTGAATCTCTTGCGTGCTATCCACAGACCTGTTCTCTCCTCCATTACCTCTCACTGCGGGTTGAGGTCCCGGTGCCTTTAATCCGGCACTTAGCACAGTGACCTTAGTCTAGCACACAGTGGCTCCTGATGTTTATCGGTTATTGATTGATCCGAAGAACGGGAAAGGACCTCAGAGGTCATCAAGTCCAGCCCCCTTATTTGACATACAAGGAAACTGGGGCCCAGAGAGAGAAAGTGACTGATTTAAATTTTTTTCAATGAATAAAAATTTATTTTTCTCATACCCATCTTGCCTGTGCCCTATTATGGGGTGGGGGTGGGGGACCCACCCCATAATTTTTTTTTTGGAGGGGAGAAGGCAGGGCAATTGAGGTTAAGTGACTTACCCAAGGCCACAGGGCTAGTAAGTGTTAAGTGTCTGAGGGCGGATTTGAACTCAGGTTCTTCTGACTCCAGCACTGGTGCTCTATTCACTGCACCACCTAGCTGCCCCGATTTGGAGTTCTTAAGTCTTTTCAAGGTTGTTTTTACAGTGTTGGTTTTGTAGAAGTTCTCCTTGTGCTCACTTTTCTCTGTGTTCATCTGTCCCAAGTTTCTCTGAAGCCTTCTCTTCCATCATTTTTTATGGTGTGATACTATTCTACCACATCCATATACCTAATTTGTTTAACCATTCCACAGCTGATAGACCCTCCCTTATTGCCAATTTGGGGCTCCCACAAACAGAACTTTTGTAACTACTTTTGCGTATCTACGTCTTCCACTCTTTCTTTGCTCTTTGCGGAGTAGGCTTGGGAGGGCATTGCTGGGTCGGTGACTTGTACTCTGATTGGTAACTGGTGCCCTCCGGTGGCAGGAAGATGGCATGTAGCCGAGTGGTTTCTGGGCTCTCTTGGGGTATCCATGGTGGCAGTTGCAGGCGCCAGTTGAACTTCTGTAGGGCTTGGTGATCTTCAGAGTTGATGTGTATTTCCTTTCCCTGTTTTTGAGCATCAGAAACTCTCTCGGTTTGGCCCAGTTGGACGGCATATATTTGAATGTCACTTTGTCCTGTTGGTTTTTGTGTCTTAATGCAGCATTGTGGGGAAGAAAATACCAGATGTGGGACTGGGGAGATCTGGAGCATCAGCTGATTTGTTCTGCAAGCCCTTCCCCTCTCTGGGGGGCCTTTCTGTGCCTGTGTCTTTCCCCTCTTGCTTAGTGGTTTACCCCAGTTTACAGTTGTTTCTGGCCTCGCTTCCTCTTGGCCTGCACGTTCCTGCCTTCTGTCTTGGTCCCCCATGACCTAATGTTTCAGCAGGGAGCACCCACCAGAGTGCTTGGGGGCATCAGTGTCCGACCAGCCCTCCTCACATTTTTCTTTTCATTGCAGTTGTAGGACAAGCAACCGGAAGAGCTTGATAGTTCCATCCAGCACGTCCCCCACCCTGCCCCGGCCCCACTCACCACTGCATGGCCACCCAGGTAAGCCACCTTGCAGGAGGAGGGGACGAGGGGGGTCCTCAAAGGCTAGGAAAGAGGCCCTGGTTAACAGAGGCTGAGCAGAGGCTCCCAAGTCTAAAGTCACTGAGGGGTAACCTTGTCTCTGGGCTCCCCTAGACAGAGGGCACTATGAACATGCACAGGAAGGAAAAGGAGGAAATGTCCTCCTTGCCCTAGCTCCAGATCAGGATCCCCTTTGTAACAAGCAGCTGTGCCCATGATGCTGTGCCCTGGCAGCTCCTGCCTCTATGCCAAAAGGACAGAAGGTTTTTTAAAGAAAATATTCTGTGTTTGGCTACCGTGCTAGGCCGTCGCAGTTCACAGGTTTATCAGTTTCCTCTTAGTATGAGTCCATTCCATCCACCTGGGAAAGTTTGTAAAGCTGCTCCCCTGCTGATGGTTCCAGCCGAGGGCTCTAAATAGAGGCTCAGGATACTGAAATTCCTGCCCTTGTGTGGGGCTGGTAGCCTGGGAGGGAGGCCTTAAAGAATGGAGAGACCCCTAATTGGAGAATCTCCCAAGTTGGGGTGACCAGGAGGTTTGGAGAGACTGGACTCTCATGCCTGAGAGTTGCAACTGGACGGGAACTGAGGACAGGAACTGAGGACAGGAAAAAAGAACCTCAGAAGGGCTAGGACCTTTGTCTTCAGATATTTAAAGGGCTTCAGACCCAGTAGAGATTGGGTGCCCCACGTGCCACTCCCTTCCCCTCAGCCTGTTCCACTCAGAGAGTCTGCAGGTGAAACGCCAAACGTTAATTAAGTGTCTACTCTGTATAAGATCCTGTGCTGAGCTCCAGGGAAAGACTGAAAAAGTAGTAGTCCTTTTCTCAAGAAGCTTACAGTTCAGTGGGGGTTGCCACATAATGCCGAAATACGTCCAGAACTTGTAGAATGTGAGAGGACCACAGGAGAGGTGTGCTCAGATGTCCCAGATGCAGCGCTGATACGTGGCTGTGTGGTACAGTCTATGAATGGGGGCTCTGAGCTATTGGAGGAAGCCCTTGAAAGTTGTTTTGCATTGTTTTTAATGTATTTATTTCATAGTTGCATTTAAAATTTGTTTTAGCATTCATTTAAAAATTTTTGAATGCGAAATTCTCTCCTTTCCCACCCCTTGGGAAAGTAAGCAGTTTGATATAGATTATGCATATGAAGTCATGCAAAACAGATTTCCATATTAGCCGTCTTGTAAAAGAAGACTCCCCCCCCCCCCAAAAAAAAACCCTAAGAAAACTGAAAAGTGAAAAAGGCCTGTTTCAGTCTGCCCTCGGAGTTCTCATCACGGATCCTTCGGAGTTGTCTCGATCATTGTAGCGAAGTCCTTCACGGTTGATGATTATGATATTGCTGTTACTGTGTACAGTGTGCTCCTGGTTCTGCTCGCTTCACTTTGCATCAGCTCGCATGAGACTTCCCAAGTTTTTCTGAAACCGTCCTGCTCATTATTTTTTATAGCACAGTAGTATTTCATCACAGTCATATCCCACAGCTTATTCAGCCAGTCCTCAGTTGATGGGCATGCCTTCAGTTTCCGAATCTTTGCCACCACAAAAAGAGCTGCTATAAATATTTTCTACAAACAGCTGCTTTCCTCCTTTTTTTTTTTAATCTCTTTGGGATACAGACTTAGTAGTAGTTTTGATGGGTCAGAGGGTATGCACAGTTTTATAGCCCTTTGGCTATAGTTCAGAATTGTTCTTCAAAATGGTTGGACTAGCGCACAACTCTACCAGCAGTGGATGAGTGTCCCAATTTTTCCACATCTTCTCTTTGTCATTTTCTTTTCTGTCATGTTAATCAGTCTGACAGGTGTAAAGTAGTGGCACCTCAAAATTGTCTTATTTTGCATTTTTCTAGTCAATAGTGATTTAGCACATTTCTTCATATGACTACAGATAGTTTTGATTACTTCTGAAAACTTCCTGTTGATATCCTTTAACTACTTGTCAACTGGGGAATGGCTCTTAATTTTATAAATTTGGGTCAGTTCCCTATATGTTTGAGAGATGAAGCCTTTATTAGAGAAATGTGCTCTAAATTTTTACCCCACTTTAATCTCTTCTTTGATTTTTAGAATTTCCAAAATATTTTGCTGTTTAATTGTCCTTTTTCTAGGTTTTTTTTTTAGTTGCATGCCCAATTTATTAATCTGCTTTTTTTCTCTTTTATTGATATACACATTTAGAGATATAAATTTTCCTCTAAGTGTTGCTTTGGCTATATCCACAAATTTTGGTATGATGTTTCATTGTTGGCAGATTTCCTTTTTGTTGTTGTTGACAGATTTTCTATTCCACTCTGGTCTTTTCCTCAGGAATGCTTAAAAGTCCTCTATTTCATTAAATACCCTTTTTTTTCCCCCTTGAAGGATTTTAGTCAGTTTTACTGGGTAGGTTATTTTTTATTGTAATCCTAACTCTTTTGCCTTCTAGAACATTATATTCCAAATCTTCTGCTTCTTTAATGTGGCAGCTGCCAAATCTTGTGCGATCCTTACTGTGACTCGATGATATTTGAATTTCTGGCTGCTTGAAGTATTTTCTCTTTAACCTGAAAGCTCTGGAGTTTAGCTATAATATTCCTAGGACTTTCCATTTTGGGGTCTCTTTCAGGAGGTGATCAGCGGATTCTGTTTCTATTTTACTCTCTGGTTCTGGGGTATCAGGGCAGTTTTCCTGGATAATTTCTTGAAATGTGATGTTTAGGCTTTTTTTTTTTATCATGGTTTTCTAGTAGTCCAATAATTCTTTAATTACGTCTCCTCAGTCTATTTTCCAGGTCAATTGTTTTTTCCAATGAAATTTTTTCATTATTTTGCTTTGTTTTGTTGTTTCTTGATGTCTATAGAACAATTAGCTTCTACTTGCCCTATTCTGATTTTTAAGGACTTAATTTTCTTCTGTGAGTTTTTGTACATCTTTTTCCTTGTTCAATACTGCTTTTTTAGAGAGTTATTACATCAGTGAATTTTTGTACTTCTTTTTACATGTGACCAGTTCTATTTTTAAAGTTGTTATTCAGTATTTTTTGTACCTCTTTTACCAAGCCATTAGTTGTATTTTTTTTTTTGAGGCAATCATGTTAAGTGACTTGTCCAGGGTCACACAGCTAGTGTCTAAGGCCAGATTTTAACTCTGATCCTCCTGGCTCCAGGGCTGGTGCTCTATCCACCATGCCACCTAGCTGCCTCTATTAATTGTCTTTTTATAATTCTATTTCCTTGCTCTCTTTTCTTTACCCAGTTTTTCCTCTACCACTCTTACTTGATTCTGGAATTCACTGTTTAACTGTTCAAGGAATTCTTGTTGGGCTTAATGTTCAGTTCATATTGCTTTCTTTGAGGCTTTGCTTGCAGCTGTTTTGACATCATTGTCTTCTAAGTTTGTGTCTTGATCTTCCCTGTTACTTTAGTAGCTTTTTATGATCAGGTTCTCTTTTTCTTTTTTTTTTTAAATTTTATTATACTTTGCATCATTCATTTCCACAAGATTTTGAGTTACATATTTTCTCCCCGTCTTTCTCTCGCCCACCACCCCAAAACAGCCATCCCAGTGTTTCCCCCCTCCCCCAGTCTATTCT
>CM053584.1:27718757-27765085 GCA_028627135.1 Pseudochirops cupreus | reverse complement strand
GAAGGAATTATTCTCTTCAGTGAGCTTTTGAGATTCTTTTTCCATCTGGCAAATCTGACTTTTTAAGGCATTCTTCTCCTCGTTGGCTTTTTTGGGCCTCTTTTGCCATTTGAGTTAGTCTATTTTTTAAGGTGTTATTTTCTTCAGTCAGGTTGCAGATTTGCTTTTCATGATTTTCTTGCATCATTTTCATTTCTCTTCCCAATTTTTCCTCCACTTCTCTTACTTTATTTTCAAAATCCTTCTTGAGCTTCTCCATGGCCTGTAACCAATTCATATTTTTCTTGGAAGCTCTTGGTGCAGGAGTTCTGACTGTGTCGTCTTCCTCCCGTTCCATGCTTTGATCCTTTTTGTCCCCAAAAAAGAAATCTAAGGTTTGATAGCTCTTCTTGCTTTGCTTCCTCTGCTTGCTTATGTTGCAAATTACTTGACTTTTGAGCTCTTTGCCATGGCAGAACTCTGCTTCTAGAGAGGAGGGCTTTGTCCTAAATCACTGGGGTTTTTTGCAGCTGCTGGAGCTATTAGGAGGGCACCCTCTCTGCAGCCCCCACAAGCTCTGGCCTACTGGCCACACACACCCCAGGACCTCCACCCAAGACAGCAATCCAGATCCAAGCAGGCTAAAGCAAGAGAGATTACCTTCTGAATGGTTGCTTGGTCTCCCTATGATCTGCAGGCCAGGAGCTCTGGAGGCAGCCATGCTGGGCAGCAGCTGCAGCTGCCTCAACTGTGCCACCTCTTACCCCAGGGGCAGGGGCTAGATCACACCTTTCCTTTCCAACAGTGTTCCCAACTGACCTTTTACTTGCTCTTTGGTGTTGATGGGTTGAGAAGGCTGGAAACTGCCACAACTGCTGATGATTCACTCTCCTGAAGTCTACTCCAGCCCCCTGCTGGTTGGGGCCACCCTGAGGCCAAAACCAGGAGGCAGCGAGCTGTGATGGACCCTTCCTATAGGCCTGCCAGGTTGCCTTCAGCAGGAGATTTGTTTCTGTCACTTTGTGGGTTCTGTAGCTCTAAAATTTGTTTAGAATCATATTTTATAGATATTTGGGGTGGTTGTTGGGGAGTTCCTGCTTCTATGCTGCCTCTTGGCTCCGCCCCCTCTAAATATATGTTTTAAAGAGTCCAGTCAAGGTCATCATTAGCCATGAGGGTGTCTATGCTTTCTTTCTCCTTCACTACCTCAACCAGTTATAACACTCATAGATCCCAAAGCTCTGGTAGCGGAGGTAACTGATGACCCCTTGCTCCCCTACCAGTCACTGCTCTAAGACCCCTATGAAGTGAGAAAACCTGGCAAAACATCGCTAACAGGCATCAGAGTGGGGACCTTTCCAGTATAAAAACAGGAATCTGGGAACCCTCACTGCAGGTAGCTAGTGGATGCTTCAAGATACAGACTCCCAGACTTGCAGCACCCCTTGTCTTCAGCCCTTCTGAGAATTCCATTGGCTCCAGGAAATACTAAAATTCCATTTGTGTGTGAACTCTTTCCTTTCATAATGTCAATGCTGATTTACTCGCTGGAGGACACATAGACACACTCACTTAGATAAGCATTTGCTCCTAAATGTAGAAAGTAAGAGGTAGAACCAGGATGTCAGAATAGCAGTAAAAAAGTATAGAAAGCTCCTCCAGGTTCTCCAAACAGATCTAGAAAATGCACCAGACCAAATCCTAAATGGGAAATCTAAGAAAAAATCACAATGAATCATTTTTCCAGCCTAGGTCAACATAGAAAAACAAAGAGATTGTGGATTCTGGGGACTGGGTCCCCCTAGGAGGACATTGGGGTGAGTATTCCATTACAGAAAGAGACTCTGTAGCAAGGCAGGAGATCTCAGATCCAGTACAGAGGGAACCAAAACTCAGCAGGAACAGGTGTGAACTGGCAGGTTTCAGATGATTCCAAAGAGCTGATGATGAAACAGCTCCCCATCTCCTAAAAGAGTGGTAATACACTCAGTGCAGACTGAGACAGAGCTTTTTGGACATAACCAATGGAATTTGTTTTCCTTAACTTTACACATTTGTAACAGGAGTTTTTTTTTTTCTTGCTTTCTCAATCAAAAGATGAGGTGGGGTGGGAGGGAGATAAGGTACATTTTTGTAATCATTGAATAGAATGTTTTCCTGGTTCTACTTCATTTTGTATCAGTTCATATAAGTCTTCTGAATCTTCTCAGAGTTAAAAATTAATTCAAGTAGGATAAGAAGAGAAGTGGTCATTTGGGGGGGAAAATCTTTGCTTCAATTTATGTCTGATAAGAGACTGCTATCCAAGATATGTAGGGAATTAGCACAAATATATGCCCTAATGTAATTCCCCAACAGATGTGTGGTCAAAGACCACAGAGTTCTCAAGAGAAGAATTGCAAACTATGAACAGCAACGTGAAAGGAAGTTCCAAGTCGCTAATAATAAGAGAAACATAAGTGAGAACACCTCTGAGGTTTCATTTCATACCAGGCAAATTGGCAAAGATGAAAAAAGATGGGAATAGTCAACACTGGGGGGTTCTGGAAAGACAGGCACACGAATGCTCTGTGGGTGGAGCTGGGAATTAGTCCAGTCATTCTGGAAAGCAATTTGGAACCACCAAGAAAGTGACTAAACCATCTATGCCCTCTGACCCAGCAATCCCACTGCTAGGCATATCCTCAAAGGAAGTCAATGCTAAAAACAAAGGTCCCCACTTACAACAAAATATTTAGAGCAGGCTTTTTTGTAGCAGCAAGAAACTGCAAAGTAGATGCCTGTCAGTTGGGGACTGTGCCATTAGCAACAGTGATGAATGCATATACCTTTTATTTTTTAAATCCTAAATTAAATTCTTTTCTAGTCAATAAAAATCCTTCTTTTCTTCCTCCTGCCTCCTCACCTCAGCCATTGGGCTAGAAAGAAAAACAAAAGTCTTCTTACAGATACGTATGATTAAGCAAAACAAATTCCCAGCTGACCCTGTGTGTACGTCCATACACACATACACACATAGGCACACAAAAATGCACAATATACAACACACACCACACAACATACACACATGTGTACGTATATACCTACACATAACCATGCACATATATGTCCCCTGCGTCTCTGCCTCTCTCTCAGGAGGTAGGGAGCAATGGTGGTGCCTTTGGAAAGTCTAAACTGACCGGTGAATTCCCTGTGCAGACACAATGATCTCCTAAGACAAATCCCATTTTCCCTCTGCATTGGAATGATTTCCTTCTTGAATGGCTCCCCCCATCCCTCCTGGGCTAACTCCCCTTAAAGTATTTTACTCCATGGGGTCCTGGCTATCCTTTCCCCAACCCTCTGAAGTCTCTTTTCCCAAAATCGATGGGGCATGACAGACTACACTCCACTTTTCCTCCCTTCTTCATCACAAACTGCAGGACCAAAGGGTCCCTCCCCTTCATTTCCACCCCAATAACCAATTCCTGTTAGTGAGAACCAAATCTAGAATAGGATTTCCCCTTGCCATTTCCTCTGACTATTGAAGAATGAAACAATTGCCAGGATAACTCAAGAACGGCTCGGCTTCTCTGCTTTGGGCAGAGAAAGAACTCCAGCAGAGGCCCCCGCATCACTACTGCACACACACACACACACACACACACACACACACACACACACACACACACACACACACACACACACTATACATGCCATAGCGTGCTTCTGTGCCAGTTTGGCGAAGCGTTTCCCAGACTCCTTCTCTCTTCCCTTTTTTGAGGAGATTCTCTCTAGGATCCTCCTGTAACTTCTGCTTCTACTTCTTTTGACCTTTACCCAAATGCTTACCATCACTGTGTCTTCCCAAACCTGGCCACCAGTCCCCTATAGATGAGAATGTACATTCCCAGAGACAGCTAGGTGTCACCTTGGATAGAGTGCCGAGCCTGAGGTCAGAAAGACTCCTCGTCCTGAGCTCAAATCCGGCCTCAGACACTTACTATGTGACCCTGGGCAAGTCACTTTACCCTGTCTACCTCAGTTTCCTCATGTGTAAAATAAGCTGGAGAAGGACATGGCAAATACCTCCAGTATCTCCACCAAGAAAACCCATATGGGGTCACAGAGTTGAACACAACTGAACAACAATAAAATAATTGTGTGTGTGTGTGTGTGTGTGTGTGTGTGTGTGTGTGTGTATGGATGTACACACACATGTTGCTAAAGACTAAGAGGACATTTTCTGTGACATTCTCACCGATCACCTCAAGGACGACTATGACCTATTCTATCTGGTGTTTAAAGCCCTTCCCAAACTGGCTCCTTCAGAATCCCTCCCCTTCATGCATCTGTGTTGCAGCCACATGGGTCCTCTTGCCAGACCTTCCATACAGCGCTGTCTCCCACCTCCAGAATTTCCTGCTGATGGTTCCCTGTGTCTGAAATGTTCTCTCTCCTCTCTTCCATCTCTTCCAGTCCTAGCACTTGTAAACCTTAAAGTGTTACAATAATAATAATAATGGGAAAGGAATGAGCATTTATAGAGCGCCTACTGTATACCGCATACCAGACACTTTACAAATCCCACCTCCAGGATTTCACACTGATGGTTCCCTGTGTCTGGAATGTTCTCTCTCCTCTCTTCCATCTCTTCCAATCCCAGCACTTATAAACCTTAAAGAGTTACAATAATAATAATAGGAAAGGAATAAGCATTTATAGAACACCTACTGTATACTGTATACCAAGCACTTTATAAATATGGTTTCATTTGATCCTCGTAACAACCCTGGAAGATAGCTGCTATTATTTACCCCATTTTACAGCTGGGGAAACTGAGGCAAGCAGAGGTTAAGTCCGGACTCACACAACTAGTACGTGTCTGAGGCTAGATTTGAACTCAATTTTTCCTGATTCCAGACCCTGGGCTCTATCCACTGTGCCACCAGCTGTCAATTATAATAATAGCAATAACAAATTAATATTCATTTATTAATAATATAACTAGTCTAACAGACTGCATACTATATTACATATGACAATTTTTAATATGAATTATGTACAAAATATATGACATAATACCAGTCATTGTTATTCTGATTATAGAGTCATAGATTTGGAGCTAGATGGCCTAGGTCTGAATTCTTACCTTCCTACTCATTATCCATGGGACTTTGGTCAAGTCCTGACTCTCTGGACCTGAGTTTCCTCATCTCAAAATGAGGAGGTGAGACTTGCTGGGTTTTGAGGTCTTACCCAGCCTAAGTCCTTTGATCTACATCTCAATGAGGCACCAGGTACCTGGGAAGATCCTGAGGGAGTATAGCAGATACCAACGTAGTCCTTTATGGTTTACAAAGTACTTGCTTCCATGGCTAGGTAAGGAAATGGGCAGAAGCTTCCCCAGGGTCCCCTAACATGCAGGTAAGAGACAGCTGGTCTTCAAAGCCGGATTGCCATATGCCCAGGTCAGTGCATTAGTGGGTCTGCTGTATTTCTGTACCAAGCTCCCAAAGGACCTAGGAGTGGTTACGAGGGAGCTCTGTGTCTTTCTAGAAAGTGACAGACCCACAGTAGTGACTCCTGGAAGGACCAGGATGTCTCTAAATAAGGGAATCCACACTGGGGAAGAGCCCACTCTCATTATAAGGAGGGTTCTAGACTGAGGAGAGACAGAGAATTGGGTCTCCTGGGACAAGTGTAAGAAAAACTGAGCCTACTTCCTCTGGTTCTATTTCTCCTGTTCAGTAGGATAGGAAGCTACATGTAGAGGGGCTAGGATTGGAACCCAGACCTCAGGGCCAAGAAAAGGTCTTTTGCAGGCCCTCATCATTCCAGCCTGTGCTAAATTCTCAGACAGTCCCAGACCAGGAATCCTTCCCACCCACAGGCTGAGATTCTCTCAATTCCCTGGCCTGTCTGTGCTCTCTCCCATCCTCCTCACATACCATCCCAGGCCTTCAACCCTTACACAACCTCCTCCTCAGAGCCAAGAAGAACGGGGAAGGAGGGAGAGAGGGAAATAGGGGGAGACAAGATTCCAAAGGGAACTTGAAATTCATTTTGACCAACTCCTACATGTTACAGAGAGGGATACTGGGGCCTAGAGTAGTGAAGTAGCTGTTCTGAGGACCTTGCAGCAGAATTGGGGTTCCAAAGAGCTGCTCCCTACTCTAGCAATACCCCAGGAATCAGCCAGGCCTTCCCCCAAGCTGCCAGTCACAGACTCTGGCTAGGTCTGAGGCTGGGGCTGGGGTGGCTTTTCCCCATTTCCAGCTGGCAGGGAAGGATCTCTGTACACATAACTGTCTGGCCCAGGGGCATCCATTCCTGAGAACTGTGGTCATGGAACTGAGACCTTGCCCCGCTCCCTGCCCCCCACCTTCTGATCTCCAGTCCCTGACTCATAGATGGAGTGTCGTAAGGCTGTGAGAGAGACTCCCCCCCCAAGTCCTAGAGTTCCAGAAACCCAGACAAAGCCCTGCAGCCTAGAATATGAGAATGCCCAAGCTTTCTCAAACCCTGGAACCCCAAACCCCAGTGTTTTGGAATCCTAGAGTCTACAACACTCTAGAATTCTAGAATTATGCTCCCTTAAATCCCACTTCTAGATCCCAGAATGAGGAAAATGGAAATTAATCAACCAACAAGTTGTTATTAGGTACCTACTCTGTGCTAGGCACTATGCTAGGCACCAATCAAAACAATCCCTGCCCTCAGGGAGCTTACACTCTTTAGGGGGGAACCACATGTTCACATACAGATATACACAGAAAATGCCAGGCAATTTGTGGAGGGAGGTTACTGGCAGCTGAGGCAGCTGGAAAGGCCTCATGCAACAGAGAGTACTTGAGCTGAGTCTTAAAGGAAGCCAGGGATTTTATGAGGAAAAAACAAGGAGGGAGGGCATTCCTGGCATGGGGCACAGCCAATGCAAAGGCCCAAAGATGGGAGATGGAGAGTAGTGTGTGAGGAAAAGTAAGGGGACCATTTTGGCTAGACAGTCAAGAATATGAAGCAAAGTATTGTATAGTTAGGCCAGAAAAGTAGGTTGGGGCCAAACTGTGAAAGGTTTAAGAGTGGTTTATATTTAATCTTAGAGGAGATGGGGAGTGATATGGTCAGATCTGTGCTTGGCAAAAATGGCTGTGCAGCTGTGTGTGTGTATGGGGGAGGGGCATGGATTGGAGTGGGAAGAGCCTCAATTCAGGGAAACTAACTGGGAGGCTATTGAGCTGGTCCAGGTGTGAGGTAATGGGGCCTGAACTAGTCAGTCAGTCAGTCCATTGGTGGTGATGTTGTAAGGAGTTCAAAAGGGGCATAAGTGACAAATACTGTGGGATTGGAATTGAAGACTCGGCCACTGAGTAAAATTGGGGGACTGAGAGAGCATGAGGAACTGAGAATGACTGTGAGGTCGTAAACCTGGAAGGACGCAGGTGCCCTCAGAAACAATGGGGAAGGTCCCAGCTATCCCTGCTTCACTCTCCTTCACTGAGCTTTTCTCTGCTTTTCCCCCAGTTCCCTTCCCCCCCCGTTGGCAAAGCCATCCTGTAGTGTCCCTTGCTCCCAATTATGCCCTAGGAGGAGGCTCCTGTCATCCCAGGAAATTAACCAAGTCCAATGCTCCTTAACTGTGTGTTTTGTGCGGTCTGGGGGCAATGTACTTAACTCCTCCCAGCCTCAGTCGCCTCATGTGTATCTTGGGAGGGGAGAAAGACGCTTGTCCTTCCTGTCCACCTCATAGGGCTGTTTCTGTGTCTAACTTAAGGCTCTTCAGAAATGAGAGCTGTGCTCATTCTTCATATGACACCAGAAATGAAGAGCTCACATGTGGATACTAAAGGTCTCATGGGTGCTGTTCTTGACAGGGCCCCCTGTCTCTACGGCTGGTGAGAACATCGCTGACTTGGGACAGGACTGTCCTGGATGAGACTTTGGATCTCTCCGATATGACTAGCAGACCTCCCAGGGTCTTCCAGTCCCGGCAAGAGTCCACGGTGGCTTTCTGAAGGCCAGCCTCGCTAAGCACACGTGCTGCTGCAGATATTTACCATCAGGCCTCCTGGGGATGACTTCCTTGGCTGTGACTATCCATGAAACAAAGAGCAAAAATGGCCCTCACTCCTGTGTTGACTCTCTTTCTGCTTCTGCAGGTATGATGGCAGGACAAAGGACAGAAGGCACTATCAAAGGAGTTAAAGTCTGTCAAACACCAAGCACACAGTATAAAGCACCACACACAGAAGTCACTTAATAAATACTTCTTCCCTTCCCCCTCTTGCCCATCTCCCTACTAAGAATCACAGCAATCAGCAGAGCACACAGTAGTGTTCTTGTTTAACTTCGCAGTCTCAGTTTCCAGCACACTTCCGGGCACATGGAAAGTACTTAGTAAGCACTTCCTCTGTGTATCTGTTTCTAACATAGAACCTTGTGACAAGGCCAAGACGTCAATGGGGAGAACTTTCTTTTCTGGGTCTTCAGTGGCTGTGTCTGCAGCCCCTGCAGGAGCAGCCCCCAGGTGGCATCTCCACAGGGCTGGCTTCCCAGGCTGAAGTATTGCTATTCCCAAAGCTCTTGGGTCCTGGGCTGTCTCCATGAGGGGTTGAGCAGAGACAGAGGTTGAGGGGTTGGTGGTGGTTTGACTTCACTGGGCCATGCTGCCTTCTTTCTCACCCTCAGGCTGCCCTGCTGCTCCGGTTAGCCCAGCTTGTCTGCTTTGGGAGTGGTGATTGGTTGGCACTTGGTGGGGACGCTGGTGCCTTCACTGGAGTTGTTTCCTGGGATGATGGCTGGGAGGGCAGGCCAGGTGGTCTAGTTGGGGGTGGGGCTGGTTTGTCTGGTGGTGGCAGCTGGTCAGCAGTTGTTTCTGGTAATGATGAGGAAGGTACAGACTGTCCCCACAATGATTTTTCCCTCAATTATGGTTATGGGAATAAGGTTGGAAGCAGGAATGGGTGATTTGGCTGAGGCTCTTGGGCTGTCTCCATCAGGGTCTGAGGAGTGATGGGGTCAAGGTGACAGTGATGGTTTGGCTTGCCTGGCCCAAGCCACCTCCTGACTCTCCTTCAGGGGGCCTTGCTACCTCAGCTAGGCTGGCTTAGAACTTAGAGTCTTAAAGACTCACCAAGAGTGAGGAGAGATGACGTGACTTGCCCAGGGTCTCTAAGCCAGTCCATGCCGGATCTTGCTGGTTACAAGGCCAGCTCTCTGCTGGACCCTGGCTGCATCCTAAAGATAATTACAACAAACTGTTTTTCATCAAGGACAGTGGAATGGCAGAACTTGGACTGGAATCTTAGTCAGATGTGCATATAAGCAGCAAAGAGAACCAAGATGGGAAACCAGCTAAATGACCAGGCGAATGACCATCATCACAATTAATAGGAGAGCCATGCTGAGGAGGTAATATGGGGAGGATGCTGAGGGACTAGTACAGAAGGTATGTGAAGGAGGTGAAGATACCAAAGGGGGAGGGGAAAAAAAGGAAACTTAAAGATTGTTAATGTGGGGGAAAAAGTGACCCAGAGAATATCGATAACCACACACCTGTATACCTACTGCCCTCTCCTCACAAGATCCTTATGAGAGTTAGGTCTATGTGAATTGAGGGCAGCCCGGATGCGGGGATTAGTAGGGACCAGGCAGGCTTTCCCAGTGA
Source organism: Pseudochirops cupreus (assembly GCA_028627135.1). NCBI lineage: Eukaryota > Metazoa > Chordata > Mammalia > Diprotodontia > Pseudocheiridae > Pseudochirops > Pseudochirops cupreus. The sequence goes on along the minus strand of CM053584.1, from coordinate 27,755,460 downwards.
CACTCAACAGTGGACCACAGCAATTCACTGAGAGATACAGAGAGTGAATACAAGAACTCACTGAGGGTGTTGTTGGTTGACCATGGGGGGAAAATGTTATTCAGTAGATCAAATCCCTCCATGGCCATGAGGAGTCACCCATCCATCTGTCAAAATCATTCAATTTTGGGGGTAGATACTATACTGTAAACAACATTCTGCCTATGAGAAGGCAGCAACATCCAATAAGGAACTTGAAAGAACAGAAGTAAAAGGTGTTATTGGGAAAGTTTGTGACAAAAAGAGAAGATGGACTGGTCACATGATGAGGATAAGAGGTGACAGGTGGCCAGGCAGTGTTCCTTCAACATGAGAGGAGGGAGTAAGGAAGGGCCCCTGCATATGCTGAACCTATGGGAAGATTCTGCCAGGAGTCCTACAGGAGGGGCAGCACAGAAGGGTTGGAGCGAATTTCCAGATCAATGAGCTCACAGATACATTTAACTACTTGAGTAATGAGTATTCCACTTCTACATTCCAAATTTTTATGATTCTATGTGGATTCCTGAAGATTTGTGAGTAAATTCTAGAATACATTTTTAAAAAGGGAGATAGTTTGTGAGAATTTAGAAAGGTCAGCAGAGAACCAGCAAGTACAGATCATGCCAAATTAGTCTTATTTTTTTTCCCCACAGAGTTACTAGACAGATAGGTCAGGAAAAGCTATAAATATAAGTAATTTAGGTTTGGGGAAAGCATTTCACAAAGTCCTGCCATTCTTTGGGGGGGGGAGGGGCGGTTGGGGTTAAGTGACTTGCCCAAGGTCACACAGCTAGTAAGTGTTAAGTGTCTGAGGGTGCATTTGAACTCAGGTCTTACTGACTCCAGGGCCGGTGCTGTATTCACTGCACTACCCAGCCACCCCAAGTCATGCCATTCTTATGGGAAAAAAGCTAGCGACATATGGGCCAGAGAGATAAATACAATCAAGTGGACTCAAAACTGGCAGATGGCCTGACCCAAAGAGTAGTCATAAATGGTTCAATGTTGGCTCCCAAAGTGGTCTCCAGGGGAGTGCCACAGGGATCTTTGCTTGGCCCTGTGCTGTCTCACATTTTTTACCCATGACTTGAATAAGGGCATAGATGGCATGCTTATCAAATTTGCCAATGACATAGAGATAGGAAAGGTAGCCAACAGAGGGATGATGTGCACAAGAATTCAATTGTTTTTAATAGGGTAGGACATTGAGCCAAACTTAATACAATGAAAGTTAAATGTAAAATTTTACACAAGTTCCCCAAAATCATTTTTCGAAAAGTATCATTTTGAGGAGGAAGGTTAGGCAACTGTTCTTGTGAAAAAGGCCCCTGGGGTTTTAGTGAGTTCAACACGTATCAGTAATAATAGCCAAGAAGCATCTCAGGCAGCATTAAAGGAAGAATGGTGTCCATGGCGAGGGAGATGATTGATCATCCCTCCTCCCACTGTCCCGGGCAGATCACACCCAGATCATCATGTTCAGTGTTGGGAGTGGTATTTTGGGAAGAACATTCACAATCTGGAAGGCACCCAGAAGGGGACAAAAAGGATCAAATTTATGCCATATATAGACTAGTTGAAAGAATTGAGTATGGTTAGGTTGAGGGACAGAAGATTTAAGGTAGACATGACCGTTGTCTCCAAGTATCTGAAGGGCTGTCCTGTGGAGGAAGAATCAGCCTGGTTCTGTTTGATCCTAGGAGAAATGGGGGAAGTTTTAGAGAGAAGATTTGGGCTCAATGTAAGGAAAAGCTTTCTCCCAAGTCGATCGGGCTGGCTACCTTAGGAAGCAGGTAGCCTCCTCCTCACTAGAGGTCTCCAAGTAGAGATTGGAGGACCATTTGTTGGGTATGTTGTCGAAGAGATCCATGTTCAGGTATGCATTATCTCTGATGCCTCCGAGTTCTGGGATTGTGTGTGTATGTGTGTGTGTGTGTGTGTGTGTGTGTGTGTGTGTGTTCAAATTGTGTGTGGTGCTTTCCAGTCTCAAACCTTAGTTTCCTATGCCACTCTCGTTCTCCCTCCTCTGTTCATCCTCTTAATTCCTACCCCATTATTTAAAGCCCAACTCAAAGTTTTGCTCTACTGAGTCAAAGGCTTTTTTATACTCCATAAAGAGTAAGCCCGGCAGGATCTCATGTTTTCTACGGCTTTGAGTCATTTATGAGACAGTAAAGATGGGTTCTGCTATAAAATCGCACTTGTGAAAGCCTGTCTGTTCACTTCTCATGCTTTTGTAAATCAAATTTTATTTTTAGTTCTAACTTTTCTCCTTCTCTCCCTCTACCCCTGCCCCACCCATTGAGAAGGCAAGAAATACAATATCCATTATACATATGAAGTCATATAGAACATATTTCTGCATTAGCCCTGTTCTGGGGAAAAAATAAGAAAAAGGAGAAAAAGTATTCTTTCATCTGCACTCTGAACCTGTTATCTCTCTCTCTCTCTCTCCCTCTCTCTCTCTCTCTCTCTATCTCTCTCCCTCTCTTTTCTCCTCCTCCTCATCTTTCTCCTTCTCTTCCTCCTCTTCCTCCTCCTCCTCCTCCTCCTCCTCCTCCTCCTTCTTCTCTCTCTCTGGTAGTGGATGTCATTTTACATCATGGGTCCTTTAGAATTGTGGTGGATCATTGTAATAACTTTGAGTTGCTAAGTGTTTCACAGTTGATAATCATATAATATTGCTATTACTGTATACATTGTTCTTCTGGTTTTGCTCACTTCACTCTGCATCAGTTCATTTAAATCTTCCCAGGTTTTTCTGAAACTGCTCCCTTCATAATTTCTTATAGTAAAATAATATTCCATCACGATCGTATACTCATTCAGCCATTCCCAAATGATGGGCAACTCTTCAGTTTCCATTTTTTTTTTGCTACTACTAAAAGAGCTGCTATAAATATTTTTTTTACATGTGGGTCTTTTTCCTTTGAGTTCTTTGGGATATAGACCTAGTAGTGTATTGCTAGGTCCAAGGATATTCACAGTTTTATAGCCTTTTGCCTATAGTTCCAAATTATTCTCCAGAATGGTTGGACAAGGTAACAATTCTACCAGCTCTGCATGAGTGTACCTATTTTCCCATATCCCCTTCAGTATTTGTCACTTTTCTTCTCTGTCATCTTGTCAATCTGATTGGTGTGAATCGGTACCCTAGGATTGTTTTAATTTGAACTTCTCTGATTATTAGTGATTTAGAGCATTTTTTAAATGTGGCTATTGATAGCTTGGATTTCTTCCTCTGATAGCTGCCTGCTCATATCCCTTGACCATTTATCATTGGGAAAATGACTCTTATTATAATTTGGCTCAATTTTCTACATATTGGAGAAATGAGACCTTCATCAAAGAAATTTGTTGTTATCCCCCCACCCAGTTTCCTGCTTTCCTTCTAATTTTGGTTGTGTTAGTTTTGTTTATGCAAAACCTTTTTAATTTAATGTAATTAAAATGATCCATTTTACTTTCTACGAGCCTCTTTATCTCTTGTTTGGTCATGAATTCTTCCCCTCTCTATAGATTACTGGTAATTTCTATCATGCTTCCTTGATTTGCTTGTGATATCACCCTTCGTATCTAAATAATGTCCTCATTTTGAACTTATCTTGGTATACTATGCCTAATCTACACTCAGTTTCTGCAAGACCACTTTTCAGTTTTCCCAGCAGTTTTTGTCAGAATTCTTGCCCCAGTAGCTGGGATCTTCAAGTTTATTAAACACTAGGTTACTGTGGCCATTAGGTGGCACCATAGTGCACAGAGTGCCTGGTCTGGACTCGGGAAGACTCATCTCCCCCAGTTCAAATCCCGACTAAGACACTAGCTCTGTGACCCTAGGCAAGTCACTTAACCCTGTTGGCCTCAGTTCTTCATCTGTAAAATGAGCTGGAGAAGGACATGGCAAACCACTTGTGTCTCTGCCAAGAAAACCCCAAATGGGGTCACAAAGAGTTGGAAAGCAACAACGGTTACTGTCCTCCTACATGTGGTGCACCTGATCTGTTTCCTCACAATTTCCTAACACTTGGAAGTGACTGCTGGGCTGAGGTACCATGCCTATAGCTCCACTCTTAGCTCTGTCCCTAGGTTTACCTGGATCAGGTGTAGTCCTAGTGAAGCCTGGCCTTTAATGAGAGGGAGGCTAGGCTACCTTTTCTCACATTCTTTGGCTTGCTAGTTCTCCACCCCAGTACCCTGGGGATGATTTTCTTACAGCTTAGTTTTAGACTCACATCTAGGGTTTCCCCAAAAAGGAGAAGTAGAAAAGTGTTCAGTGTAGATTATGAATCAGGTATGGGACAGATATTTATTTGCTACATACAGAAAAATTACTGAAACACAGAAGACTCCTACAAGCATCTGTTGACAGTAAGACATGCTAAACAACATCAGTATTAAATACTATTATATCCAGTTGGGGGGGGGGGTTGATTCCTAAGGCCATCTAAACATAAATGAGTTGGTGGGATTATTGATGTCTACATTTTACTTCTGATTTCACATCTCACTTCAGCTCTGCACTGTCCAAACAACTCCTCAGATATGTCTTCTTCCAGTAAAATGGGCTAGACTTGTTAGCAGTTGTCTTCTCTAGGGACACTGGGATAGTCATCCTTCAGCTCCAACCAAAAGAACCTTGGACTTTAGAATTCTCAAACTCACAAGGTCACCTCCAAGCCCGGACACGTCCATCCCAAGTTTGGATGCTTATTCTTCTAAGCCAAGGTAAGACAGTAACAAAAACAAAAGCAGAAAAGGCATCCAGGGCCCCAGGTACAAGTTCACCTGGTTGATTGCCCTGCACTGGCTGCCATGTGGGTAAGGTCACCACGATGCTAAGGTAGAGAGAAGTGAACCCTTTTCTACCCCTCACTGGAAGTCTCAGAGTTGCATGATGCCACCTGGAGGGATTAAACTATCCGATGCCTCTCCCTTTAACTGACACAGCCTTTTACCCCTCTTTTGCTATCATGGAGTGAAGATGGGACAAGGGAGCACTCAGGGTTTTCTGCATCTTACTAAAGTGACAAGTCCTCTCAGTTGTGGGCTAGTAGACAAGGAGTCTGTCCAATACAGAGTCACTGTCTCTCTGGAGTCCCCAGAGGTTTCCAAGGGAGCGCCAGGTACACACTCCCTTGATAGCACTTCTAGCCCATCTATACTTCTGCTATACAGTTATCCCTTCCACATTGCAGGGATTAGGGGCACAGTGCCCCAACAATCTGGAAAATCCTCAAAAAAATTTTGGCTCTCCCTTCATACCAGAGAAGAAGTCTGAATTACTGTGGTATTAAAAGGTAAAAATATGTTGATAGTCTACAATACTATACATGTATTTTATGCATTTCTGAGTTCCTAAACTTTTTGTGTCATCTGCTGACCTTCGTGTGTCATCTGAACCTTCCAAAAAACTCCCCCCAAATTCCCATTTATTTCTTATGCCAAACTATAATATATTGAAACCACTATGGGGAAAGTCACAATGTGGAAGGGATAACTGTGCTGTTCCAGGCAAATATATACTGTCCTTAGCTAACCGGCTGGGGTGCACTGGGCACATTTGTCTCTATCACAAATCCTGGGATCCCAAGGACACTCAAACATTGCTCTTTCAAATGCCTTCCCCAGAGCCTTATTTCAAATAGTCCATGGAGTACACAGTTCTTAACCAGTTTTGAGGGAGGTCTCTGTCCTAAAACAGCTGGTGAGCTTGTAGCACAAGTATTCCCAGATGCAAAGTCAACAAACAAACATTTTACAAAGCTTCTTTGAAGCTACACTACCTATAAGGGCTTGTCCCAATCCTTGTAAAAAGAGAAATGAAAAAAAGAAAGAAAAAGGAAGGAAGGAAGGAAGGAAGGAAGGAAGGAAGGAAGGAAGGAAGGAAGAAAGAAAGGAAGAAAGGAAGAAAGAAAGAAAGAAAGAAAGAAAGAAAGAAAGAAAGAAAGAAAGAAGGAAGGAAGGAAAGAAAGAAAGAAGGAAGGAAGGAAAGAAAGAAAGGAAGGAAGGAAGGAAGGAAAGGAAGGAAAAGAAGGAAGGAAGGAAAGGTAGAAAGAAAGAAAAAAGGAAGAAAGAAAAAGGGAAGAAAGAAAAAAGGAAGAAAAGAAAAAAATAAAGAAGGGAGAGAGACAGAAAGACAGAGACAGAGAGAGAAGAAAAATAAAGAATGAAAGAAAATTGGGACAAAATGAACAACTAAAGCAGGGAAAATGAAGAAAAAGAAAGAACATTGCCAGGTTGGTGGTATCATAGCCTTGACAAGGGTCACATCGCCAGCTAGCTCAGACAGAGGGACAGACACGTAAAACAGGTCTCAGGAGAGCTGGGACTTGTCATCCAGTGACCAGACTAAGTTTTAATGTCCCAGAGGAAACTTGAGCAATGGTTACAACAACACGTAGCCAGACAATAATGCTACTGTTTCCCCACGTCCCATGTGCCTTGCAACAATTGCACATGCTCACTGAGGCTTGTGTGAGTCACTGCGTGTGTCCGTATGTTCCCATTTTCTGGTTTAGGTGCATTTACTTTTGTCTTAGTGTCTTGCCTGTGCTAGAGCGACGTTAGCTTGTTAAATATGCATAATTATACTGTCACTTGCATAAATGCTGCTGCTCCTGTCCGATGGGTTATTTTATTGGTCTGGGGCTGTTATTACTGCTGTCACTTTGTCTACTGTGGCACGGATTTTGCTTGTGGGCTCTGGGAGTGTATGCACAGCGTCTGTGACATGTGCATGTATACCTGGCCCTAATTCCTACATGTAACACAGGCCTGCAGTCACTGAAGCAGCCTGTCTTTGCAAAGTCCACTAGGAGACCTCTTGTGTTTCAAGCATTCCTGATGAGTGGGGGAAATAAATAGCTGTGCCCTATGTAATTTGCACCATACATTGAATATCTTTCTATGCCCCTTCGCTTCCCCCCTTTTAGGAATAATGGTGATGATGATGGTAGCGGTGGTGGTGCTGATGGGTAATATTTATATCATGCTTACTATGGGCCAGGCACTGTACTTTATAAATAAATACATAAAATTAATTAATTAATTAAATGAATAAATAAATACATAAAAATGCATAAATACTATTTATGTACAATGGAAAGTGTACAATGTACACTTTAAAATTATTATCTCAATTGATCCTCACAACAGTCCTGGGAGGTAGGGGCTATTATTAGCCCCATTTTACAGATGGGAAAATTGAGGCAGGCGGTACTTTAAGTGACTTGCCCAGAGTCACACAGCTCGTAAGTATCTGAGCCTGGATTTGAACTGAGGTCTTCCTGACTCCCAGTCTAGTCCTCTATCCATTGGCTCACCCAGTTGCCTCTAGAACTGAGCCAAACTATTAACTTAACCTAGGTTGTTTCCTCAGGTTTCTGGGCTCTGGGTGTGAAGAGTAAGAGAAAGCAAAAGAAAAAAAATTAGTTTGACTCTTTGGAGGGTGTGGTCCCCCAGGGCTGAGCCTGGCCAGCCCCCCGAACCAGCGTAAATGGGGTGGCTACACAGGTGCACAGTTGATAAAGGTTTGCCAGATGAATTAGCGTTGCAGAAAGCCCATCCTCACACAGGACCGGTGGGGTGGCTGAACAGGCGTGCGCGCCTGGAGTTACTGCTGTTTTCTCGTTGTCTTTCTGGGGTAATAATCGAGTCCCCAACTTTCTCCAAACCTTTGATTTTTTTGTTGTTCTTAAGCCATTTTTCAGGCCTGTCCAGCTCTTTGTGATCCCATTCGGGGTTTTCTTGGCAAAGATACTGGAGTGGTTTGTCATTTCCTTCTCAGATTCATTTTACAGATGAGGAAACTGAGGCAAATGGGGTTAAGGGATTTGCCCAGGGTCCCACAAATAGAAAGTACCTGAGTTCACGTGTGAGCTCAGGTCTTCCTGACTCCAGGCCCAGTGCTCTATCCACTGTGCTACCTAGCCACCCTTGATGTTTTTTCTGTCTTTTAAACATTGAGATTCAATATAACCAATGCCTGCAAAATTGTGTCTTCTTTAAAAGGGAACGCCTCTGAGGGGCCTTAGTTCAGCCCGGCTATTCTTCCCACTTTGGAGTGTGGTTGCATTTTTCCACCACTTCTGCATCCTCATGTAGCAAGGACAATGATGTTAGAGTCCAGCAGTTGTGGCTCCTCTGCCGTCAAGTGAGAGAAGAGTTTGTCCTTTTAAAAAAACCAAAATAACTTCATGGATCTTTTCTATTTTTGTCTGTTATCTTCTCTCTAACTTCACCTTAAGTCAGGACGGTGTGGCTTTTTGGGGTCTCTCTCAAGCCTTTTCCACCATCTTTCTCTGTAAGATTTAACAAGCTTGCGTAGCTATTAAATGTAATCACTGTCTTCTTAGCAAAGAGATCAGACATTTGTTGACTAAAATGGTTTTTGGGATTTTTTTGGTCTCCTTGTGGTAACTTAGGCATTTCTGGTAAGCTTCCTTGGAAAATGCTGAGTCTATGCTGATGTCTATTCCCTTATCTGTTTCTCACTTTTTCCTCACCAACAGCTTGTTCAAAGAGGCATGGTTGGAAATACTTTGATTACATACCTTATCTTTTCATTTATACAGTTTTTTTTTCTAATTTGCTACTGATTTTCGCCCTAAAAACCTGATGGATCTGCCTATCCATAGAAAGCTAATTGGGAAGTGACTTACATATTGTTAAGGACATTTGATATCATTTTTATCATGTCTTTTATCATTTGCTTCTCACCACACCACATGCCTCCCAACTCTCTTTTTTGAAGAAAATAGTCTTAATGAAGTTTTTCTAGTGGTTTTAATCCTGAATCATATTTTCCAACTTAATTTTTGCTGCTCTCTCCTGAGTCCACCCACCTTTTCTCTGAACTCTCTGAGTTTTAAAATGTATGTTTTCTTATTAAATTATTGGTAGAATTTTTCTACTTCTTCCTCCTCCACAACAAGTGCCGGTGTATAAAGTACAATTATCTTCCTGGTGGCCTTTTTATTGTAAATACTTATTATGAGAATTGCAACTTGAGAAGATCAACTATCCCATGAAATTAAGTTTCTCATTATCTTTGGACATATGGTAAAATCAGCTTTGCTGCCTCCTTTATTTTCCTCTCCAAGGAACAACTGTGTGCCATCCTTCTATTGAATTGCAACTTCCTTCTCTCTTCCGGTTACATTTAGAGTGAGAATCTCACTATTGATGCAACCCAGCTTCTGGAGGAATGTGCACTCACTGATCGTTAGATGAGTATCTCACACATAGAGATGGGATCAGTAGGTTAAAGTGTATAGACGGTCATCAATCTGTGATTCTGAGCATCTGCTGACCCCTATCCTGCTACTCTGCTGGCATCACCACAGAAGCAGAAAGGGGCCACCCAGAACCAAGGACCAACTTCGTATTTAGATTTGTTTCACGAGTTGTCATGGTCAAAGAATTCCTCACCAAGGGGTCAGCCTATTGGTATTGAGACTTTCTGTACTTAGCCAAGGTAGGCAGACACGATCTGTTGCCAGGATCTTACTGGAAGTTTTTCCAGCATGGTCAAACTTGCCAGAGTCCATGCTTAACTGGCATATGCTTTGGGCACCCAGTGTCATCCCTATGCCAAGATACACAGCAGCTGCTTAATCCAAGTTCATTATTGCTGCCAGGAAACAAGTATGGGTCTCCTCAGAGGCAGCATCTAGGTCAAGAGAAAGCCTGGTCAAAGGTAGTTTCCCATGTCTTCTGGTGCCACTGATCTCATTTCCCTGTCAAAATTTTATTTGGGGATATAAGAGAATTGCTTGAATTTGGGGGAATTTGGGGTGGTTGCCATATCAGACTGAATTGTCATGATTACACTGGGTGTGTGTGTGTGTGAGAATCCTTTCTGTGTGGGTTGTACATCATTGATTCTCTTGAGTAGGAGGAAGAGAGATCACTAGCTAACTGGGTGACCCTATACAACTATGGAGCAACATAGTCAGGCAATATAGTACATTGCAATCGAAAGAGCCCTGGGTTTGAAGTCAGGGGGCCCAGGTTCAAATCTCACTCCTGCCTCTCACTATCCATCTGAACTGGGGCAAGTCTCTTCCTTGTGGACTTCACTTGCCTCCACTCTAAATGAAGGAAGATGACCCAGTTAGCCTACATGGTTTGGATTAGGTGGGCTATGGCTTGGACTGGATGACCAACAAAGTCCCTTCCATCACTTGGTCCTTTGATTCAATGAGTTGCTGTGATTTGTTCCCACTTAGAGCTCAAATCCAGGAAATGCCATTTCCCAACAGATGAAAATTTTGTTTTCCTTTCAGCCTTTCCCTTCCAGGAAGCCAGGGGATGTAGCTATTGCTCAACAAGAATAACAAGAATGATTGATTGGGGTGGCTAGGTAATGCGGTGAGTAGAGTACCAACCCAGGAGTCAGGAGGACCTGAGTTCAAATCAGGCCTCAGATACTTAGCACCAACCCTGGAGTTAGGAGGACCTGAGTTCAAATCTGGCCTCAGACATACTAGCTGTTAGATCTTGGGCAAGTCACTTAACCCCAATTGCCCTGTCTTCCCCTCTCCAAAAAAAAAATAATAATTAATTAATGAATTAAGAAAAGAATGAGAAGAGTTAAGTTTCATATAGCACAGTGAGCAGTTTTCAGATGGCCCCTAAGATTGAATCATATCATCCTAAAGATATGCATGGCACAGCAGATAAGTACACAAGGTAAACCTATCCACCACTACTGGAGGTGCCTGCACTGTTGTGGTGGGTGCCCAGGGTCTGACCACCTCTTTGGGAGTCAGATCTTGACTTAGGACCATTCCCTGAAGCAATTGGAATGATATCTCTCTGGCTGAACTCTAGTTTTCAAATGAGAAATTAACTCAAGGTGATCCATTTTTCATCCCTATTTCAATCATGTTAGGAGGGAAAAGGCCTAGGGGATAGCCAACATGGTGGAATGAAGTCAGTATCTTTGCTGAACTCTCCCAAAACATACCTCTACAACACCTTTTAAAAGTTTCAAATTGAATTATGAATGGGAAAAAAATCAGCAAAAAATCACCATGAGTCATTTTTCCAGTACAGGGATGCCTTAGGAGGGCAAAAAGAAAGGCCTGCAGACACCAGGGTGGCAACTGGCCAGGTAGCCTGGCAGAAGTGTTAGCAGCAGTAATAGCAGTGACACTGTGATCAATTCAATCCTAAGCAAAAGTTCAGCCCCCAGACAAAAGGACTAAACACCTGATCAGAAAGACGACCCTGGGGACCCCTACACTAGCACTGAGCGCCAGATTGTGTGCTATCTGGCAACTCTGTCACCCATTACCCAGTTCCATGTCACAGTTCCAGGGTGGAGAGGAGGAGCCACAGTCATGAGGAAGCAGAGATCCTATGTGGGTAGTGACTAGAGTGAAAACTAGGTGAACAGTGACCAGACCTCTTCCCAAGCACAAGCTTATAAAAGACAGAAGCTCAAGCCAGACATACTCCCCACTCCTAGAAGTAAGCAGAGTTCAATTCTAACATAAAGTCAAAAGTCAAGAAACTGGTTAGAGAAAAGGAATCTGACCATTAAAGGTTTCTATGGTGACAGGGAAGCTCAAGACACAAACTCAGAGACAATGACTTAAAAACATCTACAAAGCCTCAAAGAAAAATAGAGATTGGACACAAGTCCAAGGAGAGTTCATGGAAGAGTTAAAGAAAGCAGTTTTTTGAAAAAGCAAAAAAAGGTTTTAAAAATAAAATAAGAATAATAGAGGAAAAATTGGCAAATTAAATTATAACTATGCAAGAAAATTACAAGAAAAAATTAACAGATTGGTAAAAAGAGGCATGGAAAATACTAAAAGAAATAATTCCTTAAAAATCAGAATTAGTCAAAAGGTAAAAAGAGGTACATAACCTCGCTGAAAAAAAAATAACTCATTAAAAATTGTAGTCGGTGGAGTGGAAGCTAATGACTCCATGAGACATCAAGAAACAATAAAACAAAGAAAAAAGACTGAAAAAAATAAAAGAAAATGGTTTCCCTGTCTCATAGGGGGAAAAAACTTAGCTAGAAAATAGATCAAGAAGAGATAATTTAACAATTATTGGACCACTTGGAAGCCACAATAAAAAAATAGCCTGGACATAGTTCAAGAAATTATAAAGGAAAAGTGCCCAAATATATCAGAACCAGAGGACAAAGTAGAAAAATGGAAAGAATCCACTTATCACCTTCTGAAAGAAATCGCAATATGAAAATTCCCAGGAATATTATAGCCAAAATTCAGAACTCTGGGGTCAAGGAAAAAATACTGTAAGCAGACAGAAAGATTTCAAATACCATGGAATTCTATCCTCTGTGTCACTTAGCTGCTCCCCAAATCAGGATCACTCTAGATTTAGCAGCCATTATAATAAAGAAATGGAGAACTTGGAATAAAATTCCGGAAGGGAAAGGATTTAGGCTTGCAACCAAGAATAATCTACCCATCAAAACTGACTTTAATTCTACAGGAGAAACAGACCTTTAATGAAATGGAAGACTTTTAATCATTCCTGACTTAGAGACTAGAGCTGAGCAGATATAGAAACATATCTGACATTGAAATACAAGACTCAAGAGAAACATAAAAAGGTAAACATGGGTGAGAAATCATGCAGTTTTAGGATATAAATTCATTTTACCCAAGAAAGTAATAGGAAGGGAAGAGACTATGAGAAAGGGTGGGGAGGGGGAGTGATTAAGGGAGGCAGTGGTCAGAATCAGAATAGACCTCTAAAGAGGGTCATGGTTAAAAAAAAAGAAGGATAAATAGAAAAGAATATGGTGGAGGGAAATACACAGTTAGCAATCATAACTGTGAATGTGAATGAGATGAACTCACCCCCAAAATGGAAGAGGATAGCAGAATGCACTAGAAACCAGAATTCCCCAATACGTTGTTGACAGAGACACACTTAAAACAGAAAGACCCACATAGAGTTCAAATAAATGGCTAGAAAAGAATCTATTATGCTCCCTCTGCAGTTTTTTTTTTAAAGGCAGGTATAGCAATCATGATCTCAGACAAAGCAAAAGCAAAAACAGACCTAATTAAAAGAGATAATCAGAGAAACTACATTTTGTTAAAAGGTATCAGCAATAAATTAATATCAATACTGAATATACCAATTCACCAAATAGTCACCAAATGACATATTATCCAAATTCTTGAAGGAAAAGTTAAAGGAATTCTAGGAGGAAATAATAGAAATTATACTAATGGGAGACCAGAATTTATCCCAATCAGGGCTAAATAAATATAAAATAAACAGGAAGGAAGTTAAGGCAATGAGCAGAATTTTAGAAAAGTTGGGTAAGGTAGACCTCTGGAGAATATTGAATGGGAATAGAAAGGAGTATATCTTTTCCTCAATTGTATATGGTGTGTTCACAAAAATTGACCATGTATCAGGGCACAAAAACCTTAAAACAAATGCAGAAAAGTATATCCTTTTTGTACCATAATGCAATTTTAAAAATACGTTCAATAAAGGACTTCTGAAGCATAAATTAAAAATTAATTGGAAACTAAGTAATCTAATCCTAAAGAATGAATAAGCCAAAGAACAAATCATAGAAACATTCTATGATTTAATTAAAGATAATGAGATGACAACAATGAGACAACATACTAAATTTGTGGAATGCAACAAAAGTAGTGCTTAGGAGGAAATTTCTATCTCTAAAACTTTACATCACTGGAAGAGACAAAGAGCAGATCAAGAATTAGGTGTGCAACTAAAAAACTAGAAAAAAGAAGTAAAGGCTTCCCCAAATGAAAGACTGCGAGTAATTCAGCACCATGCTAGTGAAAAGAAAAGGAAAGAGCTATATACAATATTACACATTCAAACAAGATTCACTGAAGTACATTCCGTACCAACAACCAAGGCCATGGCTGGGTGGGAGACGAAATGAGGTCTTATTCCAAATCCACATCCAGTTTGGAGCCAGTCAACTAATATTTATTAGTTCTAGATACTGTGCTAAATTCTGAGGATAAAAAGAAATGCAAATATGGTCTCTTCTCTCAAGGAGTTCACAGTTTAATGGGAGAGACAATACACAAATACTAGGTACCAATAAGATATGAACAGGATACATTGAGAATAATCTCAGAAGGAAAGCAAGAAGATTAAGGAATAACTTTTTGCAGAATGAGGTACTTTAACTGAGGCAAGAAAGAAGCTAAGGAAACCTGGAGGTAGAATCAGGAGGGGAAGGATTCCAGGCATATGGTATAGCGAGTCAAAATGCTCAGGGTTGGGAGATGGCTGTCTTGTGCTAGGAAGAGCAAGGAGGCCAGTGTCATAGAATTGAAGAGGACATTAGAAATGAGAAAATTAAGATGGCAGAGTCAGAGGAAGAATTTTTGCCTGACTCACGCAGCATACCTCCTCCACAACAACCTAGAAAATGTACCAGATTGAATTTTGATGGGAAAAACCAGCAAAAAGTCACAGTGAGTCTCTAGCTCAGGGCAACATGAAGAGACAGAAATAGAGATCTGCAGACACAGGGATGGGGGATGGTCAGGTATACTCAATTTGGAAGCAGCAGAGACAGGAAGCATTCCAGTGCCCAGAGGCAGAAACAGGGCCAAGACAGAATGCCAGGGAAGGAAGCACTGGGGCAGAAAGAGATTCCAAGGGACCCCTGGAGTAGCACTGTGTGCAGGAATAGGTGCCATCTAGCAGCTTTGTCAGTCATTACTCAGTTCTGGATCACAGATCCAGGGTAAACAGGAGCAGTTGTGAGGGAGAGGAGCCCTTGCTGAGTATCAGCAAAGAACATACTCTAAAACATAGTGTGGCTCTAAGCCTAGGAGCAGAGCAGGGACAAAATTCTAGCCTCTAGCCTAGCACATAAGCCTGTAGAATAACAACTAGGAAAGTAGTCCCAGTCCAAAGCCAGGGCAAGAGTTCAGTTGCTCCGAATCTGCAGAACCTCCCAGTAGGCTAACAGTGACTGAGTCCAGCAGCAGTTTATTGAAATTCAACAACACATAAACCAACATATCCAAACCTGGGTCGTCAACTTACAGAACTCAAACTAAGGAGGCAATGAACAGACCTCTCCCCAGATTACACCACTTGGAGCACAGAAGACTTGCTAGCCCCCCAGACTAAGCTATGAAAACATCAGAAGGACACAAAAAGACAGAAGGTTAAGCCAGATATCCCCGCCACACCTCCAGAAGTATACAGAGCCCAACATTAACAAAGACTAAAATCTGGAAGTAGGCTGAAAGACAGAACAAATAAAAAAAAAACCTGACCATAAAGAACAACTGTGGTGACAGGGAAGCTCTAGACATAAACACAGAAGAAGAGAATTACTTGAAAACATCTACAAGCAAAACCTCAAAGAAAAATGCAGATTGGATATAAGCCCCCCCCCCCCCAAATTCCTAGAAGACTTAGAGAAAGAGTTCTTTTGAAAGAATAAGAAAATATTTTAAGAGCCAAATGAGAATAGAAGGAAAAACTGGGAGGAAAGAAATGAGAGCTATAAAAGAAAGATTTGAAAAGAGAAACAATAAATAGCTTGATAAAGGGAATAGAAAATCCTACTAAGAAGTAGCTCCTTAAAAATTAGAATGGCCAAATGGAAATGAACAACTCCACGCTGGAAATCACAAGACAAAGTCAAAACAGTGAAAAAATAGGAAAAAATGTGAAATATCTCATAGGGAGAAAAACTGACCTAGAACAAAAATGAGGAGAGAAATTTTAAGAATCATTGGACCACCTGAAGGCCATGAACAAAAAAAAGAGCCTAAACATATTTCAAAAAAAAAATCATAAAACTGCCCAGGAATCTAGGATTGCAACCAAGAATAACCTACCCAGCAAAACTAAGTGTAATCCTACAGGAGAAAAAAAAGTAAACATTTAATGAAACAAAGGACTTTCAAGTGTTCCTGATGAAAAGACCAAAGCTGAGTAGGAAATTCAACATTCAAACACAGGACTCAAGAGAAGCATAAGAAGGTAAACATGAGTAAAAAATCATAAGGGATTGAAAAAGTTTAAACTGTTTACATTCTTCTATGGAAAGATGATACATGTAATTCCTCAAAAGTTTATCATCACCAGGCATCTCAGAGGAAGTCTAATTAGATAGAAATTCTATTATGTTTGAATGATTTCAAAAGAAGAATTGAAGAGTAAGGAAGAGGAATGCACTGGGAGAGAGGGGAAGGGAGAGAAAAAATATGGGAAATTATCTCATACAAATGGGGCACACGTTAAAGGATAAAGGATACTCTATACAATGGAAGGTGTACTGGGAACTGTGGGCTACACTTAAACCTCACTCTTCTCTAAACTGGTTAAAGGAGGGAAGAATAGACATACACACAAAGTTGTGTACTGAAATTCATCTTACTCAGCAGGGAAGTAGGAGGGAAAGTGGTGGACCAGATGGATTTACAAGTGAATCATACCAAACATTTAAAGAACAATTGATTTCCATTTTACATAAACTACTTGAAAAAATCGGTAAAGAAGGGATCCTACCAAATTCCTTTTATGACAAAAATATGGTCTTGATACCTAAATCAGAGAGAGCAAAAACAGAAAAAGAAAACTAAAAACCAATTTCTCTAGTTAATATTAACACAAAAATTTAGATAAAATACTAACAAAAAGATGACAACAATATATCACAAAGATCATACACTGAGACCAGGCTACATTGATACAAGGAATTCAGGGGTGATTTAATATTAGGAAAAGTATAAGTATATTTAATCATATTAATAATGAAAACAACAGTAATTATATGATTATTTTAATAGACGCAGAAAAACGTCTTGCCAAAGCATCCATTTCTGTGAAAAACAAAATACTAGAAACTGTAGGAATAAATAGAGCTTTGTTTAAAACGATAAGTACTATCTATCTGAAATCAAGTGCAAACATTATCTGTAATGGAGATAATCTAGAAGCCTTTCCAGTAAGAACAGGGGTGAAGCAAAGATGTCTATTACCGCCACTACCATTCAGTTTTATACTAGAAATGCTACCTATAGCAATAAGACAAGAACTCAAAATTGAAGAACTGAGTATAGGCAAAGAGGAAATAAAATGATCACTTTTTGCAGATGATAAGATGGTTTACTTAGAAAATTCTAGACAGTCAATTAAAATACTAATGGAAACAATTCGGCAAAACTACAGGATATAAAATAAACACACACAAATTAGCAACATTTCCATATATTTCCGACAAAACCCATCAGGAAGGGTTAGAAAGAGAAATCTTATTTTAAATGACCGCGGACTATATGAAATATTTGAAACTCAACTTGCCAAGACACAAAATAAAACTATATGAACCCAATTACAAAACATTCTTGAAACAAATACAGATCTAAATAATTGGAGAAATGTTAATTGCTCATGGGTAGGTTAGGCCAACATAATAAAAACAACAACACTACTTAAATTAGTTTGCTTATTCAGTGACGCGCGAACCAAACTGCCAAAGAATTACTTTGTAGAGCTAGAAAGATATTAACAAAATTCATCTGGAAGAGTAAAAGGTCAGGAATACCGAGGAAACCAACGGGAGAAAGTGTGACGTAAGAGAGCTTAGCAAGGTCAGAAGTCAAACTGTAGTACAAAGTTGTAACCACCGAAACAGTCTGGTCCTGGGGTCAAAACAGAGGTTGATCAATGGAATAGATTAGATATACTATATACAGAAGCAAATGAGCACACGAGCACACTGTTTAATAAATCCAAAGACCCAAACTACTGGGGCAAGAATTGACTATTCAACAAAAACTTCTGGGAAAAATGGAAAATATACTAAGGCAGAAACTATATTTAAACCAACATCTCACACCATATACTAAGCTGAGCTCAAAATGGGTACATGAATTAGACATAAAGGGTGATATTTTGAGCAAATTAATGGAGGATGGAAGAAATTGCCTATCAGATCTATGGATAGGGGAAGAGTTCATGTCCAAATAAGAGATAGGGAAGTTCACAGGAACTAAAATGGATAATTTTGACTATATTAAAATTTATAAGTTTTTGCACATACAAAACCAATGCAACTAAAATTAGAAGAGAAGCAGGAAACTGGGGGTGGGGTGGGAAATCTTTGCATTAAATTTCTCTGATAAAGGTCTCATTTCTGAGAAGACTTGTATAAATTGCAGTGAGTGGAACCAGGAGAATAGTTTATACAATAACAGCAATATTATAAAGATAATTAACTTTGAAAGACCTAGAGACACTGACCAACACAATGACCCACTACAATTCCAAAAGACTGATGATGAAACATGCTAAAAAACCCTCATATAGAGACCTGATGGACTCAGTACAATATTAAAACATGTTTCCTTCCTTCCTTTCCTCCTCTTCTTCTTCTTCTTCTTCTTCTTCTTCTTCTTCTTCTTCTTCTTCTTCTTCTTTTCCTCCTCCTCCTCCTCCTCCTCCTCTTCCTCCTCCTCCTCCTCCTCCTCCTCTTCCTCCTCCTCCTCCTTCTCCTCCTCCTCCTCCCCCTCCTTCTCCTTCTCTTTCTTCACCGAGCTAATGCAGGAATTTTTTTTTATGACCATACGTATTTCTGATGGGTTTTGTTTTTCTTGCTTTCTCCATGGCCAGGGGATAGGGGAGGAGGAAGGGAGAGAATTTGGAACTGAAAATAAAAGTAAAAAAAAAATTTTAAGAGTACAAGATAGGAAATGTTACCTGCACTTCTAGAAGACTAGAAAGTGGAGAAGGAGGCAGGTTATGAAGGACTTTGAATGCTGAGGATTTTATATTTGATCCTGGAGGTAACAGTGAGTGGCTGGAGTTTATTGACAAGGGTGGGGATGGGGGTGATAGGTTTAAAGTCGCATATTAGGAAGACCAATTTGATGCTGAGGGGAAGATTGATTGGAGTAGGGAAAGACTTGAGATAGAATACCAACCAATTGGCTTTTGCAGTATTCCAGGTATGAGGTGATAAGGTCCTGCACAAGGATGGTGGCAGTGTCAGAGGAGAAAAGGAGGCATAGAGAAGAGACGTTACAAGTTTAGAAATGATAGGACTTGACAACAGATTGGATGGTGATAGATATGGTGGTAGAAAAATTGAAGAGAGAAGGATAACATCTCTGTTACAAGAATGGTTACTGAGAGGATGGTGCCCTCAACAGCAATAGTAAAGTCAGGAAGAGAGGAAGGTTTTGGTGAAAAGATAGTGAATGAGTTTTAGACATGTTGAGTTTATGGGACATCTAGCTCAAGAAATCAAAAAGGCAGTTGGAAATGTGAGAATGGAGGGCAGTAGAAGGGGAAGGTCTGGATAAGGAGATATTAAGAGTTTTCTGCATAGACATGATAGTTGAATACAAGGAGCTGGTGATCCCACATCCCACATGCTTTAGTGTTGTTTGGGACTAGGTGGACCTTATTTATGGGTTGCTGTGTCTCAGTTGCCTGACCAGTATTGGGAGCACATCCTGGAGTTATTTTCTCAAGTGAGGATTAAAGGGCTCCCCAATGAAGGAATTATTGCTTTGCATTTTTGGATTCTACATATGAATGCTAACTCAGGTTATTGAGGAAGGGAGAGTCATCTCTAATGCACTGAGATCCTAACATGGAAAAACAAATGGCTTCAGTTATGAAAATTGCTCTGTATAAACATGTGAACGCATGTATACATTCTCTAGCAAGCTGTACCAGTTCATTTGCATTCCCCAGAGGAAGGATGGCCCCTGAAGGCACAGAATTCTAAGAAACCAATGTGTCCTCATGCACGTCATTAGAAGGGTCTTAGAAACCGCAAACCAGACACTCTGAAATGAATTGCCGCAGTCAGTGTTTAAGAGGTCCTACAAGACAGACCTGCTTTGGTCAAAATTGTTGCTGGACACAGAGGCCCAGAACTGAGCTTGTCAGGATCTCCAGCACCTCAGACAGCAACAAGAGCAGCTCCCCCGGGGTCCCTGCCTATCCATGGCAGGGTGCCTCAGTTAAGTCACTGCCTAGGAGCACTTGGAAGCCTTGTGCCTGGGGAGGTATTGTGACTGAGTAGAGACTCAGAGGACATCAGCTGGAATCCTCCTCCCTCAGCTGCATCCTACCAGTATGACCTTGGGCCAGTCTATTTTCTAATCTAGGTCTCTCCTTCACCATAAGCAAAATGAGGGGGATAGAATTAGCTATCTCCTAGGTTCTTTCTGGCTCTAGATTCAGTGACCCCTAATGTGGTGAGGGGAACTATAGGCCAGATTACATGAGGATTTAGCAAAGGCACGAGGAATGTTTAGCTTGGAGAAGAGAAGACTGGATGGAGAAAACATAGCTATCTTCAAGTATATGAAGGGCTGGTTTGTTGGTTTGTTGTTTTGTTTTGTTTTTCTTGAGAGTGGAGGCTTTCTCTCCTTTTCCAAAAAAAACATTTTTTTCTCTTAGCAAGTCAAAGGAACCTGTGGACATTTGGTGCTAACAGGATCCAGAAACTCTACTGCATAGGCACACCCCCTAAAAGATAGATACCAACATTTCCATGAATGAATCAAAAGCCATTTATTAAATGTTTACTGTTTGCCAAGCACTGTGTTAACCATTAGGGATACAAACATAGCAAACAAGATAATTCTTGACATCAAGAAACATATATTCTAGAAAGGGGAAGCTACAAGCATAGACGAGAGGAGGCCAAGGAAGGGTATTTTCATTTAAAAAGTCCCATGGATGGCAAATGGAGCCATAGGAGAAACTAACACACTTTTTCCAGTAGCAGTGGCTCCAGAGACTGTGTCTGGACTTGCTCAGGATGAAATACTTTATCCAGCTCTCGAGGACTGAGCCTCCTCGAATTTGGTTGGGCTAGTCCTTGAATGCCAGATACAACATTTCTTATTGGCCCCAGAATCACAGAATCACAGAGGTGGAAGAGACTTCAGTGACATCTTTTGTTGTTTTCGTTGAATTGCTTTTAGTTGTGTCTGACTCTTTGCGAACCCATTTGGGGTTTTCTTGGCAAAGATTCTGTAATTGTTTGCCACTTCCTTCTCCAGCTCATTTTACAGATGAGGAAACCGAGGCAAATAGGGTTAAGTGATTTGCCCAGGGTAGATATAACAATTATCACTGTGAATGTGAATGGGATGAGCTCATCTATAAAACTGAAGAGAATAGCAAAATGGGTTAAAAAGCAGAATATGATAATATGTTGTTTACAAAAAATACACTTGAAACACAAAAGATTGACATAGAGTTAAAATGAAGAATTGTCAGAAAACACTATCATGCTTCAGCGGAGCTAAATAGGCAAGGTTAGCAATCATATACCCCATAATATAGCATCTGAATACTTAAAGGAAAAGTTAATTGAATTGGAAGGGAAAAACGATAGGAAAACTATAGTACTGGGAAATCTTAATGTACCCCTTTCAGATTTGGCAAATTTAATCAAACTATAAATAAGAATGAAGTTAATGACCTGAATAGAACTTTAGGAAAATTAGTGATAATAGATTTCTGGTGATTAATGAATGAGAATACTTGTGTTGTTCATCTTTGCTTTTCCAAGAGGACCAATGATACTATGATGTGATGGATGATATCTTGACTTCTGAGTGAACTGGATTTAAGTGAGGCAGAATTACACAAAGTCATCAGTCTCACTCACTCTTGAGAAATCATCAAAGCCCAGTGGCAAGACAAAAGTCAAGATGATGCAATAGCCTGGTAAGCAGTGGATGATCTTGGCATTTTTGTCTGACCAAGCTCTAAAACTCTACAGGCCTCCTTTAGCTGCCTTAATGGCCATTGGAACAAATTATTCTCCTCCAAATACTCTGCCTGGAAGGAAGTCTTCACTTGCTTGGCGTAGACATCCCCCTAACTCACTGACAACTTGAGGCCTGTCAGTTACACTCTACCTGATTTAGCCTGTCTGCCAGAGATTGTTTTACCTGGGTGTGGTCACTAGGCATGTTAAGTTTTTTGGAACCACAGGTGACAGGTGAACACCAAAGGTGGATGAGAAGTCCTGAAAACCAATCAGCCATCATTCACACCAGACATATTAGTCCTCTCTGAGCACCCTACATACTTCTAAGCTGTCCATGGCACCTATATGAAAATTGACCAGGTAATGGTCAATAAAGTCCTCACCAAAAAATGGCAAAAAGCAGAAATACTAAACATGTCATTTATTGATCTTAATGCAATTAAAATTATATTCAATAATAGACTCTTGAGGAAAGAGTTTAAAAATAACTAGAAGCTAGATAACAATTTTAAAGGGCTATGGGTCAAAAAACTGATTACAGAAAACAATAGAAAATTTCATCAAAAAATGAAAGTAATAAAGCAACATACAAAAATTTACGAAATGCAACTAAAGTAGCTCTAAGGGGGAAATTTAAAGTTTTATCACCAAAATAAAGAAGAAATCAATGAATTGAGCAATTAGGAAAAAAAGACCACCAATAGCAAACAAAAACACTTGAAAAATAACGAAGTACAAATTTTGGAAATTAGTAAGATTAATGAAATTGAAAGCAAAAGACCATCGAATTGTTAAAATAAAACACAAGAGTTCCTTTTAGAAAAAAGAATAAAGTTGATAACTGATAAAACAGCTAACCTTATTTTTAAAAGAGAGAGGGAAGCAAAACAATCTGAATCAGAAATAAAACATAATTTACAATTGAAGAGACAATAAAGAATCAAAAAGTATTTTTTCCGGGTCTATGCTAAGAAAATGGATAATTTAGAGGAAAAATTATACTCACACAAATGCAAAATATTCAGATTAACAAAAGAAGAAATAGACTATTTAAATAATCCATCATCAGAAAAAGAAATTGAACAAGCCACAGATGCATTTACGAAGAAAAATCACCAGACCCAGATGGATTTATAAATGAATTATATCAAACATTTGAAAATTTAATTTAAATCTAAATTTAATTAATTTTTAAAAATCTATTCTAATACCTCATAGAGAGACCTCATAAAATATTAAGAAAAGAAGGCACCCTTCCAATCCCTTTCTAAGATACAAATATTGCCTTGATACCCAAGCCAGGAAAAAAACAAAGTAGAGAAATAAAAATATAATAGTTACAGGCCAATACCCTCAATGAACAGTGATGCAACAATTTTAAATCAAATACTTACGAGTGAGCTTCCACCATAACATATTAGAAAGATTATACACTATGATCAGTTTGGGTTTTTCCTGGGAAGGCAGGACTGGATCAACACAAGGAATATTGTAAATATAATAAACCATCTAAATCATATAAATAGTAAAATGACATCAACAGATGCTGAAAAGGTTTTTTGACAATATCCAACACTAATTTTTATCAAAATATGGAAATCGTAAGAAGAAATGGACCTTTTCTTAACATGGAAAATAATATTTCTCTAAATCCAAAAGTAAGCATTATACGTAAAGGAGAAAGTTATAGGCCTTTCCAGTAAGATCAGAGGTAACCAAGGATTCCCATTATTAGTCCATTAGGACTATTAACATAGTCCTGGGAATGTTAGCGGTGGCAATGAGGCAAGAAAAAGAAACTGAGAAAATAATCATAGGCAAAAGGTAAACCGAATCATTACTTTTTGTGGACAATATGACAGCATATTTGGTCAATGCTAGAGTCAACTGGACAGAAATTGACATAATGATTTCAGCAAAGTTTGGAGTGTATCAGATAATTCCACATAAATCACTAATATTACAATATATGACCCACAAAATCCGGTAGGAAGAGCCAGAAAGAGAAATTCCATTAAAAATAATGGGAATGTTTCTATAAAGATTAGGCCCGGGACTACATGAATGTAATTATAAAAAGTTCTTTACAGAAATAAAGACATATCTAAACAAATGGAGAAGCGTTAATTGCTTGTGGATACATAAAGCCAATAAAATAAAAGTAACAGGGCTAACTAGATTTACTTATTCGATGCTGTCCGTCAAACTCCTGTAAGAATGTTTTATAGACCTAGAAAAAAATGCTAACAAAATTCATATGGAGGAAAAAGGCCAAGAATCTTAGCAGAAATTGGGTTTATAGCAACGCCTCACATCATACACCCAGATAAACTCCAAATGATCTCAACCTAAAAATTCACATCATAAACATATTGGAGGAGCAAGGAAGAAATTGTCTTTCATATCTATGAATGGGGAAGGAGTTCATGAGTAGTGGAAAAGGAGATTATGAAAGATAAAATGGACAATTTTGATTATATAAAATTAAAAAGCTTTTGCCCAGACAAATCTAATTTAGCAAAAATTATGAGGGAAATGGGTAACTTGGAAAAACCAAGTTTCTCTGGTAACGGTACAGTATCCAAGATATACAAGGAGCTGATTCACATTTATTAAAATGAAGAGCCATTCTCCAACAGATAAGTACTCTTAATAATAATAATTAAAATTCATTTAGTACTTTAAGGTTTCTAAAGTCTTTTATTCATGTTATTTCATTTTGACTTCGCAACAACCCTAGGAGGGAGGTGCTATTAGTATCAGCCCTGTTTTATAGATAAGGAAACTAAGACTGAAATTTAAGAGACCTGTCCAAGGTCATACAACTGTTAAGTATGTCAGGAAGGATTTGAACTTATGTTTTATTCTGATTCCAGATGCAGCATTCTTACCCACTGCACCACCTAGTTGTCTTAAAATCATGCTAAAAAGATATGAACAGGAGAGGAAGAAATCCAAGCTCTCAACAATCTTGTGAAAACATCTCTGAGACACCAATAATTAGAAAAGTGAAAATTCAAGCAATATTAAAGTTCTATCTCACACCCTTGAGAATGGCAAAATTGACAAAGCAGGAAGATGACAAATGCTGGAAGGGATGTGGGAAAACAGGCGCAACAATGCACTGTTGGTAGAGCAGTGAACCCAGTTTGGAATGAGGCCCCCAAAGTTACCAAACTGCCCCTGCCCTTTAACCAAACACTGCCACTTACTAGGCCTCTACCCCAAGAAACATCAAAGAAAGAGGAAAAGGACCATGTGTAGAAAAATACTGATAGCATCTCCTTTCATGGCAGACAAAAATAGAGTGTACTATTGTGGAATGGCCAAACAAATTATAGTGCATAATAGAATGTTATTGTGTCATAAAAATGATGAAATGGGCAATTTCAGAAAGTAGAACTGAGAGAATAAATTATAAAGTGATTTTAAAAAACATTATAGAGAAAAACAGCTTTGAAAGACTTCAGGTCTCTGATCAGTGGAATGATAAACCAGGAGCCCAGAGGACTGAAGGTAAAACTTGCCACTCATCTTTTGACAGAGAAAAAATGGATTTAAAAATGCATTTTTGGATATTGCTAACGTGGAAGTTTGTTTCGCCGGACTATGCAGTTATGCATGGAGGGGTGTGTGTATGTGTGTGTGGGTGTGTGTGTGTGTGTGTGTGTGTGAGAGAGAGAGAGAGAGACAGAGAGAGAGAGAGAAAGAAAGAAAGAAAGAGAGAGAGAGATATTTTAATTTGCTCAGTAAGGAAGTAGGGTATGGGAGAAATTAAATTTTTTTTAAAATTGTTACTTGAAAAATATTTGTCTTTTTTTTTGGAGGGGGGAAGCAGGGTAATTAGGGTTAAGTGACTTATCCAAGATCACACAGCTAGTAAGTGCTAAGTGTCTGAGGCTGGGTTTGAACTCAGGTCCTCCTGACTCCTGGGCCAGTGCTCTATTGACTACAGCACCTAGCCATTCCTGTTACATGAAAAATAAAAATGATGAACTATCCTTAAAAATCAACCAGCTAACAAGCATTTGTTAGGTGTACTGTGCCTCAGCCCTAGAAGTGCCCTCCCACCTCTCCCTGGAGGCTCCTCCCAGAATCCCCCATTTTCTAGAGGACGCTCCCATCAGCTGTGGCTCATTCCTCTCCGGAGCCTCCACGTTTTCTTCCTTCCATGCTCCCATGCACCATTCCTCAATCCTTTTTCAGCTTCCTTTCATGTATTGTCTTCCCCTGTTAGGATGCAAGCTTTTTGAGGGCAGAGTTTCTTCTCTTCTTGTGTTTGTATCCGCAGCCCTTAGTCGGCACTTGGCACATGGTTAACTCTTAGTAAATGGTTGTTGACTTTACTTGACAGACACTGCTAGTTGGTCCAGCAGGCAATGCTGCCTAGCATCCTGCTAGGAGATGCAGCATGTTCACAGAACAATACATCCAGGTTACAAACACAAAATGTCCAGTGTTTGGGGGGATGGGAAGTGTGAACAAACAGCCGGGAAAGTCAGGAGGCAGCACTTAACCTGACCCTTGAAAGGTGTCCACAGAGGAGGAAACAGTCTTCGAATGGGCAGCAATTTGTGCCAAAAACATAGAGGTTGGGGGTGGAACGTTGTGGGCAGAGAATAGCACGGAAGTTTGCTGGAGTCTCCAGAGTGTGTAAAGAGAAAGAAATGTGTATCAGCCTAGAAAAATGACCTGGAATTAGATTGGTAGGCCTTGGCACTTTAACTGAAAAGCAGTTGGAGGGCACTGAATCTAGGCAGTGCCAGGCTCTGATGTGTTTTCCTTGGCAGCTAGGTGGAGGTTGGATTGGAGAAGGCAGAGAGTTGAAACTAGGAGATCAATTAGGGCAAGAGAAGTGATAAGGGGTGGGGGGGCAGTGGTGATGGCTACGTGGATGGAGAGAAAGAGACCCACAGAACACAAGGAAGTAAAATGGAGGAGATTCAGCAGCTGATGAGTTCAGTGAGCAGAAAGAGCTGAGATTGATCCTGACATTGCCAGGCTATTAAAGGGAAGATAAAATGGTGGTCATCATAGAGACTGGCCTCAAGAAACTTACCATCTACTGAGGGAAGGAGACATGAAAACAACTGTGATCTAACAAGCTATAAACAGGATAACAGGAAATAATTAACGGAGGATTCTGCTTTCTGGAGTCAAGCAGATTAAGTCCAATCTATCTTCAAAATGGCAGCTCATCAGATGTCTCTCCTAAACCTCTTTGTCCAAGAGAAATGTTCCCAGGTCCTTCAACCGATCCTTATGTAGAACTCCCCCAAGCAAGCCTTCTTGCCCCCAGCTTGCATTTGGAGGTTGGGTCCCCTGGGGACAACAACCCCAAGTTTAAGGTATCCTCTGGGCCTGCACCCTGAAACTATTGCTCCCATGTGTGAAGAGGAACATCCCGTGCCTCTAATGCTGCAGCTAGGCATTACAGTCTCTGTTAGATGCGCCTTCATTGTTCAGTCTGCATTATCCCTGGCTCCAGCTTCCAGGTGCACTCAGCTGATACCCTTGCCTAATATATTACCACACATTTGCAGAAAGAGCCGGCTTCTACGCCCCAGAACCAGAAGGAATCTCTGCTCTGGGGCCTGCTATCTGCTGGGTAGGATCCTAGCTCCAGGAGTCACACTCCAGACTCCTCTCCCTGGTCCAATGGACTCCATTGCATGGCTGGACTCCCAGATCTTGTTTCTGGGTACAGCATCAACTATAGCCATGTGCTTCTGCAACAAGACCCCACTGTTAGAATGGGGGTGGAGGTGCACAGGAAAGAGAAATTCCTTCTGTCCCTTTATCATGCTCTGAAAGAGGCACAAGAGAAAAGGGGCCACATTACCTTGTGAATTCAGACTGAGCTTTTGGTTCAATAAAACCTTCAGATCTTTTTCTGTTACAAATTGACCGTGCCTTCTATATCTGGCACTTTAGGAACTGATTTTTTTAACCCAAGTGAAAAAGTCAGCCAGTCAGTCAATAAGCATTTATTAAGCACCTACTTATGTGCCTAGCATTTTGCTAAGTACTGGGGATACAAAGAAAGGCAGTCCCTGCCCTCAAGGAGCTTACAATCCAATGGGGGAAATAATCAGCAAACAAATATGTACCAACAAGCTATATGCAAGATAAATCAGAAATAATCAATAGAGGGAAGGCTTATCCATAAAACAGCACGGAGGGTCCATGTCATTGGATAGAAGAGTATGCAGAGAGGTGGAGTGGACAGTGTAAAAAGACCAGAAAGACTGGGAAAGGCAGTTTAGAAAGGGCTTTGAACCCCAACAGTGGACTCTGAATTTTTGTATTGTAATTATTTTATATTATAATATTTATCCCTGTTAAAAGTCACCTTATTAGATTCAATTCTGCATTGTAGCCTGCCAAGATATTTCTGGATCCTGGTTCTATTATCCAATGTTTTAGTTACCTACTGCCTAGCTCTATGTTATCTGAAACTTTGGTTAAGTATACTGATTTGTCATCCAAGTTATTGATAAGAAAATGTTCAATAACACAGGACCAAGCACAGATTTCTAGGACATTTAGTAATAAAAAGTAATCATAACACTCGAAAGGTTGAAAAATACTTTACAAATTTTAATACTCACAACATCCCTAGGGGGTAAGTGCTATTATTAGTCCCATTTCACAGATGAGGAAATAGAGGCAGATAAAGGTGAAGTGACTTGCTCAGGGTCTCCCTACTAAGTAATAGTCTGAGGCAGGATTTGAATGCAGGTTTTGCTGATTTGCCAGTTTAGCATTCTAATTATCAAGCCACCGAGATGCACTTAATTGGAAACTCTCTTCTAAGCTGACAATGAAACAGTAAGACTCCAGTTCTTTGGGTCTGGCAATTCACCTGGTTCTGTATTAATTTCATTGTGTTAGAGCCCACGTGTCTCTCTATCTTGTCCACAAGACAGGACATCAGCCCTGTGATGAGTTTTGCTTGTACTCATTTCATGCTAATCTATGCCCACAGATTCTGCCCCTCTCCCCCACTTTCTCTGCTTATCTAGTCAGGTTCTTCGAGTTTACTCAAATTGCTAATATCTCTTTCTTTTATTTAAATAGCTACCTTGGTCTCTTCTCTGGCCCTGTCCAGTTAATTAAGTAGTTCAGAATCTTCTCTCCCTTCTGCATCCCACAGAAGACATTGATTCTCCAACAGAGGGTCAGGGGATTTAGTTCAAGGGGTAAATAGTTCAATACTTCATCTGATTTTTTTATATTTTCCTTAAATCGTTAGTCCTTTTCATGCCTTCATGGTCCTTCTTTGTTCTTTCTATTGCCCCAAAGATCAATCTTTTTTCTCAAAAAAAATCATAATCTACTGTATAAACATAACATAACTGATTTTATTATTTAGTGTTTTCTTAACAATCATACTTACCTCCGTTTCATGTGCTTCTGTGGTTTAAGGAATTTGCAAAATTAAAAATCTGCTATCCTCTTTTTTTCCTTTGTAGGAATGCCTCAAATGTCTGTCTTTTGTCGAACATTCATCTTTTCTCAAGGAGGATTGGGCTCAGGTTTTCAGATAAATCATTTGGGGCTGACAGCTAGAAGTCCTTAGCTTTTCAGAGTACAGTAGAATATTCGGTTCCCTCCGGCAATTTCTCGGGAGGAAGGAATAACATTGCTATTCAAATTACCTTCTCTTCTTATTTGAAGGTCTTTCTCCTGGTCACTTGTAAAAAATTGTTGTTTGCCTTCAAAATTTTAAAATTTAACCACTACATCTCAGAAATCAAAATGTGCTTTTTTTTCTTTCTGCCAATGATCTGTGTGCTTTGTCTGTGTTACTCCCCTCCTGTATAAACTCCAGTGGTTGCATACAAAACATAAACCCCTCTCCTTGGCTTTTAAAGCCCTTCACAATCTGGTCTCAACTAATTTTCCCAATCTCGTTGGATATTACTCCCTTTCCTGTACTCAATAGTGTAGCCAAACTGGACCTCCACCCCCACCTGCTTCCAGACCTATCATTCAGCAAGATTCATAGTCTCCTTGTCCATGCCAACCCTGCCATCATCCCTGGGAACTTTTCTATTTCTACAAATAACTGTTCACATGGTTTGGCCTCTTGGCTCATTAAGTTCCCCAACTTTCTTGACTCTCCTCCCTCTCCTCCTCATCCTCCCTCCCCTATAACACAGGAGGTCACTCTTCTCCACCAAGGACTCTCCCTTCAAAATCACTGAAGCATAACTTTTGAGCTGAAAGGGACCTTAACAAACATTTCATCCAACCTTTCAACTAACAGATGAGGAAACTGAGGCCTAAAGAGATAATGAAACTATTTGCCCAGAGCCACAAGTACTGTACTAAGTAGTTGAGTCAAGATTTGAACTCAGAACCTCTGACTTAAAGCCCAGGGCTCTTTACACTGAACTCACTAAAATGAATGAGTTCAACAAGGGCTTCACTGGTTTTTTCATCTTAGACGACCCGATGAGGTTTGAGGTTGCTGGGAACCTCAAAATGTCAGGGTATAGGGTGAGCCTGCCCAGAAAGAATTCAAGCACTCAAGCCTTCTTTCAGCCAAAGTAGCAAGGTTTATTGTAACGCTTTTAGGGTGGCATAGACTCTTAATGGATCTGCAGCTTGTTGGGGGTAGATTGATAATCAGTAGACAAAAAAAGGACTACGATAAGATCTGTATATGATTAGGGAATGGTAAATAGACTGGGATGTGGGAAATTTCAGAAACTGGGCTGCTTTCAAAGACAAGGTCTTTTCTTTTTTAGGGGTTTGGGTCCTATCACCCCGTTATACCCACCACCACCACCATGAGCTCCCCCTGATTATCATGAAGAAATTCAAAGGGGATAATATGCTATAGCCTTTGTATTGGCAAAGAGACAGTGAAAAGAACCAGGTGGGAATATAATCTAAAGAGAGAGGGAGTCAGAAGATCTGGGTCCTAGTTTCTGGTACTGCCTTGCTGTAACTCAACTTCTCCATCAGTTAGAGAGTCAAGAAGCACTTACTATATGCCAGGCACTGTGCTAAGTGATGAGGGTATGAAGAAAGGCAAAACTGTGGGCCCTGCCCTCAAGGAGCTCACAGTTTAACAAAACAAATGACACAAAAATACATACCTAAGTATGTATATATGTATATAGATAGATAGATAAAGATAGAGATATATATGTATGTATGTATATATATATATATACACACACTTATATATATTATATATGTACTTATATATTATATATATTATATATACTTATATAATATACAATATATAAATATAAGATATAATATATTATACATATATGATATTATATATACTTACATATATTGTATTCATATATACTTATATATATTATACTTATATATGTACGCTTATATATGTTATACTTATATAATACTTATATGTAGTGTGTATATGTGAAATATGAATATTTCTATAAATATGAATATTAGAGAGAGAAAAAGACAGAGAGAGAAGAAATAAGAGAGAAGAGAGAAGCTCAAAGGTGAAGATAATAGATGGTCTCATTGCCAGAAATCTCTCCCTTCTTCACACATGTCAAAATGCATAGGTCTGACTAGATCACTCCCCTATCCAATAAACTGCAGTGGCTTCATCTTACCCCCAGGGTCAAATAAAAATTCCTCTCTTTGGCTATTTCCCACCTGGCCCCTTCCTACCTTTCCAGTCTTCTCTCTCTTCACTCCACGCCACACACACTCCCCTTTTCCACAGGCTGTCCCACATGCTTTGAACATTTTTCCTCCTTGTGTCTGCTTCCTGGCTTCCTTCAAAACACAGCCTAGAGCTGACCTCATCCTCCCACCCCCAGTGCCTTCCTTCTTATTTACCCCCTAGCTTGGATATATGTAGTTCTTTGCATGCTATCTCCCTTGTAAGACTGTGACCTCCTTGAGAGTTTTTGCCTTTCCTCATATTTCTAGTGCTTAGTGCATGCTTGGCACATAGTAGGTGTTTAATAAATATTAGTTGACAATGATGAATGTGGTGAGGAGGAGGAGGAGGTTCAGTGAAAGGTTTGATGTAGAAGGTGGGAGCTGTTATGTCTAGAAAGATACCAGGAAATTGCAAGTCACTCCAGTATCTTTGCCAAGAAAACCCCAGCTGGGGTCATGAAGAGTCAAACATGACTAAAAAATGACTGAACAAAAATGCATCAGAACTTACGGTGTCCAAAACTGAACTCTTTCTCTTTCTCTCCAAACTCCCAAAATAAGAGGCAGAGGTGAGTAGGAAGAGCATTTTAGACTCGGGGGACAGCAAGGGCAAGGATATGGAGAGGTGAAATGGAGTGCCATTTTCAAGGAACAGCAAAGTGGCCAATGTAGCTAGATTGGAGTGTGCATGGAAGGGAGTCAAGTGTAAGGAATCTGGAAAGGGAGAAAAGGTTCAAGTTATGACTAATTTTAGAAGCCAAACAGAGAAGTGAGAGGTTATGAGAACTGAGATAGGATAGTGACTGAGTGGAGAGAAGGGGACATAGATGGGAATTATTGTAGAGGCAGAAGTGATAAGACTTGGCAACAAATCACATATGCTGTGAGAGAGAGTGAGGAGTATGGACTGACACCAAGGTGGAGAGCCCAGATGATCAGGAGAATGGTGGTATCCTCCATGTGGGGAATGAGAAGAATTTGGGGTGAAAGATAAAGAGTTCAGCTTTGGACACCTTAAGTTTATGATGTCTTTTTGTTCAGTCATTTTTAAGTTGTGTCCAAGTCTTCATGACCCTATTTGGGGTTTTCTTGGCAAAGATACTGGAGTGGTTTTCCATTTTCTTCTCCAGCTCATTTTACAGATAAGGAAACTGAGGCAAACAGAGTTAAGTGACTTGCCAGGGTCACACGGCTAGTAAATGTCAGAGGCTGGATTTGACCTCAGGTCCTCCTGACTCCACACCCAGTGTTCCATCTACAGGGTCACCTAGCTGCTCCTAATGATGCTCTATGCATCTCTGTGGTGATAATTTAACCCCTGGGAGCTGATAAGATCCTCAAGTGATGTAGCATAGAGAAAAAAAGAGGCAGAGCCTTAGAGACATGCACATTTAGTGGTATTCACCTGGATGAAGAAGGAGTCAGATAGCTGAGAGAAGAATCAAGAGAGAGCAGTTACAAAAAACCTAGATGGGAGAGAGAATCTAGAAGGACCCTTATTAACAACATCCAAGGCTACAGATGGGCTAAGATGGGTGAGAATAGTGAAAAAGCCATTCAAAACCCTTTGGTTACTCTGATGAGAGCAGTTTTGGTGGAATGATGAGGTCAGAAGCCTGATTACTGAGGGTGGAGGAGACCAGGAGGGAAGGAGGGAAGAAGATAGTAGAAGAAGATATGTGAATAATATAAAATTAGGAGGAGGGGAAAAGAGGGAATATGAAAGGCCTCATTTTTTTTTCTGTGAAGAATGAGGCAAGGTCCTCCTCAGGAGCTGGTCACAGGGAGGTTTGAGGAGAAACTGGGAGGTTTGGAACTGGCTCCTTGGAGAGCTGAATAGTGAGCCTATGAGAGAGGAATAAAAGGATTACCTTACTGTGGGTGAGTGTCCAGTTGAGATTAGATAATATACATTAGAGGTATGGTTTTGTGATTTCCTATGACTCCATTCAGCAGCTTTGTGTAAAGGGGGGAAAAAAGAAGAGGAGGAGGAGGAGGATCAGCAAAGAGTCCCAGAAGAAGACGACACCGTAGAGTTAAACTGCTTCACCAAGGGATCACTATGGGCAATAGAGGAGAGTAGAGCCAATAAAAGAGTGATGGCCTGGGAAATAACTGAGGGGTGGAAGGAATGGACATCACAGTGAAGACAAAGAGCAGGTTTAGGGATAAAAAAAAATATGATCATATAAAGTATTTTCAGAGGTCACAAACGTGGAAATGGAACAGTTGTGGGTGATGGAAAGTCACCAGGCTATGACCATCTCTGTGTGGGTTTGAGGTAGGATGGAGGAGTAGGTCATGAGGATGGAGTAGATTGAAGACCTGGAAGGTTCCAGTGCTTGAGAGAGCATCAGTCTGCATGGTGAGGTCTGCTACTAAGACTGCAAGCATTGAGGTGGAGACAAGACTGTGAGTCTTGCACTGGATTCATTGAGAAAGTTTTGGGGTAGCCTTATGGTGTGATGGAGAGAGCTCCAGATTTGAAGATGGAAGACCCCACTCAAATTCTAACTCTGCCTTTCTCAGTGTTGCTGGGCATTTAATCTTTCTGGTCTCAGTTTCTTCATCTGTAAAATAAAGAGATCGGATTTTTACAAGTGTTTGAGGGACTGTCATGTGGAAGAGGGATTTGATTTGTCCTGCTTGACTTTAGAGAGTAGAACTAAATGCAATGGGTAAAAATTGCAAAGTAGAAAATATAGATTTGCTGTCAGGAAAAATTTCCTAACAACATGAGTTGTTCCAAAGTGGAATGGCTTCTCTTGAGAAGTAATGAGTTATCCCTCACTGGATGCCTTCAAAGGCGTGATGACTACATATTGGTTATGTTATGGAGTTTCCTTTGGGACATAGGTTAAAAATTCTATTATTTTGAGATTAAAAGTAATACAAAGCTAGAAGAAGAGAAACAAGAAACAGATATGGCATACAATTAAAACAACTCTCATCCAATTTATTTACACAAGCTATCGAATGCAAATAAAGTTAGGGAGTTAGAGGAAAGGATACCAATGCTAATTTTATACAGAAGTTTACTTGATGTAAAGCAATTGCTATAATGATGAAATTTTTAAAAAACTGAAAAAGTAATTTTTGTCAGAAAACACTCACCCTATTTGCCAAGTACAGATTTATGGCAGTCGAGGTTACCACCAGTTTGGAATATTTGTTGTTGTCATTCAGTCATTTTACAGTCACGTCTGATTCTTCATGATTCCATTTGGGATTTTCTTGACAAAGATACTGGAGTGGTTTGCCATTTCCTTCTCCAGCTCATTTTGCAAATGAGGAAACTGAGGCAAACAGGATTTAGTGACTTGCCCAGGGTCACATAGCTTGAGAGTCTGAAGCTAAATTTTGAACACAGGAAGATGAGTCTTCCTGACTCCAGGCCCAGCACCCTATCCACTGCACCTCCTAGCTGCCCAGTTTAGAATACAGACTTGGGGTAAAACCTTATGGCAAAGAATACTGAAAGAGCATGAACATTATCACTTCATAAGATTGGGGAGGGGGGAATGAGGAGAAAAACAAATTTAAAGAAAGATTGGGGAAACTCCCAGCTAAGCAAAGTTTCCCGAAAGGTATTTAAGGATGAGATTGGAAAGAAGGCAACGAACAGATGAAAGGTAGGAAAAGATCTGCAAAGATATTTATAACCAACTCTCTACACTCTCAAGATAAAAATTGTTAACTTAGGGATGTTTCCATATTCAGAATTGGCTGAATAAATTGTGATCCATTAATGTAATGGAATATTTTTGTGCCATGAGGAATGACAAAATGGACCATTTCTGAGGAAACTGAGAAGACCTCTATGAGTTTCTGTAGAATTAAGGGACCAAAACTAGTAGAACAATTTATACAGTGATAACTCTAAAATTCTGATCAATGCAATGATAATAGTTTTTATTAATATAGCACTTACTGCGGGCCAGGCACAGTGCCAAGCTCTCTACATTTATTATCTCATTTTGATCCTCCCTATAACTCTGGGAGGTAGATGCTATTAGCCCCATTTTATGGATGGGGAAACTGAGGCAGAGGTTAAATGACTTGCCCAGAGTCACACAGCTGGTAAGTATCTGAATCCAGATTTGAACTCAGGTCTTCTTGACTCCAGGCTGGTTATTCTATCCAGTGTACCACCAAGGACTAAGATGAAATATACCATGAATCTTCTGCCAAAGAAATGATGAATTTAAAATGCAGAAAGAAACCTACATTTTCTGGTTTAACCAATGTGGGAATTTATTTAAATGAACAAAACATGCCTATGACAAGGCTTTAATTGTTCATTTTTCTTGTTGGGAGGGCACTGGGAGGAACAGATTATTGATTTATGTAAAAAAATTTTAAATATTTTTAAAAAAATAATATGAACATCTTGAGTGCAAGGACTACCTCGTCCCTATTGGTGAAAGTGATAAATGTCACATAGTAAGTGCTTAGAAGAAAAATACTCTTTTTATTCATTCAGAATCATAAAATTTGGGAGTTGACAGGGTTGGCAGTGACCATCTAGCCCAACGTTAAAAGAATCCCCATTATGATACATCTGACAAGTGGTCCACTAACCTCTACTTCAAGATCTACAAGGAAGAGGAATGCACCACATCTTGAGACTATCAAGAAAGTTTTCCAAAACTAAGCCTCAATTGACTTCTTTGAAGTTTTTGTCAATTGCTTCTGGTTCTGTCATCTGGGGTCTTCACACAACAACCCTTCAAATACTTGAAGACAGTTGTTACGTCACCAACCCTGAGTTTTCTCTTCTCTAGGCTAAGCATGCCCAGTTTCTTCAAACAATCCTCGTATGACATGGACCCAAGGCACTCCACCATCTTGTCTGTCCTTCTCTGGACTCTGACTGATCAATATCCTACCTAAACCATGGTGTCCAGAACCCAACACAACACTCCACATGATGTCTGATGAGGGCAGAGAACAATGAGCCCATTAGCTCCTTTTAATACATACCAAGATGATATTAACTTTTTTGACTATCACATCACCCTGCTGACTCACATGCAGTCCACTAAAACCCCAAATATTTTTTTAAATTTTATTTTAGTTTGCATCATTCATTTCCACAAGATTTTGAGTTACATATTTTCTCCCCTTCTTTCCCCTACCCACCTCCCCAAAACAGCCATCCCAGTGTGTTCCCCCTCCCCTAGTCTATTCTCTCCTTTTCAATAGGGCAGGATGGATCTCCCAACCACAGTGCCTGTGTATCTCAAGTTCCAG